>OX451210.1:11561853-12214353 GCA_949628255.1 Macrophya alboannulata | reverse complement strand
AAACAAAAAACAAAAAACAAAAATCGAGAAAAATTGTGCTGAAAAAAAAAAAAAAAATGTAAGTAAAAAAAAAAAATTTCAAGTGTCCATCAATTCGTCTGTATATTTATATTATACTTTTCATGTAATTTAAATATACCATATTTTCTGTTTTTATTTTTTATTTTTTGGTTTTTGAAAGTCAAAATAACAGAGACAAAAGTCGAGTCTGGTTTGCCCCGGCTAGGCTGTTGGTTGCAATCTCCGAGCCCGATCACAAAACGATCTGCACTCCTCTATTTTGACCGAAGATAATGAGACGCGATCAAACTGACAGTGTCCAAACCTGAACGGGGCAAACTAATTGACCCGAAAGGCTCTGCCCGGTGCTTAATTTACGGTGAAAGCATTTACCATGTTCTATACTCTGGACACTGGAGAGTAACCCAGATAATTGATTAATACTTGTTAAGTTACTACCTGGTGCAGCAATTAGTTGCAACTATAGACCCAAATTAAAAACTATGGTATCCGCCCTCACAGGAGCGCGGAGGATGTATTTTCTTATTGAGTTTTGAGGCTCTTGCCAAACTGTCATATATTATATAAGTTATCAAAGATATGTAATTTCATTCATCGATACGGAATTAGTAAATTAAATCATAACACGTCATGTAAGAATATATATATATATATATACATATATAGGTATGTACAAATTATTTATTACCTCTCCCCGCTCTCCCTTATTTAATAATTCAATTTTTAATTAGTTGTCATATTTATTAAAGCAATGGTTCATCGAACTATTTCTAGGAAGTTTAGTTTGCGTCAATGTATACGTATACCTATACGGAAAGCTGGTAAACCCGGAGATTCACAAGGGAAATATCTGTCCGCGTAATAACGTCAACAGACTCATATACCTGTACCTGATTGTGAGTATGAGTCAGTCGATATAAACCTGCCGTACGCAGATAATTGCACACGTATATATAGGTATGTACACACACGTACATGTGTATATATATATATATATATATATATATATAGGTATAGGCTACAACGACTGAATCTATAAACTTTGAATTGTCTGGTTATAAATTTATTCACAAGGGACGTAAAACACAAACAGAAATTTGTGATTAGATATGACGCAGAATTGAGTTTGGGAATTTTGAAGTATAAGGTTTATATATAATATCCGTAGAACAGGAATAAATATTGAATTTTGAATCGCTCTGATTCACGTACGTATAGGAACTAAACCGCGAACTGAAAATATAATAACTCGGCCACAAGTTCATATTTTTTGGACATTTTTTTTTCTTAGTTTTCAGGAGAAGCTTTTAGCGAAAAATGCACCCGGAAATCAGACATCGACCTCTGTTTCGGGCACCCAGGGTGGGGCCGGATGAAGTTTCGAATTTTTGAAGTCCGGAACGGTCAGAATTGCGAATTTCAATATTTCCGACTTATATTTTTTGGAAAGAGTATTTCGTAGAAAGATGCCTAGTCGATTTGAAAAAACTTCTAATCTAAAAACACCGAAAGTTCAAAATTGTGAAAGCTATATGATCCGGAAGGCCAAAACTGGGAACCTTTAAATTCACGCGTGAAGCGTTATACCGCTCCATTCAATTTTGGAATTCCTGGCCTTTCCGAATTTAAATATCCTGAACCTTACCATTTAAAAAATTCGAGATCGTCTGAAATGAATTCGTAATTTTGATCGTTCGGAACGTTTAAAATTCGGAACCTCAACCCGGCCCCGTCCAGAGTTGCCTAAAATCCCTTAAGGAAGGACATATAATACGCCTTGGAAACGATTATACATTGTGAATTTATCGCTGTTTCAAAATAACAGGAAACTCTCATAATTGTCTGACTAAATTTTTGAAATTCAATAAGCTTTTTAAATGCTGCGTGAGAACCGCCGGAATTGGATTACACGTGTATTACATATTGCACAGTATTTTACGCCTGACAACAGAACTGTTGTAACCGACGATAGATATACGTATACCTCATGAAGTCAAAACCAATTGCGTTTTGTCGACGTTAATTGCTCGTTTCGAGTCACTGGTAAACACTTTTTTTTCGTTTCTTTTTTTTTTTCATTTTTTATCGGTTTCATTCACTTCATTCCAAATAATAGACTTTAGTTCGCACGGAAACATTGATAGCAATATACATATACATACGTATGTGGGGATTTTTAGGTCAAAGGGTATAGCCGGGTTTGTATGGGAAATCTGCCCCCGCAGCTTTTTCGATTTGCACTTGGGGGATCGTATTGACATCAAATAAAAATAATTCAGCCAAATTTTCAGCTCTTTATCTTAAACGGTTTTCGAGTTTTTCGAAAGAACCTCTTTTTTCGATTTTATTTATTTTTTTTCAAGAGTCAAATTCAAAATTAATAACGGTGATTTTTTTACCCAATTCTTAGGAGTAAAAGGCATGGAAAAACACTTTCATTATGGATCTCAGGTGGAAAGCCGATTTTTAAGAACAGAAATAAAACTAAAATCAATTTTATGACCGCGTTTTTAAAAAGTCACCACCGCCAAATTTTGCCAGAAAATGTCTTTTATACTCCTTTACATTCCGGAATTTTTTCATTTTTTTTTAAGAGGTGAAACATCATAAAAAAAAATAAAGCTGTGTCATACCTACTTAGCCGAGATAATGAATGATGACGAAACAATAACACTTCAGTATGTGAAAATAACACCTAATATTATTAAACTACAAGTAAGGTCTCGACATATTAACTCAAAAACGTACCGTCGTTTTGTTGATTATCAGCCAGATAAGAATAAGATTTCTGGAATTAGTTGATATTGTTGTGATTGTGCTGATGGTAGGCGTACTGTAGGATGCAAAAAATTCTTAATGCCCTCAATTTTTTTAAGAAGTGCATTTCTTAATTTGCTAAATATTTATTCGAGTAAGTTGTATATTTTCAGTTAAAAAATTATTTTCTATATATTTCTCTACCAGCAAAAGAGTTTCGGTGCGTTTAAACACAAGATTTTGAAAAAAAATCAGTTTTTATTTTATTTTTTCATAATGTTCCACCACTTCAAAAAAAATGAAAAAATTCCGGAGTGTAAAGGAGTATAAAAGACATTTTCTGACAAAATTTGGCAGTGGACACTTTTTAAAAACGCGGTCAAAAAATTGATTTTAGTTTTATTTCTGTTCTTAAAAATCGGCTTTCCACATGCGATTCATAATGAAAGTGTTTTTTTATGCCTTTTACCTCTAAGAATTGAGGAAGAAAATTGCCGTTATTAATTTTGAATTTGACTATTGAAAAAAAAAATCGAAAAAAGAGGTTCTTTCGGTAAACTCGAAAGCCGTTTAAGATAAAGAGTTGAAAATTTGGCTGAATTATTTTTATTTGATGTCAATACGATCCCCCAAGTGCAAATCGATAAAGCCGCGGGGGCAGATTTCCCATACAAACCCGGCTATACCCTTTGATTGTTCGAGAACAGTTTAAAACTGCGAGATTGTTGATCAGATCAAGCTTTCGAAAAGGTGGCTAAAAAAATCTGAAAAAAATTCAGAGACCCTTTCGGGTCGGCTGCAGCATCATACCAAAAAATTATCCAAATTGAAGGGGGTAAGGTACATGAGCTAATAATTCCTCTTGTGATTCAATTGATTATTCAGATTAAACTCTATTAATGATCGGCAAGTGGTTATCATGATCATATCCAATGATAAGTGAAATAACATTCGAAAAAAAAAAAAACATGAAAGAAAACCCGGTAAGTTTCGAAGAGTACGTACATATATTTCCATCGAAACTGCACGAATGACATAATCAGTTCATGAGATTATAGTAGACAACATCTTCCATTCGTGTGAACGACGGTGTCGTAAAATCTAAATAAAGCTCATATAAAGCGGCAGGTATGTACAATGTACATATTTACACATATAAAACTGTCAGTTCTGCCCTTGAAATTCAAACGTATATAACGTCATTGAAGTAATAAGAACGTTGAGAAGTAAAGGTTTTTTTTTTATCGTGTAAGCAGCGAAGCGTATGATTGAAGCACGCGACTATGCCTCATCGCCGTTTTGTAATCTATATACTAATTAATATAGTCGCTGATTAGACGCTGGTAAACGACCTCGCGACTGAGAGCTATGAAACTGTTACAAATATTTACAATTAAAATTTGTTTCGTTTAGAAGGGGATATATAGGTATATGTATTTTTATTTTTTGCAATTCCACCGGAAAATCCTTCAGAATTAAGGAAAAAATGGAGAAAGAAATCCTCGCTAAAACCGTCTTTCGTAAGCTAACTAAATGAATTTCAAGTTTTCCCCGATTTAAATAATCCAAGAAATATATGATTTTTTTCTTCTATTTTTCTTTTTCACGCGTTTTCATTTTATTGATATTACTCAGCCGGGTTTTGAGATAAAAAAATTTCGCAGAGTGGTACTTTACAAAGAATGAAATTCTCTACAAAAAGTGTCCTTGGAATTACTTTATTAGAGTCAATCGTTTAGCCGTGACAAGCGATTAAAGGAAACTTCAAACGCCAATAATTCGTAAACCGTTAAATTTACCTACTCGATTTCGAAACATTTTTTTGTAAAGAATTTAAGTTTCTATAAAATCTCATTCTGCGAAATTATGCACCGTAAAACCCAGCTGCGTAATACCAATTTGAGAACAAGGGGAAAAAAAAAATCATATCTTTCCTGCGTTATGTAAATGCGGAAAACTTATAATTCGTTTAACTAACTTATAAAATGCGTTCGTAACAAAAATCTCTTCGCGAAGATTTCGTTCTGGCCTTATTCCAAACGATTATCAGATGGGAGTGAAAAAAACAATAAATATTTTGCCATAAAAAAACGACACACTCAAATATTCAAAATAACTTCAAGGAACTTATTTAAGATAACTTCAAAGAACTTATACATATCATAGACATCTGAAATAAAATAAAGTTGTTTAACTTCTTCGCACAAGTATCTTAAAAATAAAGAACGCTGATATTAATAGCGATTGATGTCTGCAAAGTTCCGAAAATTTTAGTTGAGCGTCAATTTGAATTTGAATTTCGCGCGTCAAGCTCTGTCGGTAATGAAGAAAGCTGAATCAGTTCCTAATACAGATGCGGGAAATTTTGAATGAGCGTATTCCCTCGTTGCAATTAAAGTAGCATAGTAAACGCGAGGGAGCTGTTGACTGATCGTTATCGAAGGGATTTAAAAGCCGGCAGTCAGCTGTTCGGCAACACGTATATTGCACACAACGAAGTGGCTCCGCCAAACGAGTTTTTGGTGAAGTTAAAGGTTAACCGCCGATGCCGAGATCTAAAAACCGCGCAGAACTGGTTTAGAGGAGTGAGGAGAATACGTGCGCAGTCGCGTGCCAAATACCAGTGGGAGGGAAGCGATCTCGCGATCAGCTGGAGCTCGCAAAATGTTCTCTCTACAACGTTCTATATTGTAAGTACTGTTTAAATATTATTTAACACGACATTATAAACAACTTTATACACCATTAATATCAATTATCAATTTAGAACCCGATTAAATATAATCCACAACAACCTTGTCTCATTTTCGCGAATAAACCTAAGCTGAAAAAATACCTGCACGGCAAGCCCATATTCCCGATCGATACAAAGGCTCGTTCTCTACAGTTGATGCGCGCTGGGCTTCGCAGGTGTTTTTAGAGCTGAGTAGTCAAAAAGAGAAAAAAAAAAAAAATGAAGAAAATAATAAGTTATTTCCGTTCCTCGCCGAATAACTATTTAGCATTGAGTTTTCCTCAAGACTCGCGTGTTTCTCGTCAAACGTTATTTTATCTACTGTCACTCGTATCCTGTCAAATACAGAATACATACTAAAAAATCCTTTCGACACACATATCGCAAGTTTAATACGGTTACCGCTCTACGTTGATATGGTATTTGCGTACGCTCGTGTGTATGAGGTGTCATATTACACGTTCAATTATTATCATTCGGCAAATCCTTTTGCTGCCAATAAAACAAAATCACAAAAGAAAAAACATCCCGCAAGATTAATACAAGAAAAACCCGATAATCGATAGGCAATTGTTGGTTTTTCCCTGATTACTTAATTCAACGATGATATTCTTTTGTTTTTGTTTCTTTTTTTATACAAAATTCAAGCACTGCAGTACGAAACTGAACCACAAGTCAGATTCCGCGGTTATAATACTCCATAATTCCTAATGGTTTTCTTAGTATTCGTCTAAGTTTAATTGATCATCACCGTTATACTTCCGTCTTGAAAATTTTCAATCAATATACACTGCGAGCGTTATTCTATTCATCGATAATTTAAGAATTGAAGTGGTACGAAGAAAGAACGAAAGAGATACGAATTGGATAGAGAACAATCATGAGAGTATTTGGCTAAAAGTTTTTACCAAATTTTGAATAAATTAGCGATGATTATCAGTCGTATAAAATGTTTTTACTATGTCTACTAGCTATAGTTGGCACAAGTGTGATACAACTGGTATATTAGGTTATAAATATATGTATAAAAATAGTGATATTTTGGTTTATGTTGTATATATGTATAATTTTAGCGAAATAAGTAAATAATAATAACTAGGCAAAGTTTACGATTCGATCATTCTGTTTGTATCAATTTTTGTACGTTAATAAATTTTCTGCGTAAATTCTTACAACACAAAGATCTTTATTTACTCCACTAAAAGAGAGAGAGAGAGAGAAAAGTCAGGAAGTACAGTCTACCACCCTAACCATACCCTTTGCTATACACATCAGGCAACGGTATAATCTATACAGTAATGGAATATAAGCTACCAAAGATCAATAAAACGTATGACGAAATCTTCGAAAAACGTTGTTCTAATTTCATTGAAATTCTCAAAAGAACGGATACAAATAAAACAATACGAAATTATTTTCATTTTGTAGCTATACATATTAGCCCCTTAAAAGAATGTCCGCTTGTTATTTGATCGGACTATAATAAATCGGCGTCCACCGCAGACGGTCAGCTGGTTTCCCGGTGCAGGGCAGTACCCCCGAAATTCTAAAATATCTTTAATATTTTAGAATTAATAAACTGTGCCAAAATCATTATCATTATTATTATTTTTCTTCTTTCTGTTTTTCCTCCTTCGTTTTTATTTTCTCGCTGCGCGGAGTTTACTAAACGGCCGATGATCCACGTTCTATTACTTTGGCTAACATACGCGGAGTGAAACAAAAAATTACTGGGTATTTTTCGTCGCAGATAATGCACGACGATGTCGTGTCGTTTCTGAAAATTTATGCACATCAATCGTCGTTCTTATTCATCCCGTTCTACATGTATTTTGAGATCCTGTATACGTGTATACGCGTACACTTACAACTCGAACGAACCGAATGATGATAACAAAAGTATAATCTAATAACAGTTGACAATGTTCATGCGGCAGTGATGGTAATTAACTATTAAACGTAATGAGTTAAAGAGTCGATTTTAAAGCGTATTCAGGAGAGAAAAAACTCCGTTGTTTTTTCTGCCGAAGGACAGACAAAGCTCGATAATAATCGGCGTTCGTAAAGATCGATAGATAGAAGCGATTATAAACCCGATTGTCTGATTTTAAACTTTATTTATACTACTCCGAACACACGTGTATTTATTTCATTATCAAATAGATATGCGTATACGATTGATTACTGTACCGATTTATTCCGATAAAACATCAATCGATTACATAATAATTGATAACGAGAATACGATCATTATACTCCGGAGTTTATACCTGTATAATAATTGATACCTTATCGATATCACGTTCGTATTAATAATTGTGCTAATTATAAAACTCGAGTACCTATACCTACGATATTATCGAACTCCGGAAATTCAGGACTGAATATCGTTAATCTAATTGCAGCGTGCGCGGGTATCAGGTGATGCTAAAATTAAAAGAAAAATTAACAAAATCAGAAAAAAAAAACGATTACCACACTAACCGATAGTCCCGATGAATCAATCCACCGTAAATAATTTCTTCTGCGAAAAAATAAAAATCTATTTATCTATAACCGGTTGAGCAACGGTCTATGATCTTCGCTTTGTATTAGTGGATGTTAATAGACGATAAGGCCACGGCTGCTGGGTTTATATCCCAAGGTATTTTCGACACTCTCGTATTAAAACGCGTTAATTTTGGAACTCAAAAATTATATAGACGATTCGAGTACGTAATATGATCTTGTCATCCGATGGCGATTCAACGTTTTCTCTCTATTATGACGAACGGCGATATGAAATTTTTTTGAAGTATAAAAACACTAGTTTTCTCATTTTCGATATACATATACCTACACTTTCTCTCTCGGTACATAAATGTATAATACCATGAACAAATGACCAGGAAAAACTGTAATATCCTGCTGGGTACATTTATTCCAGCTGTTTCAAATCTGACTAAGTCTTTTTCTCAGTATTAGCGTAACAGGCTGTACATTTACGTTTATATAACGGGAGGCATTTTTACGAATAGGAATCTGCTGGTTTCGCGTAATTAGATTCTAAGGCGTAAGCGTTGCAAAATCGAGATTATAAGTCACACGATTGCAACGTTGCGGACCAAAAACAAACAAAAAAATGAGTTTTTTGTAATGAGGCTGAGAGCTCTTGGACCAACGTTGGATGTGAAAACTCTGACGTCATGCCAATTTTTTTTATTTCAGTTTTTTTTCTCCTATTTCCATTCTATCCTAGTGACGTAGGCGTATCTATGGCGTGGTCAAACGGTCTGCAAACTGGCTAGGAAAAATGATTAATAAATCCATTGAAAGAAGTGAACTCATATCGTAATATGCGGAACGAGGTATACCTGTATGTATACCTACACTTCGCAATATATGCTTACGGGGCAAGCAGTCGTCGACATTTTATCGTACAGTCAGTTTGAAAAATTTTTCAATGCCAATATGTTGAATCCGGCTAGGTGAGGATAGTACTACGCGAGAGAGGATCAAGCTGTTAATTGGATATATTAAAATACAACCGCGCAAGAGTTGAAGACTCTTAACATGCATACACACATACGTTTTTAACTTCCCGCTATGAAAATTGAAAATTTTCAAAAAAAAAGGGAAATTATTGGTTTTGGTCCGATTTTCGAAAATCGAGTTTTCATCAGATCGCGACGTTTTGGGCTCGTAGGAAGCTATTCTGACTATTTTTGGATGGACGTCCGTATGTGTGTGCTGTGTAAACAAATTTTTGTCGTACGATATCTTTAGAACGAATCGACCGATTGGAGTGGTTCTTACGGCGATCGAAAGGGTTTATCAAGACTTAGATCTGATTAGATTTTGAAGTCGATCGGTCGAGTAGGTCCAAAGTTATTCGAAGAATAAAAATTGAAAAAAAAAATCATTTTCTTAGCGCATAACTCCTAAACTGTTCGTGCGATTAGTCTCAAAACTTAATCAGATTTAAGTATTGGATAGCCCTTTCGATTGCCGCAAGATTCATCAAAATTGACCGATTAGCTTAAAAGATATTGCACGACAAAAATTTCCTTTTTTTGGTAGACGTGAGTTGATTTCTTATAATCACTCAATATCGAATTTGTCAAATTGTTTAAAAATTTCGCACATATACATACAGACTGAACGATATCTGCTGACATTAAACATAATTCCCTTAAACCTAGAAATGTCGACATTTGACAAAAACTCGATTTTTTAAACTCGGACGGAAAAAAATTTGTATATGGAAAACTAACTATACTTATAACCTTCTTTAATGTATTATAAACACAATAGTATCAATTTATTGCATCGTATTTGACATATAGCGGGAAGTTTTAGGGTTGGTCCACAGATCAACCGGTTTCCTGATGATTTTTAAGAATCGTCGGATCAAATTTTGATCGGAACGTTTTATCAGCATATTTAGTTGATATATTGATCCGTTTCAATTGATAACAATCTATTTCATCCACAAGATAGGCAATAAGCGATAAAAATCTGACAGCAGAATTCAATGCATGTTAGAAAAAGAATCAGTGCGAGGGGCTTACGGGGTACAATGTACATACACACATAATGTATATCTACCTATATTCAGGATCTAAATATTAGACACATTTTCGGGTAAATAATACACGGATATCCTGTTTTCGGTCATTCATGTTAATGTTATAATCCTTCGCAACTTGCATGATGTGGTCACCAGTATAGATCGCAGTGAGCTCTGTAAAAATTACATAGTTTAACCGTTGACTCAATAACTAACTAACCATTCGTCCGATCGATCTATAATTTATGACACATGTAGCCCTCACGCGTGGTTCTGGCGTGGACTAGAAGGTCTTGAAAATATCGATTCGTTTGGCCGCGAAAAAATCGAGAAAATTCAAAAATTTTGTATTTTTCAGTATACGAACTTTATTCGTCTAAAAATGTATGAAAAATTGAACATTTTTTGATAATCCTAGTCTACGCGGTAATTACATCGATATTGAGTCGACTCATGAAGCTGGATCAAGTTTGGACTAAAATTGACTTCGAAATAAAGTCAACAGTTAACCTGCTCGATTTTTACAGAGCTCACTTCGATCTATGCAGGTGGAAACACGATTTGAGATGCGAGGGTGTTTAACATCAAGATTTGTAGGTAAAATTACGTTGAATAAAGGCATGAACCAGAATATCTGTATATTGTTAAGCGTAGTCGCCACAAGCCCCGTAAATTTGTCGAATTTTCACGTTCTGAAAATTCACGTACCTCCTAATGAGAATTAAGAAGCCACCCATAGTCAGGTACTCATTTAGACATAAGATATCGTTTGGTTAATAGGCAGAAATGGCTTTCGTTGCTACTCAGTTCTTTCGGACTGCCGCAGTGACACAGCATTTCACGAATGGAATAAATCCGAATTCTTCAAGAGCCTGAGAAGAAGTCTTCGCCTCGCTGTAACCTCCCGCGAACTACGCAAGCCTGTACCGAAATAATAATAGTTCTCTCTCTATTCATGCCCTCGCGCATTACAACAGTTGCATTCTATTGCACAAAAGTCTATTATGGAGATCCGAAAGAGCTGCGATCTCTGTCGATAGTCTTGGTAAACCAACGCGACAGATTATCGCTAGTTGAATAATAATCAATTGCCTTATTTTATCTTCATAGTTAGAGATTAAAATCTTTTCTAACCATCAGCAATCGATATTGATTTTAAAATCTGTCGAATTTTATTATCGTAAACGTCGATTGACGAGTGAGCCGATACCAAAACGAGTGTTTGGTTGTTGTTTTTTTTTTTTTTTTTTTTCGATTCTTTGTTAATTTTTTTTACAAACTTATGATTTTATCGAATAAATTTTTTTACGCCTTGTTACTCGTACGTGATGATTTATCACCTCGATCAGATAATTTAATTTTAGACTTTATATGACCGGACAAATATTGGACGTATACGCATATAATAATCAGGCTAAATAACCAAGAATTACGAATATACATATAACCACAGTAGAGGACGGTGGCAAACTGCCAATGAGGCTAAGAAACTAGTCGGGTAAAATACACCGTAGTTTATACTTAAATACACCCAGGGCTGTGCCTTTTCAATATTTAATCCCATTCCACATCGTGTATGCACACGATTAGATTACGTATTATTGTCTCTCTCGGTAATACGCGTATGTATCTAATAACCACAAGCTAAGCGTAATTGAAAAAAAAAAAAAAAAAAAAAATGGAAAGGTGGAAAGAGAAAAAACCCACTAATATCATATACATGCGCGTCGGACAAGGTGTGCCTGACCTCCACGCCTTTTGCACGTGAATTATTAATCGTAACGATTTTATCCTTAATATCTTCGATCTCTTGACAGCGAATTAGTACTTAAGTACATATACATACGTAGGTAACGTACGATGACGTCATTAGGCGTCTCAAGCCGATATACAAGCACTCCGAAGGTTTTGTGGAATCCAAGAAAAGATTTGAAAAAAAATCAATAAAACGAAGTAGTCAGAGAAAATATTTTTGTTCCTTTATACCTACTGTTTTTTTTTTTTTTTTTTTTCCCAGATTCATTTTATAGAGAATTTTATATGTGTATAGGTATATAATGTGTTAGTATTATCTAGTGGGCTGGCCTTCGTTTCCCGCTGCGTGATTTTAAAAATACATTTTTTTTTTTAATTCTTTTTATTACACCTCGCCGATCGTGTGATTCAACATTTGTTCCAGATAATTTCAATCCCGAAAGGTTAAGTTGTTCATCTGTTTTGAAGAAAACGTCATGATAATTATCGTAACAAAACTCGATCACGATATTTCAGAAATCAAATATTAAACTGAGATATTCCTATATCGACGCCTGGGCGGAAGAAGATCGTATCTCGGAAAACCCGTGAAGAAGATCGTAACTCGGAAAACCGGTGAAGAAGATCGTAACTCGGTCAACCCTTGAAGAAGATCGTAACTCGGAAAACCCGTACGGGGTTTTCCGAGTTACGATCTTCTTCACCGGTTTTCCGAGTTACGATCTTCTTCAAGGGTTTTCCGAGTTACGATCTTCTTCACGGATTTTCCGAGATACGATCTTCTTCCGCCCAGGCGTCGATATGCAGTCGATAAGTTTACTCGAACATCTGATCGCTTCTCAAACAGGTGCTTTGAATTTTTTTTTTTTTTTTTTTTCAAGCGCGTGACACAGATGTGTCGTGTAATTTTTGGGGGATTTATTTAACAATTAAGAGTTTCGAACAAACGAGTGTGTGAACAAATCTCTCGTCGACTAGCGACAAGTCAAACTCCTATCATCACCGTCAACGTAACTGATTGTTAGCCAAAATATTTGTACGAAAAATTTTCGATATATAACACTTTTCGTTGAATATGTGTCTTTTAGGGTGGTTCTTATTTACGATGTTTTTGAAATTTCCTGCGGACAAGATGGAGAAAGTTTGCAAATAAATTCAAAAAAAAGTACGCGAAACTTGGAGTTTGTAGGTCAACTCAAAGTACTGCCTACAAGGCAGTGAAATTTGGCATTGTACGTCTTCCTTACGGGGATAAAGGTTTTTTTTTTTAAGTCGCCCAATTATTTGTTGAATACCTATGACCATAGGAAAGACGTATACCAAATTTCAGATTTTCCGAAGCACTATTAAAGCAGGAAAAAAATAAATAATGCAGTGAGCCCGAATTTCCATGTAAATCAAATGGGAGAATTCGCTGTCTTGTAGGCGATACTTTGAGTTGACCTACAGACTCCAAGTTTTGGGTACTTTTTTTGGAATTTATTTGCAAACATTTTCCACCTTGTCCGCAGGAAATTTCAAAAACACCGTAAATAAGGACCACCCTGGACTGTATTTATTTATAAATAAATGTGAACAAGTTTTTTTGTCATTCGGGTATATTTACCTTGTATGTATGTATTTACATATTCCTATGTGTAGTCAGTTATACACGTGGGTTTATGCTCGATATTTAGGTATATATGGGGCTGTCCACGTCAGGACGACACGGCTCCAGACCACAAAGTTTTTGATTTCATTTTTGATTTCATATGTTGTTACTCTATGTCTGGAGAATCTGTCAAATTTTTTTTGAATTTTTTCAATCAACCCTTTCGGAGCTACAAATTTCTTCATCCTTAAAAAAAGGACCTTTTTTAAAATTCTGAAAAAATTCACAAAAATCCTGTCGATAATATAGAACAACCTCCCACTTCCAGAAACGTGGGCAGAATTTTTCTTACATTTTTTTTTTCAATTTTTCTAAAACTTTTTTCGAAAAAATGCTTCACCAATGACTTTTATCCTACCAAAAATCTTTCAAATTTACCCCACTCAGATTTTTTGGAGTTCTTGATCTTATATTGTGTTATGTTGGTAAGGAGGTGAGTAGGTGATTTTATGAAAGTCATTTATGAAGCATCTTATGAAATAAAATTTTTGAAAAATGAAAAAAAAAAATATAACAAAAATTCTGCCCACGTTTCTGAAAGTGGGAGGTTGTTCTACATTAGTAACAGAATTTTTGTGAATTTTTTCAGAATTTCACAAAAGGTACTTTTTTTAAGGATGAAAAAATTCATAGCTCCGAAAGGGTTGACTGAAAAAATTCAAAAAAAAATTGATAGCTTCTCCAGACATAGAATGATAACATATAAAATCAAAAATCAAATCGAAAACTTTGAGGTCCGGCGCCGTGTCGTTTTGACGTGGACAGCCCCATATGTATATATATGCTCACTTTTCTGACGCTCAATTACCGGAAGTTCTTCATTTGCTATTTATTATGTTATGACATGTCCAGTAAAACGGCCTTTTATAATTTTTACATACACATATACGTATTATACATATATACACCGTACATACATATACAATAGAAGTAGCGTTATGAGTGCAAAATTATTTTTAGTTAGACGCAATTCAGTTGTCACGGCCGCTTGCAATAGTTGCGTGAAATTGGCCAAGTGACAATTTTTTTATTTATTTATTTTATTTTTTTTTCTTTTATACAATTTGGAGATAAGAAAAAACACAAAAGAATAGACACTTCTTTTCGTTTCCATAAAACGCAAGATTTTTGTTCCTTTCTCGTCTTTTATACATAAGAATATACCTGTAATGTATATCGTTGAGAATATTGCGCAAATGTATATAAAATGCACATGAGGAAATGGCCTTTGAAATTGCATCGAGGTAAAACGTGATATTGTGATACGGTTGATATGGGTTATGATCGTTATATTTACATGTAATCGATGCATTTTACCTATATGCTCATATGTATAAGCCTCGATAAATGGAGAAAATTTTTCACAGACACAACACATGTTTCGTTATAGGTACTGATAATTTTCGTTATCGTCTATTTTCCTCATCTTTTTTACATACATACTTCGATGTGATTGACCTTATACAAAATAAGAGAATACAACTTCCAGGATTTTACTCAGAAAGATTCGATAGGTAGATGAATTTCAATTTGTTTGTTTTTTTTTTTTTTTTTTAAATCGCTATGACGTTGAAAAAGTGAGAAAATCGTAATTTTCAAAAGTGCATATCAACTCCGTTCAAACAAATATTGACTATCTAGGATTTTCAGAAAAGTTTAGATATATGATCAAGAAAAAAAAGAAATATAAACGAGCCAAAATGAAAATGAAATTTTCTCAAAGTGTACAAAATTTAGCAGGTTTTGCATAACAAATAGTCAAAATCTATTCATCGGTTCTAAAGTTAGAATGATTTGAAAAAATAAACAACCAACATAGAATCTTGAAAATAATGACTTTTGATAAAAAAAAAATGTAAATAAAATTGAAATCCATCTCCAGAGCGTGGAAATTTTTTTTAGACCAAATCCTGAAACATGTATTCCCTTGAACAGTGTGAGGAATAAGAGATTTCTATTCCGAAACGAATATTCCGGAAAACTTTTGTATATTTTTGATGATAATCAGATGAAAGAACACTTTTGTTCAGCGTTAGGTCAGACCTAATCTAATATTAGAAATATTTCTGGGACACCTTGTATCATACTAATACATATTGATGACTGACTGCAGCACAAACCGTACAACTGAATAGTGGATCAACTTCAAAGGATTATGTAGATTGAAAAGTGGCGTGATAAAAGATAAGCTAGCAAGCAGCCTTGAATGAATATGTGATTAACAGGGTGCTCCTCGGGCTCCTCTGTAATTTGCGTCCCACGAGAATTGACAGAATTTGTGTTTCATACGCGACAAACAAGTGTCAAATTACTTATTATAGTTCGCTTTAGTCAATGGATACAAGACAGTTTTAAATTTTTGACCAAAAATAAAAAACTAGTCAAGATAAATTCTTTGAGTAAAATATTAATCGAAATTATTGATTAATTCAAAAGATATATAGCTAAAGAACGAAAATATTTTATTTCTGTGAAACGAATCGATAGAATCTGATACTAAGATCAAAAAATTAAAATTTTTCTTCTGTTTCAAATAAAAACTAACTTAAATTCGAATTCTTTATTAGATTGACGCAAATTATTCCAGATCGAGTATTCGGAAATTGTGTTTTAACTTAGGTATAGGAAATAACTGAGAATTGGATAACTCTGGAACTTATTGTTCATTATTTTTCATTATTTTGAATTTTCTACCAAACACCATAAAGTATTATCTTTTAAGGGAACCAATACAGTTTAGTTTTGAGAATTCGGAGTACTCCAGAATGCATTTATTTGTCAGGCAAAGTTTGTTTCACATAAAAAAAAAATTTCCTTTGAAAACCTTTGTCGTAAGGTTTTAGGCACATCGTTGTTCCGATTAAGGTCGTTGAGGGCTCATTTTGTTCAGAAAAGAAATCTTCATCATGTAAACGAGGGAATTTTTTTACAATTTCATGTTAGCCAAGTTATTTGCAAATTAGTGGCCTAGATATTGGGAATTTTGGATAATTGACCGTAACGTTTCACATGATTTTTTTTGCCGATCCCTACGTTCATAAGGTGTAGAATTGCTGTCTGAAAAAAGCAAGACCTTGAGAGGTTGAATTGGGCCAACGATGTGCCTGAAACCTTACGACAAAGTTTTTCAAAGAAAATTTTTTTTTTATCTGAAATAAACTTTAGTTGACAAATAAATAAATTTTGGAGTACTCCAAATTTCCCAAACCAAGCTGTACTGGTCCCCTTAATCCAAATTAATTTAATTCTATAGGTTTTGATTCATTTATTGTTTTGTTTTTTCTTATCACTAAGAAATCATAACGTTTCTTATAAATTTTGTCAATCTTTCACTTCCTGATCACGAAAGTCTTTTGATAATCATTTTTAACACACATGTCGTATACCCTGCAGTATAAATATACCTCGAAACATTCTTTTTTACACTAAAACTCTGACCAAATTGGGATAAAAACCTATTTTTTTGATAATGAAAACCTGAAAACGAAAAGATTCGTTGACATGATATAAATACTCGAAATGGCTTGGCACATTGATGGTCCCTAATAAGATTCAGCTATATACTTGCTCCCTGCTGATTACAAATACTTCGTCTCCTATATTTAAGCAATTGATGTATGCGGTTTCAAATTGTATAAAAAACTTCGTAAATATATAAATATCGATACATTTAATGCAATCATCTGATCATTAATCACGACTCATTCCTGCTTCCCACATAAGTAGGGGAGAGCTATTTTAGGCATAACTTTTCATTGACGCGATGAAAGTTTAAATTTATAATTTTCACAAGTTCCTTGGATCATTTTCTATAGTAGAAAAAATTGCCGCGAGTCAAACCCGACATATAATAAAGTTATCTGCGTAAATGTAAAACGTGCAATTCACGAGGTTTTGAAAAGTTGCTCCCAGTATGGCTAATTATTGTTTTTATTATTTTTGAGGTCTAAATGTATTATAATGGGTATCAAAATATTTTTATAAGTAATAATATGTTATATTTATTATAAATATAGCTTTATAAATAATTACAATCATTGCTTACCATCCAAAATAATTTATATTTAGGCTATCAGTACAGTCAACATGTGCCCAGCCTCGACACTCGAAACATTGCACCAAATCTTCCTGAAATGATTCATGACAAATAATGCACTCAGTTGTCGCTTTTTTTTCTTTTCTTTTTCAGACATTTTTAACCAATGATTTTAATGCAATTTTAATTATCCATACTGGGAGATAATTCTATTATCCATACTGGGCAAAACAGCGAAAAAAGTATTTTATGTTATACTCCGCGCAGAAGAATAATTTGAAGTTCTATAAAGTCTTATTCTACTCGAGAAGGTCTGAAGTGTATGTAACAATTGTTGGAAAGACTTAAACTTAACTGGGGGGAAAGGGGTTAGCCTCGTAAATTAACTTTTAACACGCACAAAAACAACAAATTCCTTATTTGTCGGGCGACTTTTGCTATGATGAATTTAAAATATCGGTCACGAAGTATGTTTATTAGATGAAGAATATACACCAGATGACCGAGTTAAAGTTGCGCCAATTGTTGGTGGAAGCTGGAAACACATAATTAGCCGTACTGGGAACATAGCCGTACCGGGCAACTCTCCCCTATGTCGAATCTTCTCTCTTTTACACGTGTTCACCTGTTCATATATATGAAAAGTTGAAATAAAAAAACCGGACAAAAAAACCAAGGGTTGTTTTTTTTTTAGGCCGTCCTACAGCAGGGGTGGGGCTGGCGCTTGGGCGCGCGCGCTACCACCTTCGCACCCCGCCGTAAAAGACATTCAACATAGAGAGATTCATGAGGTATCCGGAGATGTAGTACCCATCAACATGGTGAAGGGTATAGGTCACCTCCGAGATCCTAGATTGAACAAGGTACGCAAAGCAGCCAAGTCCTTGTCATTTATTTATTTATTTATTTTTTCCATTCAAACCCTTCTCGCGACTTGTACAAATAAATTTTGTATTTGTTATCCTTCATTTTTTTCGTTATTTTAGGGGCTGGCGTTTACCCTGCAAGAAAGAATAGCTCTTGGTATCCACGGGCTCCAACCTCCCAGATTTAAAACTCAGGAAGAACAACTAGCCCTATGCAAAGCTTCGGTGATGAAATACACCGAAGATTTAAACCGGTACCTTTACTTGGTTGAACTCCAGGTAATTTACTCTATAAAATATATATTTTTTTTTTTACGTTTATGTATACTCATTCGTTAATTAGTTTTTGATAACACTTTATACCGTTCTCGCGTACCCCAGGAGAGAAATGAAAGACTCTTTTTCCGTCTTTTGAGTGAAAATATCGAACAAATGATGCCCATAGTCTACACCCCCACCGTTGGACTTGCTTGTCAAAAATTCGGTGTCATTTATCGACGGCCTCGAGGTCTATTCATCACCATTCACGACAAGGGTCACATCTACGAAATCCTAAACAATTGGTTAGTAAATTCTCACCCTTATCACTATAAACGTCGTATCCGCAGGGTAGTCCATAATCTGCAGATTCTGGGGTACCACCATCTCTGATTTTCTTATAACTTCAGATATCCCGTATTCCGGTCATAAAGAGCCCAAAAGTAGTTAATTTCTTTGATTGATTTGATTCCTGATCATGAATTCGTAATTTTTGTGACTTTTTGGAAATCGAATTATTCAACGATTTTTAGAGAAGATTTTCTTTACAGAAATTTCCCGTTCTTTCGAATGAAAATATTTTCATTTTCTTCTGAGGTCTGCAAATTGTTTTGAAGAGAGACTTTTTGCATTCAAATGGCATTTTGACGGCTTTCAGTAACTAATTCCGTTGTTTTTTTGTCTTTCGAAAAATTCAGCTCAAAATAGTGACGACTTGTGATTTTAAAATTGGGATCTCAAGGTGTTTTACTGAGTAATAAATCTTTGTTTTTTTTTTTTTCATTTTTTTTTTAATTGATTAAAAACGTCTAAGACATCGATGTCTAAGATAAAAAATGTTCGAAACATCGATGTTGAACTACTATTAATACACGTATTGAAGATAAGTTTTTTTTTTATTTTACATAAATTACATACTTCGACATTATGTTTCAGAATTATTTGTTATTTATTCTAAAATAATTATTGTTTATTCACTAGAACCTCTTGAGATCCCGTCTAGAAATCACATGTCTTGAGTATTTTGAGCGTAATTTTTCGGAAAAACAAGCTAAAATCAAAAATAAAAGTTACTGAAAGCCATCAAAGTGCCATTTAAATGCAAGAAACTGAATTTTTAAACGACTTACAGACATCGGAGTAAAATGAAAATATTTCCATTCGAAAGAGCGGAAGATTTCGCATGAAAATGCATCGTCAATTTTCCTATTTCATTTTCTCTAAGACTCTTAAAATATCATTGAAAAAGTCCGTGTTCGAAGAAAAAGTCACAAAAATTCCAGTTCCGAATACGATCAGGGATCAAAAGAATTTGAAAAAAAAAAATTGGCATCAGGGGTGTCTTAAAGTTGAAAGAGAATCTGTGACGGTGACACCCCAAATCTAGGCAATAATTTATGAAACCACCCATCATCCGCTCCTTCCTACAATCAGTCAGAATTATACTCATACCAACATTTGATTCCCTTTCACATGTAAAAACAATATTATTCAGGCCTGAGCAAGCAGTCCGTGCGATATGCGTTACCGATGGCGAACGCATCCTCGGTCTAGGAGATCTCGGTGCTTGCGGAATGGGAATTCCCGTGGGTAAATTAGCTCTATATACCGCTTTAGCTGGTATAAAACCACACCAATGTCTACCGATAACAATCGACGTTGGGACAAATAACAAACAATTGAGAGATGATCCCCACTATATCGGGTTGAGCAAGCCAAGATCTCAAGGAGCTGAGTATGACGAATTAATCGATGAGTTCATGGCTGCATGTGTGAAAAAATATGGACAGAACGTTCTGATTCAAGTGGGTATTTACGATTAGATTGTGTGACTATATTAATAACTTGTAGATAGTATGTTCGTCAGATTATACACTGTTCTATTGTCTTACTTCTTAGTTCGAGGACTTTGGTAACCACAACGCTTTCCGTTTCCTCGATAAATACAGAGATAAGTTCTGCACGTTCAACGATGATATTCAAGGCACAGCCGCGGTCGCCGTTGCTGGAATCCTCGCCTCGAAGAGAATCACAAAACGGAAAATGGGAGATAACAAATTCGTTTTTCTTGGTGCTGGTGAGGTGCGTCTGCAACGATTGACAAAACTAGTATACACATACTTTAGCGTGTCTCCAAAAATGAAACGTTAGTTTTTCTTAGAAAATAAATCCTCCAAAAAAAAAATGAGCTCTGTATCTTAACTCTGAAAGGTAGCGTGAACCATGTTATAATGTTTATTTAACTTTTTGCAACCTGCACTTTTCGTCGCATGCGATTTTCTTCAAACTCACTTAGAATCAGTTTTACAAAAAACTTATTCTGAGTGAGTTTCAAAAAGATCAGCCGCCAGGAAAAGTGCAGACTTCAAAATGTTAAATAATTATACAAAAATGGCTTGCCCCACCTCATGGGATTCAGATGTTGAGCTCATTTTGTGAGAGAATTTGTTTTATGTCAAAAACCAAGGTGAAAATATGGAGAATAAGATGTCCATTTCTTTTGAGACATCCTAGTAGATGTATATAGTTTTTTCTCAGAATTATACCCACTTACTGACGATTAATACTAATAACTAACTAATATAAACAGGCAGCCATTGGAATCGCTGATTTATGCGTTAAAGCAATGGAAGCTGACGGCTGCACGGAAGAAGAAGCTAGAGCCAATATATGGATGATGGACATCGATGGGCTACTAGTTAAAAACCGACCAGATGGTAACCTGGACGGTCATAAAGCGTGGTACGCCAAGGACCACAATGTGATGAAGTCGTTGTTGGAAGTAGTGAGGGAAATAAAACCGACTGTTCTTATTGGTAAGAATTTTGGATTTTGGAGCCCTGTTGTTATCACGCGACAAAAAACGATATTTCAAAACTTATTAAAATTACTTTGTTTTCTTACTAGGCGCTTCGGCAGCTGCGGGTGCATTTACTCCAGAGGTGCTGAAAGAAATGGCTAAAAATAATGAAAGACCACTCATCTTTGCGCTTAGTAATCCTACCAGCAAAGCTGAATGTACGGCACAGCAAGCTTATGAACACACGGAAGTATGTTTGAAAATTTCATACTGAATGTCAAAACTCTGGAAAATTTGGATTATCTTCATATATACCTATGTGTATTATAAAAGATTCGCGAAATTGAAACACTTTATGAGTATTACAAGAAATTTTGCAGAATATTTTTTCAGACATTCTCAGAATTTAATCAGATTTCAAAACAAAAAAGCGAAATAATAATGATTTATTAGATTTTTGAATTTTCAGACATTTTTTGTCTTGTCTTGCAAAAATTAATAAAAGTTCCTTTTACCCCAAAGCCAACCTGAACCCAGAATAAGGAATTTTCTCATTATATTGATTAGTGTACAAAAGAGAGAGAAATGGCACAATTATTTCTTTTCGAAAAAAAAATATTTAAAAAAATTTGCAGGGTCGTTGCATCTTCTCATCGGGATCACCCTTTGGGGAAGTGAACTACAAAGGCAAGATCTACAAGCCAGGACAAGGAAACAACGCGTATATTTTCCCTGGTGTTGCTCTGGGCGTAATAGCAACCGGATGTCACCACATCACGGAGGAACTCTTCCTTATTTCTGCCCAAGTTGTAGCTGACCATGTAAAAGACGAGGATTTAGAATTGGGTAGCGTGTATCCACCGCTGAGCTGCATCAAAGAATGCTCCATCACTATTGCCATAAAGATTGCGCAGTACGCTTACAAGAAGGGTCAGTTAACTATAAACGTTCTACCTATACATTTAAGGGGAGACTGAGGACAAAAATTCGAATACATACCATTTTTCTAATCTTTCAATTTACTAGATAAAAATCTTATAAAAAATTCCTTCCGACAATATTTGGATTATGGTATTATATGTATTGAAAAAAAAAAAACTTTCATACTTCTGCGATGAAAGTGTATGTATGTACAAGGAACCTTTTTCAGAAGATTTAATTATGTGGGAAAATAGAAATTCCGTTTCAGCGACTCCTTGAAATTGAGCTACTGATCTCTCCTTTCGAAAGAATTTACTCTACATCAAAAATTAATTGTTTGGAGTATTAGCAGCGTAAGGACTTCTAAATTATTTTTCAATAATTTTTAGAAATTATTGAACGATTTTCGAACAGTAATATTTTTTCTCTAACATTTCTTGTACTTCAACGGATATTGTGATAATGAACAAATACAGACTAGGATAAGAGTCGCGATTAGAAGAATTGTTTTAAATCAATTTATTCGAAATTTAATTGTTTTCGAATTTCTGAAGCACGTTAAAAAATAATTCGATGGCGCTAAAATATTTGGCGGAGTACTCAAAATATTAAAATCTATAAAACCTTTCGGGTGAGACGGAAAGTTAAGAGTTGGAGGTGAAAAAACTTGTCACCTCAATGTACTAATCTTTCAATAGGCGGTTTTTTAATGTAGGTATTTCCTCAACTGATATTTGATACTCCAACAGGTGGTTTGGCCAGCGAATATCCCGAGCCAAAGGATATGCGAAACTTTATTGTGAGCAAAATGTACGATGCGAGCTACGATAGCCCGTTGGCAAATATGTACGATTGGCCTGGCGACTCGGCCAAGCCTCGGGTACTTCCGGAACAGTAAGTTTCTCAATCACTTAATTAATAAAAATTCTATCAATAATTAATTATTACTATTTTTTATAGCAGTAGTTATAAATTGAATATTATTCGTAGAACGTAGTACACGGCACATATGGTATACCTGCAATACATTCTTTAGCTTCACGTTTATTTTATCCATTACGCAATTAGTGTAGCTCAATTAGAAATTTTTATTCATTCAATTATTTTTGTTTGTTTTTGTTTTTCACACGCTTTGCCAGATATTTACCATTTCTTCGAGCACCTTGTCTATCTGATTTCGAATGTCTGCACGATTACTAGTTTCTCCAAAAGTGCATAGAAATTCAATTTCATGAATTTTAACGTATTTGAACATCTTTTTTTTTTTTCTTCTTTTCTTTCGAACGTCTTTCGGAGCTTCTCTTTACTTTTTCCACTCTTTTATGAACTGTATAATGAATCAATTTTAGCACATTTAATTACGCGAACGTTTCTGCTTGTCTACTTTCAAAAATCACTTTGCCGTCTTGTGGCACTGTTACTGCAGGTTTTGCACGTCAAATACTTACACGATACACTCTCTATCTCTTTCTCTCTATTATAGAGTAATGATAATGAAGTAAAGTGATAAAATAAAACTTAGCTAAAGCTTGACTAATCTTTTTTCAGAGAAAATATTAGAATTCATCATGATTTGAAACATCTGTAACAAAATTCGTCCACCGGATAGTTAGAATAATTATTGTTATTACTACAGTTTATTATACAAGTTGGATCGGGATTGTATCCGATTACGTAATTGGCATGTGAATGACCATTCCTAGTGATAAATCATATATAGGAGAATGATCGGACGTCAGGATGAACAGCTCCGACGCCAATTTTACCCCGACAAGGAACTTTTGACCACAGTTTGTTCTAGTCCTTATTTTGACAGAGAGGCATTGATCTAAAGTAACAGAAAATGAAAAAATAAATAAATAAAGAATCAACAACCATGAATAGAAAATAAAACGACTAAACTCGGAATGTGACAAATTGCTAAAATTCTAACAATTAAGCACGCCAACGCATGTCTGTGCTAACACACATCTTTAGATGCAATCATAATGAATACATACTACATACTAAATTTCATACGTGAGGCACTCGCTTTAAATTACGTATTTTTTCTCTTCATTAGAAAATAATTGGATTAAAGAAATTGAAATATATTTATATATCTCATTTCTTTTTTTTTTTTGTAATTATTTTAATGAACGCATGCCGCGCTTATTAGCCTAAACAATGATAAGTTGCAACACCTTTTTTCAACAGTATTTTATACCACTGCTCAAATTGGCTAGAATCTGCATATGAACAAAATAGATTACCTATAATATACATTAGGGTGGTCCTTAAATTACTCATATTCGAATTTCGATACATCCTTGGGCCAAAATGTCTCTAATTATATGTATAATTTTTATTAAATGTAGCCGAAACCTCACATCAATATCTCATTTCTGAGTATTGCCTTAAAAGCCATAGAATTTTCTCATTTTTTAATCATTTTTTTTTTTCTCCTATCGCAGCATCGTGCTGAAAAATTTGAAACCGCTGAAAATCCAAAAGATCTGTAGCTCAGTAAATTATATCGTTGAATACCTATACTGATATAGGTAAAAGGTGTGCCAATTTCAGATTTTTCGGAGCGATACTGCGACAGGAAAAAAAAAATTCAAACTCAAGGTGACAACAATCGTGTGTTATTTGACCGAGCAAACTTTAAGACTTTTAGGCGGTACATAAAATTGAGATATGAACCTTGAGTTGAGGGTTATTTTTTTTTTTTTTTTTTTTATGTATTTGAAGACATCTTCGACCGATGTGAACATCAAAATTTGAATACGACCAAATTAAGGAACACCGTAATATACATACATACAATAAAGATTATGTATGCGTACTAATGGATAGTGCAGTGTTGAAAACCACTATTAACTCGTAATTGGCAGCTCAGAAAAATGAAATTAGAAATGAATTGAAAAATTTTTTTTTTCCTCATTCATTAGATCTGTGATATTTTATTCTATATAACTATTGTATTACGATATACGAATAACGCTTTACGTTATTTAGATCAATTTTTCAAATCCAATTCATGGTAATATAATTAAAAAATAATATTTGTCTCGCTGTATCATCTTTCTCTGACAATTACCAATATACCTAATTGTATTATAGTTTGACAAATGATATAATATAACGTGAATAATGTGGCAAAAATGATACAAAACAACCCACATGTGTGTAGATAATTCATCGTCGAGATATATGGATATTACATGTATACAAGTCTAAAAGAACGTTGATGATTTTTAATTACAAAAAAGAAATGAGAATAAAAATGATTCTAAAAAAATATCGCTCAAACTTCAAAAGACTTGTTGGTATACACGTGGCTCGATGATGCAATAAAGTTATTTAAAACCTGTGTTTTTGACAATCAAGCTACGTACACGGTCTAGTTGCATATAGTAATCAATAATTGTATTTATTGAAACGATTTCTGGAGAACAAAAAGGGCACATATAAACGAAATAAACGAGAAAGAGCTGCCTATCTCGAGAGCTACCATATGTACTTAATTATGTGCCCATTTTCTGAACACTGTCACAATTATTCAAATATAATTATTATTATTATTACCATTATTATTATTTTTTTTTTATTTATTTATTTTTTTTTTTTATCGATGAAACTGGCCAGTATACGAGCTTCTAACATTATTAGCGTATTATCTAGCAAGGTATTATAGTTTAGTTAAATTAGCTTAACTAACTCTCTGCTCTGTTCTTCCCCCAACAGATTGTGAGGTGTTGGCGATTCTGAAGACAGGATGATGTCAAATATTATGCACTGTGTTACTAATTTAAAAGAGGAAAGAAAAACTAACGGTTCGGAAAAAATAACAAAACAAAAAAAAGGAAAAGGAAAAATAACTATAGATCATTCAGTATCAGTATAGACGTATTATTATAATATCTAACTCCTCGTATTAAGTGTCGTTAATATCGATAAATCAATATATTTAGCATTATTTATTGTTAATTTAAATGAAAAGAGAGAAAAAAACAAAAAAAAAAAAAAACACGAAAAAAATCTATAGAGTACTTTAAAATATGTTTAAAAAAAAGAAAAATAAAAAAAAAAAATAAACAAAAATAAACAACACAAGTGAGCCTGGAGCCCAATCATAAATTATTACTATCTTCGTTATATTTGCCTCGTTGACGTCGATGCCGCGTAATTATGTTAAAAAATAAAAAAAAAAAAAAAATAAATAATTAATTTTAAAAATAACAAAAACAAAAAGAAGAATGAAGAACGATGAAGAAGAAAACAAATATTTTCATCGTTAGAAAACTGATCTAAGAGAAAGAAGAAAAGAAAAAAAACCAGCAACAACAACACCAAATATAAGTATGAAATGCCTATATCATACCGCAAGATATATATATATATATATATATATATATATATATATATATATATATATATATATATATATATATATATATATATATATATATATATATATATATATATATATATATATATATATATATATATATATATATATATATATATATATATATATATATATATATATATATATATATATATATATATATATATATATATTATATGTATATGTAAGCAGTAAGTTAAAAAAAATGACGATTTTTAATTAAAGAAAAGAAACTCCCAGTATTAGGTTCATGATCGGAGGCATGTAATTAGTTTAACTATTTTATTTTAATTTACTTTATTTGTTTTATTTTATTATTTTTTATTTTTTTTTTTTTCAATTCAAAAACCCATTGCGCATACCGTTCATATATACACTCGCTATTATATGAATGAATTTTTATGTAAGATATATAATGCAGATATATTTTTTTCTACAACAATTGTTAATTCGAAATGTATAAGAGCAATTATAATTGTGCTTTATGGGTATAAATATATATTGGAAACAACAGTATTTTTTCTACTTATTGTGAAACGCATCGTTGTACCGTAACTATTAAGTATGTATCTACATATACATACCTATATGCATTGTAACATTATGTGTGTACAACATATAACATCAGAAATCGTTAAGCAAAAGAAAAGAAGATTAAAAGAAAACAACAATAATAATAACAATAATAATAGTAATAATAATAGTAATAATAATAATCAATTGTCTTGACAACTAACAGTTTACACTGTTTATAAAAAGTGAAAGAAATAAAAAACCAAAAAAAAACAAACAAATCAAGGGTTCCTAGATTGTCATACGCGAGGAATTTAAATATTATAACAGCAAACTGAAACTTATTTCGCATCAGCTATACTATACTTATATACTATCCTATACAGATGTATAATATTATATTTCGAAGAAAACTGCCATATATACATTTAACAAAAAATAATAATAATAATAATAATAATAAAAGAAAAAAAAATAACATACATAGGTATAACCATCTTGTCACATTACCATAATATGTTATGTTAAGATATGCCTAATATAAAAATATCACTATTATACAATAGATACGACTATCTTCTATCATCTTATACATAATTTACCATGAAAACGAGAAAAAGAAAGAAAGACGCCACTCCCTATATGTATACATATAATCTTAATTTTTATTTAAATAATAATAATTTATTTCATTTCATTTTCCTTATGTAGGGTATAATATGTATAGTTCACACAGTAACTATAATAAATGACGAACTATTTTAAACAGCGAATATAATAATAACAATACATGAATAAGTGCATGTTAAAAGACCGTGAGAAAATTCACAAAACGAGAGAAAAAAAAACAATTATGATGTATATCCAATTGCAAATTGATTACTTGACAAATAAAAAATGTATGAGAATTTTTATTTTTTTGTTCTATTTTTTTTGTTCTTTTTTTTTTATCATAAATTCAATTGATGTTTAATATAAGCATGTGAAAAGTTATGGATAAATTAATGTTAAAAGGTTTAAAATAAAAATTAAATCCATACTAATTATTAACGACTGTTTTTTTTTTTTTTAATTCTTTTTCTCAAATTATACCACATGATTTTGATTATAACCGTTGTTGTGTATGTTACATACATATACATATATACATACATACATACATACATACATACGGTAAAATGATCGTAAAAAAAATTTTCTTCCAGCAATCAACATTATAATATTATTATGATCAAAGCATGAGAGGGGATATAAAGTATTATATATGTATGTACTCTACTTGAAAATCACCATTTATAATATCGTTGTTTTTTTCTCAAATAATTGCATTCCTATATATGGGAAATTCCACATGAACTCGGTAATCGTTTGACCCTGACCCCTCCCGATTCGGGCCATGATTTTTTACGTTGTTGTACCTGCTTGAAGAGAGGCTCCGAATTTTTTTTCCGATTTTTTCGAAAAGCCGCCATTCTTTGAAAAATGTACAAAACGCTAAACCTAAACGCCTCAATTTGAAAATCTGAAAAAAGGATATCAAAATTTGTCAGTCTTGAGCCAAAGTGGGCAAACGTTCGGTTCCATTTTTTTTCGCGCTTTTTTTGAAAAAAATCATGGAAAAGAACAGCAGCGGATGCCAGACCACTGTGAACTGGTGCCGAGTTCCCATGGAATTCCCCATATATACTTATTATTTCTCTTTATCATTTCATTACATTATTCTATGAAATGTTTAATAATTTATTTTCAATCCAATTATTTTCTTTTATCTTTCACCTTATTGGTTTCCAATCGAACAATCGACCCTTCTTCTTCTTCTCTTCATCAGACATTATTATTTTTCCACCAAGATTATTACTATTTATTATTTATTACGCATTATATATTTCTTTCTTTTTTTTTTACTCATCAACAACTGCTATTATTCTACTTATTTTTCTCGCTCATTATAAATCTACCATGCGATTTATCTTTGACTTTTATTCTTATTTTTTCAAGCCACTTGTTATATTGTGCTATAGGTATGTATAATATCATAATCGAAGACACTTTTATACATATATTGAAGTCAATATTATCTATGGTTCTCCAGCTCCATGCACCTTATATCTCATAATTATTTTCACAAGTATTAAAACTTTTCCATCATACATATAACATACATATACATACAATTGTATTCTTTTGAATAATAAAGTCGTATTATTTTTATTTATAAAACAATTTATAATAATTCTCAGAAAACAAATATAATAGATATGCATCTATTAATACATTTGGTGATCAGATTTTTTCTTTTCAAAATACTTTCACGACAACACGAAGCATAATAACAAATAAAATATTCATACATATGTACGTATATATTAATTAAAATCATCTACTGAAAAACAAACTACTGTATATGTATAGCAGTGGAATTTTCCCGAAGAAAAAAAACTCGATAGGCACGATACTTCTGGTTTTTGATTTGATTGTCGAGAGAATTATGTATGTACTTGGCGCGAGACTCTACCGAGTCTCTTGACATACAGTGCTTTTGTCTGGATGCGGGACACTCGATTTGGTTCGACACAGTAGTTGGCGTCTACGCTATTGCCACCCATAGCAGACGCTATGCACAGCAGACGCCAAGCAGCGTGAGTACGGAGCGGTGGAAGTGAAACGCAATAGCGTAGACGCCAACTACTGTGTCGAACTAAATCGAGTGTCCCGCATCCAGACAAAAGCACTGTATATGTATATATATATATATAAAAAGTAATAATCTAAATCTAAAAGTAATTATCGAATTCTATTTCAATTGATATCGAATAAATTTTTTTTCTTCATTTTATCGATAAACTGTGATCGGTACCTATGTAATATCTGTCTGTACAATTAACGTCCAAATTCTTATCTATGTACGAATGTTGGTATATTTTATATATATTTATCTCAAAGCAGAATTTTGTTCCACAATTTGAAAAAAAATCGAGACCCGCGTGTTTTTGCAATTCAAGATTTTGACTTTTTTGAACGAATATTCCATACTTCCAGGACTCAAAAAAAAATCAACAAATTTTTTCGTTCCAAAGCACACTCAAATACTGACCGATACTGTATAACAATCTTTTCTACACGATGTCTTGGTGCCGAGTCAGAAATGCATGAAAAAGTAGTGATTTTCGTTATTGACGATTTTCGGAAAATGCCAATTTCCAAACCACAGCCTGTGAAAATCTGAAATAAATCACCGATCTCACTCAGGTCCAGGACTACGAATAAATAAATTGAGACAAAAATCGGAAGGAATGATCAGGGTTCGCGACCGTTCGAAAATCTTTGGCATGGCGCGTATATTTTTAAAAGGCTCACAAACTTGTTCTTTATGATCAAATAACGAGCCTCAAAAAAACTGAGCTCTTAATATTAATATTCACAAGTTGCTCATCGCTATTTTCTATTTCGCATTCAAATAACATGGGAAATGTTCTTGTAGCGCTTTTGGATTTTCATATCTCAAGAACCAATCCACTCAGAAAGATTCGGCATAGCTGCTTTTGTTCAAAATTAAACACTCTACAGAAAAGGTGTTCCTAGTCTTGTTCGAAGAATCTAAGCGTTTCCAAATTTATATTATGTGCTATTAATGGTAATTACCCAAGAACCAACTTGGAAATAGTTGAAGATTTATCGAAAAAGACCATGAAGAGACCTTTTCTCGTAGAGCGTTCGATTTCGAACAAAAGTAGCTATCCAGACTCATTCTAAATAGACTAGTACTGGAGATATAAAAATCGAAGTGTGCCACAAGAACATTTTCCATGATATTTAAATGAGAAATAAAAAATCCCGACGAGGGACGTCGAAATATTGAAATTAAGAACCCGGATTTTTCGAGGCTTGTTATTTGATCACAAGAAACAATAGTTTTTGAAAGGGCCTTTTGAAAAAAAAAAAAAAAAATAGTCTTCTTATTTAGCCCACCCTCATATGTATATTTGAAATGCCATATGATAATCCAATAGAAAAAGTATCGTCATTCAGACAGGGGTTAATGGCACTTGAAATTTTTTTTTTTCTTTCCATAATTGTTTTTAGACTATAAACTAATTATTTGGGCCATACCCAAGTGAAAAAAGTCAATTTGTGCAGGTAATACTGCTAATAGGAAGCGAAAGGTGATTGTAATTCGAATACTGTAATATATGTATATGTAGAGTAGAAAATGTATAAGGTATATAAAGTTTACACCAATTCTATACATATAATACCTATACAGGTATATGGGTGTATGGAGAACGGAGGTCTTTTTAGACGATAGATCGCCACCGCCACGTATAACTAACTCCCCATCCGCAGAATCGTAATATTGCGATTCACGGCGGGAATGACTCAATAAACGAAAGCCAGCGCGTTTCGAACAATCTCGCAGTGTATATTTACAATACGTCGAAGTTAGACGTATCGATAACAACAAAATTTAGCTCCGTTATCTACCGGATAAAAGTAAAAAAAATAAAAAGAAAAATAAAAAAAAATAAAAGCTGTGCTATTATAAAAGTGAACGTAGGTATGTTATAGGTAGAGGCCAACGTACGAATGAATAATCATATATGCGTGTATTTCTGAAACAGGAAAATCAGCCAATACAAATAATCTATTCGAAAACAAAAAACAAAATAGATAAAATAACAACAGACCTTTTTTTTCCCAATAGTCAATCAATTGCTAATAAAGAGGCAATTCGTTGATGAGTTGGTATTTTTGTCGACTATTCATTACGATAAGTTAACCGAACAGTCTACCACCGAAAAACGTTGTCTTATCTTGACCAATATAATTCAAGGTTCAAATTCCGCAATTTAAACATAATTAAACACGACAATTGTCCGTTTTTAGTTCACTCGTAGATCGATCGAGCGTGGGAGAACTACTAATAATTCATTTTCTTTTATAAATTGAAAAAAAATAAAGAAGTTAAATCTACATAAGTACAATGGGCTCCAGTAACTCAAAGGATTCAAAAAATCTATACACCGGTTCCGGAAATCTCCAAGTCTCTTCGTAAGTAGAAATTTTGTAATTTTTTTTCTGTTAATAATTAATTATACATATATGCGCAAAATTTTCTCAGGCTGCGAAATCAAATTCAATTTTTTTTTTTTTTTTTTTTTTCATATAAGCATACATACATATTTATATAAGCATAGATCGACGTTCGATTATATTCTAATCCTAGTCTGAAAGTGAAATTTGATTTATATATCAACGCAGCTCACACATATTTCTTTAGCTCGTGATTCACTATATTACACAGATATGTATGCATGTATGTACGTACGCACATATAAAAATATACTTGTACACATACAAATATTTAAATAACAAAAACATACTGTTATATCTATTTAAACATGTCAATAGATACTGTTTATAATCTATTGCGGTAATCCGAGAAATAATAGCAAAGAAAATAAAAGAAAAGAGAAGAAAAGAAAAGAAAAAATAAATAAATAAAACAAGCTTGTTATTTTCATATGCGTGTAACCACGTTTAAATATAGAACTCGATTTGAATAATATTATTTTTCCTATACGAATACACCGGACGTATATAATGTCTATCCCGTCCACATAAGATTCTGATCGGAGAAAAAAAATATTTGCTTCACAAACGTCTCAGATTAATAGATATTGGTAATTTCTATATCAATTCAATTTTTTTTTTGTTTTATACAACCGATATTTCGCAACCGATATGTATTTTCCGGATCCATATTCTTTCACAGCCTTGAAAATAATTGCAATTATAATTATTTTATCATGTATAGATATGTATATGGGGCATTCCATACCGATTCGACCTGTGCCTGACCCCCGACGTCTTAGATCTGATCAGCGATTTTTTGTATCATTCTTCTTACTCCAAATAGCAATTGCATTTTTTTTTTTCAGATTTTTTAAAATAAATTTGAGCGTGTCATGTATTTGAAAGATTTTTTTTTTTTTTTACACCTCGATAGCCGTGATCGAAAAATCTGAAAAAATTCTCAAAATTTCTGTGTCAGAAATAAAATATTTTGAATCAAAATTCATAATTCCTGGGGTTTTGCTTGGACCTGTTTCTTAGCTTTTTGAACGAAAAAAAGTGAGAAAAAAAATTAGAAGCAGCTAGGTCAATTTACAAAATATACTTCAGAAAAATCTAAGCAAAGTTCTCAAAAATCCGGTATTATGCATAAAAACAAATTCAAGCAACAGTCCACAATAAATTGGCCTCTGTTTCTAATTTTATTAATTTTTTTTTCCGCTCAAAAAGCTAAAAAAAATCTCGAAATAAAAGCCCTGCCATTATGAATTTAGGTTCAAAAATTTTTCTTCTCTGACACAGAATTTTTGAGAATTTTTCCAGATTTTTTGATCACGGCCATCGAGGTGTTAAAAAAAAAAAAATAAGAAAAAAAAAACTTTAAAAATTCATGACGCGCTCAAATTTATTTTAAAAAATCTGAAAAAAATTTCAATTGCTATTTAGAGTTAGAAGAATGATACAAAAAATCGCGGACCAGATCTGAGACGTCGAGGGTCAGCCCCAGGTCGAATTGGTATGGAATGCCCCATACGCGTAGGTACCGATAATTGAAATAACTCACTGAACGTAAAAATTCCACGAAGACGCAATCTTATTTTGTGAAAACGTATATATAACGTATACAAACGCGGTCATCGTCCTACATACATATATAGGAATCGCAAAATTTCTTAAAAAATTTCGCAACATTATTTGGAGAAAGGTTTGAGGAAATCCGTTAACCAGTATAATATCGCTGTATAGATTACGCACCTCGCGCCTCGGCTCCAGCTGTTGCAATTCATCATAAAATGCCAGTCATTATTTTTTCCTTAACTACTATATGTAATTGCGAAAATCAACCGGCTTGTTCGTTACGCATATATATACCAACATTACCGTACATAGGATGAATCACACCGTTTCGTTTTGTTATCGGACCACCTGTAATTTCCTGTCAGTTGCGCAGTTAAAAGATTATAGTATATAGGTATATAGGTATATAGGTCACTATCTATAAAAACATCCTTTTTGTTCTATATTTAACTAATTTCATTCGCCAATCGTAATATCAATATTTTCTGCTCGACTTCATTTATCATTTAAAAATTTTTCCAAATTTCAGAATAAATTTTACAACCGAAATATAGATACAAGGTGTCGAGAAATTCGCGCACCAGCTGCATACCAGCGGATTCCTTGCGAAAAATTTGAGACGAAAGTTACTTACGCAAAAAAGTTGGCGAGGACTTAGTTTTCTTGCAAAAGCACTTAATAACGAACCAAATTATCAGCGTTACACATAATTCAGTCTCATGTTTATAAAGTTCGATTAAAGTACACTATAATCTAATCACATAGATCGAAGAAAAATTAACGTTCGAAACCGTTGGTGCGATGATAATGTATTGAATATACGAAAGGCTCCAGTTATCAGTTTACAGTTTATTATATGTTGCATCAGAATATAGTTGAAACTAATTATTAATTGGACAGCTAACGACTATGTCTGGTAAAGAAGTATATATAGCGATAACCAGAATTATCTTATAATTTTTACAACGCAACTATAGGATATATCATTAATTTTGCTAATTGAAATGAATAGAAATGCTATAAGATTTCTAAAAGTCAAAAGTGAATTTGAAAGAAAAAAAACATCTTTAATTTTGTCGGTGGAAAAGTACATACACACTTTAAAATGTATACGTCAATTTAGAGTGCCGACCGATGAGTGGTATCAATTGAACTATTATCTAACCGAGAATGCCAAGGCTGTATTACTTTTTTTTTCAATTTGTTTGTTTATTTGTTTTTTTATTAATTTTTTCGTGTAATTCCGTAATACGTGAGATCCATTCATGTTAATATATAGTACCTACACTATTGCGATTGGCTCGCGTATCGTACGATTCAGATAACTTGAAATAAGACGAGAATCTCCGTGTTTATATCGCGTGACATAAAACACGCGGGAATCACTCGAAAGAATCACGTGTGTAAATTGAAGCGATTAAACCGTTACCATAAGAGATTATAAGAAGCAATAATTGTGGGATCAGCAGCTTGTAGAATAGCGTTGGCAAAATATTGCAATAGTTAATATTAACTTCAACAGTTTTTCCAATTCTCTTTGTTTTTTTTTGTTTTTTTTTTAATTTTTGAACCCTGGTCGTTGTTGGTTTGACATATGAGCAGATGATGTTCATATCTTTAAACCGTTTCCTGTAAACCTAAATTCGTAGATATATATCTTTTTATTTCCGGTTACAAAGTGGGTCGAACCGAAATTATAGCCATTCTATATACATATACAGCCAATCGATATACCTGTGTGTCTGAATTATTTATGAATCGTAAGAAAAGAAATTGTTCACCAAATTCCAGTCACGAACAATTTAGAAAAATTTGATTATCTCTATTTCAGGAGTTTCAATAAAATACATAATAATCATGTAAACCAGCTGCATAACGAGCCTTTTATACTCATGCATTATAATATAGTATATAGGGTATTCCATGTCGACTCGACCAATGATTTTTCCTCACCATTTTTAATTCCCTTCGCGATTTTTTCATACGATTCTCTTATCTCAAAAAAAGCAATCCTGATTTTTTTCAGATTTTTTTCTCCAACCGTTAATTTCTTTATAAAATATTCAAACTTTCATCTAAAGAATTGGCCGTTTTTAAAAATCTCAAGAATTTTACTTTTCATTCCGATCATTTGGACACTGGTAAAAAAAAAATGAAAAAAAAAACAGTGAAAAACTGTCAAGAGACTTGTGATACTCTTAATTTTATCTATGAATTTTAACAACTCTCAAAATTATCATGTATAAAGATGATTTCCGCTATCAAGTATAAATTAATAATTATCCGGTAATTACTGCAGAAATTAATCGACGATAATTTAATTATTACGTAATAATTAGCTTCGAAAGTTATTTAAAAAAGAAGGAAATGAAATGTTTAGCTTTAAGATCGTCAGCTGTGGCGCGCAGCTAGCGAATGACGTTGATGCAGAATTCATTTATTATTTGGGCATGCGCAAAGAAGCCAGAAAAGATATATAAGCCGCAGCATCTATACATGCATATCGTACCTATAAAATGACTCGAAGTTACTCCTACGCAGTTGCTCGCTTTAATGCCGGTGGCTGCGATTATCTAGGCATGTCATACCGCAAATTTGACAAAATAAGATAGACAATTAATATAAAAAATATCGAGGGAAAAACAATATAGAGCTGATAAGTACGGGACAGTTGAATCCTGTTATTATTAAAATATGTCAGGAAAAAATATTTTATTCAGGGTAAATAATCTGTGTAAAAATTTTCAACAACGCAGTTTGAACAATTTCAATTACGATATTAAAATTCACGACGTATCTGTAAGCAGTAACGGTGAAGAGTTTAAAAACAATAACCAGAATCGTCAGAGGTAAAGTAATTCATACCATTACTTATTTATGTATATATTTAAATGTGTGTACGATAAAATAATCGGTACATGTCGCAAAGGGACCCGAAATTTCGATCTAAAATGATCGATTGATATAAAACAGTTAAAGTCATACAGAAAATCAGAGTATTACGCGGTTCAAATGCAGAAAATATTTAAACAAGATATACAATCGTAGATCTGACAGAAGTAGCACCAACTCCCCACTTTACCCACCGCGAAATCAGCTGATCAGCTGATCGATGAGTCATCGCGGTTTGAATATCTGTACGCGTAAATGTTGAAGTATAAATTTTCCATATACGATAGTTTAACGGTTTGGTTAAATGTTTACGTTCTATTGTTTAATAATTTATATATAAATGAAACAAATAATATAATCACGGTTTATTATACGAAGGGCGTATAATAATGATACACATAATATAACCGGCGGTTGAACTTAATCTAATAACCGCAAAAAAAAACAATAAATATATTTTTCTCATAATGAATATGATGTATACATATATTATTCGCATAAATGTGGTAAAGTCGCGCCGCGTCGCGGCGCCGACGCCGAAGATACATTATAATCTACCGTCTCTTCGCGCCTGCGCTTAGCGATTAACGCGCGGCTAAATATTTAGCCGTCGTTTTCCTAGCTCGTCAGTTGCAGGTTTCAAGCGAACAATCGAGCTGATAGTTCCTGTCGAGAAGCCAAATCGTACGAATACAACATGTCAAACCTCGAACGTGATCAACTGGGGCAAAGGGGTCCCGGAGACGATGTGTGCGCCGGGCTGACTCGCGGCCTAGACCACATCAAGAATCCCCAATTGAATAAGGTGAGATAAGAAGAAAAAAAAAAAAGAAAAAAAAATTTCTATCAAATATTTAAAGGAAAATGAAATAACACTCTTTATTCGATATTTTCATCCAACTATTTTGCCATTCGTTAACGACTGGTCTATATTTGTGTTATGACGACTGCGTACACATTGTTATGCATGTAGATATTATAGCAAAGCCTTTGTATGCGTAGGCAATTTTATAGGGTCGATGTTAATTGGGGATAATCGCATAGCTGAAAGGATATACCGAGGATCTGATTTTAGAGGAATACTCTTTGAAAATTTTTGTAAGAACGTGATGTTCTTTTTTTTTTTTGTCAAAGAACTGCGATAATCGGAGAATCTATGGTTCAGTGCAGGATCAGTTTCACTCGCATCGTATAAGTCATCCTTTTTTCTTTTTCAATTTAAATCAAACTTACGTTACACCGAACTTGGATACGATGACTGATTGTGAGGCCACGTGGGCTTGACACATTTGTCGAATAGGTCAAGATTTCAATGAATGAGCCGCCGAATTAAATCGTTCGTTTTTTTCAAATTTTCTCACAGTCGATATTATAGAACGGATCTAAACGTGGCAAATAAAAATTGGAAACTTTTGTTCGGCAATACGATAATCACGTTTTACAAGGGAATTTCCCAACTTGATGTATCTACCTATCTATGTACAATTAAAACTTTCACAATTTGCGGAAAAATCGGCACGTCGTATACGTATAACGTTAAGTCTGATCCGCGTGTCTTGTGGCAGGGTATAATCACGAAATCGTAATAATATTCTTGTACCAATAATATAAGTTGGGAAAGTTGAGTTTCGGTCGAGTATCGGATTTACAAGAGAATTTCGCTGAATTCTCAAAAGAGTTTGAAAAGTTTTTTGTTTTTTTTTTTTCTTTCTTTCTTTCATCAGAATTCAATTGTAGGTATAAAAATTCCGAGAATGGGGATTGTACACGAGGATAAAGGATAATGAATAAAGAATTAAAATGTGGCTCAAGTTAATAGAATTCTAAGAACATTGAGCACTCAAGGAATGTGGTTAAGGCAAATATATATATTGGACGTAACATCATGTATATGTGTATACCCGTAATTTCCAAGCTGACGAAGCATAAAATATACGTATATAGGTATATCGACGTGACTAGAGAATACCACGTGCCGCGAACGTCATCGAGGAAAAAATTGAGCCAGGGATTTTGAACTTTTGGTATATAAGGCGGATATAGGAGAATATACGCGTATACCAGGAATAGAATAAAATTTATCTAACTCGTATACCTAACAAATTGTTTTTCGGTTTAATTTTCACGTTATACAAAGTTTACTAATCAATTTATTTGACTAGTACTACATATACGTATGAATACATATAATGTACAAGTACGTAAGATAAATATATTATTCACCCACGCAAAGTTGTATTTGTTTGTAAAAAAATCCTACAGCAAAGTCTGGCGATTATAACGATCTTATCTTATACCTGCAGTCCCCAATTCTGTACAACTTGTTGAACTTTGAATCCGTACTTGAATTATTATTAGAAAAAAAAAGATGAAACTATCTAACCAAGTTATAAGAACCTTTGAATCTTCTGAAAGCTCGAATATATTTAGCGGCTAGAATCTATATACAAATCGTTCGACGAAAATCGTAAAATAATATTTACTATGGTAATAAAGCTTCCGGATTTAAAAAAAGCTTTGTCAATCTCTTCAAATCACATCTCAAAAAGATCTAAAAAAAATTGGAATTGAAAAGCCCAATATTTGCTATGCAAGAAGAATTTTGATTACGTTTCAAATATTGAGGTTTGAAAAAGCTCCTCACGTCACAAATCTCAAATTCTTTAGTTGGAACTTTCCTATCTCATTTTTGAGTATAATTTTTCGAGCTTTTTTTTTCATAAATAAGTTCATGCTTTCTCATAGTAAAAATTCTTTCAACAAATTTGGCAAAGTAACCTGTAACAACAAGCCCCCCTACCCTGAGACAAAGGTCAAGCTTTAAATTCGTTCAGGTAAATCTAGGTACCTTTAACCCCATACCGGGTTGGGTTGGGTTATGCAAGGATCGTGCCACCGTGAGGCAAAGCATTATTGATCCATTCCCACCGAATACCTACCTACCTAACGGATTCTAAAGCATCCATAAACCGAGCCAGGAGGGCGGCGATGTTCCGCGTCGAAGTTGTGCCCGGTCAGAGAACAACCCCCCGGCAACCGTCGCCAGGGTTAGTTATTTCCTATATGAAAGGTTTAAGTTTCGGGGTGTAGGTGTATTTAAGCTCTCCTCGATCCGTTCGTTAGAATCGGTATATTATGGCGGACGTTACGGAAAGGACCTGGTGGACACTGGTCCCTCGCCAGGAGGAGCATGTGCCAAGAATCCCCGAGACCCTCCTGGCCATCGATGGAAGGGTACCAAAAAATCAAAAGATTAAAAAAAAAATTGAAAGTTAAAAATTATATGAAAAAAAAATAAAAAATGATAAAATTAAATCACCATTCTCAAAGCACCAATCACATACGCAAGCGTAGCTCTACAAACCGTTATCTCACGTAAGCATTAACTCTAATCTAGAGTCCGAAAAAGCACATCACTAACACGTGCGTAGTTTCACGAATAATTGATTTAAAGCACTTGTACTGCGTATGTTTCAAAATCTCTGACTAGTTTTTTTTTTTTTTTTTGGTATTTTTCATCATTATCAATTTATTTTTACTCCCTTAACCGCACGCGATTTATCACTCTATGCACTGTATATTTTTTGCGTTCATTTATATGGAACGGTTATACAAATAATAGAAAAAGCATATATAAATGACTCTTGAAAAACGATATATTTTAAAATATTAATTCTCGTCCTACGTAAACGTTAGATATTGATATAGGTGTAGGGTAGGCAATGGCTAAGCCGGATCTGGTCCAGACTAGAATTAGACTCAAAATTAGGTCCAAGTCGCATCATTTTGCAGTGGCTACATCATCCATTAAGAGAATATTAGGTCCTACCTCAAAATTCATCTGAAATCGTGGATAATTGTTTGATTCAAAGTTAGAAAGAGGTTATTAGAAATTCATGATCCGTTTTCTATTTGCAATTAAAGATAGTTTTCAATATACTTACAGCACTAAAAATATAAAACGTTGACTAATTATCGGAGTTTCCAAGAAATAGTATAACAGCGATACTTCGTTTACAAATTTTTCGTATGCTCTGAATACAATCTTCTTAAACTGTATCTCAATTACTGTTATTTCATTTTAAAAAGAATACAATACGTTGATTAGATGATATTGTTGTTGCTGTGGACTAAAAATACACGGGATATATCGATATCAATGCAAAACATTCGGTCGATAATTATATTATACCGACGATTTTCCATTCTGAGTAAATATTTTGTCAGTCGTCGTTTTCATTGTCGTATATACCAGATATAAAATCTCACACGAGTTCAGGCCAGGATATAAAGTTGTGATAAGTCTACGAGGGTAGAAACGATAATAAACTGTACCTATAAGCGCATAGTGTCTATAGTTAATGCATAGTGTGTTACACAGGCCATGACCCGGGTCACAGTCATTGTTTTATTACAGCTGGTCTTCCTAAACGTGTGACAATAGACTGGATAAACTTCGTGTGAATAGTTGATCAGGATTTTCAAGTCTTAAGAAATCAAGAACGTATTTATAATTAGTGATCATAGAAATTACGGAATCATTATTATAACCATTACGAAACGTTTAGATAACGATTGAGAATCGTCTTATCAGGTACAGACGAATCGAATACGCAAGTACCTTATAGCTCTGATAGAAACTGAAATCAGAATCACGATATGAATCAGCGAAAGATATAATCGCTGCAGGGATATGTAATAAATTGACGAGTCAATAGCGATCATATCTAAAGAAGTTGTAATGGCAATTCAAGGGATATATCATGATATCGTTTAATGACCAGAATAATAGATAAACGACTTGAAAGTATTTCACCGATCGGTAATTAATCAGTTTTTTCGATTAAGAATTAACGATAAATGTAACTAAACCTCGCAGTAGAGACAGAATATTCGATAATAAACTGCCTTGATCTCGCGTTAGTCATTGGAAATGTCAATTTTTTTTTTTTCCGTAAACGCCTAATACCCAACGTACGTATATCCAGCGATGAACAATCCCGATGCAAACCGCTTATGACGGAAGGACTGGCTTCCGTGACTAAATTTATATACATAGCTATAGGTATAATCTCTGGGTGAAGATATAATGTGTATAATTTGACCTTGCGGGATTGGTAGTGGCGGCAGTACGATTACAATTATGTAATGGGGAGAAAAAACACAAAAAACCCATCACTGCAGTGTCTCATACATTTGTCATAATCTAAACTCCAAATGTTTGATAACGATCAGGTGATTACATAGCAAACAATTCATTCACGCTGCACAATTGAATCATACAAGCGGTGTTTTTTATCTTTAAAATTTTTTATTTCATCTCGAACTCCAATTCTCGCGATTTTTAATTAACTTTAGAACCATTTTATTATCTAATCTTATTCATGTAGCAGGTATATAGTCATGAATATACAATTCATACACATAATCCAAAGTCCCGTCAATGTCCAAGGAACGAACGTTTGGACTGTTGAACCTTGAACCTATGCTCAGTTAGGTATATTAGGTATGTTTTTCTTCCAATTGTACATTATGAATTTCCATTCATAGTCATACCTAAATTGAGACAGTGAGATACCAATTTTTCTCTCCAGCAATTACTATCATATATAATGTAACTTGATTCGAGATCTATTGATGAATAACTTCACCGCGGTATACCTAAGTCAGGCTATATATCGATTTTATTGCAAGGTTTCTGCGATAACGAATGTATAATATTGAGTAGCATATGACATAGGCTGGATAGTAACTTGTATAAATTAACTGCTTATTTCGAAGTATGTGAACAAAAAATATATCCAGTAAGTTTTGGAACTCAGAAATTTTTCAAGTAATGAACGCATGACCGTCAGTTAGTTGGGATCATTATTACAGCGAAAAAAATGGTTAAGAATTGGCAATATCTTGGTCAAGGACACCTGTTTACTGTTATCAAATCGTTATTGCCGCTATGACTAAGACTTTGGTTGTAAAGATTCGATTTCGTTGATGGATTTCCTCGAGTAAAACTTAGGTGAACAAAAATTTAATACTGGCGAAACAAAATTTCAAACTACAGTTTAAATAAAGATATAGCGAAGTAATGCGGTCATTAGTAAAATTAATTATAGTGATTAACTCCAACTCGCAATTAATAACATCGTGAAATCCAAAAATCCTCAGGAATTAACAACATAACACAGATAAAGAACGCATAGATTAAAGTAGCTTTACGTCAATCGATCTGCGCAGTAGCTAAATAAACGAAACGTAAAAATATATGGGTAAAAAACAAAAATAATGAATTTAAAGAAATTATTTATGAAAATTATTTGACGCACGTCTGCAGATATTCCCTTTGGCCTTCGTTTTAAATAGAAACTATCTTACGATTCTCAGTCTCATGACTTTTAATTCATCATTCGCACGTAAACGCAGAGAAAAAAAAAATTATTTCATCACTAGCAATGTATTATGGGTATACGTAGTACACGGGAATAAGTACTTACAATATTGTAAATTAGAATTGACTGCGAGTTCTTAATTCTACCTTTCATAACCATCATTGGGCTTGAGCAATCTCATGTACCTGCATTAGCCTTGCAAATAGTGATTGTTTTTGCAATCACCAAACGAATTCTATCAACCATTAATGCGAAACAATTTTGATAATTGTTCGATTAGGTAGTCATTGATCAACGATCAAGCAGACTCATTCAATTTAATTATTTAGCGGTTCAGTTTTCGTGACAACATTCATATTATGTAATTACGGTGACATGGGAATATAGTAACATGTTTGACGAACGACAGGCTCGTTCGAGGTGCTTAATTAGAGTTCATAGTCGATTGAGACAGAATGCAAAAGCGAAAAATAATTAATTACACACACAGGGATAGTGTGAATTGTACGGTCTGCATGCATATGTGATTTTAATAAGCTTTGATCTTTGAGCTTTGAACGTTGATTGAAGTATGTGGCGTAAAATTTTTTTGACTCTTTGACCTGTTGACCAGATATTAGCAGCTGTTGTATAATTTTCAAACAAATACACAATTGTAAGAAAAACATTGTAACAAATTTATCTGACGATAATAGGTTGTGGGTCAAGTCAAGTGGATAATTCAATATGATATTTATTGAACTATAAATCGAGAGAATTTTTGATCGCTGTAAATATTTACAAATACATATGATTTTGCAACCTCTTTCTTTGCGAAAAAAATCATAATTTATACCTTGGTAATAATGTTACCTGATTGAGGACGAGATAAGTACCAATTGTACAAACGAATGCCCGGACGTGTAGTTATTATACTCAGCCAATCGTCGGGGCTAGGGTCCTTGCTCCAGATCAATGTAGATCAATTTAGATCATGGTATTAAGAGATTCTAGTCTCACCTTCATGGTCTCGAAGAATTAACGGTGTTCTTTCATTTCATCAATAAATTTTCAACATACCGCAAGCCTGACATTGAAAACTAACGTTAAAAACAATAAGTTTCTTTGGGCAATTAAAAAGAGAGTGCAAAGAGGTACATGCTTCCACAATCTTGAGAGGATTATTCGATGAAGAGCTTATCGCAGAAAAAAACCGAAGTTTCCTTGGGCTTCTCTGAAAATTGGAAACTATTGTGTTTCGTGAAATAAATGGCATAGAAAAGGGCATCGTGAAACCCTTTTACCTAACAATCAGACAATCATGTTTCAAATTATATACGAAGGGTTAATCACTGTTGAAATCTGGTGTACACCTGTCCGTGGATTCATGTGGTGCATTTTTGAAATCTTGTGAAATCTAGTGTACACAGGATCTTACGAGTGACTGACCTCCATACTTCAGACGAGGATTTATTGCAAGATACTGACTTATATGACGAAACGTAGAAAAACCTCTGGAGCTCATTGTATTCAGGTGTAAATTCGAAACGTGGCTTTAAACCTTCAAATACTTTGATGACCTGCCATCAACTAAAAATTGTCAAGACAGTATTTCATTGTTAGGTTTCTTTCTGCGCTAAGCTATTCGATAAGAGTCGGGAAAAATTTACTGACCAGTAATATAAGTCCAGTTATAGATCGCCTTTCACTCTCACTCTGACTTAAGGCCAGCTGTTCTCTCTTGACACAGAAAATGTAATGTGTGTATGCGGAGCTGTCTTACGTCCGCGTGAAATTGTCTTGCGTCATGTTTCAGTGGCTTTGTCAAGGTCATTTGGACTAGGATACAGTAAATTGTTCTCATACCCTTAGACGGTCAATTATTTTATCGTAGCCTTTGTACTCTTTGCAATAAAAGTTCGACAATTGGTAGCCGGATGTAATAACGGTCATTATCTTAAAATAATAATCAGTCACTGCCCTAGAAATTTGGACATTTTATTTTCAGCTGAACTTAGAGTCAAAATTACTTCCACAAAACTCTTGTGCTGGATTGCGCAATGAATTCAATGAGCATTAGTTTCGTCAAGGATATCGTGCGGCAATTCATCATTGAAAAGATCATTTTCAGAAATACAATCTGTGTACTTTGTCCGTAATCATCAATTACCCTAGCTAACCACCGGTAGACCTTTGACGTCATTATGGCAAACCTCCAACTTTAGGTAGACTTATTTACATATATTCCCAAAACGTTGACGACCTTTTATGCAAATTTTATTATCCGAGAACAAAGTTAAATTTCACTTCATCGCTTCAGTGTATCTGTACTCTGTCGTGATCGTTTGTTTGATTGACTCACCGACTATGAGGGGAGAAAAAATAAAATTATTTCTTTCTTAAACTCAAACTTGTGACTGTTGTCACTTGTGACAATACGGTATGTTATCATCGATGCAGAATTCACGTAACAACAAATAACTGCAGCAGCTTATTGTTGGTATAAGCAGCTAACGATAAGTTATTCACATATTGATTCGGCATTTCATTTGGTTTCCTTACGTCACAGATGGTCGATTGGAAAAGCGTATTCTTGATAGGGAATACCGAACACTGCAGTGTGAAAGCAATTCTTTTTGCAAAATTCGCGTCACAATGTTATAATTTTATAATTTAATTTCATTTATTAACGTTCGTATTTTTCATATTAGCCATATACATATTATCGATGCTTTCTAGCTCTTTCACCAGATTCACTAGACCTGTGAATACATTTACATTTTTATACGTGTTTCAGGGAATGGCCTTTACCATTGAGGAACGACAAACGCTAGGTATTCACGGATTGCTACCTGCTGCCGTCAAGACTCAAGACGAACAACTAGAACTATGTCGTTTAAATTTGGAACGTTACACCGATGATCTCTCTAAGTACATCTACCTCACCGGTTTACTGGTAAGCTTCATGAAACTCGGGTTCAAAAATTTTTAGTTAAAAAAGCGAAGATTTTCTAAACCTGAAAAAGTGCTCGCAATATTTTAAAACGGTCTCCAAACATTCCAGGACCGCAACGAAAGACTGTTTTATCGCCTCCTAGGAGAAGACGTAGGGAGAATGATGCCCCTTGTCTACACTCCCACGGTTGGACTTGCCTGTCAAAAATTCGGCCTGATATACCGCAGACCCCGAGGTTTGTTCATCAGCATACATGACAAGGGTCACGTTTACGACGTTATCAAAAACTGGCCGGAGCACGACGTTCGTGCTATCGTTGTCACCGATGGTGAACGTATCCTGGGTCTTGGTGATCTGGGAGCCAACGGTATGGGAATCCCCATCGGAAAATTATCCCTCTACACAGCCTTGGCTGGCATAAAACCTCATCAATGCCTTCCCATCACCTTGGACGTCGGCACCAATACTCAGGTTAGCAATTTTCGTGTTTCTTCTTTCAAAGAAATATGTTGGTAAGGGTCATTAGCCCGTCTTGATGCAAAAATTGATCGTTTCTCACAGATCTTTTATCTGTTTTTGTTTTGTTTTCTTAGACACTCCTTGACGACCCATTGTACATTGGCCACAGACACAAGCGTATTACAGGTCAAGAATACGATGACTTTCTTGAGGAATTCATGCAAGCTGTTGTGAAACGTTATGGCCAAAACACTCTCATACAATTCGAAGATTTTGGCAACGCCAACGCATTTAGACTGTTGAATAAGTACCGGGATAGTTACTGCACCTTCAACGACGACATTCAAGGTACCGCATCTGTCGCAGTAGCCGGACTACTCGCTTCCTTGAGAGTTACCGGTACTAAACTTTCCGATAATACTATCGTATTCCAAGGCGCTGGAGAGGTAAGTCCATCAGAAATTTAAGAAATAAGATAATAAATTTCAGGTCAAATTACATAGATATCTAAGACTCTCGTTCGGTTCGTTATTTGATCCGTCTAACCCGGGTATGATACTTTTGTCGTCATCGTATAGGCTGCTCTTGGTATTGCGGGGCTTTGCGTAATGGCAATGCAGAAGGAAGGCACGAGCTTGGAAGCGGCAAAGAACAAGATCTGGATGGTTGACTCGAAGGGTTTAATCGTGAAAGATCGTCCCGAGGGTGGCATAACTGAGCACAAGCTACACTATGCGAGAGATAGGGAACCGATCAGGACCCTTGTCGATGTCGTAAAGACTGCGAGGCCAACCGTCCTCATTGGGGCTGCAGCCATTGGAGGTGCCTTCACGACCGAAATACTTGAGGAAATGGAGAGAAATAACGAGAGGCCGATCATTTTCGCGCTTAGCAATCCTACAAGTAAAGCAGAGTGTACTGCAGAGCAGGCTTACATCGCTACCAAGGTAAAGCTGGCCGAAAAAAATGACCCGAAATTAAATGAATATATACTGTTTTTTTAAGGATTGGGAATATTTTCGTTTCTTTATTTTTTCTTATCAATTGTAGGGCAAATGCATCTTTGCCAGTGGTTCACCATTCGATCCGGTCACTTACGAAGGTAAGACCTTCCACCCCGGACAAGGCAACAATAGCTACATCTTCCCAGGAATAGCACTGGGTGCAGTTTGCGCTGGGATGCGAATTATTCCTGAAGAAACGTTCCTGATCGCTGCCGAGGCACTAGCTGCTATCGTTACAGAAGCAGACCTTGCTACAGGTGGACTGTATCCACCACTGAATGATATCCAGAAGTGTTCAATCGCGATAGCCGTGAAAATCATGGCGTACGCCTACACGTCCAGTAAGTATTTCAAGTTCAAAATTCTCTATCAAATTTGACAATAATCGATTCGGCGATTTGAAAAGGGGAGAAAAATTGGTTTCTAAATAATTACGTATATCCCGGAAACTGTTTCTGCGATTTTAATGAAATTTCTTGGGTTGGTATTCGTTGAGTCGCCGGACTGTTTTAACAAATATTGCACCATAGCTAGAAAACTGTTTGACTGATCTCAGCTGAATTTACTGTAGATATTAATTGCGTTTTACCACTGCAAGCAGCATATTTTACTATAGGCAATATTTGTCGAGTGGGGTAACTCTGCCCATTTTTTTGTAACACGCATTGTTTTTTTTTTTTTTTTTTTCTTGTTAATATTTGAAAAACTAGTTAGGATCTAGAATTGTATAGAATCATTTACAATTCTAATCATCCCAGACTTTCTGGCATTAAATCCACCTAGACATTCATCAATTATGTAATCGGTTCAACGCCACCGTAGAGAAAAATGATTACATAACAATTGCAGAGCGTATTTTATGCACTGCAGACTAGACATGCAAGTTTACTGTGAAATATAATTCTCACTATGTCCCGTGGCACACTTGAATTCACTAGATCGATTCTGACCAGTATAAAGTTGCATACACGTTCCAATGTCTTATTAATTTCTGTTTTCTTCGTCTCCTTTTTTTTATACCTACTGACGTATAACAGGAAAACAGACACATACAAATTCTTCCTATATTCTGCTTCTCTTGATATACTTACCGGAAGGTTTGGTTGATGCATTCCATAGGCGAATGAAACAAAACAGGTTGATAATGTACGAGACGAAGAAAGCGATATTATATCGTTATCTCTTTCTCAGTCTTAAACACATTGGTGCAAGAGGTAGCGATTTTGTTCAGAAAACAAGGCAAGATAATGTGTATGCGACTTCATACCGGTCAAAATCAAACACATAACGCATCACGTGTTATCGTCTGCTTCCATAATATGCATAATCACTACTTCGTTCAATCGCCGGCGTATGAACTGTGAAGTAACTGAAATAGATATGATATGTTAGTGTCGCGTGGGACCCAATTGAGTAATCGATACCGACGACTGTCAGACTTCAAACTACGATACGATTTGTAGCGAGACTAACCTGTCGACCCAAATCCATTTTTGAAAGCAAATTACTTATCGAAATGAATTACGTCACGATAAATTCTAGCTAATTACAGGTCTAATAAGAGGGAGTTTTAGAAGTTTGTATTTACAAATAAACTGCCAGTACAATAAATATAAAATACCTTCGTTCAGAGAAAAGAATATTGATTGATGAATTTGAGGATAAGAAGCTTCTAAAAAATGATTCACGACGCTTTGTGGTAGAATAAAAACGATTTAAGATGAACAAAAAAATACGATTGGAATGATTTTTCTATTCAAAATTATGTATTTATTTATTTATTTTTTGTTTTTATCAATATTATTTTTATATCAGCACGAATATTTGAAAAGACGAAAAAGAAAAGAAAATTGAACTAATCATAAATCGAAATAGTGAATTGGGTACATTTTTTTTTAGATCAATTTATAATTTTGCGTCTAATGGGCTTAGCGAATTTTTAATAAACACAATTATTCTCCTGATTGTTACTACTATTATTGTTTAGAATAATGTTTTACGATTTATCTTTTAATAGGTAGTGAAATTCTTCTCCTATTCGAAGTAGACATTTTCTATCATCTTATTATTCTATGAACAAGTGGAAATATTTGTTTATGCGAATCAATATGAGAGGATGAAATTAAAGTGTTGGGTTATAAGTTCGATCTGGCTCGCACTTTCAACCGTTATCAAAGATATTTACGATTTTTAATCCCACGGGAATGAAGATTTTAATGTTTTTAAACTGAAGATACTTTAGACTACAGGTAGTCGTCAATCAGTCCATATTATTCATTTGATAACGATGAAGAAACTTGAGGAAAAAAATTTTTCAATAAAAATGAAGAGATTTGTCTCATTGTACAATATTTATCTGTTCTAAATCATTTTTTTTTTGTATTAATTTTTACAGACCTCGCTACCGTTCATCCGAAACCAAGTTCATACGAGGACTTCATAAAGGCACAACTGTACGATACTAAGTACAAGCCTTCAGTGCCTCCGACTTATCCGTGGCCCCAACAGTAAAATATTATTTCAACTAAATTTAATATGAAATTATTTTTAACGAAACACTGATTCAATACAACTATTACTGCAAATCATAAGATTTTTTATCAGTGTATATATATATATTTTATGATATAATGTAAGGCAATCGTTATGTGTATATCCAGATGATGTTATTCAATGAATTATTATGATTAAATTAGTTTTTATGTGAAATCGATAACTGCAGGGAATGAAGTCTAAAACTTGTACGTATAGTAATATGCGTTATGTGATTCTTTGATTAAATTTAAATTAACTGTTTTTTTTTTGTTTCATCAAAGATTTGTCGAACTATTGTAAATTAGACTGTGTGTGTTTTTAAGTAATATATTTTCTTTTCGTAACGTTCTTAACATATTACACAACCTTATTAGTTGTACAGATAAAATAAAATAATTATTACTATTTAAAAACTATACTTATTGTTCATTTATTTACCATAGAATAATTATACGGGGATGATCGAAATGATATCTGTATTTTCTTTGTTTTTTTTTTCAACGGTATTCAATTTCTCACTACATTATTCTTTATTTTTTTGTTTTTTGTTTTTTTGCTATCCGATTAATTTTAACGAATGAAATTCGAAAATACATCGAAAATAAGTTGTCAATTCAAAAGTTCTTAAATGAGTGATACTACCGTTTTTATTATATTATAGTATATGGAAATTAAAATAATAACTTAAAATTATTAGCGAAATTATACACGTTAAAGTTTTACTGAGGCAAAAAGAAAGAAAAGAAAAACAAAAACAATCTGAAGATTATTATTTTGTTTTTGTTATTCTTTTCTTCAAATCACGTGATGTTATATTTACATGAGAGATGTAAAGTTAAAATAATTATTATAATAGTTAAGGACAGTATGCATCATATACAGTTTTTTTTTTTCTTTAATATCATCAATCGTGTCTATACTTTAGTGGAACGAAAATTCAAAATCCATTCAGTCGATTATTTGTCAAGGCAAAAAAAGAAAAAAAAAAAATAGAAAAAAACCATACAGGTATGTATATTTGTAATAGGGTAGAAATGTTAACGAACTCAGTCCTTTTTTTTTTCTTGTCAATTCAAAAACAAATTCAACCTATAAAAAAGAATAATCCAATATTTAAATCATATTCATCATAGTCGGCTAAAGTAATTCAACTATTTATCTTAAATATGTATATATTCATTTATATATAATATATACACATAATTAACCATGGAGTAAGTGTTATATGTCGTTTGTAATAATATGAAACGGCAGGTACTATCACAACCCGCCATTTATCGGTTAGCTATAATTTAATAGCCCTAAATTATAGTCTCCTCAATAATTCATCATCTTGTTGTAGAATTTCAAGGGAAATACCGATCTCATTTATTCTGTTCTGTTGTTTTTTGTTTCGTTTAATCTCTTTTATCATTAAATTTTCATGACCAAATCTTTTACTGAACTGGACTAATGTCAAAATACAATTATCGTATGACCATATTATCAGGTGTATTCATAATCATCAAATTCAATAAGCTTAACACAACTCTTCAACGATTGCAAAGTTATTATATTATAATCTTTACTCGAAACATCATGGTTGATAAGATCGTAAAAAAAAAAAATAATCATAAAATAATTAAAATGTACAGATGATTTTTTTTTTAAGTCGTTTGAAAAATAACTTTTACAATAAATGGGACACTATTACTTTAGACTAAACGCAAACACCAGATCTTACGTGCCAGCACCAAGACCCTGTAATCATTTTTATCTTCAATTTATATACCTACTATAGTCACTCAATTAACAACAAACAATACAGTTTTGTGATCAAAAAATCTCATTTACAATCAAGTCCAAATAGGTATATGGCTTTAGAATATTATCATCATTATTATTAATCGTTATTATGATTAAAATTTCATCAATTCTTTGATATACATATATCATACGAAATTCGTTTTTATTTTATCATAATAATGAGAATAAAACGAAAATTTATTCAATTATCAACGTTCTGTTATCAAGTTTTTTTGTTTTTTTTTTTTGTTTCTAATATCGTCATCAGGGTTGTAGATCAAATTTGGCGAGATAGTGTCCGTTTAGCTAGGTGATTTGGTCCCTTATCTACCTTCATCGTGAAAGCGAATGAGATCGCTCGTGCGATTGAACTGAGTGATCACCGGCAGCCCTTAAATCCGGTAATCGTTGAGATGCAGGTAAAGCGTCAAAGAACGCATGATTCAAAGCATCTTTCAATGTTATGCGTTGCGTCGGTTCGTACTCGAGCATTCGCCCGATCAATTCAAACAGTTGCATGTGGTCTTCGTCGTCCGAGAGTAGATAGCGCTAAATAAATATGAGAAATATAAAATATTAAAGAAGATATGTATCCATCGATGTTAAGAATTTCAAATAAATAATAGAAATTAACTACTCACATGCAACGGCTTGCAATTATCCCTGACGTATCTACCGCCTGAACTCTTTTCATCCCAGTCCAATTTACCGTGATAAAAATATTTAGTTTTAGTTTTACGAGCCATACGATGCGGGATAGTGCCTAGTATCCTTTCCATCATTGCTAAATGTTCTCGATTGTCGTGTGTTTGGAACAACGTGATACCCAGATACAGTTCAAACAAAATACAACCAATAGACCAGACATCACAGGGTTGCGCCCACCCCAATTCTGTTGAAATATAAGTTTTATTGTTTATTTGATGAATCGAAATTCGCTGATTTATCAGGAGCTAGGAAATAGGAACATGTGTTTGTTCTCTTCCCAAATAACAACGTTAGAACTTTACTCATTGTTAGTCTTACCTAAGATTACTTCCGGAGCTCTGTAATGCCTCGTGCTAACGATTGTGCTATGATGTTCGTGGTCGAAAGTTGCACTGCCAAAATCAATTAATCTGATATCTGTTCTCTTGACGCGCCTCACGTCTATCCTCTTAAAAAAAAGAAACTTTTATAGAGGTAAATAAAATATTATTGATATATATGTTGTCGAGACAGTGAAATATCATTTTTAAAAGCAAGAACGTTGCGATATTATGTATCAATGGAACAAAAAAAAAACCAAAACAAGGAACATAAGAAGAAACGTATTGATCTGATTAGGTATTTGCCTAGAAAATATCAGTGTTAATATTTTAAAAAGGATCAAACAATGTCTTACCTTTTTGCTGTTGTAAGATATGTCGTAATCCGAATCAACAAAGAGTATATTTTCTGGTTTGAGATCAGTGTGGGTGAGTTTTGTATCATGGAGAAATTTCACAGCGTAGCATAATTGGTACCCCATATGTCTCACGTGATCCAAAGGATAAGGTTGATAGTTGTTGTCTCTCTGCAACAGAGATTTTATCGATTAGATTTATGTTGGAGAAATTCAATGAGAAAAGCCTGAGAATTATTCAACTTTTTATGGATTTTGACTGACACAGATTTAGTTTACCAAAGAAAAAGTGGTTGTTAGGGGATACAAGTCACATCGTGCATCGAAACTTTTTAAAATTCGGAGAAAACATTCTAAAATTATTTCATTTCCAGGCAAACCAATAATATCTGGAGATAAGATTAGTCTTCTACTATTGTGGACACGTACACACTTTTAATACACTTTTTTTTTCTAACTTTGCAGAAAAAATAAAAAATACCTGATTTAAGATCAAAAATTTTCATATCTAATAATGAAATTCGTTGAAATTTATCTTAAGAAAAAACCACTTGTACTGCGGTGAAATTAATCCACGGAAGATAAAGTCGATAAAATGTGAAATAATTTTGAAATATATCTTAAAAGAAAAAAAAAAAAAAACTACTATTTACCAGCTATGAAAAAACTGAGAGTTAATAGAATATTTCTTTACAGCGTATCAGTGATTAAAACTTTACTTACCAAAAAATCGAACACGCTCAGACCGAGCATTTCAAAGGCAATACACATGTGACCGTGGTAGTCGAACCAGTCCAACATTTTCACACATAAGCTATAAGAGAAAATAAAATTCAATAAAGCACGATGAATTATAATTAATCGAGTATGATTGGTAACATTACAAAAATTGAATAGAGATTAAAAATAAATCATTTAGTTTTTGCATATAATTAGTAAATTCGGTTTCATATTGGTTTAATGCCTCAAGTTGAATCCTCTTCCAAAAGAGAATAACGTGTAGTAGATGAGTCAAGTCAAACACACGTTAGGTAGTCAAGTGATGTTTAAACACTACGCATAAAAAGTATATATAGTGAAATACTAACTGTTGACACTCTGGATCCTTGAGAGCAATTTTCTCCAAAGCATTTATCTCAAGTTTGGCAGCTTCCCTGTATTTTTCAACGTTCTTAATAATCTTTAAGGCCATCACGTGGTCCCTGCACAAATCATATAAACACACGTTAATGAGATCTTTAATACTTGATACCTAAAATCACAATTTCAATTATAGTTTGATACTTAATATATCTATTTTTAACGTAGCCGAAATATATTTATGTAACGTTTCATTCAACATTCCATAACGAAGTAAATTGAATAACTTCACGTAATAGCTTAAAACTTTGAATGTATTTTCAAGATATTGAAAGAATTTCTAAAATAACTGCTGAATGTCTGATTCATTTGATTTTTAATCATATAACCGATAGAATTACTTGAAAAAAAAAACCAAAGAATTATTTTTGCAGCTCTTTTGCCAATGTTTTGTTAAAGTAGCTAGTCAAAGCTGAATTTTCAATGTATTTATAGAAAATCTAATGGTCGTCGTTCAACCACCAACCAGCAATCCCAGTCTCTCTATTTTTGGAACCTGTTCGCGTATGAAAGTTAATTTTAATGTCAATTCCGAAAATCTGAGGTACGATCTGATTAAAATCAATTATAGTTGTTGAAATAATCATTATTAAGATAAGCGGGCAATTCAAAATTCACATCTACTGCACCTTTACAACATTATGAATATAAAAATTTCGTTTATAAATACAATTGGATAAATAAATACGCGCGAATTATGTATAAATATAGCAATACATGTAACTTAAGCTTTGATTACATAAAACGGATATTTTATTTAGATACAGGTAACTTGTTGAGCAGTCTGTTCTAAACTATAACTGAAATGTTTAAATCGGGAACAAATTGAATGTTGATTGTTAAACTTACATTTGCATATCTTTAACCTTGACAACTTTTCCAAAGGTACCCTCGCCCAGGGTGGCCAGAACTTTATCTGTAAAGTAAAAAAGTGGGTAAGTATATAGTAAAAACGGACCGATCACTTTGGAAGCTGTCGACGTCTAGATTTTGAAGGCTTATCCTCGCTCACCTCGAGATTTGCCATGCTATAAAATTACTACCGTATGAATGAACATTGATCAGCAAGTAAATAAAGAAATTTCTATAATCAAATTGGGTAGCTTAAACGAAGAAAAAAAAAACAGAAAAAGAAGTATATATAGATACATGAAAAAAAAATGGAAAAAAAATTTGAGAAAAAGTAATAGAAAAGAAACCGTATAAAGATAAGAAGCAATCGGTATAAACTTCAGCTGTGTAGAAAAAACTTTTATCGAAACTTCCATAAGCGATTGGTCAGGTACAGCGAATAAATTTCGTAGTCCTAAAAATTCCTTTAATAGTTGATACCTTGTGTATATAATATATCCCTTGGGAAAACAAAAATAAAATATCATTTCCTTAACTATAATTATCTCAAATTTTGAAGTTTTTTTTTTTTTTTTTTGTTTTTTTCTTTCACCTCCAAAAGGATAGACAAGATTTTAGAAAAACAAATAAAATAAAAATAAAAATAAAAATAAAAATATGCGTGCTACTGTGTCTTTCCTCAAAAAGGTAATTGACGTATTAGGTAAATTCAGAGTATTTATAAATAAGGAAATTCAATTTCTGTTATCACCGCATTTTTCAGTCCGATATAATACCGTGACCAATAATTGAAACTCTTAATCTCATATCCTACACCACAAGCTCGTTTAATTGTAATTATCAAAGAAGTAAGACAAATAGAAAGGGTATATTGTATAAAATAAATAATGAGCTAAATGTGGTCGAAGATAGACAGTAAAGAGTGGAAATAGAATGACTAGTTTATAATCTAACGTCGGACTGAAATTTGCGGTGAGAGGATGAAAATGGTTAGTCAGTATCCTCTCTCCGATCATATACTGTACAACTGCATCTGTAAAGGAACGTTAGAATGACACGTGGCATAAACCGCAATTTAGGGCGCGGGTGCCCGATGAACATTATTGAAAGATATAGAAGATAAGAGAAGATGAGAGAAGATAAGAGAAGAGAAGAGAAGAAAAGAGAAGAAAAGTGAAAAGAAGAGAGAGAGAAAGAGAAAAAAAAAAATATATATATATATATTGATATATATGAGGAAGATTAAGAAAAAAAAAAAAGAAAAAAAAAAACAGAATATAAATTATAAGTAGAAGAAAAGAAAAGACACGTGTCCGTGTCGTGACACACGTTCACGCCTATAGTTCAGGTACTATACGGCTTGACAGTAATGACTAATTATTGGTAACATGATACAATAACTGCAACAATCCCAGATTAGCAATACTGTCGCGACCGTACCGGACCCGTTCTTTCTTAAATCTACTACAATGAGTGTATTCACGTATTCACGAACATCTATTTGCCAGGATGTCGCCGGATCGGTAAACAAGATGGCCATCTTCGTCATCCTCGACGGACGGTGGTCGAGGGCTCTATAGACGGATGCCGGTCGTATCGCAATGACGAAGAAGAAGAAGAAGAAGAGGGGGGATGGATTGAGTGCGAATCATTTTCGTCCATGGAGCCATTATCCATCCAAATCGGTCCCGGAGTCATTCGACAAAACGGAATGACCAAGTAGACAGAAGTCAACAGAGGTTCCACCATAGATTTCCACGGACCAGTATGACCACATTCACCGAGTAGATGATAAACGGTTTCATTGGCACAAGGACACGCGGATGAACGTAGTAAGGATGGGCGTCGGCAACGAAGTATTTCAATGAGTCCAGGCGTTAGTAGTCATCAACATCATCATCATCATCAACATCATCGTCATCGTCGTCATCATTATCACATCATCATCATCATCGTGATCATCATCACCATCATCATCATGACCGATCCGAACCAATCCAGTTGATTTACCATTCGTCATCAAAGTCAGCAGCCACCATTCCAATACAACGGAGATGTAACCCAACAATCAGACAAAGAAGGGGAGAGGGCAAAATGGTTTGCCAAGTCAGAAACTTGTGGGTACGTGTGTTACCAATTATTACCATCGGCACAAAAGTCATTATATAAGCATTCTAACATTATACATATATATATTTATATATATATATACATATATAATATAAATATGAATATATATGTATATATACATATATATATACATAAAGAATATAAATGTAACATGTATATAGGTATGTATGTATGTGAATCGTGTATATGTCCCAATGAATAATGTCTGCGCAATGATATTTATATATATATATGTATATATGTATGTATTTGATGTCAATATTATGTTACACATACACACACACATATACATACATACATACATCTTTGCATATAATGTAGTTTTTTTTCTTTTTTTTTTTTGCACTATATGCTATATTGAGGGGGGCTGCAAGCTGGTAAAGACGTTTATGACCAGCCATGTTTGAAATCTTTGTCCATGGATATTGATTATATATTATCAATACTCGGTTTTAAATTTGAAGAAGGAAAAAAGATAAAAATTATAAAAAATAAATAAATAAAATAAAAAAAAAAAATTGATACCAAATAATATATATATACATGTATATACCGTATAACCGAGTATATTTCCAACACGTGATCGCGTAGCACGTGGTCATTTTATTATACTATATCGTATCTGTATACATGCACATTTTTTTTTTATTTATTCAAGTGATAGATTATTGTAAATTCAAATATGGGTACGAATTTACCGGTTCTCTATATTTCTTGTCTATAACATTGACTTTCAACTGTATCGTAAGTGCTGATCGAAAATGTAGTTTTTCTTTTGCTTTTTTTTGTTTTTTTTTTTATCGGGAAGTCGGATAGAGGCGTGGCTCTTTAATTTTTTGCCGTCTGGTGGCGGAACAACGAAATATTGCGAATAGGTTACGTACTTTGGTCAGCTGACCTTTTTAGTTTCACGTGTTTGTTGGGTATTCAACGTAATTTGTAACGGTAAAATGTTCAAGAAATATGTATTCACAGTTTCTAATGCAAAACCAATCGATAAAGAAAATGTAAGTATCCGCGAAACATTATCCTCACTTCGCCATATCTAAGTTCTCAATTAATATCTTTACTTTAAAAGTTTTCGTACCGGAAGGTAAGAAAAGTCGCTAACAATTCGTAAAATGACATAATATATTCGGTTCGGTTTTTGTTTATGTTTCTTTTTTTTTGTTTTTGCTTTTGTTTTTCAACTTTATTATCATCTCTCGTGAATCTAGCTTTGAATTATAATGTTTAGTTGTTGGGTTTCACTATTGTGAACCCCTCGTTGTCACATTTCCGAAAAGTTACGCGTTTGTCACATTGGGTCAAATTCAAAGGCCCAACTGATTTTCAAATGGTTACCGTGTGAAAACTATCTGTCCAATTGGGACCAAAAAATTATGGAACATACTTTGAACATTGCCAAACATGTAGCAACAGTAATTGTTATGTAAGAAATCAAATGATAACATGTCCGAAAAGAATCTCCATCGTGGGGCAATTAACGATAGATATTCCAAAGTTGGGCGCCAGATAAATTTGACCCAGCTGGATGACAACGAAGGGTTATTAATTTTTGAACACCGTTTCAGAATTTTTTTAAGCATAAATTTATCCTATGGAAAAAGTTCCATTTCTGCATTTTCTTTATTTATATAGAGTTTACTACGTGCAGAATTAAATCCATGTTAATTGACTTCTAATAGCAATGAATGTCCTAGGGAGCTAAATATCTGCTTACAGTCTTCTGTGATACGATGAACACGTTATGTGAAAATAACAATAACGGATTAAAAAAAAAAAGTTGATATTCTGTGATGTATGTATGTGTATGTTCGGTATGAGTCAAAAGTGTTAATAAATCGACGTTTGCAATGCCTGCAGTATCACTAACGGTAGAAATAAAACTGAAAAATTTCCAGATAATACGTTTACTCCCGTATACCTATATCCCTATATATTTGTTCATAATTATTTCAACATCTGGTTCAGCGGTATATTTCAATTCCTTGATGATCCATGATTTAAACGCGCATGGTATCCGATCTAATCGAACCTACTTGCACTACTTCTGTTGGCGGCCACCAGATAGCGCAGCCAAGTGCTCACTTTTCCGATACTCTTTTTTTTATCATTATCGCGGAGATATAGCTGACAACATTACTGCTCTCGCACACCACCGGGCTAAATAAGTAATTCTAAATAAAAGTAAGACTAAAGGTGCAAGACACGAGTCGAAAGAAAATATATCTAGATAAAAGGTGAAAGGGAGAAAAACAAAGAAATTAGATACAGAAATATTTTTATTATTCCTTTTTTTTTTTTTGATATGAGAAAAATACTGTATCATATTGAGTGAAGATCAAAATTCAAATCTGGGGTATTCAATGTTGGAAAATATATTGTTAATGATTTTTGGAGCTTGCTTCTTTTAATAGTTTCAACCTTGAGCTAAATTCTGTATTTTGTCAAGAGACCAAATTAGTTGAGTTTCAAGAAAAATAAAATGAAAAAAAAAGTTGACTCAAAAACGAATATTTCCGAATACAATGACTCCCATTATACGCAGGGGCCGTTAAACGTGTCGACTTGAAACATTGACATTCACTAGACCAGAATTACACTGGAAATTCAGCGCCGAGCGGATCTTAAATGACGCAAACGCGCGTTTCTGGTACATACATAAATAAAAAAATAAAATAATAATCCACAGTGACTTCACAAAACTTCACCAATAACTGAAATTAAATTTCAAAAATTACATAAAGCTCTCGGTCTCGATCGTATTCGTCAGAGACCGATTTGGACTGTGATCTTAATCATCATTCCGAAGATTCGGAAATACGTATCAAATTTCAACATTGTACACCCGCTGATGCTTTCGAGAAAAAAAGAGGATACCTAGTGTTCGAAAGGTAACTAATCGACCTGTGTCTCGCACCGTGGAACAAGACATGATATATTAATGTATCAGTATAAACCGCAAAAGGGCGAGTGACGATAATCAACATAAAAAGAATACTATAAATATATTTAGGTATATGTATAGATAAGTATAAGGAAAAAACTCTCACAGCAAACGCAGGCAGGCGTGGCGGGGTCGGGTGGTTAGTTTTTGAATTTTGAATATTGATATTTGACTTTTATGACTGTGAGGAGATGCAGCAACGCGGGATCACGAAAAAGGCTTGAGCGAACGGCGAACTCGTGCAGAATGTAGATAGGTATGTATTCCACAATCCCCTGTCCCCCCCCACACGGGTCAGACAACTTACAGTCGTCGTTAAATTTTCACCCGCAAACGCGGCCCCCCGATGATATTTCGAGGCGATCAAATCCGCCGTACTAATCGTCTGCTGTTGTTCCTGCTTCTGATGCTGCTGATGTTGTTGTTGTTGTTGTTGCTGCTGTTTGGGACGTATTTTGGCGACAATTTTTGCACCCAAATTGCTAGACTCGCCACAATCTTCCCCGGCAGCAGCAGGAGTAACAGGAACATTATCTAAAGCTGCGTATTTCATGATCAAACTTTGTATTTCTTTCCGTTTAGCCTCTCTCTCGGAAACGGCTAAATCAGCGGCAACATTCGCGGCCTCGTCAATAGCCGCGGTAGGTGTTCTGTCAGGATCAACGGGATCGAAAATATCACGTCGTTCGATGGACCTGGGGTCGATTTCCACGGGTCTTAATTGCCGCATTGATCCAGTCCTGTCGACCTGTTCGCTTCGGCCTGTCCTACTGTGGCGCACTTTTCTCGAAGATCTAGAATCCGCGTGACCACTTTTGTGCCTTCCATATCTTCTGAACGATTCCGAAGATAGAAGAGAACGTCGTTCACCCGACCTGTGATAACCGGGTGTTTTTTCACGCGGTAAAACTGCTGCAGCCGTGCTAACGTAAGGGTACGCTTTTTCACTGAGCAATACTGCATTAGTGCACGATATCGATGGATTCTTAGCACCATTTCCCGGCGGTAATGACGGCTCGAGTGTTTTATCATCCCGTTTGTAACTGCCATCTCTTCTGTAATAGCTATGATCACGATCAAGGCGATGTGAATATCCCCTATCGTCACGTTTACGAGATCCATATCTCTCCAATACCGATGAATACTTGTCCTCCAAACGGGATCGCGTGCTTCCTAAACTGGCGGATATCCCCGACGAAGAGGATTGGTCGTTTGTTGAGGGACCGCGTACCCGAGTGGTCAAACGTTGAAGAAGACTTGAACACGAGTCGCTGAGAAGCTGAGTAACGCTGGTGGTCGAAGATCGGGAGTACCGATTTCGCCTGGTAGATCCTTGCCGAGTATTCGACATTTTTTAGAATCAACGTGTATTTAATAACGATTAAAAATCAAGAGAGAGAGTTGATCAGAGAAGATAAACCGAATAAATTGAGGGGTTTCTTTTTTTCTCCTCTTTTATAATCCCGATACTCGAAGGTCACTTCAGGGTCACTCGAGGTCGACACCAACTGATCACCACGTGCCACGATGATATTCACCTGATTTCACGCGAGGAGTATAATAAGATATTGGGATAGGGACGACATCCGACATCGTCGCCGTTGGGGATAAGACTCCTTTAGTTGAAAAGGGGGGTTAGAAGGGGGGTTGGTTGGATTAACGGAATTGCATGGTCGTATATGTAACGAGGCGACGCAGCTTTTTATTTCCGTCGCTTATTTAAACGCGGGGAAAATTTAAACCCGACTCACGGAAGTTCTGTTGCCGTTGACTCGATGATTAACAAAACGAAATAGTATGCGTGAGCGCGGGGATGAAGAAGACGAGAAAACTGAGAGATAAAACAGCGAGAGACAAGAGACGAGAGACGGGGATAAGAAGAGGTCGCGTGTTGTCCCGCGAGAGAGATGCACTGAAGATACAACCTAGTCGACGTCTCGACCCGAACCCGCCCCGCCAAATACTCTTGTCGTACTAAAAATACCGACCAGCAGAAACTGCTCCAACAAACAACGCGTCCTCTAGGCAGCACAGTCAACGATGAGGAAGGCCGCGTCGTGGAAACGGATTACGTAAATTGTATTTGCCAACTTATTTTAAAACTTTTTTTTTCTTTTTTTTTTTTAAGATTTCGTTTCTAGTACCGTCATCGACCACCGTCCCTCATTTTCGTACAACCATATATTATTACCAACATCAAAAATGCAAATACCCCTGCAACCGTAAAGCTGCGCAATACACGATGAAATTTTTACGTCAAATCTCTTCGTTTTTGTTTCACGTAGGTATTACACAAAACCAATTTCTTTATTTTTCTTTCTTTAAACACTCGATAGAATATTTTTACAAACAAAATATCACGTTTTAGACGCCTAATTCCGACGATTTAGTTTTTCAAAGCTGACAGAATGAAGTGTTTAACTACCTTCTCTCTTCTCTCGGGTGTAAAGGTTGTTAAATCATGTTCAAAGTATGTATATTGACTAAACATCGTAGGAATAATTTTTTTTTTTTTTTTTTTTTCAATTTTTTTTCTTCTATTTCCAACTACTAATAAGCAGATTTTTTTTTTATAAATCAACCACGCGTACAAATTTTAACGAACTGTTGTTGGTATCCTTGACAGATACTCTAACCAACGATTGACATTATTTTATCGCATAGAACTCGATTGTTAATACTCGATAGTGCCAGTTTATATGCAGTTGAAAGTAAGCAAGTGAATAAGTTCAAAGTTCAAAAAGATCGATAAATAGAATGAATAACAAAAGAACAATCGATCGAGTTTATTTGTCGAGAAAGATCGAATACATATATAAATATAGAAAAAAAAAAGTAAATGAAACAAATCGAACACTCAAGTGGATATAGTCAAATAGTTTCTAACAGCTAACGCGAATCGGATATTTGGCGCTAGTTGATGATTTTGTTGATAGAAATTCGGGTATATTTATAGACTCGAAGAAACGGCAGCAGAAACAACAGTAACATCAGCAGCAGCAGTAGCAGTAGCAGCAAGGTCGCGGTTCCCGTACCAGTAGATCAGATAAACGCACATTATAGAGTTACGTGTATATGTACGTCTCTAAAGTCTCCGTTCTTAAACTTCAATTCACCAATTTGTCATCCTCATAACTCGTTTCTCATAACTCACATAACAAAGGTCAGAGCTCCGGAGAAATAGGTCAGCAGATAAGTTCACGACGGTGTTAAAAGCGGTGAATATATATTCCGAGGCGCCCAAAGCTACGGCAAACATTCCAACTATGTATCCAACTATAGCGTCTGAGGATTAATACCTCATAAGTATCAGCCGAAACCGACCTAGTTTTAGTTTTAGTTTTAGTTTTATAAATGTCCGGCGTACATGTTTGCCTCTTATAAATCCGGCGATCATGCCCGATGCAGAAACGCTACTGAACTAATATTACATATTATATTGCTTCATAAGACAAGTAATTATTTATACCAGTCTCGGACTCCACACTTCGGTAATTCGTTATCATTGTTTACTTCTTTCTTTACTTCATATTTACTTATTTTTGTTGTTTTTTATTCATTTCGTCGTTGCTGCTCAATTCGATTTTCATTATCGACAAAAATAAGACGCCATTTTGATGATGGGGATAACAACGATGCTCGATACAGTAAATGCAAACACATTAATTGGTGTTAAAAGACTTGAGAAAAAGAGAAAAAAAAAAAAAAAATAGGGCGGGGGGGATGGTGTTGCCGGTTAGTCACAGTCTTCTGTACTTGAGAATATCGATCTTATTTATTGAAATCAAAAATTAATCAGAGCGAGCGCTACCTCGGATATCGAAGTTTCGGATTCGGGAGTAACGTCGATTCGATTCGTTTCGATTTCGGTATCTTCAGCGGCTGTATCTTCGTCCGCATAAGCAACAGGCTGACCGCCGCAAGGTTGCGGCAGTCTCCAACCCGCCACCCAACTAGTGGCAGCAGCAGCTGCTGATGGCGACTGGGACGGCCACCAAGATGATTGTTGACGATTAGCCATCGGCGACGACGGTCCGATGTTTGTCGGAGCGCCGTTGCCGATCAGAGTCCACCTTGAGTCCAGATTGATTGATTTTTAATCCTTTTTTTCTTTTTTTTTCTCGTCTCTTAACATCAGCGACAATCTTATTATCCGTTTAATTATCACTTTCTAAGTAACTTCTCGATTATATCGTGGCAGCAATTAATCCGGACTGTTAACGTACATGTAGCTGATACTTGGCGCGAGACTCTACCGAGTCTCTTGATAGAAGAAAGTATTCGAAGTATTTTTCTCTTTTTTCTTTTCGTTTTTTATTCACACTACTGTAGATCTGCAATTTCGTAGTAACTTGGTGATATCTCCCGGATTTTTATTCATCCCGTAGGACATATTGTGCAGTTTGAATAAGTTTGATTTTTTTTTGTTGCTTCTTCGTTTGTTCTTATCTTATCTTTTCTATTGGCTTTTTTTTGTTTTGTTTTTTTTTTTGTTTAACGAAGCAAATAATTTGGACGCGAGATTTCTCTTTGAGTTTCTTTTTTTTTTTTTTTTTTCGTTATATCGCCCGTTCGTACGTTAAATGGTCAACCTCCGGCGAGCCGGCTAGCCGGTAAGATCTTGGTGGACGCTGCTCCGGCCATCTGGCACAAGCTCGCACTGAAGAACGCTGCAAAACCGCGGGCTGACGCGAGTTTCATCGAAAATAGCCAGTGTTCAAAAATAGATACGAAGAAAGAACCGAAGCCATCTCCCAACGGTAAGGCGGCGTCCTCGACGACGACGGAAACGATATAAATGCAACCGGGGGAGGGGCGGGAGAGAAAAACCTCAGCGTCCGCGTTCATTACCTCACAACAACCAAAATGAAGACGTCGCTTTTTCCTCTAATACTAATTCTTGCGTAAACAAAAAAAAATATATATATGACAACAAGCGAAAGATGAATTCATTCGCTCGTAGCTCCATCTAATGATTTATTCTACAAATTAGAAAAAAAAAAAAAAAAAAATTAGAAACTAGAAAATAAAAGCAACTCGCTGAGCTGATCGAATCGAATGAAAATATTTTTTTCCTCCAGTTCTTTCTTATATGATATCACGGTATAGCATCACCTCACAGTCAATTTCATTTGTGATAAAGGTTCGTCCAACTGCACGCGCGTTTGCGGTATATATTTAATATAAAGATTTTATTTCTTCATATATAGATATTTTATTTCATTGATATTATATAATTATCTTCGTCGCCAGGTGGGGTGGGTGAGTGTATAGAACGAGAGCAGTTCGTTGCTTGTTGTTTTTAATTTTATTTTTTTCTTTGCCGGTATAAGAATATTGAATCATCTATACCGCAGAGATCACGAAAGGCGTTTATTCGATGAGGGATGATTCGTAGAATGTGAATGAAAACAAAAAAAAAACGATAAATCGCGTAGATAAGTAAGGTACATACCTATTATATATGTATATATATATATATATATATATATATATATATATATATATATATATCTATATATTTTGTATGAGTATCAGTTAAAAAAGGACCTAACAGTAGCGGCGTTGATGTCCCCGTCCCCGTTACCCGTCGACCCGTCGATAGTTCGAAAAAAAAAGAAAAAAAAAACAGAACAAGGATTATAAATAAAACACGAATTTAAGACTGACCTGACTCCTGGATGGTGACCTGTGACGGTGTCGCGAAGGCTCGTGACTCGGTGACAATGATCCATGATGACGATGGGCACGCGTACGACGACTAGATCCACCCGGTGCGTGATGCGCCCGTTCTCTGTGCTGAGTGTGCTGCGTTGTATGTTGAGTGTGCTGCGTGTGCTGCGTGTGCTGACGTCCACTTGAGGGCGAACGACGGTGACTTCGTTTGTAACGACGTTCAACGCTCGTACCACGCTCGTGCTGTGCTCGGGACCTAAGGACTCTCTCGTCGCTGTAAATAAATGAGAAATACCAACGTTTCTTTTAGATTTCTTATTCATATTTTTTTTTTTTTTGTTCGTCTTATCATAGTTTTTAAGATATTTTAGGTTAGAACGAAGAATTTTGTTCAAGTCTTTCATCGGCATGATCTTGTTTACGAAAAATTTTACTAAGAGAAAGAAAAAAAAAAAACAGAAGAAATATTAATAATGGAGAGTAGCCAAACAAAGAAGTGGAGAACAAACTGCTGCAGCGTAGAAAGTTTGAAGAAATAATTATTAATATATATGTGTATATGTATGTATGTGAAATTTTCTTGGTATGTGTTTTTGCAGAAATATAAGCTCTAAGCTTGGCAATTATTACACTATTTATAGATATAAAATAATTTCAATATAGGATTTAGACGCGTGACGTATAATGTAACTTAAAATTTGTTCATGATCATTTATAACTTAGCGTTTGTCTCGTATGTATGATCATACCATCTACCATACCTACCTGCTGGTCCAGAATAAACAAACTTTACTCAATATAACAATCGACTTTTGAAAGCCTGCGGTTAAGGAATGTAAATATTCCAGTCACGATTTTGTCTCTATTATTTTATTCCTAATATGGATTAACTTGAATCGAGAATCCAGCTTTTAGATTAGAATGATCACACATGCCTGAGTGTGCATATGTGCAGCCTTGAAGTAGCGGTTATAATATATAATATCCCGCTTCTGAAAGACCGAAGTTACATATCTCAAACGAGATAATAAGCAACGGTTTGAACCGTGCCTAATTTTCTCGAGGGCAAATACTTGAAGAATAATGTAAATTGAATAATAAGACCGGATAACAATATAACTCGATCTAGGACTTGATCGAAATCAATGCACATAAACCCATTCTCTCGACTGTAACAATGAATATTGTATATATTCTTTATACTTCGATGTCCTCGAAATGATATTTCGTATGGGTATAATGTTTCACCAATTTAAAGGTCGTTTAACTGGGTGAGATCTATCAAGAATTGGATTTGATAAACTGCGATTATTCTGATCAGTAGGTAGATATACGTAGTTATAAAAAAAAAAAAAAAACGTATAATTATATCGATGAATTTTTTTTTATTAAACTCTTGTAAATTTCTGATCGGTTTCGGATCATTTTATCGAAGAGTAAAACTTACTATTCGACGGAAAAAAATGCACATCTGAGAAACGGTGATATATTGAATAGAAAAAAAAAAAAAAAAAAGTTGGTACACAAGATAAGGATTTTTTTTTTTTTTTGTTTTTATTTATTTTATTATCCCTTTCTCGGCCAAATCATAATTGCGGTTTTGGACAGAGGCCAAAGGCCTTGGTAACTCCGGTTAAAATTCAGAATAGACTAGACTGCACGCGGTGTATACATATGTACATATATAAATATGTATATGTATATGGGTCAGTTAGAAATCTGCAGCGTAAATAAGTTCCTCAATACCTATAAACGCCCTCTCCACCATACACATCCACGTTTCAATTTAAACGGAAACTATGCTTATTTTAGACATGCACGCGCGTGCCTTAATGATTCATCGTGAAATTATACCGGGTGTCAATTTACCAAAAATAATCACGGCTCAAGTTTTACGATAAAATTTAACTCATTAAAATCCACAAATTTTTCAGCTATCAACATGAATATGTATAAATTCTCTCATTACTTATATCGTATTCATTCATTTTTTAAATATTTAAATAATTTACAGGATATTTCCGAGTCAAGTATCAATAAGTTCGTTAGATATCGAATCGTTATTTATAATTACCTAGCCAAAATTTGGAAAATTTGAAAATTTGAAGCCGAGAGGCTTTGAAACAATCGGATTTTGAACCCCCTGTAACTCGTCCAGAGGTTTTTAAAAGCTTTTGGACTTTATTACCACCCTGTCTAATCACTTTCATTAATACATATACTTTACCTTGGCATCCACGATGCGAGAGCTACGTACAGTACCGGCATCCTTTTCGTCTCTCTCCCTTATCTCGTTGTTATCAGTCAAAAGATTTAACTATACGTGAACAATCGATACTAATTTACGCGCCTAAAATTTCAAGATTAGTCTAATTTTATCCCCAAAGAAATAAAAAAAAAAATGTATATCTGCGATACGGTTGTTAAAATTATTGAATTTAATCATTCGACAATGATTATATATGGGATTACAGATTTCGGCGTATCCTTATAAATCGATAAATTGAGAATATGAAAACCAGACAATTCATTTTTTTTTTTCATGTTTCTAAATACAAATACGCAAATACCAAAAGAAAAAGAGGAAGAAAAATTAGAACGATTTTCATAAAATATGGAGTTTTCTGGTTTTTCATCCTCAGCTCCTCAATCGACGTTATACCAGTCGAACAAGTTTCGAGTCTAGTTCTGTTCCGGTGTAACTGGGTGAACTCGCTGTAACGGGAGATACTGCACGTATACTGTATAGAATAAGGCAAAGGAGTACGAGAAGAAAAAACGGAGAAAAAAAAAGAATAAGAAATAAGGTTTTGCTATAAAATATAGCTCTCGACCGGAAGTTAAGTAGTACGAGGAAATGGCCTTCGCAGTAAATCTGACATCGAAGTAGTACGTACCTACGTCGTACGGGGTATAAGGATACGCGAATCAAGCGAAGATTAACGAATTGCTTTAAAACCCGTCTCATGTCAATATGTCATAGCTGGTCGGGTCTTCAAATCGCAAAACGTTCAGTATTCTATTATTAAACACTGCATGATCGAGTCGCAGATGGCATATCAAGTACAAAGCTGCGTCAAGGTCGAATTATGACTCGTATATACTATAGTTGATATATATAAATAATGTATATTATACATGTGTATGATTGTGCCTTAAATCGTATACCGAGAATTAAATCAAACAAGATATATAATAAATATGAATGTACGTATATACGTATACTCAAAGATGTTAGATGACTTGTCATTTTATCGATCAAGAAATTGACTGAATAGATAAAAAAAAAAAAACAAGATCAATATATTCTTTATTTAGATAAAATTTCGAAAACTCGTAATTCCGTAGTCACGGGGTAAAATTGGTCCAGCTTTTAATTTAATTTACTTTCATACCTCAATATCCCACTGCAGATATATAGTGGCATATTATACGTATTTATAACCGAGAGAAAATTCATTGAATATCGAATGTAGGTCTGTAGGTCTTCGCCTGCAGTGTCGAGTGTCGATTATACGTATGTAGACGGATAACGAGTAATATTTATCGGATGTGGACGTATGTATGTACTCGGATTATATCTAGGTACGACGAATACCTGTTGCAGTCCGTGAAATAATAATCGTGTACATATATATACATTTTCGATACATATTTTTTTATTTATATGTTATATTCGATGAATTTGGAGTGAGAGAAACTAAATACGTAAAATCGATTCGAAAGAATAACGAACGATGATAAATTGTCAATTGATAAAAAAAAACAAACAAATGCAGTAACTGATATATTACGCTGCACCAATAATCAATTTTGATTTATTATTCTCAGTATTAATACAACGATCTTAAAGTCAAAGATTAATTCAAAAACTGAGCATTCATTTGTCTAGATTGCTTTTTAATTCATTGGTCCAAACGTGACGACGAACGATTCGAATTGACGAATAAAAATACATTCATTCTTCGGACGCGTTATGTAGACAATTATTCTCCATTTGGGATGAGAGCTGTTCATGTAAAGTTATGATGTTATACTTACAAAGGGGAAATGAAAATAAATAACAATATTATATCACTGTAATATCTCCCGAAAATTTGTCATGAATTTTTTTTTCCAATTTTTTGGAAATTGACGAATAAATGTGGGCGATATTTTTGCAAAAAAAAAAACACGTATGTAACATAGATTAACCCCGAGCAAGGATAATGTATCGCCGTTGGCTATTTTTGAGCACTAAATCAGAGCCAAATATGGACGATCGTGCGGGATGGCGTCTATGTCGAAATCGACCTTGCCAATTTAATTGCTTCTATATACTATTAAGACTGGGATTTTTTCGTACGAATTTTTATAACACCGAGTAAAAAAGGAAGTAAGTACATAAACACACGTTGAAATAATTTTTTTTTTCAAATAAAACACAGATCAATCTTTGGATTTTAATCTGCAAAATAATAGAAGAAGTAATTTCGAACAGAAGAGAATGATTTATAGTTTAAAAAATTTAGATTTGCCGGTCTCGAGATTGAGACGAAAGAAAAAATTGATTAAAATTCGATGAATTGACGATCATGAAAAGTTAATTTATAAAATACCAAGAAATATTGTAATTCGCTGATGAATAAAAAAATAAATAAAAAAAATTTATATATACAGGGTTAGATATTCCGTCAAGATTATTATTTAAGGCTAGTTATTTTAATGAAGCTTATTCACTGCATTAACCGGGCACCGCACGTCTGGTTTGCTTAATTCGCCGGTATATATAATTTAAAAGCCGCAAACTAACGAACAATAGATTGCACTTCCGCTTTAATAATTTTTTTGAATCCTTAATTAACCATGCATCGGCGAGGAATTTAATCTCGTTGTTGAAGAATTTATTATGCATAAAAGATGAGACTACCTGCAGATATAATGGGGCGTTAAATGGCTCGAAATTACTCAAATTGTCGGAGATTAGAGGCTTTTTTTTTTTTTTTTTTTTTTTATTCACGATTATTAAGCAGGTACATGACAAAATGAAACTTAATCATACAACGAAACCGAGTCTTTTCTTATTATAAAAAAACTATGATTGAAGTTAACTTACGGTGGAAAAGAAGTGCATAAAAATTAGTATAAAATTATCGAAAAAAGAAAACGACGATAAACGAAAATCATGAATACAAATAGTGAGAACTCGCATTTAGTTTCGAAATTCACACTTTTGATTAACGGACTATTCGGATTAAACCTTCGCGGAGAAAAATCTCTGTACTGTTTTGAATTCTCAATTGTTGAAAAGAAAACAGAAACGAAAAACAAAAGAAGAGAGAAAGAATGTTCACAGAATAATTAACGCACTTTCCATGTAACCGCGATAATAACGATCGACTAGTAAAGCTAAAAGGGCCAATTATTATTCCCGATTCATAACTCGAGACTTTAGAATATATTGTATGTATCTCAGTTTGTCATTTACACGTGTACCTCCGAGTATATTATCCCACCTACTCGATGCACGTCTAAAGCACAGACTGAACTGAAGCTGCCATACAGTTTATGGAACATCGCAAGTTGGGTTCTGACATACACACACACATACACACGAAGGTATGTATATACAATATATACGGAGAAATAAAGTGGAGGGTTTGCCTTGGACGACGGCATTGGCCACGAACCAGGGCGTTTGTCCATCTCTTTTTACACGATCGTCATTATCTAGTTATTAAATTAAATACAATAACCATGTATACATATGTATGTATGTATGTTACATGTAGATATATACATGTATTCAATTTTTATTTTTTTCTTTCATTTCCGTCAACAAAAGGAAAGACAGAAAGTAAAAAAAGAAAAAAAAAGCGATAATTTCATTTGTTTTGTGGTTATTACATGATATACAGAAATTTTTAATCACCAATTTAAAATGATCAGAGGTATACTAATATGTAGTTGCAGGATAATTTATATTCTAATTATAGTTTCAGTATATATAAATCGATTAATAGTTTGATATGATAATAAATAAACATATATGAGTAATCATTACGAATGAGAAGTGAATACCGTAAATGGAACGTTGAGTAAACGCGAGGATAACCATATGCAGAAAATATCTGTATATACTAATTGAAACTCGAGCAATAATAGTGTATTTTCGATATTTTCAAATTGATTAAATTATATACTTGCAGAAAAAAAAGATAAAAAAAAACCGATCAATGTCATCGACGAAAATCGATTAAGGGGGGGCTCTAGGCGATTTTTACCGACATCAACTATTCTTTCGAATATCTCCGAAACGGAGGGTCCAATCGGATTGTCCTTTGGGCAGTCGATGTTTGACGAGGAATGAATTCGATCTATCATGAGAAATTCAACGAAATAATTAATTTTTTTTTTTTTCAATCGCAAAGTGCGGGCGTGCGACCTATTTCGACTTATATCAAGGCCTATGCATCGAAAATGCAAAATCGGCTTCCTGAGCCCGATTCTGCATGAAATTCCGAACACAACCATCCGAAAACATCTTCGTTTTCGACAACGATAAAGACGTGATCCGTATTCTACGAATTTGTGGTATTTAGCAAATGTCAACGGCTGGAAGCAGCCATTATATAGTTATATATTAGTTCCCAAAACGCCTGTAAGACGTCGCCGCGCGCGAGTTTTCTGCTTCTCGTTCTACCACCACTGTTACGTTGGTATGCTGGTACCACGTGATTCGACGTGCAGTCAGAGATGATTTGAAGACTAACAAAACGTAAGTATATTCACGATATAATACTTTTCAATGATTTCTGCAATGTCTTGGTAAGTGAAAATATTCAATCGATTCATAATTGAGCATTTTGTTCATTCATTTTCATTATTAAATAAGTATTCAATTACGCGTTACCAAAATAATCATGTAGGTATACAAGAATTATAGCCTGAATATCATTAGTTCTTATACATATTTTATTATTTTGGTAACGTATAGTTGAATTTTTATTCAATGGGTAATTTAATTTTTATTCAATCACCCATTACTTTGGTAATGTGTAATATTACTCATTACTTCGGTAATGTGTAATTGAATGGGTGATTTAATTGTAATAAGGGACTCGCAACACTGGTTGAGAAGGAGGGCTGACGATCGTAAGATATTTTTTTTCAAAGTATTTGGAACGAATCTATAGACACCGAGCGCGAGTACGAGTAGCGCCGCTCAGTGGCCAGATATGTCCCTACTGGCAGGGCCTGTATGAACGTTAACAGGTGGTCTGTCGACTATTTTTCAACATCTTTCCCAAAAAAACGGATATTATTACAAAAAAAAAAATGTCCTCTCCTAGTGTAAGGAAGGGAAAAGCTAATTGTTGTGTCGTCGGTTGCAGCAATTGTTACAAAAATACGGAGAAAGTGGTTAGTTTTTATAGATTCCCTCTTGACAACGAGATATCACGTAGTCGCCGATCAAAGTGGATAAATGCTGTTAAACGTCAAAGGTAAGTTACCTGAATTTACATGTTTCTAATTTTTTTTCAAATGAAACCTACAACAATCCGGCGAAATTCGATTTATTGCTTGTGACTTAACGTAAAGTAATCTAACTTAACCTGGATATAATTTAACGTAATATTATGACTGTAGTACAAGGGAATACCCTAGAAACAGTTTGATATCAATGAAAAAGCTCAAATCCCAAAAACGATACACAAATTTTGATGATATAATAATACATATGTGGAAAAAATGTCAAATTCCTGCAATAAAAGTGGAATATGAGGAACCTTGAATCTGTATCTTTGAGAGATGATTTTCTTTTTGTTGATATTACAAATATAACTGCTTACAAAACACATATTTCATTTTCATATTTTCGTTCAGGGAAGACGGTGGATCGTGGCTTCCAACTAAAAATACAAGAATATGTAGCAAACATTTTATCGGTGGGAAAAAATCTGAGCATCCTGATCATCCGGCTTACATCCCAACCATATTCCCAACGCATAAATCAATATCCAAAGCTGTGAACGTTGGCAGATTTCAACGCTTAAAACAGAGGAAACACCGTCAGCTACTTGCTCAACAAAACCTAGCTGAGGAAGAACCCGCAAAGGAAAAAACAACACAGGAGACCTTTGAAAGTGTTTCAGACCAAAGTACTGGAGAGTCACCAATGATATTTAGTAAAGAAATCGGATGTCAAACAGAAGATACCTCCGACATATCATATACTAATGAAGTCGTGGATAAAACTTTTGCAAATTGTTTCTATTTTAAAGAAAATGTAGCAACGGTAGAGTCAGCTACACAAACTAGTATGGTAAAAGCATCAATTGTAAAAGAAACTAGAGATCAGAAATGTGGACCGAATAGTATCGATAGTAATAATACTCCGGGTAAATGTTTAGAATGCGATTGTTTTCATGGTTTTGATTCTGTAAAAACCGATGGCCAGCTGGTTGATCTAACTGGTATCAAGAAAATTGTATTCAATAATTTACTCGGACTTCTCAGACTACGTAAAGAAACGAAAGTCACAAACGCCAATAGACTTCTAATATTTTTAATTAAATTGAAAACTGACTTGACCTTTTCTAGTCTTGGAGTTATATTTTCTTTGCATCGTACCACAGTATCCCGAATCTTTTTTAATGTTCTAGCAAATTTGGCACAAGCTACGAGAGACTACATTTATTGGCCTAGTAAAGATACTATAATTAAAACTTTGCCAAAATGTTTCAAGACTCATTACCCTCAATGTAGAGTAATCATTGACTGTACAGAGTTTAACATACAGCAGCCTGCTAAAATATCTGACAGAATTCATGTATATTCACATTACAAGGGAACGTACACAGCTAAAGCGTTGATAGGAATTACACCTTCCGGAGTTATCTCATTTGTATCTCCTATTTATGGAGGCAAGGCAAGTGATGTCCAAATTACCACCGAATGCGGTATCTTAGACAAATTAGAAAAAAACGATATAGTTTTGGCAGATAAGGGCTTTCCGGGTATTAAGGTTGATGATAATGTCTTGATTGTTATGCCTCCATTTTTACGCGATGGCACTTTAACAGAGGAAGAAGTAACGAGTTGTTTCAATATAGCCAGCGTTCGTATCCATGTTGAACGTGCCATTGGTCGCGTAAAATTTTTTCATATTCTGCAGAACAGGTTGCCTGTTATGTTTTTACCACACCTTGATGAAATTGTTCATGTTGTCTGTGTATTAGCAAATTTCATGACCCCACTCATCAAGAAAACTTGAAAATGAGTTTGAAAAAAGTTTATTAAGTGTTATTACATATTTTTATTAGATATTCATATGTAATTATTACGTATGATATAATATTATATATTCATGATATGTCTATGCTACAACATATGTGGCGTTGGACGAGAATAAGGGACTAGTGTCCAAGTACGCAAGTTTACAGGAGAAGCATTTGAAGCTACCTGGTCTGCTCAGCGAATGAGCCACGGGGCTTATTCTGCAGTCAAATTGTAAAGTAATTATTAACGACATTAAATTCCTGATGAGAAAATTCGATTAAGGGTCTCAAAATTTACTGGAAACCATGAAAAGTCAAAAATCGTTTTTTTTTTACACTAACCCCCTTTTCTGGACCGGCGCCACATATTGTTTAGTATTTATATTATGTAAATTCTACTGCATCAAATATACATTTGCCTTATTCAATACTTATTTAATTGTAACTTTTTATAACTTATTTAATAAACGTTTTTTACCAAGAGTGGTAGATAGTGCGTAAAATAAAATTTTTCCAATTTTTCCAATAATTTTTTTAAGAAACTGTCATTTCTCTGCACTTCAATATTGAGTGGCTTTCCTGAGTAAATAAAAAAATGTAATTTATCCAGCTTCGATACATATAACAATACTTGACACTGTGTATAATACTGGTGGCTTTGTTTCAGTTCGAATTGCCTTGTTGCATCATTCCATTTTAGGTATTGTAATTTAGTTGTGTTGTTGTTCACGTCAACAATCTCATTTTTGGCCGATGCAGGGCATTTGATTTCCAGAATATGACTGGGTTCATTTATATGGCCTCCAGATTTCTTCACAATAATCCCATCGGGACTGGCGCATAACCATGGGTGTTTAGGACAAATTATTAATCCACAGTCCAAGACATCTGTCTGATAGGTCTCGGCGTAAACTCCTTTGGCCTTTACCTCATTTTCTAATCCATATTTTACATTACTAGCAGCTTTTCCTAATAATTTGGTTGGATTCAAGAATTCTTCTGCTAATTTTACAGGATCCTTTCTCGTTAAAGTTTTTATTTGATGGGCTTTTGTACTAGCTGAGATTCTGATCCGTCTCTCGTCATGCCAGGATTTAGAGGCTGACTGTACAGTAGTATCAACAAACTTTTTTTTCAGTTCTGATACTGGCAGATTGACCCATTTATCATAGAAGGCCTTTTCTTCAAGACTTAAATCATATTTCAGGTACACGTCTTCAGCTATGCAATCATCGCCCATAATGTGATCCAAGGTGCTTTCAATGGTTTTCTTTGTAAGAGTGTCAAATACAGTATCTAAGAGTTCGGTTATGTATAAATAGATAAATCTTTCGCTCTCAGATTTTACTTCTTCTCTTAGAATTGATCTCAAATCACACTCTATTTCAGTATTTGCAATTGAAAAAACATCTGATACCTCACTTTCAATTTTGACATTGCGGTTCTTTGGAAATAGTTCTGAAAATTTTTTGCCTTTGGAATACTTCTCTTTCGAAAACGAGGAAGGTTTTTTCCACTCGCATGGTTCGTCAGTTTTGGATTTAATTGGTGCATCATTAATGTAACAAAATACAGCAGAGATGTGTTTACAAAGTCCACCGGTACCAGCTGGGCATTCGCAAGTTGAGCGCTTGATAATCCTTTTCTCATCCACCTACCATTGAAAATAAAGTATTTTAATCATATTGAATAATAATTACATACAATATCATTACTTATTATATTTCGATATCAGAATTCATAACTACTTACCTGTATTTCAACTTTATATGGAGGCTGGTTTATAGATGTTTGCCGTATAACCGAAGCTGTTATAAGGTCTGTTGTGGGGGCTTTATTCTCTGTTATATTAAAAACATGATTGCTGTCAACTAGATTTCTGCCCTTCTTTAGGCTAGATGGGGGCAGATCCTCACAGAAAATAGTTTGAAAGCCACACTTGATAATTTTATATTCCATTTCGATTACAAAAGTGGATCAAAGGTTAGCAGGCATTGAAATTATATGGCCAGTCGTTTGGCCCTGTCGTTTGGTCAAGCTACGGCCGCTAGGGGCTAAAACGGCGCTAGTGAAAATTCCGCGCTCGGTCTCTATAGATACGAATATTCTACTAACCATGGTCATATTGTATGTATAGATCGTATATCATATGTATTTTCATATGATTTTATATAATAGATAAAACGACTGATGTATAGCATGAAATTATATTATATTATATGTAGTACAACCCTTTACAATTTATTCCGTATAATTGTATTGAAAATCCATAGAAAAATTGTAGAATAATGAAAATAAATGAACAAAATGCTCAATTATGAATCGATTGAATATTTTCACCTACCAAGATATTGCAGAAATCATTGAAAAGTATTATATCGTGAATATACTTACGTTTTGTTAGTCTTCAAATCATCTCTGACTGCACGTCGAATCACGTGGTACCAGCATACCAACGTAACAGTGGTGGTAGAACGAGAAGCAGAAAACTCGCGCGCGGCGACGTCTTACAGGCGTTTTGGGAACTAATATATAACTATATAATGGCTGCTTCCAGCCGTTGACATTTGCTAAATACCACAAATTCGTAGAATACGGATCACGTCTTTATCGTTGTCGAAAACGAAGATGTTTTCGGATGGTTGTGTTCGGAATTTCATGCAGAATCGGGCTCAGGAAGCCGATTTTGCATTTTCGATGCATAGGCCTTGATATAAGTCGAAATAGGTGGCACGCCCGCACTTTGCGATTAAAAAAAAAAAAAATTAATTATTTCGTTAAATTTCTCATGATAGATCGAATTCATTCCTCGTCAAACATCGACTGCCCAAAGGACAATCCGATTGGACCCTCCGTTTCGGAGATATTCGAAAGAATAGTTGATGTCGGTAAAAATCGCCTAGAGCCTCCCCTTAAAGGAGTCAGGTTCAACGTAAGATCTGTTTTTATTTTATTTTTTCGTTCTCTCTTCACTTTATGGAACTTCAATAATTCCAGTCTCCACAAAGATTGCGGTGTAAACCTTATAATTGTCTTTTTATTTTTAATGTTATACCGCAACGTGGTTCCGCGAAAACCCGACACGCCCTCTAGGCTATATGTAATTATAAACAATATACACGCGTGTATAATGTATACATATAGGTATAAGTATTTCGATAGACTTTCAATTGTTACGTACCAATGGTTTCCGAAATAGCACATATATTTTTCCATAGCAAAATATAACCATTTTCAGCGAAAAAAAAAAAAAATTTGTATTTAAGGAATTCTTTTTTTATTTTTTGAATACGAAACAAGAGCTAAACTAGTTAAGGAACTCTGTCGTTTTGAAAATTTGAACCGTTCCCGTTGACAGTGCATACTACTAATAGAGAAAAATAACGGTTGATGAGCTGTTTACCGATTTCATTTCCAAGAGACACATGAGTGATACACGGCGGCAACATTAATTATATATGATAAGAAGTTGACACATCCTAATTATTATTTTTTTCTAATCTCAGCTCGGCTTCTCTTATCTGTACATATGTAGGTATATGTATGTATGTACTATACTCCAAGGTCTCGCGTGCAGATTCCTTCTCGAAAATTGCCGCGTCAGACGTTATTATCATTCTCGATTATAAATATAAAATATAATAATGTAATCCGTATTCTATATTCCGCGAAAAAAAAAATACACTTCAATATATAAATTTCAATTGGGTATACCTATATTTAAGGAATATTCCGGATATAATTTTCACAAGAATTTCGTCAAAATTTCGATGCATTTGATATGAAAAGCTTAACGTCTCAACATCGCAATGTTTCAATTTCAACTATATTTGTAAGAAACGAGGAAACAATTTTATATGACGCGTTTAAACATTATAAAACTTTTTCATCAAATTCAAACGAATAATATCGGATTACATACGCAGCGTTAACTCAATTTGTTCTTCATCAATTAACGTCACCATGATGATTATTTCACTGGCAAAAGAGGCATTTAAAAAATTATTTTCGGTACGTAGACAATTTGACCACCTTCTTCATACTTTTTTTTTTTTTTTTCAACAAAAATATATATAAGTATGTTTGACTTATGGGACATGGATTTATTCGATAATAAATTAAGACAGATGTAAGCGAGGCAGTAATTACGATTTTCGTGTTAATTTCGCGTGCTTATAGTTATAGATATATATAATAGGCACACATTTATCTCTGAATATAAGAATCATAAAAACGGTATATGGTATACCTATACCTACCAAACTTTCTACAATATTTTTATTTAACATATAGAATTTTTCATTAGCGGATAATTTAAAGTCACGCAACTCGTGAACTGTTTTTTCGCGAATTATGTATTACCGATGATTAGCCTGTGCTTGTGCTACATCCGACTATTTATAAATTGCATGTGGTATATGTAATGAAAGTCGTATATGAACCTATAGAAAATGATGGTTAAAATATATATATGTAGATTACGTTGACCCACTTTGTTTGTAGTAAAATATTTACTATTTTAGTATTTAATTAAGATTCATGGTTTGAATGAAAAAAAAAATAAACAATACCTTATTCGCCGTTAAATTATTCTTCACTTTTTAATTTACCTAATTCGAATATAATTTCACGTTTTATTTCTACTTAGTTTATTTTAGATTAAACTGCAGCTGTTTATCTCACAGTGGAGTAAAAAATTTAGTCAGTCTACTTTTACAGATGGACTTTCAATTGTTAAAGAGTAAAAAAAAAAAAACCCGTTCAATGATTGAGCAACCTGCAATCTGTTTGAAACGATCTGAAATTTCCCATGTAATAAAATTATTTAATCTGTGATAATAAAGTTGACTGAATAATCTTTCGAAATAAAAATAACACAAAAGCCAATCTTGCATCCATACTATTTTAAGAAAAATTTTCAGAGTGCCGAAAGAAATGTTCATACATTTATTCAAGTATTTTATATAATATCGAATCAAAATATCGATAAACTTCATATATCCTAAATGAAAATTGTATTACAAGTATAAATCTACTCACCTATAAGTGCCCTTGCTGTGAGGACTGTCATAGTTATCGATGCGCCTGCGCTTGTGTTCGTACTGAGGAGAAACAGCAGATCGGGAACATGTCCTAGAGTTACTGCGTGAACGATGGCGCCTCCTAGTTCGTGGCATCTAAATGATAGAAAAAAACAAATATACATATAAAGTTTATGGATCATTAACAAATTTGAATACCTTAGCGTAAATAAACTTATTTACTTATCAAATGGTGAATAAAATTTGGACGATTTTTTTCGCTAAAAACTAGTTTATTGTGCTCATCGTTTTTACTAAAAATATTGAACTACGACTAAGACTGATATTTGAATAATATATAATTTTAAATCGATATTTTACAGCGCAAAATTAATTCATTTTTCATTCATGCATGTGCCGATGGCTGTAATTTATTCCCTGGATAATTGTCATTGCGAGACTTTACTGCAGTTCGTGTTTGTTTTTGTTATCTTAAGGTAAAAGTATCGGAACAGAATGATCCTCATAAATTTATGTTAAACGTTATTTATGTGTATTTATGTTCGTCACCGACATGCAACTTTCAATTACCCTTTAGAAATAATTAATTGTGTATGTATTCTTATTGATAATAATTGAAACAATAAGTCGCAGTTTGAATAAACTAAATTTTAATAAATAATAGAAAGAGTCGTAAAACAAATGGAAAAAACTTGAGAAAATAAAGAATACAAAAGAAATATTTGAACTTGGAGTGACAAATATCGGTGCTGCGCGGAGCTGAAAAAACAATTTCTCTTCATCAGGTGGATTCAAACAATTTATATTACGGATACCTCATAGCAAATAATAGAAACGAGACACATAATCGTAAAATCCTAAGAAATATAGGCACTTCTAGAATGTTATAATATTAATAGTGCATTCCAGAATAGGAACAGAGCCAATAACTTTGTATTTCATTTCAAGTTGGCGTTCGAGTTTAATAATAATAATACATAGAGAAAAATTTCTTTACCACGACTGCCATTAGATAGGTTGGAATTAAATGATATTCTGCGAGAGAAATATGATGATCGAAAAATGTAAATGTCATAAGATATAATTATTCATTTTGAAAGTGAAAAAAGTGAAGAAAGTAAAAAAAAAAAGCAGCTGTTGAAAATTATTTTGACTAATTTTTGATTGAAATTACGTGTTGAAAATAAAAAAGGAAAAAAAAAACGATAAAAGACAAGAAAAGAAGAAGAAAATAAAATGAAAGATAAAATAGATGTGATATAGCAGACTGACATAAAATGAAAAATGATTTTAACGTATAAGACTTAATAACGTGCACACATCTGTATAAAATCAATGTTAATGAAAAACCCCAACCTTGAAAGAGTCGTAATCCATGTTCGAGATTCTGCTAAACGAAGAAAGATTTTTGATAAAGTTTTATTTCGTTATAAAATTAAATCGAAATTAGATTGACGGTTAAATCGCGATAACAAATATCGTATAAACTTAGGGCGAAGTTTTGTTGTGACCATACGCTGGTGCGAGAACTTTCAAGGGACGGCCATCTTGGAGGCGAACTCTCTCTCATCTATGAGAGACGCACGCGCAAGTTTATCTCGATTTCGACGATATTTGATTAGAAATAATTAGTTAACGAGTACCAAATAACGATTACTTACTGTTGATATATAAAATATGCTCAAATGGTTCCAAATATAATCAAAGATACACGAGAACCAGGACCGTGAAGATGTGCGACGTACAAGACTGTTGTATGACAACGACGAGGACATCGGATCGATCGGATTGCCTCCGATTGGTTGTTGCCGCAAGGCCGAGCCTCGAAGCAGTCGAAGCGTGCGCGAGACCCGGTGACGTCACAACACCGCGAGATTCAAATATCTTTGTCAGACCTCCTTTTCGTTCGACGAAAATATTGACATTTAAGAAAGAAAGAAAAGCAAAAAAAAGCTCCATTCATTCATGAATAAGTCTGACGGAACAATACCGTAAAATTTGATACTTACATAAGACAAACAACGATCTATTGAGAGTATGAAATATCATCGCATGCGATCGATTACTATTTTCACGTTGGAGAGATTTATTGTGCGATTTATTGTTTGTGTACATACTACTCAAATAAATTCCATCTGTGATTCGTACGGCAGTTAATTCATCACCGTTCAATATGAAATGAACGAATTACATCATTTGAAAAGTCTAAAATCATATTGTATACAGATTCATTTGTCAACACGTGATCGCGTATTTGACTCGGGTAGTTGCGTAAACAATTGATGATAAATACTGCGTTCAACGAACCCTGCGATCTTTCGTTAACAACTATACAATGGTCAATGTCAACATTCTATTGAATGCAACTCGCGACGATATCGATTTAATGAATGATTTTGGTCGAATGTGGTCTATGGGGCCTGGGAAGAGGCTCCATAACGGCCGTTAGATTGCCACACACGTTGCTGCAGGCGGCCTGGCGGGAAGGCAGACAAGTACATACCTATGCCTTGAGGGATAAATCGGCAGCGAGACCAAGCGTGAAAATTATACTCGACGTATGTATGTATGGGTAGTATGAGATTTTCCGTAATAAATATCTTTAAGATGTCTGTACCTGTTCTTCGGCTTTCCAGTATCTCATTACTTGGACAACACTCTTGAATAGCGTGTGCCACAAATTCCAGAACATCTCTTTCCTCTGTGATAGTGAAATTTGATTCAATACTAGAAACGCTAATCCTCGTATCTGCTCTTACACTACACATGTGTAACACACGCCGCGCTTCCCGCGCGATAACCAAACGAAACTTATGTCATATGTCTGGTACTGCGTGACTGTTGTTCACTCATTTACAAGACGGTGGCGCCACTCGACTGAGATTATACCTATAGTTAGTAAATCCCCCCCACCGACATGCCAGTTACATATCACAAAATTTTCAATTAATTACCAATCAAAGAAAGATTATTCGTATACCTATACTAATGAATACAGATATGCTATATAAGATTGTATAGTTGGCAACGGAAAAATTCTAAATGTTAGAGATAAATGTTCGTGCGTATTTATAAATTATAATAAAGAGATAGCCTGAAATAGCAGAGGTTCTCAACAAATAGAATGATATTACACATTAGGAACTTATCTCATATTCAGTTTCAGAAGATGTATATTTTTCTCAAGCATGCGATGTGATGATATTGCTACAAACAACACCTTTATGATATTTTATTAAGGATTGTAAAGCGGAGTTTTGTGTGGGTTACTTTATTGTGAATTGTAATAAATTATAGTTTTGAAAGTGTTACACATAAAACATATATATGTATTTTGTAAAATTATAGATAATAGTATATATACCTATATGTATACGTATATATCATGAATCGTGTAGAGACGCCTAATTTTTTTACTGAAATCAAACTATAACTAATTCGAAATCAGGAGGTTTGAATGCGATTATTTCCAGAAACATATAATACAGTAATTTTCCGCATTTTTTTTCAATATCGCAAAAAAGGATCCTACACATCATAGGATATCCCGTAAGACATCCGTAAATTGTAGTTGCGGAGTGACCGCTAGATGCTCGATTTTCTCGCCGGTAAAATGAGGTGATCACGTAGCTACATGGTAGCTCCATGAGGATATAACCATCCAAGGATAAGAAGAAGAATAGCTATACGTTCGCGAAATAAACCGTTAATCTGGCTACTTTCTGAAAGGATAGCTCTTGGATCAATAACAATAATTTTCAGTTATGACATGAAGAATAAGTTTCGAAGTCCATACATTTCAATTTTCATGCATATCGTGATGTGATCGCAATGGGCATCGAACTCTTCGACGATCGTGGAATGTATCGAGAGGACTATCACACTGTTTGAAAGCTGATAGATATCATTATGTCCGTCATTTACTATATATTGAATATGACGAATATAAAATCCGCCGTTAGAGATAATAATACTATACATTAAGTTTATTCTCTCGTAATCAGACTTCTTTCACATTTGTCACAACGCAGCACTTGTACTGACGACGATACGAACACCCTGACTTTGTCGGATCACTTTTAAACATTTTCTAAGATTTCTCACGAAACATTTCTGATGTCTGAATTATGTCTACAAATTTATTGTGTTATTGCCAAGGTAGTTACGCAATTTCCTTGTAACGATACTTTACCTTATACATCAAGAGAGTCGATAGAGTCTCGCGCCAAGTACATGCATTAAAAAGAATTTTTAAGCGCGGGACTCGACCGAGTCTATATACCCGTACAGGAGCTAAACGACGTGCTAGAGGGACAGTATTTTCATAATTTCTGCCGCCTCCCAATATCTACGGAATTGGAATATTTATTGTAGGATGTAGCCATGAAAAGCTTTCATTTAAGCCCTATCTCGATGAAATCGGAGAACGGAGAGCTGAAATATGATTATTCAATGTTGTTAGAATACCCGTTTGCATCACGGATTTTTCACCGTTTCCTTCTCCGGTCGGATCGCTCAGACTAAAACCTATGAGAATACAAATCAGTAAAGAGTGGCCTTCGCTGAAGGCTCCATGTATAGGCTACGGGGAGAGAACAGACCTACCAAGTACGGGCGTCAGTAGCTAGATAGCGCATCGGTTAGCGCTAGCGTTGATTAAAGATATTCTATTCGCTAGCTTGCCGCCGATTTCAAACGTACGATTGAAATTTAATTGCAAATGGAAATTGAAAAACTTTTGAAGTGAAACTTCATATCGCGCGGTAGGCGTAAAATGATACTCGGATGTAACGAAAATGCAACAGGAAAATATATTTATAACATACAGGGTGAATTCCTAATGTCCGATTGCTCGGAGTAGAGTTGAGGTGGCCGAGAGTCTAAATCGGCAATTGTTTCAGTAACTAGCGACTTCTTGATTGGTTATTTCGAGGTAAATAACTGCCGATTTCGACTCGCGGTCGCCTCAACTCTACTCTGAGCGATCGGACGTTAGGAATTCACCCGGTATATGATATATAGGGCGTTTCTTGCCAATGACAAAACAAAATTGTAAATATACTCAGATCGAATCAAGGTTATTCACTTCTGTCACGCAGAGTCGTGCAATGCCTCATTTTTGTTTTTTGAAGTGCGGTGCAAGATTCGACAGTCTCTTTTACCGCAAAAGCAACAGGAAGTGAAGCGATGATGTTTCCTACAACTTAGCCATATTAGATCGTAAAGTGATAATGCAGCTTTCATAACTATAGTAAGCGCCTGCAGTAATTCTCCAACAATGTCTTCATCTTCATAACTACAGTATACGGTATCATATCTAATAATTCAGGCTATGATTTATCATGTCAATCCTTGGTCGTAATGTTTTATAATTCAGCACACGATAATTTTCAGTATGGTTAGATATATTTTCATAAGATACATGGTTAAATGATTATTATATGATCATATAGGTGTTTTCATAAGATACACGGTTAAATGATTATTGGAGAGCAGAATTGGCACGGAATTCAACGTATACCGTCCATATCCCACCACATCGAGAGTGGTCGACAATTTATACAATTCATTACGAACAAGAATGATTAGTAAATCAAATTCTACAAAAAGTTCCGAGATCCCCATAAAAAGCACCTCCGGTGCAAAAACCTTTCGCCTGCAAGTACATTAATTTTTAGGCTACCTACAAAAATGCATTCTCTTTCTGCAAAAAGTCTTGAAATAAGATCTTCTCGCCAAGAACATGACATTAATTTGATACAAGTCATACATGACATGAAATAAACATTGAAATTCATTAGAAAAAAAAACATGAATTCTAACATTAGCCCGCCAAGTACCACATACTCCATTTTTTTTTTGTTTTTTTTTTCATGAATTTCAATGTTTATTTCATGTGATGTATGACGTGTATCAAATTAATGTCATGTTCTTGGCAAGAACATCTGATTTCAAGACTTTTTGCAGAAGGAGAATGCGTTTTTGTATAGACAGTTTAAAAATTTATGTACTTGGCGAAACGTTTTCGCACCGGAGGTGCTTTTTATGGGGATATACATATGCCATGCTCTTTATGTGGTACCAAATACTTGATGAATTTTTTGAATAAATTACAGTCATCTTTAAGTCCTATATTGTTAGCCGGAAAAAAAGATGTGAGTTAAGCAAAGATTATAATGTACCTCAGCCTCTGAGGTGGACTTGATTAATTTGGGCTGCTGTTGACGAATGTGCTTAGCTGACGGCGCTAAAGATATTAATCGCCAACCGAAGTCTATCCATGATTCACTGCGAGACCACTGCAACAAACCAGAATTGTTTATAAAAATGTAAGAGGGTCAGCCGTATCATCAGCCCAATCGCGGGATGTGGTGGAGTTTACCGGATCGAAATATCCGGTTAAGTGAGAAACAGAACAAGCTGAAAACACAGACTGCTCTCAATTATTTATTATTTTACGTCAAATGGAAATATTACGCATCATGATAACAACAATTATCGAATAGCTGATGCTAATAATCAGCAGATCCTGATCCGTAGTGCACGATTAGCGAATGTGTTTCGTGGGGTCCAAGAAGCCCTATACAACTCAATTATTGATAGGATCAAGTTGTCATTGGTTTTATCAGTAAATCTACACGAGTAGTATCTATGTTGAGAGAAACTCCTGAGTTTTGGTCTGGTATTTATACCGAATGTTCAAATTTTCACTTCCACAGTTTCACTGCAGTAACGTGTTGTGTTATACATGGTTATGGCCTGTAAAGCAAATGGTATATAGGCAGTAATAAATCCGTCCGAATATCGTTCATGAGGGTTTAAATTTAAAATTACAGACGCTTTTGTTTACAGAGTTAGGTGGGAAACCGGATACAAAATTTTAGACGAAAATTGTAAGAGTAAATGTAAGAACATGGGAGAAAAACCAGCAGTCTCTTTGCAGTCCAATTTGTATGAACTCTTGTGACCTATGGTTGTCATAGAGAAGATTTTCAATTACTTGATTCGAAGAAATGGAAATTATAACATTTTCCTATTTGAAATTATAATTTTGTCTTGTTTCGTTGCGGTACCATTTTTCGCGTCGGAAGTTTTAAAATACAAGACGTGTAGGATCGCGCATCTACGCGATTTGACATGACGAATACCATCGGAGACGCATTCAAATTTACAATCTCAACTAAATAATTGGATACTCTAGCGTATAGGGACTAAGCAAGTTCTTGAAATAATTTGATAACTCTTAACGAAACACTAAAACTGATGGAATATCATCGATTCCACATTTCGTTTCTCTGCATTTCATTCAAAGACACTGCAGACGAGTTTAAACACTTGAAACATGCGAGCAGTAGAATGAAAAGACTGGCCTGAACGCCTGAAAATTCTCATTCATTCAATCTGTTAAAAGAAATTAAGTGGAAAACCTCGGCGATACTTCCTCGCCTGATAATGGAAATCGAAATTTTTTGCAAAAAATTAAGTTTTTGAAATCTACACTATAAAAAATACAGAGATGAACTCTGCTGCACTAATCGAACAGTGTGTCTAGTATAAAGTTGAAATAAATGTTTACATAGGCTCATCAGGGTCACGCTGGCTTAGCCCATAGCTCGACTATCGACGAGTTTTCGGGGAGACCTGTTTGTGATCACGTGTCTTTTCGTCACGTGATGTGAGCTGGAATTGGAGTTGCGCCATACAAGACTGGCGCATAAGGTCAACCACGTTCCAAAAGTCTCTCATAGAGCGATAAACTAATTTGCGTGAGGCGTTGTGATCACCGACATGCAAAACCATCGATGACACACTCCGACATTCTTAACTCTTATACGAATTTAAACGCGCATGCGGCATACATATATAAATATATTAATGACGCTGACGGGTTAAATCGTAAATTACATAATATACCTTAGAGAACGGATGAAACCCTGGTAAATAATAACGTCCGAAGTATGAACAAGGTAGAGCAGTATTATCAACCCTTGAAGTTGTTCGCAGAAGAATAACCATGACCCGATTCATCCCTCGTGCGCAGCGAGGTAACAATCGCTACGTAAACTACTTCGAGATTTGCTTACTACTATCGCGCACAGTCAACCTAGACTCCCGCGGGAATTATACGTGCGTGTGTATCCGGACGTAGATATACATATACAAAGGCGGTTTACGGGGATCTACGCAACCGAAGACCTGGTGCTGCTGCCCGCGCTTTACATGCGCGAACGCCCGCGAAAGGCGCCTGCGCCATGTGCTTCGTTCCACTAGCTTCCGCGAACCAACATTGAACATCGAAGTCGTGACGAGAATTCAAGAGTTGAGTTGGGCAGGCTGCCGGAGCCTCTCTCGAACCTAGGTATTGTAAGGTCGAGGAAATCCATAAGGGTTGCCTCAGAAGTTCGAGGCACTCGTATAACTGCCTTCATGCTGGTTGGTCCGCATATATAAAGAAAAAAAAAAAAGAAAAAAAAAAAAAAACTCGAAACGTCATTTTTCGGTAAAATCATCGGACCGAGCTGAACGCGTTGTTGCAAGGGGTGCGCGTCATCCCCGCATAGCTACGACCTATAGCACTTTTTTCCCTTTGCTCTGGCTCCATAGCTTCATTCAAGGCGGGTGGGAAGCCCGCCGCGGCACGCTCGCGCTGATAATCTCGGTAGTAATCAATATCGTTGCCTTGGCAACGCTCTTCGACACTCGCTCGAGAACGGGGGTTTCGAGTTGCGGCGGTTGAGAATCAGGATCCGTTGCTGTCGCGGCACCAGACCCAGTCCCAGTGCCATTCCCGTTCCCAGTCCATCGCCTAGTTTGCAGTGTTGTTGCTCGGGGAATTGATCCTCCGCGGCGCGTGTGAGAACGAGGGTTGTGAGGCACCACCTTCGGTGTGTCAATACAACAACGTCGTCGTTCTCCTGCTCCTTATTATCATCGGCGAAGGGATTCCCTGAGCTCGCGATGCTTACGATCAGGGAATTATTCAACCCGTTAAGGTGACACGGCACCGCGTACACCTCATCAACGTACGCGAATCTACGATTACCAGAGAAACGCGATGAGTACCACAAGGAACGGCGGTGACACCTCAAAAAAGGGTAGATCGCTGCAGCAGGCCTCGTCATGTTTTCCGACGACATTGTCTAACGGTTCATCGCACAATGATTTGGTGGCGGAATCGGGCGCAGCTGAGGATATCGCCGATGAATGGATCGCACGCGGAACAGAGGAAACCCTTCCATCCGGTACCTATTCCATATCCAATAATTCATCGCCGACGAAGGAACACGACCTCGGCGAGTACAAGGAAGCGATACTCCTCAGATGGAGCGACATGCCGCGTCACCTGCAATTCAATCCGTATATTTACACGGGTTATAGACCCCTAATGACCATATGGGGCTGCATAGCTAGTCTGTTCTACGTCCACAATGAGACAATCAACATCCTGACCCACGGTAAGTTCATGCACGTGCTACGAGTTTATCGATACGACATATAGAACCGGGTTTATTATCCCGGAACGCGAATAACCTACATCTTTTAATCCAGATCCGATTTCATATTACGTATCAATTTTTAGGATTTAAAATCCCTGACGTTAGTATCAGTTGGCCATTCGATGCCAATTAATTGATACAAAAATAAACAAATGAAGAATCTTTATTTTTCGATGATTATCGATTAAATTTATTTACCTACACTTTGACGATCTAGTTTTCATTCATTATAAAATGAAAATGCATTGGGACATCGTGTATTGATTAATATCCTGTTCAACGAGGACAATTATGATGATTTTTGTTCATAAAAAAGGTCTAATATCGATCCGAAACTGCAGCCTCCTTCATTTGACTGAAAATTTTTGGTACCGCGAAGAACTACTTTGTTCGATAAACAAAACAACAAGGATTATCGTTATATTCCTGCAAGAATTATGTCTGAAAAATCTGATTTATTCGAATGGATGAAATTTATATATGTATGTATATGACTGAAATAACGAGTTACGGATTATTAAATATCGAAATTTGATTTCCGGCAAATATTTTGGTTCTTATTCGATCAATCAATTTTGATTATTTAATGAATTGCCTGCGATTTAACTCGTCTAGGTAACAAAATTCTCACAAATCAAACAAAAAATGTCCAAAAAATTGCATCCAACGAAACATATACCTATATACGTTTACCAGCTGGAAAGTTGCAGTATCGATTCATTCACTATATATATGTACTATACGAGAACGTACCTATATATATATAATTATATACATATTGGATATATCGTGGTACGAACTCGATGCACCTACTGTGACAATTCCGAATATTCAGCAGTGCTGGGGGGTGAAAATCTTTGAATAATAATATGAATAATTTCATACCTGAATAGTTCTCTTATTGTTAGATAGAAGTTCGATGAACGGTCCACGATTCAAGACCTCGGTGCGTATACTAACAGACTCATCAGGAGTCAAGTAGATTAATTTAGCAAGACAAGGTCGAGCACTAGCATCGAACTCTAAGAAACTTTGGGATAGTACTACATCTTTCGGTTAGTCGAGATCACCGCAATGCAGGGCAGGTCGATATAATCTCACGGTGTATGCGGGAGGAGTTGATGAAGCTTGCCAAATCCCACCTGTGCCACTACTCGGACCTCACGAAATCAATAAGATATTATTTCCCCCCCCCCCCCCTCCCTCTATAACCGCATATACTCTGGACCCCTGAAATTCACACAATTTTATATTATAGTTATTTATACCAAAATTTGATTTTCGTATATCTATAACCACAAAAATTCTTAGATAAAATCAAGTGTCCTTAAAGTGTTGGTACACTTTTGCCTATTCCTACGCATGCCTCGCGTATGTATATGTACTACCTATACTCTCTTTCGACTATACCGTACTTCAGGCTGAACAACCGATATAGGAAGAATAGATGAAAAAACCCTTTTAAGCAATATATCTCTTCTCCTAAAGAAAGACAGACAAATAAGAGGCTACTATACTTATATGTATATGACTACAATTGTTCATCGCAGCTCTAGATTCTTAATTCAAAATAAACTTTTCAATCGGAGAAAGTATCGATATATGTTGCTATTCTGCTGTTGTCGATGGTATTCTTCCATTACTGAAGTCTTATTATGCTGTAATAATACAGTTTTGTATCGTTGTTGCATTTCTATTGTTTTTGTTATTATAGAGTAAAATCTCGTCAAGTTGTAAAGCAGAAATTTGATTGTTCTTTTACAATCAAATCAGATTTGTTTTTTATTATTCATCTATTTTTTTTATTTTTCTAACTACGGAATGATCATGTATAAATTCATCTTGTGAGTCAGTAAAACTTTTCATTTTCGGATTTTTTTACATGTGGGACTTTCCATATCAAATTGAACGGCCAATTTCCCTGACCCCTATGAATTGTTTCCATAGTTTACCCTATATTATTCAAGTATACCTATAGGAAGAATTAAATCTGAATTTTTCCGATGTTTCGGAATGATTTTTCTCCCGTAATTGCACTCGTTGCAATAATCAGATATTTGCGAATTATTGACTTTTCTGCAGGTATAACCTTATCTTAAAATCTGGGTTTCTTATCAAAAAAGTCCAAATACAAAAGTTTTTACGCAGTTTTTCATCAAGTTGAAACTTATTTTTTCACATTTTTACTTTTCATCACGAAGTGATAGGAAAGTATTGGTTTCGTGTCAAAAACGACTTTTTCCAATTTAAAAAATTGTCAACTTTTGGACCCTTCAGCTGACATCACACATGATTCTGAACATACGTCGGTCTGTCTGTCTGTCAGTCTGTCCAAAATATCAATGAGCGCAGTGTTCCGGAAACCGGCTAGACGTAAAAATTTGAAACTTTACAGGATTATAACTCACGATAATTGACGATGAAAAATTGCTATGTCCCATCAAGATCGACCCCCTAGCTAGGCCGGAAAAAATGATTAAATTCTAAATTAAATGGAAACGAAATTGCGCAGTGGTCGGGAGCTCAGCCCTATAGATAAAAGAAAAAAGAAAAAAAATTGCTTTGAATGGTGATGAAAAGTCTAGGGCAACCTGGATGACCAAATTTTCCATTGACGCTAGAGCGTAGTTTTTATGGACAATGTGTTGTAAATAATTTATTATAAAAAAGTGCCCTAATTGATTTGACGGAAATTTTTACACAACATGTTGTTATCAATGCCAAAAATAGTCTGTAAATTTTACGGTGGGCCAAAAAGTGATTCAGAAGTTACAAGGTGGGTAGAAAAAATATTTCCCATTACGTTCGCAGGCTAAAACGTGTAAAATTTTCCGAAAATTTATATTGTATTCTCAAAAAATAAACATTCAAAAACGAAAAAGATCGTCTTTTTCTAAATGTTAAGTGAAACTTTCTGAAAATATTCGGAAATATCTGAAAATTGCTATAGGAAAATCTTTTGAAATTCAGTCAAAATCTGATTATTGACCTCTATAGATGACCTCTGAGACTAATAAAAAAATTAATAAAAATTTCTAAATTTCATCTGAATATTTTATTCATGGAGTTGAATCCTCAAACCTGCATACACGGTTATTGAAACATACATGCATTCTAACTGCACACGTAATAATCGGGTGATCCAAATCGTACAAAATTGTATTTGCCCGGCACTGAAAGGACCCTCACTGCAGTTATATGTTAAAGATTCTGCATTATCACCGGACTGATGAACGAACAATGAATTGATTTCCGGTATAGCATCTCAAATTGCAGATCGTCGTGTTATACCGTCTTACTTGATGAAAATAAACAACTAAAATAGCTACATTCGAGCCTAACCACAGGGAACGTATGTAACGAATTAATACAAGGTTCGCGGATTCAAATTACCCGGAATAGAAGCCTTAGCCTTTTGTTACGGATGAAATATTCACGCGATCAAAACTAAATTTATGTTCCGCAGTCATATCATTTTGAATGACTGATTATCCGAGGACGCGTTGGCTTGAAAATTAGCAAGATTGGATGACTCACTGGAACCATGGAGGGCTGACGGTTAGGAAGCGGCTTCTTTTGATTGAAGGGGTCGTGACCTCGTGCAATTTCACCTTCCGACCAGCGACATTGGGTCGAGTGGTGAGGCCACGTCGATTTATTGATCGTATACGATTATATGTATATTCTTTCAATTTCCTAAGAGATGGTTCACATGTGTGTGTTCCTAATACACCAATATGTACGTATATATCTATATATGTAGTACACCAATACATATTTATAATACATTGACAAAGCATCAATAAAAATAAAAGTCAAATTTACATCACAGTATATAGAATAATAAATTTCTCTCAAATGAATTCTGAAAATAGTTTTTCCAATTTTCAATTAATCGTGCTGATGAGATTTAGTTAATCAAACAAATCCGAAACTTAGCAATACGCAAGTATATGAATGGCTTTTAAATCCGGTACCTAAAATATACCATCGATAATTCGTATCGGTTCAAAAATAGTCACCGGAAGAATAATATGATTGCGAAGGGTAGGTCAGTGGAGGAATACGTGTGTTTACGATAGAGTACTATACTATAATATGTACTACCTGTCCAAGACGTAGCTGCAGTGTAACGATACTATAAATTTTTTATGAATTATACCTACTACTACTTAGGCTGACGCAAATGGAGGGCACGATCGCATCGAGTATGATAGATCTATCTTTATGTATGACGTTTAATCAATTCGGCACGCGATACAGTTCGCGCCACTACTAACGATTAAATTGACGTGCTAACCGATCATGAATAAATGAATTTCTATTCCTACGTTTGGAAATCAGTATATGCATCGATTTCAATTGAATAATGAAAATAAAAGAAAACTAAAACGAAAAACTGACCGATCATGCGATCGTCGAGTTCGTATACTTAATTCTCTAATTTCATAATTTGTGTTTTTGCAATTTACAGGCTTTTTGCAAGTTTTTAGAGCCAATCAATCATCGGTTACCTAAAGCCATTTATACTGACGTCAAACCCTTTCGTGCGACATGGAGCGGGCGTGAAAGGCAGATATTGCCTGTGCTCCGTTAGTTCTATCCAGTTTTTTTTTCTTCTTCTCTTTATTAATAGCTAAAATGACGTGTAATCAATAAAAGGGATGAGATCCGCAATAAAGGTTTGATATTTGGCCCTGCGGCCTTAGCTTAACCGTATTTTTAAACATCGTTGAAAAATATGTCAAAGCCGTATGCGGGAGAAAGAGTCGTCGGTATACTATAATATTTGTATATACCTATAGGTACTCAACTGAAAGGTCACATCGAGCTCAGATTTATTATTAGAATTTCAATCAATTTTATTTTATTTACACATATTTTTATCAATGGAATATAAATTGATATCCGATCCTGCAGATATACATACAGATGATAAATCGCAATACATAGTATATATGTATACATATACAGGATTTTGCGAACTTTCAATGTCACAAGAAATGTAGTGTAATAGATAATCGAACAACTCTAAATTCAACGCATGACATACCCCGAAAAATAAATTCGATCAAATTTTCGTAATTTTTTTTTTCATAAAGATAGAACAAGAAATGATAATTAAATACAGCCGACAGATTTTGTGAATAAATCAGCGGATCTGGTCTTTTTTTTTTTTTTTTTTCAATTTCTTTGCCTTTTTCAACAAAAAAAAGAACAAATCTTGAAATCTCCCCTGTATACTCATAAAATAAGGAATTCGTATTTCAATAATTCACCTCGTCGACTCGAGACGCTCTGAAGTCACTCCCAGTTTTTTTCTTTTTCATTCGGAGTTATTCGAGCTTGACGACCTGAGTGCTGTTTAATTAATTACTTTACAGCCTACCCCTAGCGTATTGCTGCAGTGACGTGAAAAACTTACAGGTCACCGAATAATAAATATCATCCGTTATGTAAGAAAGGTGATCGAGTCGAACCAAAATATGTTATATTGCACGCCATAAATCAATCGAAAATCTGTTCTCACAAATACCAGTATATCAACAGCTAAGGACTATCTCGAAATTTACTTGAAAATCCGAAAATCCGAGGTTTGCCCGCAGGGTAAACTGCAGCTGTATAAATATATATTAAATATACCGAAACTCGAGATAGCCTATTCTGTACAATTAATATGCACAACTTCAACGGCCTGCAAATTGCAATATATGAAGGTAGTAATGAAGTTCAAATAATTACGTGACTTATGATCATAGCGCCCATTGTGAGCGCTTATTGTTAGTTCCAGCGAGTCCCCTAGAGGTATATGATTATGTTATGCATTATACACGCATTATCGATAAATTGATGCATCAGCGCATAAAGTGATGTTAATCAGTTGTTGGTTATCTACATATAGGCATATACTTTCACAAATTAGAGTAGAGGGTAGCTAATAGCCATAGCTGTACAGTACAAGGGTGGAAGTAAAAATTTCGAAATTTGCTCATGAATATTTGGAATGTCGAAAATGCGAATACTAACGAGGGATTTTAATTTGAAAATGTTTTTTTTCCGATTGATCAGTAAGTCGAAGAACTGTTGATAAACGGTGATAAATTCGAAAAAGTATCTCTAATCGTTCGTAATTGTAATGAGCAGAATGTGGATAAGAATGCATTGGAAAGTTTATGTTTTTGAAAATTGACATGAGAAATGACTAATATATTTAATAACCAAGGTTCCAAACATGAATATGTCGAGAAGAAGAGTTCAGAAAGAGTAGACGTTATAAATGCAAAATGTATGAGTGTCAAGATCTCGAAAAATTGTATTTCCATCATCTTTTGGGTATTTACGAACGCTAAAAAACAAGAATAATATTGAATAAGTATTCCGGCATCTTCGCTAATTTGGCTTGTATGTTTGTTCAATTTGAGATTCTGACCTTTAAAGTTCCTGGTCTTTCACTTTGATAAATTAGGATTTATTTTGAATTATTCGATTCAGGTCAAAGTTTGAAATATTCGATTTTTTCGTCAATTCGATGTTTAGCCCTTTGCGATCTTTAACCATTCTTAATATTTGTCTTCGAAAAAAAGCACTTCTACATTTCTGTGTCCTACATTTTTCCGTCCCTACTTCATACATTCTCGTAATACTTTTCGTGCGTCTATACACATTGAATTCTCTCCCTTTTGAAATTCGGAATATCGCTCATTATCTACATTTTTTATGTTCGAAATTTTTACCTCCACCCCAATACACGCCTTGCGATATCCGTATACCTTTGAAGTTATAGAGTCAAAACGTGGCTATAAATAGCATATCATACCACCAACTCTCTTGAGCTCGATGTGATTGACATCTTATACAGCATAAATACAGGGGGTTAACATTTCGACGGTAAAGTTCCTGCACAGAATAATACATCATGTCGGTTAATTGGTATCAGATACCTACTTCGGCTCATATCAAGTGGTTTCGATATTCTTTTCAAAAACTCCATTGAGACTCAGTGTGCGGATATTCTAATGAAGTTGTATAACTTATAAAAATATAATCTCGAAAGAGATGATCATTGAAGATCAGTCAATTTTTTACAGAAGAATTCTACTTAGGTATATATCACACCGCAGCTGTGAAGTATCTCACTCTTTTACTTCAGGCTATACATAAGAGCAACTGTATAGTATTATAATAATGATTAGGTATAAATTAAAATGCGGGAAAGTTTTCAGGTCTCTGAATCTTGTTCAAATTAAAACCGAAATGAGATTATTTTTACCTCGATTTTTACGCATTAATACGTGCGAGTTTGTGTCTAGTTATATATGGCCTTCAAAGGGTTAAATGTCACGTGATAAACCGGGGCTTATTTCCCAAGTGAACTTCTATTGTAGAGCTTCCCTCGGTCGCGATCTGGACTATAGGTATGCAGTATATACCTGCGGTAGACTCTTTGACCTTTCCAGATCCCATCAATTTCTCTATCACCGTTCGCTGACTGGAAGTAAACTAAATTTTTTCGTTACGGTAATGGTTTTTCGCCAGGAACTTAAACCCCACGTAAACAGTGGCGAGTTTCAAACCGGAAAACTAGATTAGCTAACAATAACCATTACCCCATAAGCTCCTTGTGTTGTTAAATTGTGACTTTTATGTCTGCTGTATTGATATCGAAGAAATTCACTTTAATCCCAAATATCCGTTACAGAGAATTATTCAGACAAATTGTCTGGGAAATGTTTCTTCTATATCGTACTCAATGAAAAAAAATTTTGACTTCGTAAGTTTCTGGTATTTGGCACCCAACATGTTAGAGATAAAAAAGCTTAATCAATACTGATATTTTCTAAACCGAAGTTATACAGCATATCGTCGTTTCAAACGATGCTCAAAATTCTAGCATGGGTCTTAAAAAATTAATTAAAAATGTTTCAAACTTGGTGGTATACATATTCATTCACTTTACTCTGCTTTGCTGGGAACAACGTCACGATAGCTGCTGGGCGGAAAAGTGGAAATCTCGCTCACAGCGCAGACGCTTTCTGCAAGTAGGCCGCGAGCTTGAACATCCTTGGGGTCGAGGTATATATGTAACTCGTATATGCGAGTTCAAATCAGTGAAACAAAAAAAGTAAAAAAGGGAGATTATGGACCCGCAAGATTAAACCGGAGGCGAAGGTCTAGTATATGATTTGGGACATCCCAAAGAGGCAAAAAAATTTCACATACTTATCCGCAAAGATCAAACTAACAATTGGGTATGCTTAAGAACCACTGCACCTTCTATACTGCACCGATCGATCCGTTACCCCAAAACACCTAGAAGAACGAATCATGTATATTAATACGGAACCATTGCACGATCTGTCAGAATAAATGATAAATTGTTCAACTGTTTCTCGTTTTCCGTGTGTAGTGTAAATATCTGATATACTGAAACATGATTTATGACCTCAGGAACTCAAACTCCTTGATATCTCGCCAAGATACTATCTGGTATTTATATTTTAGTACCACAATCGAACGTTACCCTTAGCTTAGGGCTGATTTAACTCTGTATGAAAAACAAAAAACACAAATAAAAAAAAAAAGATAACTTGGATTAATGTTGACATCCGCACGGTTTGTCGGTTCAATAGAAACTCATGCGCGTATATCTAGGGTAGAGTTAGTATCTTTAAAGGGAAAGGTATGCAGATATCCGTAACGGATGAAACAAGAATGAATGTTTTTCAGGAATTGCTGGCATACTTCAATATCTGAACAACAATTATTCGGAATCTATGTAGTTGTTTTCTTATCATGCAGTATAGACTGAAATCTTTCTGACTGTAGAAGCTGGAGTTCTAATCTTACTCGGTTTCGAGACATATTTGATCGCGTGTCTTCGCCGAATAATATTTGATCACGTACTGCCCAGATCCCAATTTGGATGTAAACTGCTTCAAGAAACGAATCGTACAGAATCTTCGATCTAACATTCAGTCAACTTTTTGTTCAATTAGATGGTCCACTAATTCGAAAATCGAACTGACATATGTGAATTACAGAAATTCCAAAAAATTTTAAATCCCTTATCAAAACTCACCAATATCTAAGGTAAACTCTGTCTGAGTGAGGCTACGCTGTAATAGTCATCAGTTAGCACTCGATCGCCCGAACATCCTCATTATAGTTATCAACGCGGTGATCTCGCGCCCTCACGAAACATATTACAGCCCGGAGTTAGCTTATGAGAATTTATTGCACGATTGAATTTAGTACGATATATTAATAGCTGCAACATAGACCTGCGTCTACTCTTTACACAGCATATATACTTTGTATGGAAATTAAATTATTTTTTGGTGAAGTTGAGATGATTAACGCATTTAATTTTAATCTAACATTCATTCAACATGGGGGGGGGGGGGGAATTACTAATTGTATAGGTAATAGGAAATACCAAGTACTTATATACTATATTGTACTTTGATACTTGCCGTTCGAATCCTTTAGATCAAACTGATTACTTTCACTCGAGAATCACGAACTCTTGCATCGTATGAAATATTAAGTTTTCCTCAAGAGTGAAATTGTCTCCCGCTATTTTATTTATAGCTGCCGAAAACTGATCTTAGTAACGTAAAACAAAGAACAATGTAAAATAGGTTCAGAGTAACAGAGACTATGAAAATCAAACCACGTTATTTAGATTTTTATAGTTGTCGTTGCGTGCGGTTTCTATGTGACTCAAAAAACTCGCGAAATCCTTTGGTATGAACAACGTATAGATATGTATAATATGAATACGTAAGAGAATATTACTTTTTGTTTAAATCGGATAAAGAACGGAGCCGCGGCTGCACTGAAGCCCAGCTGCCTGAGGTAAAGAAAGGTATTCCTAAATTAAGTCACCGCCACCGCAAGCCGCAAGCCACTACACTCTCCGTTACTTGGCGTGGTGTCTATAGCAGTTATAACATGTTAAAAGCTGAAAATAAATGTCAACTCGACGGTTCCAGGCTTACCTATCGTATACATCCTGGTAACCGTGCCCAGCCTGCTTCCCTGGGGAAGCCAAGGTCCCTTGGCAGCCTTCCTATCTTGGTGTCATCTGATCGGTGCCGTAAGTCCATGGATCGGTTCTTTCGTCTACCACCTCTTCATGAATTTGGATAAAGGCGAAGCCATCTATAAAAAGCTCTTACAATTGGATATGCTCGGTATTTGGATCAGCCAAAGCTTTGGTAAGACTTTAGAATTCTTTCCGAATTCAATTCGATAGTATATTATATGCCCAACTTTAACTTACATGAGATATATCTGATATATGTATACCTAGGTCATACAATTTTGATGATACATTGTTAATAGGGAACAAGGGATAGTCGATGATTACACAATGACTGCTCGCTTTTTTTGGAATTCAATGGTTCTTTCAAAACGATAACTCCCCGAGAGGTAATGATACTCCGTGGGTTTAGATTCTCACGAATAATTGAATGATTGAAAAAGACACGATAACGATATTTCAAAATTTGGTGTACCCATTATATGTATGGGGCATTCCAGCTCAACTCGACCACCCTTCAGACCTGACGACCTCGGATTTGAGTGAAACTTTTTCCTGACTTTCCTCCAAGTTTAATTCGAAACCTTGATTTTTTTTCAAAATTTTTTAGAAATCCGGACCGGCGGTACGAATATTGAAAATTTGGTGTTTTATCAAATCCAAGAATTTTTGATCGATTTTATCTCGGTTTTGGAAAGTCGCATTAACACAAATAAGGTGTCCGATGGATTTGTCTTTAATTCAACTTTCTGGAAAAAAATATTACGGAATTTTCCGATACCGTCTCGGCTGTTGGAAATTCATTTTAAAACGAAAAACTGATGTTTCGATGATTCGGGCATTTTTGTTTTTTCTTATTTTTTTTTCTAAAATTCTATGTAAAAAGAAAAATTTTTGAGGCACACAACGAAGATGGAGACTTTAATGGTTCGGAAGTTATGAATTTTTTAGTTCGTAAAAGTATGCAAAACTGAGAATTTCAAGCGACAAATATCTCATCGGCTGTTTAATTCTTTTCGATTCATGGGGTACAGTTCTTTGAATGAGGAGTCAAAATCTCAATTGAATTTATTGAAGACTGTACCCCATGAATTGAGAAAAATTAAACAGCCAATGAGATATTTGTCGCTTGAAATTCTCAGTTTCGCATACTTTTACAAACTGAAAAATTCATAACTTCCAAACCATTGAAGTCTCCATCTTCGTTGTGCGCGTCGAAAATTTGTCTTTCTACATAGAATTTTAGAAAAATAAAAAATAAGAAAAAACAAAAATGCCCGAATCAACGAAACATCAGTTTTTCGCTTTAAAATGAATTTCCAGCAGCCGGGACGGTATCGCAAAATTCCGTAATATTTTTTTTCAGAAAGTTGAATTTAAGACAAATCCATTGGACACCTTATTTTTGTTAATGTGACTTTCCAAGTCCGAGATAAAATCGATCAAAAATTCTTGGATTTTTTAAAATACCAAATTTTCAATATTTAGACCTCCGCGACGGGGGTCTGAAAAATTCTGAAAAAATCAAGGTTTCGAATTGGACTTAGAGGAAAGTCAAGAAAAAGTTTCACTCAAATCCGAGGTCGTCAGGTCTGAAAGGTGGTCGAGTTGAGCTGGAATGCCTCGCATATATGCTAGAAGGTATCAGAAATCTCGACACCCTCAAAAAAAGTATATTTCACGAGGAATTACTTATATACATTAGCCAAGGATATGTAAGGACTCATTTTGTTAGATCAAGCGTTGTTTGGACTTTAGATGTTTCGATTTGGATGTAATTGTTGTCAAAAAAAAAAAAAAAAACGAATAGGGCAGTTTTTGGTAACGCAAAAATGACGCAAGTATTCTATTTTATTTTACCAAATGTTGAAATTTACAGACATTGTTTCGCATATTTTCTTGAACAAACATCAGTATATATCACAATGCTGTATCCGTTCATTTGATGTAGAGATTCGTTTTCCGAGAATACACAGGCTATAAGATCTATAATCCAATATACAGCACTTGATATATCAGTCCGTACAACGAGTGGTTCTACTTTATACCTTCTTTGCATCTAGCATGACTGATAGTTCACAAATCCTATCTTTTACTCATTCATGTTTCAAAAGACTATAGAGTGAGCTAGTGTGACAAAACAGAGTCATTGAACATTTCTCATTCGGGACACAACAGTGTGCATCCCCTTGAGCAGAATAGTATGTATTTTTTTTTTGTCATCTTCACGATGTAAAGATTAAACGTATTTTCAGGGATTGTAGCGACTGAGATGAATAATACACAGTGATCCTGTTTAATCCTGCATTTTATTCTACGTAATGTCACCTACAAATCTTGATATTCAAAACCCTCGCATCCACGTGTGGGAATTCAGTATATCAAAAGTGAGCATTTAAAAAAAAAAAACCTTCTTGCCCTCAAAAACGAACAAAACTTTCGTAAAATTGGTCTGCAACAGTAGAACTCATTTGATTTTTATAATCTGCAGATCGTTTCATCGGATTCTCATGAGATACTGTGAGATAATGCCACTCGAAGTTAGCATCTAATTTTTCAAACAGCTGTTTGTTTCCGAAATTCGACGGAACTATTTTTTAAACTTATTGAGAACTATAGAACTATTCGGGATGCTACAGGAACTGTCTTTTTTTTCTCTTTTAGATACTCATCTTTGATATGCTAAATTCGCACACGTGCAAAATACCAGAAGTTGAATTTTTTCGAATTTCTTTTGCAGCGAAATGAAAAAATATTTTGAGGTATTTCTAGTCTACGCCAGAACTACGTATGAGGACTTTATGCACAAAAAATTATAGATCTATCAGATTAATGGTTGATTAGTTATTAAGTCAACAATTAATCTATGCCATTATTACAAAGCACACTTCAATCGGTGGCCACATGATGGAAGGAGCGAGGGTTCTTAGTATCAAAATTTGCAGGTGACATTACATAGAATTTATCAAGGCCTGAAGCCGGATATCTGTGTATTATTCACCTCATGTTAGTCGTGACAGTCTCTGGAAATATGTGAAATTTTTACATCCTGTAGTGTAAGATCAGGCATTTCGTGGTCAAACCAACGACTGATCCCCATGGACAGCTATCGCCAAACGAGGAAACATATTCTGTGGAAACATCTTTCAAGAAGCTACATTCATCCTCTCAATAACATATCGATGATTATTTATTTGATTATTTTTTTCCTTTTTAGTATTCATCACAACGGAAGTTCAATAAACTCACAACGTTATGTAATAGAATCACAAAGACTCATTGAACTCGAAGAAAATACTCAATTTGAAATCCTCATCTGTTGCAGTTCAAATTTATCCCATTGAACATTTGCCAAGGTTTCAATTTGGAAGATAATTATAGCAACATGGTTGACTTCACGTTATCTCTGAAGTACAGAATTAATCCTCCTCTTCATTCAGGTTCTATAGATGAATACCAGAATCCATTTATCGAATAAACCCCTCGTATATTTCTGTACTCTATTTCATGAACTGATTATAATAAATAGTAGAATCATGCCACAGGGTCGACAGCTTTACTCTTTCACCTTCCCATCTTTGAGACATAATTGAAATGGAATTGGGTATTTCGCCGTATTTGAACATTTGGATTCTGTTTCAGGTGCCCTACCCATGATCGCAGTGTCTGTACATTGCTTGCCGCAAACTCTTTGGCACTGCTGCCTTCTTACGTATAGCGTTCTCAGCTTCTGGGGTCTTCTCAAGGTATTATACCTATATGTGTAAAGCTTTTCTCTGCTTTAATGACTGCAATATTGATGATAGACCTTATCTAAGAGTTTTCCAAAATCTGGTATAATTCCGAATTCATTTTTAACAGGCGATGAATGCATGGTCTCCGTGGGAAAGAAGGCTATGTTTCGCTCCTCCGTTCATGATGCGGGTACTCGTGCTGACGCTTAGATATCTTGGTATTAGCGGGGGATCACCTGCTGCACTAACACATCTTGTCCTGCAAGTAAGTGATCCATAAATGTACTGGCTATCTTTGTACCATCCGATGAATGTTTGAAGCATTTCTGGCAATGAACTCTGTCGTAATATTTGTAAGTTGTTCAAGCTTTGAGCTTTAAACTTCGCAGGACTTGGTGGCGGTGGCTGGTGGTGCAGTGGGCGCGTTACATGTTCCAGAGAAATGGATTCCTGGTAAAGTGGATATGTTCTTGAACTCGCATAACATAATGCATGTGATGGTGGTGATGGCGGTATATTCGATGCACGCTGCTACGTTGAGAGATTTGGCATGGATGTCTAATCCCGCTGTGTGTATTGCTGTACCACCTACAACACTGTCTTCAACTCACGAGGAACTGTGATCCATTTTGGCCAAAAACGCTGTTGAATCTTTTGTCAAGATCGTCACAGTAATATGAGAGTCGTATATTACAATTATTGTGGCCAAGGCTTCCATCATCGACTGATATCAGGAAAAGACCTGATCGTGATGTCTGCCTAAATTTTGGTTAGTTCGCTATCCTTGAAAGACAACGAGAGTTAAGCGACTCTGTCAGAGAATATAAATTAACTTTTGCTATGCACAAGTTTGTATATATTATATCATATATACGATTATAGTTATGAAACTTCGAGTTTAACGCCGATCTTGAATCAAAATAGCAAATTTTACTATACACTTCCGTATATTATACTACATATTTATTTATTTTTTTAAGCACCCAAATATATTTACATTCATGTGCATGTACATTAGGATAGGCCAGATAAACCGACTAGGCATTTTTTTTTTTTTTTTCACCAAAGGCTCTCTCAAAAGCTTGTTCGTTTCCCATTCAAATAACAAAAGAAATATTTTTGTGGCACTTCTCGGTTTTCATATCTCAAGAACTAATCTTCTCAGAAAGATTTTGCATAGCTACTTTTGTTTAAAATTGAACACTCTACAAAAAAGGTCTCTTGGTCTTATTTGATGAATCTAACTGTTGCCAAGTGAGTCATGGTTAATAACTATAATATAATAATACATAATAACTTGAAAGTCGTTGGATTCATCGAAAAAAACCAAGAGACCTTGTTTGTAGAGCGTTCAATTTTGAACAAAAGTAGCTATGCAGAATCTTTCTAAGTAGAAGATTAGTTCTGGAGATATAGAAAATCGGAAAGTCCCACCAGAACATTCTCCATGTATTTTCAATGGGAAACAGAAAATCGCGATGAGTGACCTCTAAATATTAATATTAAGAGCTCAGTTTTTTTGAGGTTTGTTATTTGATCATAAAGAACGAGTTTTTGAGAGGGCTTTTTAAAACAAAAAAAAAATAGTCGGCTAATTTGGCCCAGCCTAATATACATACATGTACCAAAGCTGCTCGCCAACAATTTTTTTAGCTCATTTTATAGATCTTTAGCATTTGCGTCACACTGTACTAACTACTTGAAGTATGAAAAATTCAAGTATAATAGTTGGTTTTTCGAGCTCAATGCTTTCTTCTAGAACCCTATACAATATACAAATATCAAGATAATTATAATCTCTTATTTTAAAAGTCTTTGATTATTCACCCTGACTTTCGTGTATAACTCATAGATATTGATGAGTTCATTGAATAAATCAACGTCTGTGATGTGATTTTTTGGAATTTTTTAAGTAACTAAGCGGTATAAATGCGTCCATTTGTGTTTTTTTCTGCAAAAACTATGTACAATTAATTCAATCAACAATAATAATTATATGGTTACGCCAAAGAGCATTAATTAGTTTGCAAAGTTGCAAACTTGTAGAAAATCTAGACGCGATCTATTAGCACCGATTCTAAGTCAAGTATATATACATATATATATATATATATATATATATATATATATATATATATATATATATATATATATACACATATGTTTATTAAAAATGATTTAAGAGGCGGCAGTCAGTGCTTCTTGGAGTTGCAGGCGATTTTAGGGGGCACTCCTGAGCCGTGGACTTAATCGTAATATAGAAAAAAAAAGAATTCCATTGCATGATACACGCGTTTCATTGCTAGGCTCCACTTAGAGAATATAAATTATAACTAATTAAAATTAATAGTTCCATTGAATAGGCATTAAAATATCTATTTTACTCAATGAATTTAATTATTTCATTGTAGCGTTATATATATAAGTATATTTCCAAGTAGGTATCATAATTGATCCTACATATGACTTCTTAGATATGTCTTTCTTGTATAACTTGTACGTACAAGCTACACGGAATATCATAGACAATTTCTTCTTTTATTCTTCCATACAGTCGTTGTGATTATTGAATTTTTTTTGTTTTTTATTCTTAATACTTTTTAACTATCGCACACAGAGTTATATAGGTATATTCTAACTGACGAAATATTTGGGAAAAAGTTTCATTTAAATCCCAATTTTTATAGATTTAGATCTAGAGAAGAGGCTCGTTCTGCCGTTGTTGATTAACAATAAAATGAGTTATGATTAGAATATAGCGAAACATCAGCATCATTAATCTAATTATTATAAATAATAATATATTACTAGACTCCACACCAATACCAGCACTCCTTTTTGGCACCCAAGGAATACATTACTCCCATTATATCGTAGCTAATGAGTATGTGTTCTACACCTTCGTCCAATATCAAATGAAAGGTTTTTTGTATTTAAAATAATCATTCAATTTATCTGAACTTATCGTCTAGTATATCTAGATCAGCAATTTACTTGAAACAATTTCTCCTGCACACAGGAACAGAAGTACCTAAGTTGGACAAGTTGAGTGACATCTTGGAAATATCAGTCTATAATAGTGTTGATGCTAATTCATATATTACATCAATTTTTAACAATCTCATCTCCACGTTAAATAAAAACGCTTGATCCTGTCTGAAAATTGAATAGCATAAGTAAATATTCTATTTAAACGAATTACGTAAACACGAATATGCCATAGATGCAGATTTATTAACGGACACTATATGCCATTATCACAACTGACCCGCGTCTGGTGATTCCAAAGTTTAAATTAGGTAATCTGATAAGATAATAAAAATTGAAATCTAGTTCTGATCTGTATTAAATAATTATAGCTGATATATCAAATGAATTAGAGTAGCGATGCACATATTGGGTATAGAGCAAATAATGAACTTTAGCATTGAACATTTGAAATTCTGCAAACATTTTATGTTCGATTTAACTGCACCTGTTAACGATTGAAAAATAATAATAATAATAAAAACATTAGGTCTATATTATATTGGTTCTAGGATAGATAGTTAAAATTGCGTCGAATCAAGCATTACACTTGTATTTCACGGGACAGTGTTCCGTTTGGAGCATTACTATACTTAGGTTTCTTTATGGTACATACCTAGATAGCAAAAACGTATTGACCACCGGAACAAAAATGACGTGTGTATTGGAAGAGTTATGATCTTAAATGTAAGAATTTCTTCAAATTTAAAATAATGAATTCTGATATATCCTGTAAAACTCTTCTCTACTGTAGCTAGTAGTGCGCTCTTGTGATATAATTGTGACGTATTACGTTAGAATATTTATATCAAGGGAATAGAAATATAGATAATTAATAAAATTATATCATTCCGTTTGAATGATTAGTTTCAATCACATTGTTAGTTTACGTGTAACTATTATTGTCGCACGCAACGGAGAACCTTTTTGCTAATTTAAATTAATAGATTTCTGCTAGAAATTTTACAATGGATGCTGTATGTAAATTATGAATAATTGAAGGACGAAGTTGGATGTACAAATAAGGCTGATGATAAATTATAATGAATTAGTTAATATAATAGATGATCATGCAGTTTGGCTGATTGTACTAAATCTTCTTAGGTCCTGGCTTGAATAGTGCAGAATGTTTGATAGTAAATTAATATTATATTTGCCTTGCCAACATTTTACCAAATTTGATATATTATGAATACGTCTAGTCGCCTAGAATTTTAATAGCAGAATTATTTATCCGCAAGACTATTACAAAGCGTTATTCAAGTTTACATAAGAATATAATATTTAAAGAAGTATTGTGCATTTAAAAATAGCTTGCGGAAGGTCTTTTTATAAACCAATTGGTACTATCAATCGTTTAAAAATGGAAATTACTATTATATAAGCAATATATTACCGGCTAAACTTTTCCTGCAGGCCGAATAAAAACTGAACCGGATTATTCTGTCGTACGGAGATCTTTCCCGTGAATAGAAAATTTAGTAAAGTTCTTACACCCAGAGGTACATTGTGAGACAATAGTTATCCGGTAACCTTGTGTCTACGCTATAAGGCCTACGTCGATACTACAATCATTGTTTTCAATTTATTATAATTAATTTTTCTAAACAATCCAAAAATAAATTATACATATGGGTATACATAATAACAACTTTACCATGTATATCCCTAATAAGTTTTTGCACACTCTTTTCATTGGTAAAATGAATGACATTTGAAAATTCCTCTTTTCAATTTTCAATTTTTCTTCTTCATATTTATCGAAAAATAATTTTGTTACTATTTTTCTTTTTTATGAGTAACGCTTAACTATGAATACTGGTTGTACATAGGTATGTACCAATATAGACGTTGAGGATAAGTAGCATCGGTGATGTGGCTAATAATCGTACCAATCTGCATTTAAATTAGAAAATATCTAATTTATGATAAATTATCTGATTTTAAAGATGTTAAAAATTTTTTGCAAACACAAAGAATATCTCTGATATAGGTATATCTATAGTGTCTTATGTGAAGAATATTATAATTATTCATAATTATAGTATATTGCCTAATTGTAATAACTTCACAAACAAAATCTATAAATTTAAATGACTGACTATGAGATCAGAAGCATAAAAACAACCAGTACAGAAAATATGTTCTTACCGGAATGATAATCACGTCGATCTGATATTGAGTAAGCTTCAAACGCCAGGAAACAAATCATTGACAATTGTTATCTGATACATATCAGTGCGTAATCTAATGCATTACTTTAAGCTCAAGCTTGCAATATGTAATTTTAAAATTAATATTACAAATTTGATTTGTGTTTATACCTATAGAGGCCCAAAGATGAGTCGTTGGTACACTATTTCAAGTGCAGTAGTCAATGCCACATGATAAACTCAAAATACATGAAAATTAACAACACGCATACGCGTGTTTTTCTTCTAAATAGATAGATAACTTTTAAACATGTGTAACACCAATGTATACACGAAGATGTATATAAAACAGTCGATAGATCGCATATGTTTGAAATCGTTATTAACATACATTATAGTAGTGTATTAAAATTCTTTAAGTAAGACCGTTATGTTCTCTGATACATAATATTCTAAAACCAATGATGCTACTTAAATGAAATATAAAATTATTTCACGACAGTAACAATGATCGTTGTTTTATTAAACCGTTACACTTCTAGTACCCTGCACCTCACATTGAGATACTCCTATATCTACATTTTAAGGTAAGTTGAATAACTTATGCAATGGCAGCTTGTTATTTGCATATTCATTCACAAGTCTCCGTGTACTTTCATTTAGAATTGCATAATTTTTGTGAGAATAAGTACTTACTGATATCTCTTATTGATATCTCACTGAAAGTATTTCATTTTTCGCGTTTTTATTAATTCAGTTATTGTTCGAGTGACCATATATAAACTCAATCTATAGTTTTCAAAAGAATGATGTTTAGTTAATATAGAACATGTATTTATTATTCATGTAATATGTACAATATAGACGCGTGGCTGATCGTAGAAGACTGAAATAAAAAGAAAAAATACTTTTTATTCGCACGAAATAGAACATTATACATATATTTATTATACATTTATAGTATAATAATCAAACAGAAATATGTCTGTACAGATAATAATTGTATACATGTTTCAAAGAAAAAAAAAAAAAAAAAATCACTTATATAACATAAACGGACCAGGTCGTTCCATATATCTAGAAGAAGTACCTACTATCACCATAGATAAACGTGCGATAATTTTTTTTTTTATAATTTCTATAACAATAATTTTCAAACAATTTTATTCTTAGGAATATTATAGCATATTAACATCTGAAGTATAAATAAGAGACTATCTATACCTTCTGGGATAACGATAGAAGTACACGGTTATACATTAAATAATGATTAATATTTATAGCCGTAAATTTTTCGGCAACTTTTCATAAATTTTCAGCAATTTATACATAATTATTTATATGTACCTAGGATGATCCTAGGTGCAGTCCCAGTAGGATCTAGTTTCCGAGAGCGTTATTTATGAACTTCTGTAAGCGTATGCTCATCCGTTCGATGGATGCACATTTATCATGAACGAATTTATAATGTTTCTTATTCGCTCCAAAGCTTCTACTCAGAATTGTGAATATAAAATAGCTCCGAAGAATTTCTTTATAATAGTTTTTTATACCAAGCAGAAGAAGAAACACTTGAACTAGATTATGGTCTGAAATTTTTTTTTTTTGTTTTTTGTTTTTTCATTTGCAGGTAATTAAAATATTATAGTTAGATTCGGTTCGTTTTGACTTTCATTCGTCATTGGATTATTACATATTATAACAATTTAAATAAAGGTACGAGTTCAAAAAATAAATTTCTCTTTAGATTTCAGATGAAAATGTAATACTTTATAGTCACCCAATTTTTTTTTTTTTGTTTTCAATAACAATTTAATTTAAAACTACGTTGCAGGAGAAAAAAAGAAACAAAAAAACAGTCAAATCCCCTCAGGTATTTATTGCAACGGTGCTTCGCTTTCCATAGTGTAACTTTTGACTCGACTGAATCTAAAAGGGGGGTACAAGCCTCCGACGAGATTTAAACGACTACTAGTCTCCTGACCGTTCCAGTATTTGGTGAATATGTTGTAGGTCTTCCATACCAGCTGTGAATTAGCCCTTTTATGAAGATTTTGGATTTCAAATTCCTGTGATAAGTCATTATAACGTTAATAATCCGTTCAAACAACGGTTGGAGTTGGATAATTTCAACGGATAAGAGTTCATTTTAATCAAAGTGTTTTACCAAGTGAAAAGTTTGCTCCCCGCTGTCGTGAATTGGATCTCTTCTTTTACGTCGATATACATTACTCCCTTTACTTTCTTGACTTTTTAATACCAATATTACGCAGTTTTCATGAAGCCTGTAATGTCCTATCAATGCCGAGGGATTTCTCGGATTTCGTTGTTTCAGAGAGTTCACACAGCTCTGAGCTTCATCCGTTGATGTTAACATCAGGACACGTCCCTCTGGGAAAAATCTGTGAGGAAGAAGAAGAATCGATGTTGAAGCTGCGTTGATACAATAATTTATTAAATTATGTATCGTCAGAATGAATAGGATAATATGCTAAATTTTTATATCACCTGAGATAACGAAAGTATTCGACAAGGTGCCACGGCCTATAGAATTGATCTTGAAAACTATTCTCTCCGTGACGTATGTAAGATGTTTTACTGATGTAACAGCCATTGTAACGGAGTCTCGGTCTTTCTAGATACATTTCTCTCCACGATAGATATTGAGGTTCAAATGTACCACAATTTACACCCCAGGCTCTGAAATATAAGGAAATACACAATATCTGTATAAGTTTTGTATTCCTTTTTATTATTAACAAGTCTGAGGAGAGGCAGAATTAAGCCAGAGGATAAGGAAGTTAATTATTATCCAACATTGGATAGCCGTGTAAAGTGCTTGAATATTATTAGCCCTTACCGTACGCACGCCAACCTCCAAATCTCAGCATCTCTAGCCGATACAAAAAATCCACGGCATACTTTTGAAAACATTTCCAAAGATCTTAAATCAAGTTCGGACGAGACGACCCATCTTAAAATGTACAATATTATCTCCATTGGTAAGGCGGATATATGCGTTGACTGGAATGATAAAACCACCGTTATTATTCTTTATTTTTTGCTATCTTTTAATTCCAAAAATAAAAAAAAACGCAGTTTGTTAGACACTGCAAATTAATTCAAACAGAAAAGTCTTCGTCATAAGCTGATTTGCCTTCAATTCATTATGAATACCTTTAAACTGTACTTTGAAAGCTTTTTAGCATTAAATAATGTTTCTTTTTTCAAAATTGAGGTAAAAAAAATTAAGTTTTTGGAGAAATAGGCTTCGAAGAATAGCTAAAATTTTTAATCTCATAGAAGTTTTCATTTAAAATCAAATTCTGAAAAAAATTACCACGCAAATGATTGTAGTCACGAAAATCACAGAAAGTTTCAATATAAACTTCGCATTGGATTTATTCTTATTGAAATCTTTACATGGCGTGGATTTGTTTCAGCGAAAATAATGTTTCAACACATCAAAGTTTTTTGTGAAATACTTATCTAAAAAAGATGTATGTTGTACAATGTACATGTACATACATTCCTTGTTAGAACTGAATTCAAAGCACTTACACTCTGATCAAACTGTGGAGAACACACACATTGATTTCTGCAAACAATTCGTGTAATTTTAGTAAGTAGATCTCCGTCTTCTTCGTCATCATCATCGTTATCAACTTCTCTGTCTAGTTCTTCTTCTTCGACTTCTATCCTATCATCCGGATCGATTCTTTCGCGTGGTTTCAGTTTGGACGATTCATACAATCTGAATTCAATATCAGGTACGAGCTGCACGGCACGTTTATAGAACTGAATAGCTTCGTACAGTTTACCAGTTTGCTCGTGCTCCACGCCTTTAAGGAACAGCATTTTTGCCTGTGCCAAATAACGATTTTGATACAATTATAATGATAAAAAATTGATATTGACTATGCAAATTGTGTTTTTTGAGATTGATATCGATGATTCAGTCGTAAATATTATGCACTTAGGGACGAAATTAACCGCGCACTCAGTACTCTGCGAAAAAATACCCATCTTCAAAATGCTGTAACTCGATGAAAAAAAGTCAAACAGAATCATTTTAAAAAGCATTACGAAGGTAGAAATCTCATTTTCAAGGTAGTGTTTAGACCTTTTTTCTACGCTCAATCCTGACCTCATGGTATAGGTTCCAGTGCAGAATTACGAAGTGCAGAGAAAACCAAGTGTTTTAAAGTTCTCTGTGAAGCGTTTAAAAAATCGCAGAGAATTTTCGAGATAGCCATTTTGTAGCCTGCAATTTCCTCTTCGAAATGGATTTTTCAACTTTTTTATGCGTTCTTTGTTTTACGGAGTTATTCAACTTTGAGTCAAGTCATGCGTATAGGTACAGCACACGGGGTGCATGTTGCCTATACGCATGACTTTACTCAAAGTTGAATATCTCCGTAAAAAAAAATCGCGTAAAAAAGTTGAAAAAGCCGCTTTGAAGATGAGATTTCAGCCTACAAAATGGCTATCTCGAAAATTATCTGCGATTTTTTTAACACTCCACAGAGAACTTTGAAAAACCGGGTTTACTCTGCGTTTTGCAACTCTGCGCTCGAACCTACGCCACGAGGTCAGAAATGACAGTAGAAAAAATGTCAAAAAAGCATCTTGAAGATGAAATATCAAAATTTTTTGTGAAATGATTTCGGTTGACTTTTTTTCATCGAGTTACAGCATTATCAAGATGGGCATTTTTTTGCAGAGTACTGAGTGTGACGTTAATTTTGTCCCTGAGTGTAATACAAGTATCAGATTAGCTTCAACTCATCTTCTTATCGAAAGTAAGGGAATACTCGTTGAAAAATTCTATTTCTGACCAAAAACAAGCCTCCAAAAACGAGTTTTATCATCAATATTGCAGTGGTGAACATTTTTTTTTATATCAAAGTTTAAGAATTCATACTCTGTTTTCAACAGAAGTCAAGTCTCCCTCGGATGAAATATTATTTGAATATTGTGCGGCATGTTGTTTGCTTGGTTCTCTTTTTGGCGATATTTCAAGTTCGCGTTGCCATTTTTCCCTGAAAGATGCCAGTGTACTTTCCACATTATCTTCCCTAGAAGACCTGGACGAAGAACCTTCCTGATCCTCACCACCTTCACCACCTTCTGCCGAGGACTCAGCGGCTTGACTCTGTAGATGTTATCGATAATAATGTGAAGATAAAAAATCGTTAATACTCAACAGACGTATAATATAATATCTCTTGTTTCAAATCATTTCTATGTCGTGAAGAAATATTGTATTATATCGGTTTTGTTTTTTCTGGTTCAGTATTTTGTATTTTGTAGAAAGATATTTGAAATCTACTTTGAAATATTACATAGTAATTGCCGAGGTAATTGCATCATCTGTCAAATAATTAACAATGCGAGAATTTCTGTATTAAATTTGATATACAATGTTTTTAAATCATTGACAATATAAACACAAGGTGAATTCCCGGAAAGAATACAGTTCATAAAAAACGACTTAATCTTTGTTATCAGCACTTAGCGGTTATCTTGAGTTCAACGATTTGGAGTGATGTAATGAAATCGTTCATCAATTCAACAATGTCAATTAAAGAAAGTAACAAATTCTGAGTGTGAAGCTTAAGTATAACATATGTATCTGTAAATTTAGTCAGTACAAGGTCAAAGTCGCATTAAATTGAAGTTGATTTTTAGGTTATGGATGAAGATGCAATCAGAATTTAATCGTGTCGAATTAATAATACGAAATGACTTAAGAGAAATTTTAACGTTACCATTTTAATCCGAATTTTTGAATCTTCTTTTGTTATTTTCAGCGCTTATATTCACGGTCAGAATGTCGACGGATAGAAACAAAATACGGACTTACTGGCGCGAGCGTTGCCATGTTTTTAATTGCAAGTATCTTGAGGTCTCGAGTTTGCGTGGGAGATAATTACCCTTTTTATAGCAAAAATTTTTTTCCACTAACAGTTTCGAGGCTACTTCAGTATCGGGTTTATCATAAATTTATTATCAACGGCCATTCATCAAACATCGTCTGCTAGAGGCGGGAAAAATGACCAAAGGCCGAAATTTCAAATGTATGAAAAATTTTACGCGGCAAAATTAGATTACAGACTATAGAATTACGATTGTATAACAAATAAACGTATAATTTTTTTTTTTTAGTTATGCATTGTCGTTTATTAATAACTTTAAATTATCTACAATTCGTAACATCACATTGTGTGCATAAACAAGTAGATAGATTTAGATATTACGTTCTTACAATGTTATCATACTTGTAATGTTATGTTATCAAAAATTATTCTTTATTAGACGGAAAAAATTACAATTATTATGATATATTTCCTTTTATAAAGGAAATTCATTTCTTAACAATAATTAGTATCGTAATATTTATTTACAATTATTGAAATATCTTCTAAAAAAATATTAGGTATACAGGGTGTATCAGGTTGAGCGCACCGAATTATGTGGGTAGATTCCTTGAGTCATTCTAAGACTAAATTCCCTTTACCAAATATTCGAGGGCCTAATAGTTTCCGAGTTATAGAAGATCTTAGTTGACCAATCACAGGCCTTGGAGCTGGCCTGGTTAGGGCCGTATCAAGAGAATAAAATAGGTAGTGCCCATGGGTGTGAGCCCGTAAAATTTTATTTTCCGTTTTCGAAGGTGACATCGACTCATCTTCGGGAAATGTCCATCCGAAGCAGATGACCTGAAAGACGAAGACTACGAAGCGGAGGGCCTGGACGCAGATAAGGAAGACGTATGCTTTACAAGGACATTTCCCGAAGATGATGTCGACGCCTTCTTCGAAATAGGAAAATAAAATTTTATGGGATCACACCCACGGGCACTACCTATTTTATTCTTTTGACACGGCCCTGGCTCGGTCACCTCCAGGCCCTGTGATTGGTCAACTAAGATATTCTGTAACTCGAAAACTATTAGGCCCTCGAATTTTTGGTAAAGGGAATTTAGTCTTAGAATGTCTCGCGGAATCTACTCACATAATTCGGTGCGCTCAACCTGATACACCCTGTATATTTATATCAATTGAGAATAGAATTTTTTCTACTTTCTGAAAATCGGTCAAAAACGCTGTTAATATTACCGACAGTATAAATTTGATATGTAATCTCAAAGTTAAGTTAATACTTTTCCGAGAATTGCATTGAATTATTGAACTAGTTTATAGCGTGAATCGGATATCTTGAAGAAATCTTGTTTTTTTGCAAATACAAATCTTTTATAATTATTCCTACATTATTATCAGTGGTCAGTCTTTAGTGATGAGCGGAGGCGGTACTAGCTGTACTCCGTCGAAATAAGGATGCGATAAGGCCATTCTAGCCGTTATTCTACCGCTAGGATCGTAGTTCAACAGTTTCTGTAAATAAACGGACAAAAATACAAACAGAATCATGATAATTGCAATCAAATCTGTTCATTGTTTCCCAGATAGTATTCTGCCAATTGTAATAGGTATTAGAATATTTATTTATTCATTGCAGAAGTGCATTTGTTACCGATAGCAAGTTTTTAGCGTCACTGTTAAATGATGGAACAACTTCGTTGAGGCTGCGAGCATCCCAGCGTGGAAACATTGATTTATAATCAGGAAGTTGGGACACTCCAGGCCATATAGTTTCATCTGGAGTTCCCAGCGTGCGAAATATTCTAAATAGTTGATCTATTTCAGAGTCACCAGGAAACAAGGCCCTCCTGGTTGCCTGTAAATTGGTTATATCGTCAAAAGTTCTTTATTCAGTTATTAATTTTCCGTAAATTATGTTTTCCATGTTAGAAATTACATTCAGCATACAATAATACGTGGGAAAATAATTTTGTTCATATTTTCATATATATATTGAATTAATTTCAAAAATATTACCATTTCTGCGAAAATACAGCCTAGACTCCATACGTCTACTGCTGTTGAATAGAACTTAGTTCCTAAAAGAATTTCTGGGGCTCTGTACCAAAGGGTGACCACTTCGTGTGTGAATGTTCTTACTGGCACACCGAAGGCTCTAGCAAGTCCAAAATCTGCTATCTTTATAAATCCCTCCTTATCTATTAATAGATTTTGGGGCTTCAGATCTCTGTGTAAGACCCGATGAACATGACAAAATGCAATTCCTTTCAACAATTGGTACAAATAGCTCTGAAATATAATTACAAGTTAAAGGAAAATTGCAATTTACGTATCAGTGACGAGTTACTTTGTGTCCCAGCTAAATTGAATCTTTTAAGCTTGAGCTAGTCAGTCACATATATTTGTGGTTCAAAAAATACGTATTAAGTAATCGGAGAATTAGGTATTCATGAATTTTCACAATAAAAACGGAAAATATCAAGAATTGTATTCGATACGAAACTAGAATATGTAAGTTTATTAAAAGTAACTTGATTAATCCGAAGTACCTTAACGATGTTATGATCCAAACCAGCTTTGGTGGAATCTAATAACTTTTTCAAATCTTGTTGAAGAAATTCAAAAACAAGGTAGAGTTTTTTGTCGCAATGAACAACATCTAACAGCTGTACAACATTTGGATGTGTAAGTTCTTTCAATAATGATATCTCCCGAATAGCTGTAGACGGAACACCTTCGCTTTCCCTAATTGAGATAAATATTGTTTATTAAATTTGGGAAGGGGGGATGAAAATCGTTATCGTGTTCCGTGCTGCTAAAAATGAGGAATATATCATTATTGTATTGTATTAAAATGAGCAGAATGGTTAATAGTTTTTGAGCTAAGGAACAATGGATTATTGTACATAATCCCGAGTCAATACCAAACAAAAGAGGAAGAAGGTTGTTAAGAATATTCAAAGCATTATTTGAGAAATGTCAATTTTTCAATACAAAGAGTGGACACAATTTCAAATTGCACAGTCCAACTGAACAATTTAAACAAGTTTTCCATATCTGATACCATAATACTTTTCCATCAAATGCTGTACTAAACTTATCCTCAACTTAGAGATTTGTATAATTTCGTGAAATCTAAAGCATCAAATACATGTAACGATCTTAATATTAAAAGTAGGTAAAACCTAGGCCTATTCTTCAGATGAAGCTTAATCCACACAATGTTCTATGCGGTTTTAAAATTATAGATTCGCCATTAGAACAGCATACTATTTTTTTTACTGAATCTACTGCTCCTATTCATTGCGTGATTGTATAGGGGCGAGGTGCCCATAAAGAGTTGGTTTTACTAATCATGCAATCATTTTGGAATGAACGAAGATTAAGATGTTGTTCTTATTTGTTTTGAAAATATTCTCTTAATGCAAATATTACAGTGCAGAAATCGTAGCAATCTTGAAAGCAATGTTTCTTTTTAAGGGGACCAGTACAGCTTGGTTTTGGAAATTCGGAGTACTCCAAAATGCATTTATTTCTCAGCCAAAGTTTATTTCACATCAAAAAAAAAATTTTCTTCAAAAACCTTTGTTGTAAGGTTTCAGGCACATCGTTGTTCCGATCAAGGTCGTTAAGAGCTCTTTTTGTTCAGAAAAGAAATCCTCATCGTGTGAACGAGGGAATTTTTTTACAATTTCGTTTTGGCCAAGTTATTTGCAAATTAGTAGTCTAAATATTGGAAATTCTTGATAATTGGCCGTAACTTTTCACATGAATTTTTTTTCACCAATCCCTACGTTCATACGATGTAGAATTGCTGTCTAAAGAAAGCAAGACCTTACGACAAAGTTTTTCTAGGAAAATTTTTTTTCGATGTGAAATAAACTTTGGTTGACAAATAAATAAATTTTGGAGTACTCCAAATCTCCCAAACCAAGCTGGTGAGGCTTTTTATCACATTTCAATAGAAAGCTATGTATGTATGTACAAGTGAATACCTGTAGGTACATACCTTGCAATATATTTCTCATATTGGCTCCCTACAGTAATTTTTTTTTTTCATATTTTACAAAGTAATAGAAACATTTGAAGAACATTTCACACATTTATACAGCAAGCAAAATATATATGGGGTTATTCAGAGTTTAGAAGGAATATTTTACAGCATCAATCCTTCTCAAAATTGGGATCAAAGTATCCTTAGCTATTTTTTCCAAAAATAATACTCCTTCGTTTGTTTTATATTTTCCGAAAAATGTTGCCGCTCGTTTTTCTTCATCTTCAATAAATAATTAAATGAAATAATAAATAATCTCGATAATCTGATTCGCTTAATTATGATTATTTTTTTTAAATTCGAATTGACTGAGATGAGAATTGTCACAATACCCCTCGTTCACATAATAATGCGCTTTTCAGTATTTTAAATTAAACGCATTTTTATTTTACAACTTCCAGCAAATAAGGAATTTTCACCGAGCAATTTCTCTAAATAACAAAAAAAAATTTGTGGCACCAGTCACAACTCTGTAAAATTGACAATCCAAAAAAAAAAATAATAGAAATAACAACAAGGAAATAAATGAATAACACATTTTTTCTCAAGAGTAAAAAATAAAAAAATGATTAAGGAAATTTCGATCCCAATTTATGACAAGGATTGCGCCTGTAAAATATTCGTCACAAATTCTGAATCACCTTGTATACCCAAAAGTTTACATCTACTTTCTATCTTTTTCATGCATAATACGATAATGCTGACTTTTAGAATCATTTTAAACGTAATTTACTAATTGGATTTCACTTCTTTCTGGAAAACCAAAAATCATTGAAGAAGTCTACAAACAAAGTGGCTTGTTATTTATATTTTTCTCTTACAAAATGTAAGCGATTCAAACTTTAGTTGAATTGTTTCATTTTCATAACTCCAAGGCAATTCTAAGCTTTTGACGACTTCCAAGCCTTGTAACCAGCCTGCATTAGCATACTACACCCCCAACACTCTGAGAACAGATCGAGACAGGACATGGACACCGCTCTCCCTTATTGTTTAGAAAAATGTCTGAGATCCTTATAACTGTATAGCATGGTATAAAATGATGATTAGTATTATCAGTATTGATATTGAGAAAATAGATTGGGTCAGAATGATACAGTGACAATAATCCTTAACAATAATAGATGAGAGATATGTAAATTAGTAAATAGATCGTAGGATTCAAAATCAGATGCGTAGCGTACAATGAGGTAAGCTGAATCATGTGGTGCTACGATAATTACTAACACGTGGCCCCTGCAGATTCAGCTGCCCCCAACGCACAGGTTAGCAGGCGAGGTTAGTCAAGTAATAAAAAAAAGCAAGCCCACTCAGTTAAAAATTTCTTAAGCTCGATGTATCATCTTCCCTGAATAGTTGTTATAAAGTTGAGTAAATTCAAGTTTAAGAATAACGCAAGAGTAGATCGAGAACTGAAAATTTTGTAGGCTTAATTTTATATTATCCACGATTTAATAGGAAATCAACATTTTTCGTTATTTATTAACATTTGCGATTTAACAACTGACTGCAGAACGGAATGATTATACTGTTGAATCGAGTCGAATGTTTATACATAGTTCGATAATGAATGGATTTGTTCGAGAAGTTTAAAGCGATAGAGATTATTTTGGATAAAACTATGATAACGGACGCGTGCCTAATTTTCTAGGTTATGTAATCGAATATATAATATACGTTTTCTGTGTATAAATAAATTAAAAGCAGTGTAAGTTAGCTGTAAAGGTTTCAGATATATTGATATTAGTTTGATTATTGTAATTTCTTTATTCATAGAGACGTACGTTTCGAGACGAATTTTCTTAAGGGCGACCAATTTCCCGGTAAGTTTGTCCTTTGCTTTGTATACAACGCCGTACGTCCCTTCCCCTATTTTTTCAATCTTTACAAAGTTATCCATTACTTATTTGATCAGCCTTCAATTATTTGTATACAAATGTTATTCAACACTTTTAAGATAGACACGAGGCAATCGGTACCTCATTTCCCGCGATTTTAACAAGCGATCAATTATTCGAGGAATGATGCACTGGTGGACTACCAAATGAATACAGCTTCAATGACTTTTCGTATCCTAATATATGTATGTGTGTAGCTACGTATACCTATACTTACGTTACTACACATGTAGTTGTGCGACCACAGCCATCCCCAAACGCTTTTTTGTTAGGTCCTTGCCCCCATGGTCAGATGGCGTTAGACATCACGACTTATGTCAAGACTTCAATAATTTTCATTGCAAATATTTTAATAATTGATCATGAAATTTCACCGTCAAATTTGCATTTCCTGATTAATTCTTGTCAAACGCTACAGAATTCATTCATATTATTCTTATCAGAATGATCAATTATTCTCGATGTTTTTACTATGTTTACGAGGAGCAGATAGAACTCATATCCAATAACAAAAATTTTTCAATATTTATCCACTTTTGAAAATATGGAATATTTTATTTGCTCATAGCCCTCGTTTCCATTAATCGTTGTAAAAATACATAATGTTCTATAGCTCACTTTACATCGTCTTTTCTGAGGCATTTACCTTTCCTGGTAATCTCTGGCAATAATTGATTTATAATAAATGAAAAATATATTGGTATGAAAATATTGAATAAATAGTCTGAGCTCTTTATTTTTATATTGTTTAATTTCTTTCTATGACCTTATTACATCATGATACAGAAGCGTTTAACACAATTGTGATATCCAATTTACAGTTACAAATTACTACGTGGTAACCTGGTTAATTATATTTCGTATCTATGTTTATTTATTAGATATAATATAATTTTGGTATGCTAACAGTTTTTTATGCAGATCATGTTATGACGGTCTGTATTAACAAATGCGAACGTGTTTTATGTGTAAATTAAAAATATATCTTTTATCTATATATTTATAGTCGCAGTTAATTATTACCATTCCGGAAATGATTCACATCATTTGGGAAGATCTTTATTGGACGGAATTATTATGGCTTCATATTGAACGGATTAGCAGATCTATGATTTGCCAACTGGCAAGCCATGTCTGTCGATGTGTTTACAATAGCCATGCAGATCGAATTCTTTACGTATCATAATGAAATTGTAATCCGATAAATGTATAATAATTTAAATGTTTTTTTCATGGAATTGTATATAGCTCTGTTCGAGTTTACAAAAGTTGATTAATACAGTTAACAGATTTATACTGAACCAGTCTCAAAGCTTATTTATATATAGCTTTGCAGTCAAGACTATCCTGGAAAATATTAATTCTTTAATATACGAGGCTGGAAAGCGGTGATGTTCTTGCATCGATTTAAATTTTAGTTTCTCAAATGCTGACGTAATCTTAGAGCAAGAGCAACTAAACTTATAATAGTAGTTATAAGCTTAGCAGATAAAGGCAAGGTGAAATTAGAATTATATGTAATTACCCATCTAAAGACTGCATTGGTGATATGTGTTATAATATAACTTATATTTAGTATATCATCAGGATATTGATAATGTAATTTTTAAACAAGAGACTGAACAACAGCGTATCTATAATTGACCACGCTTTGTTATTCAATGACACTAATTTTTCTTTCAAACTCACAGCAGCATTGATCTGCCGCTTTGTTACGATGCATTTGTTAGAATATAGTAGCTTATCATTGTTAATTTTTTTATTTAACAGATATTTGTGTGTAGAATTTAATTTGGGAGTTACTACAACATTTCACAATTGTATGCTAAAAAAACTGACGTTTTTTGAGTTAGTAACTCCTTTATCGGGTGAAATTTCAAACAAGAGTCATCCCAATTAGGTAATTAGTTTTCATTTACTGGGCTACTCCAGTCCGTGATGGCGGTGATGGCGTATCAACCAGTTTTGGCAATGCAATTTTTGAATCTGAACTTGGTGTTGAGATAACCGGATCCTGAGAACTCAACTCTGGTAACATGTTGGAGACTATTTTTGGCAGTCTAAATTCCTTAGATGAAGATTTCCTCATCTTTTCATTTGCGCCTTCAGGATTGTTTAGTGGTAAACTATTAGGTGGAGACGATCTCTCTTTCTTGGGAGTTCCCTTGCCTCCCGCAGAAGCTGGACCTTCCCCAGAGATGGATTTTTTTCTTGGGCTTTTATGACGCTCTTCGCTAGGAGATTTTTTCAATGGGCTCTTAGTACGTGGTGTTGTCGGCCTACTGTCAGTCTCAGGGCTCTTTGAGGCTGCTGTTTCGTGTCTAGGAGTTGACGGTCTTTTTTCTTCTGGAGTCTTAGGCCTTTTATCCGTCGGAGATTTAGCATTTCTTTTCAATTCAATTTCTCTCACATCCTCGCTTTCGGCTATTGTTACTTTTTTTGGTACCTCTGGGGTTTTTGATCTGTCTGGTGTCTTTACCAAACTAGATTTTCGCGATTGAGGAAATGCCTTTTTCTCCTCTACGGGTGTCGTTGTTAAAGGGACTGGTATTTGTTCAGATCGAGACTTTGGTCTAGCAGGAATTGTAGCTGCCGTAGTGGAAACTGGACTCGATGAATTGCTATTCTGTGATGACACAGTTGAGCTATCCTCTGCTTCGGCAAGCTTCTTCATTTTTCGAGCTGGCGATGGCGAGATAACATTGAGTACAACATTGCCCTGGCTTTCCTGTGGGCAGTAAAAAATCAATGAACAAGTATCATGAAATAGCATGATGTAGAATCATTACTTTCTGTATTGAATGTTCAGAGATTGTCAAAAATGAATAAGAGTTCAAAGAAAAAAATTATCGGTTTGCTATTGTTGAAGTCGAAGCTCAATAATGTGTTTGCATAAATTATTTCTTGCATCATTGAAATACAGATTTCACACATCGATAGTTTGCATCAAATTTCAATCATCAACGTTTTGAATATAGCTTTGATACGCCTATGTTAGATTGAGTATACGGAGCGAGTGCAAACTGACCTTGCTGACGAGCGTCGCGTGGAGGCAGTGGGTGATGCGTATGACGTTGCAGAGGCCGGTATGTGCCGAACAGAAGGTGATAGGTGTGTAGTGCTATATCAACCAACACTACCGAGACCAATATACTACGACCAACTTGGAATTGTTAAAAATCTTGGAGCTTGAGAAAGGAGCGAGAGAAGTTTCATTCGAACATTAAAATACATCAACGAAAAATGACGGAGCATTGCAATTGCCCAATTTGCTAAAAAAAAAAAAAAACTTTAACAAAAATCCTCTGTTTGATTTACGGAAGAATTCTGACATGAGATTAATTAAAATTTCTATCACGTTTCAAAAGTTGTTCTAATCAAATTATTGTAGAAAACTAGCCACCTGTTTAATTATAGAATTACTATACTCAGGTAGCTCTCAGGCAAATTTTGAACTGGTACTTTTACAGCTAAAGTTTATACTTACGACAGTAACAGGGTGCAGTAAAAAGAGTGTGAGAGTGAATTTAAAAACAAAAATATTATTATAATTAGTTTCTAATAGGTAAATTATAATAGATACATTGGATGGTTGGTTACATCTTACATAACAGTGTTTATATTACGTGGTAACTTAATAAAAATTATCAATATTTTAGTATGTCTTTAAATAATTAATATCGAATAATCGTAGTTATTCGACTATATAAACAACGTACAAGCGGTACAGTGTTACATTTCTAGCAGAGTATGATTGCGTTTAATTTCTAGGCAACAAGAATACGATAAATACACGTGTGTGTGCTATCGCATATTATGTTCTTGATTTTTCTCTTACAGCTGTATAAGTATGATAGGATTACTTCTGGAGTACTTTTCTAAATCCAATTATTTTCAAGTCATGTATACAAAGACTATTCGAAAATTCAATCAGTTACAATAGATAATATTACAACGATCGATATATCCAATTCACGATTCAATTTTATAAGTATTCGTACTATACCTACAGGTATGCTATTTATGCAACGAGATGTTATTATCTGCTTAGTTCCATACACCCTTCTCAATTTATTTACACTAATAAAACTGTTCCACTTTCATAGTCTTTTAATTTCGTTCATTATAATTAGACCCATTATGCAATAAGCTACTAACGGACGTTACAAATAGAAACATCGTTATTGGTGTATTTCTAGTCTATAGTAACTGTACTAGAAAAATACAACAATAACTTTTCTTTTTTATATGTCGGTTGGTAGAGTACTGCATGACGCGGTTCAATTCATCGACAATAAAGTTACATCATACACGGCACTGGACCACTTTCAGTCTAGTCCATCTTTAATTCAGTTGCAAAAATCTGACGGACCGCTAACGTATAATAAATAAAAAATTATTTTAACGTCAATGAATAACTGTTCGATACGCAAATCAGAAATTTTTCTGCGTGTTTATGATCCGAGTGGAGTGTGCCTAGTACTAAAAGTCATGCGCGGTGTTCTTATTTCTAGAATATGTAACGTAATGTGTTTGATTAATGCCTTAAATGAATCGATTGAACAGGCACTGCATAGTGCAAGGATATTTAACAGATAAAAGCAGTGTGCTGCCTGAATTCAGTGCGGCACGCTACTGTATATACTGAGCCATGTAATATCGGCAGTATAGAACAGGCCTGTACCTGCGTCACATTTATTTATGTATATATCCGTATATCAGAAATTGTGCCTTAAAATTTAAAAACAAAGAATTCTACTATAGTAATCTTCATTCAACGTGCTTATACTGTTATTATTAATAATACACCGCAATCGCAGTACATAAACTTTTTTCAAGTTAATTCATCAACATTTATCAAACGTATATCAAAGCGGGGAAGAATTATTCGCAATTTTCATGATTCACCTCATCTCAGCTTTCTCATGGACTTACTAGCTTTAGAAGCTTCACTATAAATATGAGATTGTAATTCTGCTTCTTTGCTTATTTGCTTTATAACTAAAAATCAGTTATACATTGCGAATGACTCTTCCGAGAGTATAATGGACCACGCGACATGCTACACACAAAGTTAGCATGATTATTAGCATGTGCAGAATTTTTATAAAATTACTGCCACTATATTTTTTTTTTTTTTGTAAAGGTATGTAAGGTTCTCTCCTGGATGTGTAGTTGTTAAGTTTAACTTATTAGTACTTAATCATAGCTATTAGATGGTATATGGTAGCTTTAATTTTTAGCTGCTGAATCTGGTATGCTGACATCATTGCAGGCAGGCAAAGAAGTGTTAGATGCGATAACCCAGCCAACTCGCTCTTAGACCCATATCGCATATTATTTATATTTCAGTTTTTTTCTCAATTCATCTCCGAACTGGAATTCTATCTTATACTATCGAGTCATGGTGAAGTCAATTAAGTGGCTATACCTGACTAACATCCCTTTTTGTTACTCACTACCGCATATTCCAAAGGCCAAAGTATTTTCAGACTCCTATGTATTTAACGTTTCTTATCGTTAATCTGGTTCAGAAAAGATAAACCACGAAAACTAAACCCTCCTGCCATATAATATAAATCCTGCAAGTTCTCAAAACTGATTTGGTCAGTCCATTAACTATCCGCAATATACTTGTTAGTAATACTTACTCATAGGATAATTTTTATGCTCGATAGAAGGTGTAACATTTGACCTTTGAAATATTTGTGTAAGTAAATCAAAGGGCTCACTTATTACACAATAAAACGAAGATGGGGCTAAGAGGGTAGCTTAACACTCCTGGTTGAGGTTCTCATCGGAAGTCGGAAGACCGTTTCTGCCCTCGCTGATCGCACCGGACGGGACGGGGCTCTGTGACACACAACACACTTTCTAGCCAAACTACAGTAGCGATTGAGAGCAGCCTTATAGCGTTGCTACTGTATTCTTACGTCTAGTTATGAACGACGTAATACAAGGTATCGAAACGACAATGATAATTATTATTTCGGCACAAAGTTTAAATAATAGATGAGAAACGCACACTGTTATTGTTGGTCAGAAATTTTTCATAGTTATATAAATATCTACATTATATTCTGTAGACAGCTGTGTGTGGAGTTCAGATTATTGTTGTAAAGTCAGTAAAGTGTTTTGTATGTATGTATGTACATGTAACTACTATGTCATAAAAAACCGAAAGATGATCTTGGATGGTCTTAGAAAGCTCGTATTTTTCATAGACAGATCTATCCGATTTTTAAATTTTGCTCAAATATTGAGACTGGTAAGTTTGGACTATGTTCGCTTCCAGGTGATGACAATTGGGCCTCCTATCAATACCAATATAGATACGACTGAAATGAAAATAAATGAAAAACTTGATGAATGAAATGAGGAAAAAAAATTAATGAAATAGTGAGATGAGTTAACTGAATGAAACTAATGAACTTAATAATGAAAATGAATTGGAAACAGCAATGATATGTGACAGAATACCGAGCGTGCGAAAAGCTTGAAGGTGCAGACTTAATCGAGAATGAAGAATAAATCCCAAAACGTTTTACTTGTCAACAATTAGTGGCTGCGGATAGCAATTAAAACAGAACATCTAGAATAATTGACCTCATTCATCAGCAGTTTTGAACAGATGTAATTAAACCTAGTTGATTACAATTTTGCTGTGTTATTTTTCATCCTCGATTCACACCGCATAATAATACCACAAGTGACATGCAATTAACGCTCATAGATATACTTGGGTAAGACGCCGTCAAAATTCGTAACGGTACCTATTAGATGTTTTTAGGATTGACTAAGAGTCGCAAAACGTGATTACTGTTATTTTAAAATCGATTTGATATCAGATATTTGAAAAGTAGCGATATCATTATTGATACCTCATCCGTGATGAACAGGATAACGTAATTATTTACGTTTTATTACTTCACAGATTATTATTTGACCAATATAAAAAGGGTGCAAGGGTATTGGCAAAATGCCAAACAATCAATGACGGTTCTAAGTTTAAGTTTACCTGGGAACCGCTGCCGCTTAAACTTTCGACATTGGAACTTGTCTGTCGAAGGTAGTCCTTGTCGTTGAAAATCTTCTTGTCCCCTCCGCCAGGCTTATGTTTCACATTATCCATCGAGCCCACCTTGCTCTCAGCCTTAACTTCGATCTTTAACGTCTCAATCTGACGACATACAAATGACTTAGGCCTCGAGTTGTGGCAATTGAAATTAGAGGAATGATTTGTTCGGTGCCTGGGTATTGGAGACTCAATATTTTCAATTCGTTCCATTCATGAGATAACTTTTACGAATTGTGGCCACATAATTGGGTAGGAGCAAAAATGGGCTGTAAATTAATGCATCAATAGATACAGTTGTATAGCTGTGAAGAGGTATGGGATTCAGGTAGAACTAAATATTTGCACTTGGTGTCAGACAGAGACTAAAATCTCTTCAGAATTTTTGAACAATCTGGCATATATTTGGAAATGTTGAATAGTTAATTTGGTATAGGGTTGTTAGTTGAACGAGATTTTCTTCCTATAAATACCATTGCGTTATTTATATAAAGCTCCTGGTCCATTAACTGATTCTGAATTATTCGGTCCCATGTGTGAGGGATTCTGTGTCAACCGAGCTACTTTTTTTCTGTCGGCTTGACGGATTATTGTTATATTTCATCAGTTTACAGTTCTATATCCTTGAGAGATCCTTCTATGAATTATTTCATTGTTTGATATAACTTTTGATTATTATATTATTTGGATATGTTCCCAAAGATGATAATTTTTTTTTCATTATATTAAAATTCATTGGAAAGTTGAGAAGATACCATAACTTTTTGGACCTAATAGTTGTTTTTTTGCGATCGATAGCTTGCCCTCCAGAAACTGAGTTGAAAAAAAGTGCACTTCCGAATAATGGTTCTTCCTGAAAATCTGAAATAATTCATCGAAGACTACTATACTGACAAGATATGAAAATATCGAGAAGAAAAAAGGGGACTGGGTTGACAAAGAATGCCTCATATGTGATTTTTTATATGATTTGATCGATTAGTTATGGTTAATTGAGAGTTAATAATAATTAGTATAAATTATTACTTTCGAAAGAGGAATGAACTACAACAAAACTGATTAATATAATATAATGAGGTACCTACAATACGTTTTGTACTTTTTGATGCCTATGATCTCATGCACGATCATGCGTCATTCATTAGATAATTGATTGTAATCATTTTCAAGTAACGAAGTTTACTTACAACAGAGTAATGCCGAGCCAAGCTATTTGGTAACTGTTAATTATTCTACCCAAGTTGAAACAATCTTTATCTTACTTTTGCTGTATATAATCATCGAAGTATTTTTTCTTTTTTTTTTTTTTAAATGGGGAAATGTGACAATTATTTTATACTCGCTGCTAATTCGCGTTTTTTTTTTTTGTATATACTTACGTCGTCTGATGCCTTCTGCGGCGTTTCAGGCGGCGTAGCCGAAGACTAGACATGAAAAAATAGAATAATGAATGATATTCGAAAAAAAAAAAAATAAAAAAATAACACAAAAAAAAAAACGTTTCTCTACGATGTAAGGTTTTGCAGTTTCTGTGCGATGATCTTTCCTCGTTACTTGTCTGTTACGCCGACAAATAAACTGAGTTTATAACTTCATTCGAATCTATAGTTCTAATCAAATACGAGATATTTTTATTTCTTTTCTGAAATACTACAATCTATAGTTGCATATTTTAGATGCAAAAATTAATGAAATTTTTATACAAATTGTACAACAGAAACTAGCATGCGGCGTGCAACTGTTAAAATTTTTAAGTTAGTTCATGCGTTATTTAAGTATTAGTTTAACATTTTTGGTTAAATAACGTTAAAAATTTTCCCAAGCTACCCGTTATTTTTCTAAATTTCGCATTATTTATAGTGCAGCGCAAGCAATGAATCCTGATTTACATTTATTCATCTGCTTAATTATTTTTGTTGGATCAAAGGAATTCAAGAATGATAAAATTAACTCGCACAAGGCGCTCAATCCATGTTGCTTACATACAAAACACGTAGCAGCGTCGCGGTTCTCATTATTTCAGGCTCATCGTCGGTAACACTAATATCCATAAAGCACAATTGATGAATCTGACTATTCAGGCTATTTCTCTGCCTTTTTTTTTTCTCAATTCTTAAAGTTTCTTCAGCACTGTCTTAATAGATCAACCGTTCATGTATTTTTCATTTGAAAATTTCATTTCACAGGTAGATTTTAACGTGACAAAAAACCGATACCAATTCTTCTGTTCTTAAAGTACGGTGATTAATAATTCATGAATTATAAATCATTACAATGAGCTTCTATTAGTGAATATGTACTTCTTAAAGGGTATCATCGAATATGCAGATAAACATACCGCATGCTGCAGTCAAAATTTAGTAAACCTAATGATGAATCGTTACTAATAATTAGCTCCTTGAAAATAGATGTAACAAAAAATGATGTTATCTTTTGTATGATGACGATATTGACTGTATTAATAACTTACCTTGACAGTACCGCCGCCTGGGACATGTTTTACATTGTCCTTGGATGCAACTTTTGGCTTTGCCTTCTCCTTGAAGTCTAGTTTAACAGTCTCAATCTTCTTATCACCACCGCCTGGTTTGTAAGTAGAGTTTTCCAATGAGCCCACTTTAGGCTTAGCATTCCATTGAAGTTTCACCTGTGTTATCTACATCAACATGGAACATTAGTGGTATGTAGTTTGACAGAGGGATTTCACCTAATTTAACGTAACAGATGAAAAAACTCAATGAAAACTTGATATCGAAAATACTGAGAACGATCATACGACCAACGAATTATCTCTGGTAAAATCACTATAATTACTATAAAGCATGAATAGTATAGTGAACAATTTTTAAATACCTTTTTGTCCCCTCCGCTTGGAGTGTATTTGTCATTTTTAGCTGCGATCTTGGGCTGGGCCTTGCTAAAGTCAAGTTTTCTGTTCTCGATTTTAATTTTACCACCACCTGGCTTGTAACTCGTATTTTCCAATGAACCAATCTTTGACCTGACGGTTTTCAGATTAGGTGACGGTGCTGCGCCGACCTGAATCTTGTTCATTGGCAATTCTGCAAAACATTAACCGATTAATGTTTCACGATTAACGGAATTCAACTATTAATACTACTGAACAGCATTTGCCAATTAAGTTCATTACTCTTTTTATCTGCAGATGCGGAGGTGGCTACAGCAGTGTCAGGGGTTTTGGGTAATCCTTTGGCAGACTTGCTCGGTGATTTGGTTGGTGAGCTTGAAGTTGACCGCTTTGGTCCTGGAATTTTCGAGTGCGTCTTTGTCGGTGATCCCGTATCGCCGTTCGTGGTCAATTCCTGTACAAATTTTCGAGACGTAAGTAATAATATAAATGAGTCGCTATTGAATTTCATTGATCCATTACTTCTTATTTTTCGTCAGAAATGGTATTCGTGTTACCTCAAACATAATGATCACGAATGTTAACAGCATTGCATAACAGAGTAATTAAGATCTACATTAGGGTGGACGTTAAATACCATCTTGAGGAGTTGAGCCTCACAGTTTATAGACAAAAAATAGAAAAAAATTATGGCCCCAGAGCGAGGTTTTTAAAACGAAATTAACCCGTGCCGGTAAGGTCTCAAAGTTTCCCATGTAAAACACATGCATTTTTACGGATCTCAATTCAAAAATTCACTGTGAGGCTAATTTTAATTCAAAAAATTCTAAACTTTGTGAAAGTATCAGGGATGTGTACTACTACATGGAGAAAAATCGAGGATATCATACCGTTGAATCTGCTCATGATTCCACTCCAAAATAAAATTCTCGAGAATATTAGTTTAGAGTGCAGGAATCATACCTGATACTTTCACATAGTTTAGAATTTTTTGAATTAAAGTTAGCCTCACAGTGAATTTTTGAATTGAGATCCGTAAAAATGCATATGTTTTACATGGGAAACTTTGAGACCTTACTGGCACGGGTTAATTTCATTTTAAAAACCTCGCTCAGGGGCCAAAATTTTTTTCTATATTTTATCTATAAACTGTAGAGCTTCGCTCCTCAAGATGGTATTTAACGTCCACCCTCATCTACATATTATAAAGAAATCGTAAATTCAAGAAATGAACGCATTAGAAATAATCATTGTTTGTACTCAGAGAAATTCCACCGATTTGAAAATTTGTCTTTTTTTTTACGTGCTATACTCACATGCCCTTGCGTTGACTCATCCACACCACTATCATTGTCTCCTTCTGTAAAGTGATAAAATTACACAATCGATTAAAACATCCTTGACTGTTTAACAAATTAATAATTTCCATAAAATTCGGTTTCGAAGCAAAATCCTGATGTATATATATCTTTAAAAGACGCCGAGAGCTCAAATCACATAATATAGGTATAATCAAATGAGATGATGTGGGTTCCTTGATTTAAAGAATGGGTTTAGATTCTAATTTTATCACATATAAGAACCTGTTTTCCTCGAATGATTTCCGGAAGTCTTGCTGCGATCTTTCGATTCTCTCGCAGTTCGGTTCCGTGTGGCTGCAGATTCTTTCTCAGGTGATCTCCCCTTGTCTGACTTTGGAGAGCGAGAACGATGTCTACTTCTGTCAGCCGACAGTGGAAAACTCTTTTTCGGTGTACCAGGAGTCCCCCTCGAAGGAGTTGTCGGTGTACCTTTCGATGACTCCTCTGGAGTAGTCAGTTCGAGATCTTTCAAGTCACTTAGCGTGGAAGCTGCGCTTTCATCGTCTTTGTTAGTACCGGCCATAATCAAATCCTTGGCAAAGGTAGCTCGTTTCTTTCCACCTTCAGTATCCGGAGTACTTCTTCCTGACTTTTCACCTTCTGATGATCGCAAGCAGCCTGGTGACTTGGGAGGGTTTGGTGACTGTGGAGTAGAACCTGGTGATTTTTGTGGGTTTGCTGATTTCGGCAAGGTAACTGGAGACTTTGCGGAAATTGGAGACCGTGGTCCCGGAGAATCTGGAGCATTTGATGGATTTGGTGACTGTGATGTAAGAATTGGAGATTTCGGCGGATTAGGTGATGGCGAAGAAGAAGATACCGGAGATTTTGACGATAACGATTTCACACTGCCATCCTCGAATCCACTGATATTGGGGGTCAACGATTTTGGAGATGCTTCTGGGGATCCGGAAACCGACAGTCTCTTCTCGAGTTCTTGATTCGAAAGGGGTGAAGGTGCGGCCGGCCTCTCCCCGCGAGGCTTAGGTGAATTGCCTGGACTAGAATCGAGTGACGTCGGAGGTATCGGAGATGGTATATTCATCTGTGTTCTGGCAATCGGGGTCTCCGAGTCTTCGTCTTTCGCCGAAAATTCAGCCGCAGCATTCAGGGCTTCAGAATTTGCCTCGCGTGGTCCAGGACTCTTCGCAGGTTCCGGGGTGCGAGCTTTCGCATCAAAATTTTCACCCGGTTCGTTGTTCAAATTCGACCCCTGTTCACCGCGCAGCGTAGACCCTCCAGATTGCCTCCGTTCGAAGACATTTGCTGACTTAGCGTCACGTTCTTGTTGGAATTCCGTAGGTGTACGAGGAGCGGAGATATCTGGGCTCTTCGACGGCAACGGACTACCATTTTTTGTTTCCGATCTCTCATATTTTTCTGGGTGTACAGTTTTATTCGTGTCGGAGTCAAACACCACGTCATCATCGTCGTCATTATTGATTGGCGACTTTTGCTTGCCGTTAAAATTTTCCATATCGAATTCAGCCTTGATATTTCCAATGTTATTAGTGTCAGCCTTTTTGTCATTTCCTAACGAATCGTTGCTCATTTTTCCATCAGTCTCAAACTCGTTCCCATTGCTGCCGGCCACTACCGACGATACATTCTGTAAATTTCTCGGGTCCGATGGGTTGCGTTGCAACGGCGAATCGTTGTTCATCGGAAGATCATTTCGGGGTTCACGTGACACTTCGAAATTTGTCTGAGGCGGTAGACCCTCCGGACCAGACATTAGTTGCCTCTGAGGAAAAATAGTCGATAATCTGCCGCCAGAAGAAGGCGTTCCTGGTCTAGATTCGTCCGGAGATTCTGAACGAATACTACTCTGTGACGGTGTTCTTTGTTGAAATGCTTGCGGGCGGACAGTATTATACTGCAAGGAGTTAGGGCCGAGAGGTGGTTGATTAACTTGGGGACGTGGTGGTTGACCAGCTGTAGCCAGACTCCGAGGCCCAGGTGGGTTTTGCAGTCGCGGTCCTTGCGGAGGTCCCGACGGAAATCGTTTCGGGGGTCCACCACCCGGTGAATTTGGAAAGCCTTGGTTTTGCCCAGGGAATAATTGCGGCTGTGGAGGTCGCTGTGGAAATCCTTGAGGTCTGATGGGCGGACCTTGAGGAGATGTGGGCCCAAACGGTCGTTGGCCTGTTACCAAGGATGAACGGCTATCTAAACGCCTGAGTGTTGGGGGTTGAGGACCTCCTAGCCGAGGGCCACCGGACCCATTGTTTGTTGGAAATCTTGGGGATGCAGACGGAGGTCCTTGAGGTCTGACTTGAAACGCTGGCGGAAGCGACGCGCTTTGCTTTACCTACAGGGAATCAATTATTTCTAGTTTTTATTGGGTGAAAACTTGGACGATGCTTTAATTGGATATTAATTCAAAATTAACGTTATTTCGGCAAGAAGGGCGACTGTCGTATGCGAGAATATTGTATCACTCGAAGTAATACATATCCTGTTTGAATTGAAAACGTTATCCTTGTGCCTTCAAGCCGAAAATAAAGAATCCCGTCTGTCTTCTTTGCCCAAAATAAATGTGCAAAAAATTTTTGTACAAGAAATAGTTTGTCGACAATTGAGTCGGGTTTTGGCTCAAATGTCTTTAGAGGTTCATTTGAGGTGCACACACCTATTTAAAGACAAAAATCTTGAGCATGGGACACAAAGGAAACCGGGGCATGATGAACAATGGCTCTAGTTTCCCCACGATACTTTTTAGGTAAAATAATTAAAGATAGTTGGTCAAAAGCTCGAGAATTTGAGAAACAGTTGGGATAATTTTGAAATTTGTGTAACCCAATGTGCCAATGGACCTTTGAGATTGAAGTATCAATCGGAATCGAGGTAGGTATGTACACGTGAGTTTGCAGACAAAATAGTAAATAGTAAGTGAGCTTTAGAGCATTGATCTTTCGAGAATGTATTTAGATGTAGTAACGGAGATGTCTCGACAAACGTTTCACCGTACCTGCCACCGTTCACTTTGCGTTTTTATCGTATTGATCTCGGATAAAATACGTATTATCATTCTTCGATTTTTCATATTGAGCTTGAATAATTAGCGTGCGGTAGCTTATCTGCAGGCAATGTCTCGCACATTTTAAAAGTAAATCAACATTTAGCGTCTCATAGAATTCTGAGCTTTCCGTTTTCATTATTTTTATTGTTATCTCAAATGGTCATCGACTCGATAATTTTTACGATAGATTCGATCATTCTTTTGTCTACCGTTGGTGCAAATTAGTCACAGTGAAAATTTCTCTCATGTATCGACCGTCCTGTTAATGAAAAGTTTTCGCTGTTTTGGCACTTTTTGTTTTATTGCGAATCCACGAGACTATTATACACTTGCCCGCAACTTTATTCATTCGGTGTTCTAAATGACACGTAATTTTCAACTAACCATTTCTCGCACGCGATATCCCGTTTGTTGCGTTCGAATGAAATTGTTACTTGCGAGGTAAGGTGCAGCGGGCTAATCAGTTAATTACACGTGTACAACGTCTTGAAGACTTTGGACGATGTCTCCACGCTTACGAGCTCGTGTTCATAGAATGATTTTTACGTGCAACGGTGTTTCTCAGTTTCGGGTGATGAATTATCATAATTTTAATATCACATTCTGAAACGTATACTTCATGACTAAAAACTATTTTGCTCGATCACCTGATGATACTGTTCAAAAATTGCTTCTGTATTTTTTTTTGTCTAATTAACTATACAAAAAAAAAAAAAGAAAAAATAGTTTTTACGATGTGTTTAAGCTTTTGATGAAAACAACTGTTTGCCCTAGGGCCTACACTTCATTGAGCTTACCATCGCTGCATTTTGTTCGGAAGAATCGGCTGCAGGTAAGCGCGAGCCCTCTTGAGAATCCATTTGCTTATTCCTAACTAGATTCTGTATTCATTAACTCAATTCAGCGAGCATAAGAGCACGGTACGTTGCGGCGAATAACCTGTTACATAGTGGAGTTAGAATGGAAAAATTTTATTTCTTCATCTCGTTCGTTAAGCTACCCCTAAGTGAATACGTGTTGATTTTGTGAACTGAAAGTACATATGCATACTTTCTAATCGTCTACAAATTTTTTCAAAGCGATTACTTCAACGAGGCTTTCATTCGCTTCAAATATTTAAATACGATCTTCATACCGTGGAACGTATAATTTTACTTTTATTAATATACATATAAGTCGCGTGGAATATATCAGCTCATTATTAGCAACGACGTGCAATGTTAGCCATCGAATTTATTATACCAGTGGTGAAAAGAAAAGTGGGCAGTAGCTACAAGGTCCATAATTTATCCCACCTTTTTAAGACGGTCAAATTATAGATATGCCAGATTTCCTTGTACAAATTAATACGTCTTTAAATTGCTTTATACCTATGTGTGTTTAGTGCAAGTGCAGCAGATACTACTGTCAGTTATAATGTCATTATAAGTGTAGACATACTTTTGCAAATTTGCTCGTGATTTTGATACCTACGATTACAAATGACGGCGAGCCTCCTTTTGAATTTTTTCAATTTTAAAGGCTCATTTCTTACTTATATTTTCAAATTGGAAAGCAATACCTCAATGGTCTTTATTGTATTCATATATGATTGAGACATTCGGTGAGAGTCTATTTGCAAATCATATAACGGAGTATTGTAAGTTAATATTATCTACCTTCACGTGAAATAGCTCTGGTTAATTTCATCGCGATAAACCCTTTCATGTCTCGTGATAATAACTTTGTCTCTCTTCAGAACTCGTTTACCGTTGATAATACGTCTTAATCGACCAATTCTAGAAATTGTTCGGTTTAATTATCCCATCGCATGGCTTTGCTAATTGAAACGCCGTTTGATTGCTAAAATCATCACGCTCCGGATATAACGAGTATAAAGTGCAAGCAGACACACACCGAGACAGACATTTCCTAGCTTTAACTATTCGTAGTTTAGGCTGTTTAATTACCGCCAAGTTTTTCGCGTGAGTTAGGCACTCGTTCTCTCATATCCAAACACACTAAACACTAAATATCTCTGTTTCGAAAATAATTTTCTCTCAAGTCTGTGCGCAGTGTAGGTATAAGGTCTGTGTAGGTATTTTCCTCTTTGTTTCAATACCTTAATACATACGTATATCACTCGGGGCTTCAAGCTTTTTATCACACGAGCGTGATTTGATTCTCTCATGGAAACAAAAGTATGTATGTAATACATACATAGGTATACCTGTATCCACTTGCTTATAGAATGCGAGTGCGTGTCTCGTGTACTTAACTATATCAACCTCTGCAGTCGACCTTCAGACATCTCAGCTTTTTTCCTACCTCTTGTACTTGAAGCTTTCCTTATCACAGATGCTGCATTCTAATGTATAAAAATGGGAACTGTTACGAAATTATGAAGTTCTAACAATGAGTTGATCCGAAGTCTGAATTAGGACATCCCAGATCGTACGTCTGGCAAGTGGTAAGAACATAGTTTGGGGAGACAATTTTAGGTATAAAATCAAGTTCAAAACTTATATTTCCCGGAAGATTTTTTCTTCAATTTCTATCAATTCGCGATATAGCCCATAAAAAGCTGCGACTGGAAAGATCTTCTATCCTTCTCTAAAAAGATATTAAAAAAAATTCATTTGCTTTCTCCAACTTTCACAGCTATAGTTACCTAACGAATAGCAACCATTTAGGCAAGAATCAGAGAAGCGGATAGCAACGAATTGGATCATGAAGAAAAAAAGAAAATAAATAATCCCCTGATAATCAATTTTTCAATAAGTTTTGTCATTCACAAAGAAGTTTCCAAGCACATTCGAATAACGTGTTCATGCGTTCATGTACATTTTTGTATTCAAGACTTCCGATAAACCGATATCGAACTCTGATCACTTCCAGTTCAACAAACTAAAAAGATGGTCCTGTAATGACATTTTCAATGATTTCTAATGATTTGGTTGAATTTCAAATAGTGTTTCCTTCGAATAGAAATAATTTTTCTATACTATAGAAACTCAAACTTCTTTGTTTTTTTTTTTTCTTTTGGTAAGACGAACGAAAAGGAGTAAATCAGACGATGACCATCGAAAAACACTGTTGTCTATGATAAGTTGGCAATAGCGTGTGTTCATTTCAACGTCGTAAGTCTGTCTGACCTCAGCCCTTTATTAGGATTGCAGAAATGAACAAAATGAGCTAGAAAAAAAGAAAAATACTTTTGTGAATTTGAGGATCAATATGGATATTTTCATTGTAAACATGACTCGATCTTGAAGGCCATGGCCGTTTTTCAAGGGCCATATATTCGGGGCAAAGATCGATCTCCTTCGACATTTTTATACTGACTTCTCGGTGCGCGTTTATCGACGCATAAATTTAAAATCAAGGTAATATATCACGTTCGGAAGCGTATCATGACGTTGAGGGTAACTAGTAATCGCATCGCACGCCGGGGTATACCTTAGGGCGTGGTTTCTAAACGGTTTGAAAATTATTGAGCGGTTACAAGACGCGGTATATTATCGATGACTAGGAGATATATAGGTATGCAGGGGGAAACGAATAAACAACCTGGCTTCGCTAAATAATAAAATTGTATAATCTTCCGATCTATCCCATCGTTTCCAAACTAGGCCAACGATCCTTACGTGGTCGAGGAACATTCATTCTCCACCTAAGAAGACGAAGAACAGACAAATACACGTGCGTGTGTCTTTTTTATTCAACAGAAACTCATTTTTTTTTCATTTTGTTCTACCAAATTTCTGACTTTTTGCTGCCTTGTCACTGCGGATGGAATAACCATACCTACTCTAACGTTCTTTGGTTCTGTTGAAATAGATTCAGACTGTGATCCGTATAGCGATACACATTAGCCCTCAGGGTAATCGAATCTTTCACAAATTGGGTTTAGGTGGTTTAAGAACTTGGTGACGGTCGGCAGAAGGGCTGGAGGGGTACTGGGTGGGGTTGAAAGGGGTGGGGCTCACCGTTGAAGGAAGAGAACAGGATGTATTGATCGAACACCAGAGCTTTTCGCTTCTCTACTGCATATACGCACTTGCTGCCTATTTTTCTTTTCTTTATTTATTTTGATTTCATTACTTCGCCGCGTAGTATACATCCTTCGAAAATCTCTGAGGATAATTCACAATCTCTTCGAACGAAAGCTTTTATTTAAAAAAATTTTCTTCTCTACAATTTCATCGAAATCAAATTTCTTTTGTAGAGAGGTACTCCTTCAATTTCTAGATGAAAATTGAAACGATTCTGATTATTCAACATATATCGCACTTTGTGAGGTTATCGAATTGGTTTATTTGCCAAATAACCGCGGGCGTAAGACGTATTGATCTAATAGCCAAATTTTGATATGTCAATTTCGGATAGACGCGATCAATTCCTTAACCGAATTACTATCGGACTCAATTCTTTGCGCGGTGAAGCAAAACTTGGCACGAGTATAGGCTCCGGGCGGGGGGGCGTCTAGTCTAATTCACTTATCTTACAATTTTCAAGTCACGCGATTTTCAGAAAATAAATAGAATCATCAATTCCTTAGCAAAAAATCCGCATCGAGGTTAAGAAAAATGATCAGTTACTATAACCAATCGGTTTGAAAGAAATTCTGTAAACGAATTATACAATTTCCGTAGTTGAAACAAACTTCGTCGAGGTAGCATATATATCTACAGTGGAGTGGTTTTTTTTTTTTTTGAATTATTTATTTATAAAAGAAATAAATAAATAATTCGACGATTATATTGACCTGACTAGTAGATAACGTTCGAATATGCAAAACCTAGCGAGAAACCTCGTTGCAATTTACCAGAATTACGAAAAGTCACGAGCTTGTATACCTATGCACCCAGGTGCAACGGTATATATACATATAGGCAATATCGTGTGGAACTCGGGCAAGTCGCGAATGTCCACTGGCCATAAAACATCGTGCATCGTTATCAGCCAATCCTGTTCTATCTACACTTCCTGGACACTAACCCATTTCCTTCTGACATGATTCATAATTCTTTGTCACATCACATCGAAGCACAGCTCTAGGTATATACACATGCGAGTACGTGCCCTAGTAATCCCCATTTTGATATTCTGAAAATTACTAATCGTTCTCAACCCTTAATTATCTGGAAAACTATATTGTACGTGATAACCAAAAATCTAAGCTTCGAACTAACGACTCAGGGTATTCACCAGCAAACCGATTTATTATTCCAGAAAATTTTCAAAAAAAAAAAATGATTTCGATATTTTAAAAGTAGAACGGATCTCCGGTACATTACACTCGAAATTTCAGGATAATTAGCGAAAAATAATGATTTTTCTCAGGATTTCAAGGACCGGTAAACGCCCGGAAGGATACAAACGCTTAGGCGGTTATACCCACACCAATGAAAAGACATAGGCTATAATTAATTGTCAAAGTGTTCGATTTTTGTAACCCAATAACGCGCAGCCACGAAATTAACGTGCGTGAGCTTTCGACTAGGATCGGAAAAGAGACCGTTTAGGGTCCTGCCAAGGGTAGACAGCAGGGTGGTGCAAGCGGCGATTGGCACTGCCTGGGTTGGTGGCTCTAAATCGATGCAGACGAGTCGTAGGTAGGTATAGATCTCTCCTTAAAGCCCTAATACCTCGAGGAAATAAACGACACGAGATTCCGCAGGAGGAAGGAACGATGAAATGCGCCGAATTGGTGAACCTGGCTTCGGTCGTTTCGTCCTATCCTTCTGTCGTCTATACATATCGTGCGCAATTTACTTATACGAGGCGACATGACCACGACTATTATGTATACATGTATACGTGTGTATACCTGAAATGAATTTGTGTGCACAACCCCCTCTTCGTGTATATTTATACACTATAGACGTACACCGACACATCTACCCTTGTATACATTACGTGAATGTATAAGGTATATATCGGCGAGGGAAAAGATTCCATGTTAAATGTCCCGTGTTAAATTTTGGTTATAGTCGAAAGACACGCTTATACTACGAATGTTTTTCTATGCTATTAACTTTTCAGTCTATATAGAGTTAACGACTTCAAAATATTGTCCGAAGATTCCTGACTTCCGCGAAAATCTAGTCTCAACATTCTTAACATTGTCTCAAATCATCCTGAACATTGATTCTGACCTTAGGTATAATACAAAATATACGATCAAATCTTGGCATTTCTAAAAGCCCAGAATATCTATGAATTGTTAGCAAGAGACTCGGTAGAGTCTCGCGCTAAGTATACTATAGTACAGAGCGAGCAGTCACGATTTTGGCGACGTAAATAGTCACTCACAAGGTAAATTAGCTAATCAGTTGTTACTATCACTGTTTTATTATAATTACAAGGTAATTACTTAGTACTGTTTTAATTAGGGCAAAAGTGTAAATGTCATTGCAGCTTTAAACTTCGGTTAAAAAAAAAAAAAAAAAAACTTAATTACCGAAAGCTTTTTACGCATATACCACGTGGGTGTGGTTGAACTTTACGTGTTAACGTATCTACGTCGAGATTTTTTTATTTCCTTATTTATTTTTTAATTTTTGAAAAAACTACTGCAATTGTAATTTACTTGGAAAATAAATTACGGTCATATGCGTATCACACCTCGAGATATGACACTATACACATATGACTATACACATTGATGTACAGGATATATAAGCTTCGAGTAAATTAGAAAAATTCTACGATTGATGGTATTCCAAGCACTGCCATCATGTCTGAGGCACCGTGGTACGTAGTTTGCCTTGATATAGAAGCAGGATACGAAGGTCAGTCGAACCTACAAATGAGATACCATCGATTTTATTCCGATCTAATGGCTTGGAAGTAAAGTAGGTCCCAAGTGAAATAGTTAAATAGAAAAATCAGGTCAGAAGTTTAACGCTTTAACGAAAAACCAAACTGTTAGTACGTATAGTTTTACGAGTCACGTCAGGGCTGTGTCAAGAATTTATTTATTTTAATTTTTATTTTTTTTAATTAAATTAAGACTCTGGTAAACGAAATGCTTGATACTTTCTTTATACCTATGTATATTGAGGAACTGAATATATGTGACTAAAAAAAAGCATCGAGGACATTAAATTACACTTTCAAATGTCTAATATGTATGCAATGAGATCCTATTGGCAATCTCGCCAAATATATTACGTTAAAAAACGTATATGACGTCTTTGAAGGGATATTGGATTTTCAATTTTCATGTCATTCTGGATATTCTATTATTTACTATATATTTGCATATACACTGACCGTTTTTGGTAGAGGTTGAAAAGATAATAGTTTACCTTATAAATCCTCAATTAAATGTACCTGAAAACTATATGAGGGGATCGCAACATGGTTTGTGGAGTACTAGAGCATCGATTAGAGAAAATAAAAATAAAAATAAAAACAAGCATTGCCGTCGCAACCTGCAATTGCGTATGAACGATAATCTATATCTGCAATTATGATCTGTACGCGCAATAAATACTCACGACAATTTTATTACTATATTAAAAACTGGAAGTAATGCCACTTTTCTCCTGTTTAAATTCGACATCTCTCTTTAGTTTTCAACTATCGCAAAGTTTCGCAGTTATAAGAGAATATGATTTTTATTCAAATTTTCTAACGTAGAATTATTATTATTCAATTTTCGTATAGGACTTCAAATCGGAGTCAGGACCGTCAGGATTCCCTGCTATTTAATTAATTAACTTTACTGATAAAGAGACTGGGCGGATTCGGTCGTCTGACTAATAACTGTCGTCTATTACGCTGTCAGACTGCTTATCGGAAGTTCGGAGGCGGTGATCGACCTAACAACCGCTTCTTCCATTTGGATGTTCAACGGGAAGCACATAAGACGTAAATACCGGAAGTTATAGGTATATTGGTAAATCCGTGCTTACATAACCACCGCGTGGCTCCGTTGATTGAGAATAAAAAAAAACTTGGCTCCAAAAAAGAAAATGAATATTTTTTTTCATTTTTTCTTACGTTTTTTGACACAAAATAAATCTCTTTACAGGGTGAGCACTGTGTTTCGACTCTGAGAGGTGGTACCAGCCATTTTTTACCTTACATGAGAATTTTCCGAAACTTACTCGGAAGGGATTTTTTTGTGTGTTCATTCCGGATCTGAAGTCAGAATATAGAAATTCAAAATGGTGGACCCGTTATGACGGAGAAAAGTTGTAAAAAAGTAGACTGATTTACGTCAAAATTATTACGAAAATTGAAAATAGTAGATCAAAATTGTAGCAAGTAGACTGACCCACGTGAAAATTGCTATTCAGGGTTTTCAATATCCATCAATGTGAGATTGGTATTTTTTTTCATTTAGGTTCGAAATTATTGGCCCAAAAAAACTTTCGATTGCAAATTTTTATGCAAAACTATCTACTTTTTACAATTTCGGTACGTCATACCTATAGGACTCACCTGTATGAATTTCTGTATTTCGATTTCAAATCTGGAATGATCAGCGAGCTCAAAAAGTTGTACAAAGATAAAAAACTGGCTTGCACCATCTCTAAGAGTTGAGATAGTATACAGAGCCCATCCTGGAGAGGATTATATTTGCGTAAAAAACTAACGTTCAGAGTGATAGAAGTAGAAAAAATAAATTGTAGACTTTTTTTAGACACTATAATACATACGAGCCCCTGAGAAATGAAAAATGAAGCGACGAAAGTCAATTTTATTACCAAAAAAATGAAAAAAATAAAATAAAATAAAATGAAAACAGTGCAAAAAATACGTTATTTTACATAGAAAAAACGAAGTTGACTGTCCATATACAACTGTGTTTCTCAGAGGCTTATGTACATTTTTTTTTCAATGTAATAAATGGTCAGGGTATAGATTTATAGGACAAATCATATACGATAGATTAGAATGTGATATACAATGAAAAAAAGAAAAATGATTGTTTCAAACTGTATGATGGAAATACATAGTATATACTTAGCGATTTTTTTTTATCGAAGTTGACGTCATCACAATCGCTTATCATCTACAGGTGTAAGTCTCTAATACTGCGTGTAGCTTTTTCCTTGCAAGCTTTATATATAATTCAGAACATGCGAATGGAGATTCGGAAAGTGCGAAATTAAATTAAGTACGATTCATTATTCGACTACAGAAAAATTTACATCGTGTTATTTTAATCACAATTCGATATAATTCGAAACTCGAGCTACTTCTTTATCAGATTCACTAAGCTGAAGAATTACAAACGTAAATTAATCTACTAATTTCAATGTCACGTCAAAAGCTCACGCTGCAAGCTAAAGTAAGCACATCAAAAATTAATATTGCACCTGGAACGAACCCTTTACGAAGAAACTGTGTCAATTAATTTCAAATCTAATTGTTTACGATCTTTGAATTGTTTTACAGCGAATTGTCACCAAAATGATTGCAGAGAGAATAAATTTGAACTGTATAATTGAACGATCACGATGAAATTATGCGTAAATATATTTTCACGGTATTACTTGAACATTTTTTCATCATAAGAATTCCATATCGATTGAAGACGAAAAAAAAAGTTCTACCATTCGAAGTGCCCACTTGTCTACTCTTTCGTCTACAATCGATCGATTTTTTCAACGCAACAAGCGATGAAAAATCGGGCAAGGTTATATCGGCCAACAGAAACTGTATGTACAGTATGTATGTAATATACGTATGTATATATGTATATACGAAAAGGGTTCATACGTCAATCCTGAGCTCGAGAGTGTACAAATCAATTCAATAGAACTATAGTGCGAGCTCAAAAAAATGTAACTTAAAATTTGTAACTATCGAATATCACGTCACATTCCCAGCAAATATAGTATATATTTCCGGTCTAGATATAGTTTCCTCTTAAAATTCTTCAGAATGATTTTTCATCAAAATTTAATAATTTTCAATCCGTTGGATTCGAGCCCGGAAAAAGTAAAATGTCATTTCGCGTTGATCCACGATCGTAATTCTATGTACAGCGTTAAAGGTATATATGTATAGGTTTTCGTTATTTTCCACGAAAATCTATACACCGGAATGATTTATCAACCAGCTACGTCGATTTTCTAGAATAGGTGGGTTTTGTGATCGTTACCTATATACTAAGTCGTGCTCCGGTTGATCAGATCTGATGCAAGTACCAAATCGCTGTTACCTTGGTTGCACTGGTTAGTCCGTCAACGAGGGTGTCTAGACGGTAGACTGATTCTCTGGTGCGCTACCCTCGCGATTGCTTGCAGTTTCCGTACGTCCGTTAGTCCGTCTTTCTGTCCGTCCATTCGTTCGTTGGTTCGTCCTCGTGCTCTGCTCCTGCGCGACGCCCAACCCAACCCGACCCAACTACTCAATACCCTACCTATATACCTGCCCATCCACCTCTGTACCTATACTGGGCATATATACCCACACACACACACACGTGCTTAATTTTTCCCTTTTTCCCACTTTTTTCCATCATTTTTTTTATTTATTTATTCGACCGTTTGTTTTTTCGGGAAATTAGTATTTTCGTTTTTTCCCCATAATATGGAGCGCCGGAGAGAAGCTTCGAGCTTCGAGCTTCGAGCTTTGGAGCTTCGGGCAGCTATGTGTTTGCGTAGGAAAATTGGGTATTCATCATTTCTGTCATTTATTTTTTTTCTTCCGTTTTCAAAATTAATTTTTTATATACTGTTGAAGTGTACGGAGCAAGAGACACATAGGGGAAAATTCAGCGGGAATACATGCCTCCCCTTTAGGAAATAATAATGCCAAAACGTTCTCTAGGTTATTATTCTTTTTTCAAATTACTGAAAATCTTATACGTACGTCAAATGTCTGTTTCATATAGCAATTAAAGTTTGATAAACAAAAAACAAAAAGAGTTTACGTATCGAATCAGTTCTTTATCATAGTTCAGCTATATTTTGTTTTCTATTGTTCATTGTTATTTTTTATAGATTTTATCACACTTGAGCGAAAGAAAATCAATTGCAAAAATAAAAAATTGTTGATTTTTTTTTTAATTTTTAAATCATGGGGGCCCTATCAAGAGACTCGGTAGAGTCTCGCACCAAGGACATTAAAAAGAATTTTTAACGCATTAATCTATACTTTCCCTAATTTTTGAAGGGGGTCATTTTGCCCCACTTTCCCTTATGTTTGCTGTTTAATCGCTATTCTATAGCTCCCTCACTCCCGCAGGCTTGATCACTGCATGGATTGTCTTGTTAGTCGATTGATCGGTACGAGTAGCCTTTCGTTCGATAAACAAGGCTGTATAATTATATACCGTAGCGAGTACACAAGTGTAGAGATAATTTTTAAGACTATAGTTGCATGGCTACGACAATTTCGATTTTTTTTACGGATATTTATCTTATAGTCTGCTTTATTAGAATGTGTATTAATATATTTTGAGTACGTACTAGAACATTTTGAGGCGGTATATAATTATGAGATTTCCATGCATAATATAACCAGTTTTTAACCTCACCAATTAAAATTATTTTTGAACTTTTTCAGAGGACAGTAGTACCGCTAAATCACTCACAGATTTTTTTTTCTTGTTTCTTTTCAATTGAAATTTTCAATTGACGAAATACTGAACATTCTTCGAGGAAGATAACCAGCTATAAAATATTTGAATTGATTGATATTCAAACGAGCAACTCATGCGAGCGTATAAATTTAGAGATTCTATATACTTTCGACGTCTCCAAAAAAAAGTTCTTTCCATCAAATGTTCCGTGTTTTCTTATAAATGCCTACATGTAAAATAAAAGTAATTAGTGAGCAAAATAGAGAAAAAAGAATGGTCACCCGGCACCCCCTTAATTTCAACACCAATCCCGTTGGGATGTATAGTATAATTAATTATTAACCTCATGGACGTTCGAATGAGAAGTGATCCTTTCATGTACGAATGGTAGTATTTCATTACTATATCCGTAATCCCACAAATTTGAATTTTACTGTATACAAATAAGCAGAAGGACCTCCACAATTTTTTTTCAATCTTGATAAGAACTTCGGAGAAAATGGGATATACGGTACAGGATACGGACATTATAATTTGAGGGATGAAAGGAACGGCCGGACAAAAAATTATGACGTGTGTTGTGAGAACGAAAATTCGTGAAAATCGATTTGTACCAAAATATATAACGCAACTTGGCAGATAATTTCAACTATTATCGAAATTTACTTAATAAACTTACTATTCGTCATTAGAAGAAACATCATGCGCAAGAGAATTCGATTAATTAGTTGAAACGCTATAATTGATATTGAAATAATAATGAAAATATTGTTGTGTCTCGATGTTGCAATAACGAAACAATTATTAATTATAAGTAAATTGTGTATCTAGGGCGCAAAGTAGGCTATTATTGACCCGTGTGAAAGTTGTCACCCGAGCGAAGCGAGGGTGAAGACAATCATCTGCCTTTTCGCCCGTGATGCAGACGGTACTATTTGTCCAATACCTGCACTGAAAGTATGCTTTGGAGAGCACGTAAAAGCGAGCGAAAAGTAGTTTCATTTTCTGCTCTAGTGCGATAAAGTGCTACTTTCCACCCTAGAGCTCACTTTACCGCACTAGAGCGTAAAGGAGCCACTTTCCACCCGGTTAACATGCACGTAATAGCATTCTTTCGGCGCAGGGTGTTTGGCAGGGTGTTTGGCAGACGTGTTTGGCATCGAAAACCGAATTCTCTGTAAAAAAAAAAAAAAAGAAGTCGATTTGGGGATGGCACTTTTTTGCTATCAGCAAATTTCTTTAAATTTCGGATAAAAGTGTGTCATCGAATGCGCAGGATAATTCGCAAAAAAATTCCTCTGAAAAAGTTCGTTCAAAATCGAACAATTTTTGTAAAAGTACTTTTTAGATAGCTCACTTAAGGTGCTCGAGCTTATAGCTGTGGATCTTAAAAATGAATGAAAAACAAAAATCTCAATATTTCGTTCGTTTAGACATGGAATTACCCGAATTAAATACGTGAAGACGCAATGAAGTATTCAAATTCTACGAGCAGAGTATAACTACACACACATAAGTCTCGGCATTACAGGTATAGGTATATACCCAACCTGCGAAATTTTGAACATTGTTATACTGGCTGTAACTTTGCTGCTCTTTGCGGTAGATCGTCACATTCAGATATGTATTTCCTGTTTGCCATCAATTTTCGTGATTAACGAGAAACATTGCACGACACCAACTTTCCCGTTCAAGCCGCATAAACCAGTCATTATCACTGACGAACTATCGTAGATGAAATTGCTGGGTAAGATACAAATCAATTGCACTAAGCATCTGCAGTTTTTACGACATAATTATTATTGTAATTGGGGTCAAATTGATATTAACTTATTAGCTAACGAATTTATCACAGGTGGTTTTGGTGAACGAAAGACTAATAGATATTGCAAGGGTGTTATTTCGATCGCGATATGCCGCAAGCTCCGACCGCCCTTTGTCCAACCAAAGCCTTTGTACCACCCTTCGAAAGTTCAAAGGATTCTAATATCGATAGCCGATCAGTATAATCCGTTTACTGAGAAATAAGCTGACGAATATCTTCACGGACATGTGTCCGCTTAGATTTAATCCCAACAAATAATCCCGGTGCTTTAAACTCCTTCGGAAACTGTTGAAAAAAAAGCTTTTCAAATATCTTCGAACTTGAACTCTTAAATCCTCCATTTCGATTGATAACAGCTGTCTACTACTTTTCTTAGTTAAAAAATTACTTCATATATGTGTAGAATAAAATTGGATGGTTTTGGAATTATTGTAGAGGGGTGTGGGTTGGCTTGATACCAAAATCTGGGGTTCGTACAATCATTTTCCACAAACTGCAGGTTTCTATAATTGGGATATAATGACGGCTATTTACACGGGGGAATCAATATGTCCTAATTTTGTATCGATTTGAAATCAATATTCATTCAAACTGACATCTTTACGTTCATCTGGTATGAATAGTTTGTCTAGACTTTCGACTCTTATAGTTCACCAGCTAAAACTGTTTAGGAAACATGATGAGGCAACTTTTATTACCTACGCAGTTGCTGTTTCTGACAGTTGAGGCAATATTTAGTTCCATAATTTATTTCAGAGGAAAGATTCTCCCTTTCCTCTGGTTTGATTTTTATTGAATAACATTTTGCTTTATTTTAACAATTTATTCCTGAAATTCGGATGAAAATTTTTGAAGATTATTGATCCACTCCACCTGAAGAGGAACTTTTCGCCGAGGTATGAGATAAATATTTATAACAGTTGATTGCAATAAAAAAATATTTAACGTCTGATATTTTATAAGCACGTTGGCTATAATTATTATAATCAATAATCGATACGACTGCGTTTGCGTTTGGATTTCTCTAGGCACGATGTTACAGCCTGCTCTACATATGTACAGCGTATACATGGGCATGTACGGCACCCTCTGATGTAAGTCTATAAAGCTCACTGCAGCTAACAAATTATGAATAAATAAAATTTCGAGTAACTTGAGATAGCAAAAATCCTGAACTTTTATTCGTTACAAATAAAGGAATGTTTAACCATTCGTTGTCAACTTCCGAAAATTTACGCACTTGTCACATTGGGTCAAATTGACCCGACTGATTTTCAAATGGTTGCCCTGTGAAAACTATCCGTCCAATTCGGACCAAAAAATTATGGAATGTACATACATACTTGGAACATTGTCATATATGTAGCAACAGTTGTTGTATATAAGAAATGAAATGATAACATGTCTGAAAAAAAATCTCCAACGTAGGGCAACTAACGATAGATGTGTCATTCCAAAGTTGGGCGCCGAGTCAATTCGACCCAGGGTGACAACAAACGATTAAAACAACGAAAAAGTTCGTCAATTTAGAACGTCTGTTCGTGTAATTCAATCTATTAGACGAATTCACTTCAGGCGCATGGATTCGGCCATAATTATTCTAAACATAGTTTCTTTTTTCTGTACAGTGTAACGAAAACGAACTTGTCAAGAATAAATTATTTAAGGTGCCTAGAGAGGCTTTGACGGCTGGAAATTTTTTCATGCATGATTATTTGTAACAAGGTTGAAAATAAAAAAATACAGTTAATCTTTTTGAGGGCATTCATTATAACCTTATGGAATAGAAAAATGCAGTGAAATTGTTCCGGAGTCGGTGATATTGGCGTTGCAACGTGATGATGTAGTTAGCGCAAAATCCGGTCTAGCCAACCTCGAAAATTCAACATTGAAAGAAAAGTAAAAAATTGATTTCAAAAAAACAAAAAACCTTCGAAAAATTCGAGTCGTTTGAAATTATAAAATTGAAATCAATAATTTTTTTCATCCGTTATCCGGCTCAATTAATGCGATATGATGTTTTTTACCTCCAGTAAAAATTGCTAGTTAATATCTTCAACAGTTCTTGAGATATCATGACAAAACCTTGGAAAAATGAAGCTCGGAGAAAATCGTGTGGCAAGTTTCCTCACAGAATTTCTGCCAGAACAGTCGAAAACTGCCTGTTCCGAAGAATTAAGGCTGAAAACATTTCGCAGGGATCGGTAGCGCGACCACCTGCAATTGCCAATTGATCGGCCGTGCACGATTTTACGTTTTTCGCTCTCCTGCCCTAAATTTTGCAAATTTGACAAGAAAGTTGACAGGCAAATTTTCGTAAAGAATCACACTTTCCAAATATGTATCAAAGAGTTAAAATCTATTTATTCACAATTTCAAGCCTTTCTAGTAACCTTAAAGGGGTGCATAACATGTTCCAGATGTAAAAATTAGATACATTTTCCGGGATTGTGGCGACTGAAGCAAATTACACAGATATTCTGGTTAAGCGCTTTATTCTGCGTAATATTGCTTACAAATCTTCCTATAAAAAATCCTCGTATCTTACATAATGTGGCCACCAGCGTGAATCGAAGTGAGCTTTGTAAAACTGTCATGGATTAACTGTTGACTGGATAACCAACTAACCATTAGTCCGGTCATTCTATAATTTTTTGGCCACGCAGTCCTCACACGTATTTTCAGCGTAGACTAGAAATTATTTAAGAATTTCGTTCGTTTGGCTGCGAAAAATTCTAGAAAATTCGAAATTTTGTATTTTTTAGTATACGGATTTAAAAAATTCGAAATAATGTATTAAAAATTGAATATTTTTTTATGATCCTAGTCCACGCTAGAATCACATTAGTATTGAATAGGTTCGTCAAGCCAGACCTCATTTGAACTAAAATTGACTTCGAAATTAATTCAACAGTTGGCCTACGTCATTTTTACAGAGCTCACTTCGATCTATGCTGGTAGCCACATGATCTAAGATTCGAGGATTTTTAAGATCAGAATTTTGCAGGTGAAATTACGTAGAATAAGGTCATAAAACAGAACGTCTGTGTATCATTTACCTTAGTCGTCACAATGCCCTGAAAATGTGTCCACCCCATCGATAGAACCAGTACAGTGCATTTTATCGAATTTTCCATATTATATTTTCGCAAAATTGTATTTAATTATTTATCCCAACGTTTATACCGAACTAGGCCACAAACCGTTGTGGTCAATTCGCGTAGTCGGTTGCGGAAATACTTTTGTTTGCTTCGTACTGTGTACAGTACAGCTAGGGGGTAACACACAGTGACGCATAAAGTCTGGATATATTTAACTACCTGGCACAATCGTTAACACATTTTGCATATACACGCATAGCGCGTACAGGCTTATTACTTATTGCGAATTTTTTTTTCTGCATATGTATTTCGATCAAAGCTGCGATTAAATTATCGTGTAACTTCAAGTCGACACGCATTCGTCGACTATTATTGTAACACCTTCATCAATTTTCCTGAATGTAAAACGTTATTATTATTAGACAAAAAAAAAAAAAATGGTTGACAATTTTTTTTTATAACTCTTAATCTTCACTTTTTTCCAGAATACTTCTTCAGCTCCATATATCTGCGTTAAGATCATGCTAAAATTACAAGTAGTATCTATTTGCGTTGGTCAGACGTCCGCCAAAACGGAAACGTTAATCTTATACCTACATGAGACCCAGAAAAACACTGGTTTGTCTCCTGCAGCCAAATGCCGTTAATACTTGCGAAACTATTTCCCAGGAAAACATGAATCATAATTCGGCTGATGATCGCGTATGAATAATTTGACCCGATAAAATCGCCTGTGTTCGGTTATGTTGTTCAGAATTCGCTCTGTTCTAAGGTCATCGTCAGTCGCCAGGTATTAAGGACTGTATAATTTCCGTATCAGCTTGATCTTCAAATCTGAATATACGCATTAATATTTCAGACCCTATTAAAGCGATTTCAATATCATTTTTCTTTATTCTGAGTATACCCACATACTTATATGTAGATATTCCTTTGAAAATTCGGAATAAATAATATCAAGTCGAACGGGATTCAATATTTATTGTCTTTTATACTATGCGATGTAAAAAATCGGGAATCATGAGCTTAAAGCTGTCAATTATCGAAGCTCAACTATATAGTTACGCATTTTTGGCAATGATTTCAGTTTCCTAGGTAGGATTTGATTCATGTTTAATTAGGGAAACATATGTTGTGTCAAAGAAATTATATAATCAACAAATAACAATTCATTATACACATTATTCAGGATTTTGCTTCGAACTATTCATCTAGTTTAATACTTGCCCTTCCAGGTACATATAGGCGTACAGTTAACCACTCCATACCTGAAACAGTTAAAGGAAATTATTCAGTTAATCGTTCAGCGATTTATTAGCGATAGTTTTCAAAAGCTCGAAAGCTATTATAATAATTGTATCGTTCTGTCTATATCCTCGTTGTATGTATAATACATTAGGGTGGTTAAAAAAAAAAAGATTTTTTTTTAAAATTTTTTAAAGGTCTTACAGTCTCAAAATGTAATTTTAGATATAAAAAAAAAATCCTCCCAAAAAATCAGCTCGATATTTCAATCCTATTAGGAGCTCTCATCGAGAATCCGTTTTCCCCATTCCTATATAATAACGCGTGAATTTTTTTTTAAACTGTTTTACGTATTTCTCGAATAAAAGTATTGAGAAGTCTTCTTTTCAAATTCTGAAATACATATTTTTATGCAAAATTAAATTTTCTACAAAAATGCTCTGATGTGTTTTCTTCGTAAATTGAACAAATGAAAAGTTATAGCGCCTTGAACACTACGAGTAAGCAGGAAAATTCAATGTGTGCATAGTTACTAACCATGCATGTTCAAGGCTTTATAACTTTTCATTCGTTCAATTTATGGAAAAAAAGTATCAAAGCTTTTTCGTAGAGAGTTTAATTTCTTATAAAAATACGTACTTCAAAATTTGAAAAAACAAATTTCTGAATACTTTTATTCGAGAAAAACGAAAGAAAAAAAAACACGCGTTATACGAATGGGAGAATGGATTCTCGACGAGCTCTTCGTAGAATAGAGATATTGAGCTGCTTTTTGGGAGATTTTTTTTATACTAAAGACTAACGTTTGAGTCTATAAGATTTATTTTTTTTAACCACCCTAATATATGTACATTATAACATTGGACGATTTCAGGTCGAGCCTCAAATTGAGTATAAGTTTTTGTTCTTTGAGTAAAACAAAAAAAAAAAACAGGAAAAATGTCGAGTTTAGAAAACAAAAGTTTGGAGTAATGAACCACGAAAATCTATTAAAAAAATCTACTTCTGTTAACACGATCTTGGTTTTTTAATTATAAACTGCAGTATGGCTCAGTAATATTTATTTATTCAACTCGACATTTTTTTCCTTCTTTTTATCATTAGACACACGAGAGAGTTTCGTATTTTTGGATAACGTGAAATGTAAAGATATTTTTCCAGCCGAAATCTAATCGATCCGTTCGGTAGACGTATAGTTTCGACTATTCATTCCTTTTATATACAGGAAATAAAATCAGCAAAGTTTATTTACTGTCTTGTTTTATTTCTGTTTTACAATCAGATCGGAGCTTTCACAACTGCAGTTTTGGAGACTGCGATTGACCTTTTTTTCAACATTAAAAGTCAGTCCAGTTCTCAGTACATACATAGTTTAACATACAAACATCTTCTTCGCATGTTATCGACCTGCAGAGTTGCTATGATACAGACATCGCAATCCCTTACATTTCCTCAGGGAAAACAGGGAAAGCTACAAATAATTTACTCGACAGAAATGGCCGAACATCATTTATAACAAACAACCAAGAATATGTAGAAGCCGCGTGTAGGTTTTGAAAACTGAGAAAAATTGTATATCTGTAATTATGTGAGATATCAATTAATCTTAGTTGGTCTTTTTTTATGCCTCAGAACAATTTGGGGGTCCTAAAGCTTCCGGAATTGCAGGCTACCGAATGAATTTATATTCGTTTTTTATGATAATAATTTAAACTTTGGACTTAGTTAAATTCCTAATAGTGTTTGATATGAACTACTTTTTACCCCTTCTTAAAACGGATCAAAGGAAGTTACCTTTATTTTCAACTGCTAGGAACTCGTGTTAAGTACTTCATAAAGCAGGGGTTGGTGGCTCCACTTTATATAGTCAAACATAAACTTTCCGTCGACGAAGTAGCGAGCTTTTCTGGTATACAACAGAAGCTCATTTTACCGACAACTGATTTTTCGGCGATTGATTATATTCGCTGTTCGAGTATAACTCTTTCGGTAACTGCCTATACCTTTTTAAAAAATCGTTAATTCTACTCTGCTACATCCTCGACTAATTCCTGCACCAAGCTCTGCCGAAACGATCGAATTTTTTTCTTCACGATTCCTCCGAAAAAAAAATTCCTAGAATTATTACGTCGAATTATCAACCGCCCACATAATTTCATCAAATGGAAAACTTTATTTTCTATCGAGGCACTACTTGAACTTGATTGTCGATGTTGCTCTGTTGGAAGATTGACCATAATTCGACGTAATTATTCTAGAGATTTTGGCATTCGGAGTTCGGAAAAAAGGCATCAACCGATTTTGTTTACGATTTTTATTCAATTTTCCCTCGGCTGAAGATTCGAAAAAATGTTCATTCCGATTGCTAGATGGGGAACTAATTGGGAGGCATATAGGTTCCAGCTCGGAAGCCGTATCGGTATAAGAGCGATTTTGTCTGTCTCCTATTCTGGTGTAATCCCTTCGCAGACTGCAGGCGCCGTATTTCGTAAGGGTATAGTAATTCGACGTACAAAAAAAAAAATACAAAAACAGATAAAATAGGAAAAAAAAACTAACAAAAGAAAAAAAATAGAAATAAAAATGAAAAAGCTACAGCCATCCACGACGCACCCCGTAACATAAAATCAATGAACCTCCCACAACGACTTGCAGCTGTCTGCTGTCCTCTCATATACCTACTCCTCACATTAGCTATTTTACTCCAAACCCTAATACTAATGCGTCTATGAGGGTCTGCTGCTACGAGTCTAGGAGTAGAGAGTTTTTCTTTTTTTTTTTTATTCCTAAAAACCCTGTAATATATTACCCGAACCACGTGCTTCACTCTATGCGTTATTTTTACGACACCGAGAAAAGTCAGGGCTATTAAAGATCCGAAAGGCTCACCTTATAGCTCCGGGGCTCTTAAGCCAGTCTTTCCGCACCCTAAGCAGTGAAGTACTAATTTGTACAGATTTAGAAACAGATTTAAATTTTCTTTATAGGATTGTTCGAGAAAATATTTTCAAATTGAGAAACTGTCTTTTCTTTTTTTTTCTTTCTTTCTTGAAGGTTATGCCAACAGCCCTCAATTTTATATTCACATTTTTACACGATATTTTACACAGATTAACAAAGACTTTAAGACCCTTATAGTATTGCTCATATACAGGGTGAGGCATTTAAAGTGTTACAAGCTGTTTTCTCCGAAGCTATCAAAGGTATGGAAAAATATTTCAGACCAAAGTTGTAGGGTTTAGAGGGAGAAAGAAGTTGGCGTTATTGAATTGTTCAGTGGAGGTGTCACTGAGGTCAGGGGATGGTCAACTTTGCTTTTTTAAGTGAAAACACATATTTTTCATTACGTAATTTTGTTCTACTTGAAAACTCAAACGACTTTTGTATAAAAAATTCTTTTTGTGAGACATCAATTTTTCATGCTATTCAGCTGAACAACTAGAGATTTTTCAACTTTTGAGAACATTTCCAAGCGAAAAAAAGTGCGTAATTTCATGCAAAGATTCTGGAAAATAATTACAGAATTTTTGTTTTAACAATTTCTGTTTTTTTTTTTTTTTTTTTTTTTCACGCAATTGAAGAAGCTGCAATAAAAACTTGTTGGAAAAAATTCTACAATCATCCTCCAAGAATCTTTGCATGAAGTTAGGCACTTTTTGTTCCTTGCAATTTTTCTCCAAACTTGATAGTTTAGAGGTGAAATGTTTTCAACAGTGCAAAAATCTTTAGTTGTTCAGCTGAATAGTATGAAAAATTGATGTCTCACGAGAAAATGTTTCATAGAAAAGTCATTTGAGTTTTCAAGTAGAACAAAATTATGTAATGCAAAATATGTGTTTCCATTTAAAAAAAAACAAAGTTGACCATTTCCTGACCTCAGCGACACCTCCGCTGAACAATCCAACAACGCCAACTTCTTTCTCCCTCTAAACCCTACAACTTTGGTCTGAAGTATTTTTCCGTATACCTTTGATAGCTTCGGAGAAAACAGCTTGTAACACTTTAATTGCCTCACCCTGTATATGACGGCGAATCGGGTATTGACGTAGTCCGCAAGTTATAATTATTTAATAGATTATAGAAAATCTGAAATTAAATCAACTATTTGCCGGTGAAAATGAATATTGAAATTGATCAAATTATCTGTAAATCGTGAATGATTTTCTATGGAAGTGATGAATTTTTTTTTTTTTTTTTTTTGGGGGGGGGGGGGGGGGATGAAATTGTCCCGTTGATCGTACAACTAGCGATTTTTGATCGATTTGTTCTCAGTTTTCACACAATATCTAACAATGAGTAGTGCAATAACTTTGTTATCTGACTAATTTCATGATTTTTTTTCTTCCAGGGAATATCACAGTGAGTTTTATGGGAAATGAAATTACCACTTACTTACCATCAATACCTATTTTCATTCTTTATAATCTATGTAGCTATATAACTCCCAAAAATTGAGTACTGTATGAGTGAATTCACAAATTCCCCGTGTGGTTGTGTACCTCAAAATTTTGGACCATTTTTTTCCATCATCAATGATATCCGTGGATTTGAGGCAAAAGCTGCACCTCAATATAATTTTTTTTTTTTTTTTTTAGTGAAATTTCATGCAATTTTTCATATTTTATGTTTTTAACGTTTTTTTTTTGAGAATATCCGAGAGTTAGTTAATAGTTTCACAGAAAAATTTTCCAATACATTTTCCAATGTAAATTTTCCGCTTTTTTCATTGAAAATATTTTCATGTAGCGCAGACAATCGGAAGTTCGAAATACATATGATCGAACCTTCTTCCGCAATTCCAAATTTTTTTTTGCTTCGTTCATCAACCAGAAATATTCCCTTTAACGTATCAAATTTGCAGATTGGGCAACCACATATATATGGCTGCCCAACATATAGGAATGTATGGTTGCCCAATCTGCAAATTTCACACTTTGAAGGAAATATTTGAAGTTGATGAACGGAGCAAAAAAAAAATCGAATTTGGAATTGCGGCAGAAGGTTCGATCATATGTATTTCGAACTTCCGATTGTCTGCGCTACATGAAAATATTTTCAATGAAAAGAGCGGAAAATTTACATTGAAAAATGTGTTAAAAATTTTTCTGTGAGACTATAACTTCTCGGATATTCTCAAAAAAAAAAAAACGTTATAAACGTAAAATATGAAAAATTGTATGAAATTTCACTAAAAAAAAAAATTATATTGAGTTCGCTTTTGCCTCATTTCCACGGATGTTAACCATCGATGACGGGAAGAAATGGTCGAAAATTTTGAGGTACAAAACCACACCGGGAATTTGTGAATTAGCTCATATATACTTATACTAAAAGCAGTGTACATATATATCTAACTATATCTATATGCAGAATACATATACAGATACATGACTATTGCGCAATACGAAGACCTTTGTATCATTGCCGGATGCTTCTTACAGATGAAAGCAATCACCGGTGGGTTTGGCATAAGAACTAGACTCTTCGGGAGGAACAATGTGTCATTAAATCATTCATTCGGAAAATACTGAACGCAAGATGTCCTCTCCTCCCCCGCCGCTACCGTCTCTGATCTCTTAACGAATTATTTCAGCTCTTGTTTGCGGTACTTATTATTATTATTATGACCTTAAAATACAAATATATACAACGTATGTACGTATGTACATACATACCTAAATATACCTAGCTGTAATATAATTACGTAAGAAACTATCAAAGAGAAAAAAATATTTCGTCGAAAATGCTCAAATTATTTTATTATGGGTACGTTACACCCCTGGAAACGATTTTTTCATATCACTGGCTTGCTGTATATATGAAGAAATATTCTATTGATTCGATTGATTCATTATTTTTTCTTCACAGTTGATTACTTACACTTCTCAGACCATAAGTAAATATTATTTAAAATTTCATGAATTTTTTTCAACAAGACTATTGAATTTTTTTCAACGAGACTATTGATTATCTCCTAATTTCATTTAGTAATTTAATTTTATTCATTTTTCGAACGTATGGACTAAATTTTCCAGCATTTTTGTAATTAAAATGCTGATATACGGTAATAATTGGTAATAGAACTTTGATTGCTGTACCTGCAGTATACGTATTCGAGAAGACCTAATAACACAGTTTTAATTCCAGAGAGGTGCAGGGGTAAATTTAGTAGAAATAATTGATAACTAGGGTCGTACTTTGACTTTGAGATATTCGTAAAGTTTTGACGTGCAGATATTATAGTTTCATAATTAGGCATTTCGCTTCAAAGAGCTTTTCGGGTTCAGGTAAGTAGAAATTTACTCGAATACCGTTTGCACGAATCTCAATTAGGTATACGTAGAGCGAAGTGGGGTAATATGGCCCCCTCAAAAATTAAAAGAAAAAAAAAATCTAGCTTTTTGTTCTATCATTAGATTGAACAAATGGATTGTCAAATTTTTTATCGACGCTAAGGAACGGCCAGTTTATTCTACTTAATCAAATTTTGCCACATCAAACATATGACACATCTTTTTTTAATCTCAAACGAAAGATAAATGACTGGGAAAACTTTGTAGAATCGGCATTTTCTTAGATGAGCCATGATAATCTCCCCACTTTTCCCTGTATAAAAAATATTCATGCAGATTTGAACCAGTCGATTGATTCTGCCGCAAGATTTTCCGCCTTTTCGTATGTTTTCAAAGATAATATGTATATATATCGGTATATATGTATACCTATCTTGAACGAAAAACAAGCGACAAAAATAGATTACAGTCGGTACGATCGCGGCCAGTCAGGCAAAGGTGGAATCGCTATTCTCGGAGTGCTGACCAATGCTTTCTTATACTACGACGTCCGAAAAGGTCGCAGGAAATTCGTTACAGTTATTATTTCTTTGCTAAATCATCGTGTGGCGAAATTTTCTGTTCTGTTTCCCGCGAATATCTCCGAAAGATGCGGTGAAACCGCGTTAATTAAATGAAAAAAAAACCCAGATTTAAAAATCACGATAATATCGTAACTTTTTCCAAAAGTTAGTACATACATATAACCGCAAGCTAAACACGGATAATACATGAAAAATCGATCTTTCGATCACAAAATATACACGAAGATATTTTCTCCCTAATTAAATTTCTCAAATAAATTTTTTTTTTACAATATTTTTTGATTACAGGTATGCAAGTTGTCATAAATTAAGTTCAACGCGATTATCGCATTGTCCCAAGCACTGGAAAAGCTCCGATAATAGTTCTATAAATATTGGAACAGTTTCTGTACCGAGAAATTATTATCATTATTATTATTATTATTATTATTATTATTATTATTATTATTATTATTATTATTATTATTATTATATCACGTTATGGTCAAGATCTGGTCCATTAGGTACGCCTCAGCCGAATCTTTTCAATTACCAATGCGACTCGTAAGTTACACGAGTACGTTTATATCGTATCTATAATGTAACGAACGAGCGTAACGACTGAACAAAATTTACTTTACTATACGCTACGGTAAGTATCTAAACGCGTATAATATTTATGCAACATAGTTTAAGAGGGGCCTGGATACAGATGACTTTACTTGAAGTTGTAAAATTATTTTATACTATGTGAAAGAGAAACGATTTTTTAAAAAGCTGGGTGAATCTGTTCAAATTATATCCACAAATGAAGCACAAATGAAGCATAAATGGGACGAAACTATAGAATAAAGAGTCATTCGTCTTAAAGAAAATTTTATTTGTTTGTCAGAAATGCGTAAAGAAAAAAAAAAAAAAAAAAAAAAAATGGACACGTTACAATTAAGACTGTTTTTTTTCCCTATGAAAAAAAAACACGAAGGAATAAAAGAAACTGGCGATGATATTGAAATTTGGAGTCGCTGTATTATAGAGTTGACATGGAATGCCCCGTACATACACCAACACGTTGCGCATCTTTTCGTAAAGAAATGACGCACGAGACACGAGCCTTCAACTGCAACAACTTTGCATAGAAAAAAGAAAAAACAATCATAAAATATATAAGATAAGAAAAAGCTTAAAATAAAAAAACCAAATCAACTGAACAGCGTGCAGCATTATGCAGTTCGAATTCCTGACGGGTATAATTATAATTAATTACGATGGCGCCATTTCGGTCTGCGCGGGCGTCGCGATTCTTCATACCGATATACATACCAGAAGTGTTGTTTGTGGTATAGGTAATCAGAAATGAATGTGAAGCAGCTACTCAACATAATCTCGTTCCATTTAAGTTTACTGGTAGATTTACCGTCAATTCAATTAAACATGTCGTTCTAAATTTTCTCCAGCACTGTAGACAGAATTACTGCAGCTGACAGCTCGGTGTCGTAGAAAAAAAAAAAAAGAAATTAATTTCAACTACGGTGTTACGTACATACGTATGTCGAGCTGAAAAATTGATGCGATGTTTTCTATTTTATTAATTACCCGAATGAAAAAAATCATTAGAAAATTATTTCTGGAGATTAATTATTGTACATAGACGACTCCTTTGTTAAAATTCCAGCTGACGGTTTAATACTGTAAAAAATTAAATTTTCACGACGTTTCGTGTGTTTCAAGGTAAGAAAAAAAAAATATATATATGGAGTATATTTTCTGTTTTATTGAATAACCGGGTGAGAAAAATTATTGAAAATTTCTTTTTGATGATTTATTTGACTATTTTGTAAAGGAAATTCAGTTGCTTGATCGTTCGAAACGAGCCAGGAAAAACCCCCAAGATATTTTTCTATCTTAATTTATAAAATTTTTCATATCTTTGTGTTAAAAACAAACAAAAAAAAAAACAAAAAACCATTTCAAAATCTTTCGCTCGCAAATTCTATACGTACAACGATTCTGCGTCTCGCGCTTGTGCCAGACCAGGGACCCGGCGGGATGCTGTACTCTGGTCTGCCTCCGCTACTTTATTGATTACAACGTTTCCCCTTGCGGTTGCCCCCTTCGGTCTTCATCCCTTGCTGCTTACTACTTGGAAGGCAAGTGTGAAAGTGAACTCGAAATACAGGCCCCCAGAGTGTCGGAGTCTAATGTCTTTGCTGTTCCGCCTCGCCTAGCTGCACCGGCAAAGCTTTGAAAACGGCCATGTGTAATTACTATACACGGTCACGGCGATCATGGCTAATGCGGTTTATCATTCGTCAATTATTTCTCGAATAAAAATTTTACCCGATATTTTGAACTCCTAATGTGTGCAGGGCTGATAATTCAGGATGAAAAATCTTTTAACTTCAATTTTTAATATTTACCGGTCTCATCAAAAAAAAAAAAAAACTTCTATAGCTTTTGTCGAATTTTTTGGTAAGCCTCCAACAATTTTCATGGGATTGTCAAAAGTTTTGAAGATCATTCGAGAATTATGAAAAAAATTAAATCAATTTAAGAGGAAAAAAAAAGAAGTAATCGCTGGTTTTTACGCTCTTCATATTTTCAATGATTTTAGAAGTCTGGTATACCCTGCAGCTGGCCTCAGAGCACCCCAGTTAACGGTGTTCGATAACCAGAGTGCAATGCTCTCTGTTTACGTTATCCAACTTGCAAAAAATCGCCTAGCCCCTATATGTTTGCCATTTATATAGGGGGCATTCCATACCAACTCGACCTGGCCGTGACGCTTGACCTGTCAGACCTCATCCGCAATTTTTTGTATCATTCTTTTGACTCTAAATCAACTAGAATTTTTTCCAGATTTTTCAAAATAAATTTGAGGGCGTCATGAATTTTTTAATTTTTTTTCCATGCACCTCGATGGGGCCGTGATCGGAAAATCTAAAAAAATTCTCAAAAATTTTGTGTCAGAAATGAAAATTTTTTACCCAATATATTCAAAATGTCTGGGCTTTTTCTTCAACCTGTTTTTCAGTTTTTAGAACGAAAAAAAGTGAAAAAAATTTAAGCAGAGGTCAAGTTACTGTGGTCTGTTGCTTGAATTTTTTTATGCATACTACCGGATTTTCGAGAATTTTGCTCAGATTTTTCTGGAGTATATATATATTTAAAATTGACCACTGCTTCCAATTTTTTTCACTTATTGTCGTTCAAAAAGCTAAAAAACAGATCGAAGCAAAAGTCCAGACATTTTGGATATTGGGTCAAAAATTTTCATTTCGGACACAGAATTTTTGAGAATTTTTTCAGATCTTTCGATCATGGCCATCCAGGTGTTGAAAAAAAAACTTAAGAAATTCATAACGCAGACAAATTTATTTTGAAAAATCTGAAAAAAATTCTAGTTGCTATTTAGAGTCAGAAGAATGATACAAAAAATCGCGGACCAGATCTGAGACGTCGAGGGTCACGGCCAGGTCGAAATAGTATGGAATGCCCCATAGGTATTCATTTATACTGCTATACATAAATTTGCGAATTCATAATTCTGAAAATGAATTTCAGCAGTTAAGAAATTTTTTTGTTTTTTTTTTGTTTTTCGAGGAAGAATCAAATTCATCGAATAAATGACCAGACAAGTCATATATAATTACTCCTATATAATAACTCAAAAATCAGATATTCGGTTTGATACAAACGTTCACTTTATATTTAACACGATCATTTATGAGTCTGCAGATTTACCTTTACTTTAGGAGAAGCCATTTACACGAGAACAACGATCTCCTTGTTAAACCGTTTACTCACAGCTTACAAGTTACAACCATCACGAGTTAAGCGATTTGAAAGTAGATAATATAACAGCTGAAAATTAATGAGTGAATGCATTTATAGCTGTAATAAAATATTGATGAAGGCAACGAAGGTTCAAGTCAATTTTTCAAAGTATATTTTCGAATGTTATTTCGAGAATAATAATTCAAAATTGGAACGCGTATTATACATGTGGAATAGATAAAATAACTTTTAAAATTTTCTCAATTACCTCCAGCTAGTTGGGAAATAAAAAATTTCAGCCCAGTATTGCGGGCGGTTCTAGCTCCATTCTTCTTCTTATCTTTTCAGATGCCATGAATAATTATTTATCTCATAGTTAATTTAATGCATAAAATGTTATATCGGTGGCAGGCTCCGCCTAGACGTTCAGGGTTACGCGACTGTGTGACGTCAACTTAGGTAATTCCTGCATATGATGTCACCAATTACTGGATTCGACATAATAACAGTCTATTGCGCGTACACAGCAACCGGAATCAAAAACTAAAACCGATACCAACGGTTTCTTATTTTTTTTTGTTTTTTTTTTTAACTCATGAATTTTGCTTCAGTATTCAGTTTTGCAAAATCTTTCTCGTCACAGAGTTCTCTATTTTTTTTTTTTTTTTTCCATATAACCGTTTATTAAAGAACCGAAAATTTTCGATACCTTCATGCCTTTAAATAGAAAATATCATAGTGTTCATATTATGCGAGTATATGATAACGGCGTGATATATATCTCGCGATAAGTTGAGATATTGCTTTCTTTATCTCGCCGAATGTCTATGTCGTAGTTATTAATTGAAATTTCTGTGTCTCAACATCTGTGAAAATCTATATCTATATCAATTCGATAGCTTTACATTATCACTTAATCTCACGTTGAGATTGATAGCGAGGATCAGGCCTCGTTTGTCCTCTACAGAATTTCAAATGAATTTTGAAACTTTAGTCACGATGTTGAGTATCTGAGAATATGACGAGGGAGAAAAATTCGAACCGTGCAGAAACATTCCTGATCGATCTGAATGTAAAAAAACAAAAAATTATCGATAATCAGGTTCCAAAATTAGTTGAGTAACGATCTAATAACAATTTGTACATATCTCGCATTGTCCACTGCAGTGGAGAAAATTTTGATCCTAATTTTGTCATTTTATTGCAATTTTACCTCAATATATGTATATGAAATCGGTTATCGTCGAGCCGGTATAATTGCGTTGTTGACTATTTCCTGCCAATGACGCAGAAATCAAGTGATGCGATGAAATTAATATCATCGTCGATATGATATTCGAAGATTGACCAATACATACATCCGATTGTATGTATCTGACACGTACGTTGTGCAGTTTATTATTTCAAGGATATACCTAGGCGCAAGGTTCGCTCTTTCCATATTTATAACAATATACGGGACATTCGACGTCAACCCGAGCAATGATTTTCCCTCACCATTTTCGATTCGTTTCACGATTTTTTGTACGATTCTAAGGTCTCAAAAAAGCACTGTTGAATTTTTTCAGATTTTCAGATTTCAAAAAATGTCAATTTTTAGCTATGGGTTTGAATAATCATAGAAAATTAACGGCTGGAGGGAAAAATCTGAGAAAATTCAGCAGTGCTTTTTTCGAAAATGGTAGGGGAAAATCATTGGTCGAGTTGACATAGAATGCCCCATACGTATGTGGAATATAATTTGTGGTTGAATTGCGAACATGGGAAGGAATTATGCATAACTGCAGCTAAGCAAATACAATGTCGTGGGATATTCTCTACCTGATTTCACCTGCAATTTATATCTAATGAGACAAATGAGAGGTATGCCCTGCGACCCATTTACAAGTCACAATTAGAATTTGTAGTAATTACATTCTATTAGCTTAGCTTTAGCTCTCTGTTTGTTCTCACAGTGAAACTCACGCTTGTAGAGTTGATGTGAACCCCGGGTAGATAGGTACACGTATACATATGCATTGATGGATGTCCCGAGCGCGAGCGGTCAGGCTCCGTTCAAAGTTAAGTAATTAGTACTCTCACACAATTGTTCATGTACGAAACGTACTACGCGTTTGACTAAAAAAAAAAAAAAATATGCTTATCGATTCGTATAATATGTACATACATTAGGGTGATCCTTATTTACGGTGTCTTTGAAATTTCCTGCGAACAAGGTGGAAAAAGTTTGCAAATAAATTCAAAAAAAAGTAGCCAAAACTTGGAGTCTGTAGGTCAACTCAAAGTACTGTCTACAAGGCAGCGAATTTTCCCATTTGATTTACATGGAAATTCGGGCTCACTGCATTATTTTTTTTTCCTGCCTTAATAGTGCTTCGAAAAATCTGAGATTTGGTATACGTCTTTCCTATAGTCATAGGTATTCAACAAATAATTGGGCGATTTTTTGGAAAAAAAAACCTTTATCCCTGTAGGGAAGACGTATACCAAATTTTGCTGCCTTGTAGACATTACTTTGAGTTGACCTACAGACTCCAAGTTTCGCGTACTTTTTTTTGAATTTATTTGCAAACTTTTTCCACCATGTCCGCAGGAAATTTGAAAAACACCGTAAATATAAGGACCATCCTATAGTATACATGGATAACAGGAAAACTGACAAGTGATTATGATGAAATATTGTTCAAAATTTAGAAAAAGTCTCGATATCCCTCTTATTTATACTTTTAAACCGAGTTTCCGAAATCTTCAGATAATTATAAGCCTAACTTTTTAGACGATCAAAAATGTATGAGAAAAAAAAACAAAAGAACCAGTCGAACCGACTTGATATAAGTATAACAAAAAATCGAAAGTATTCGGCGTCACGTACCGCCGTTTATATCAGTCACAAAGTTTATGCAACAGGTACCAGAATTTTATATTCACGACACGTATAGCTTGTCATTACTCTACAAAACACGTTTTTCGGTCATACATAGACGTGTTGAGTAAAATCAATTAATCCTGAATATTCGTATCGAGACATATGATGCAGCCACTATATTATACACCTAGTCATGAAAAGACCTAATCTTCATTTTCGCATCCCCGGAAAAATAATATTAGGCCAATATGTTGTCCATTTATTTTTCATATCATTGGCCATTTAAAAAGCATGTATCAAGCTTTTCAAATACATTCTTCTGTTTTTTTTTCAAGATCATATTTTATCGCTAAACTCGCCGACTGGAGTATGTACGTAGCGATGACTGGCTCAAGTATGAACAGAGTGTCGGTCAAGGCCTCGTGCTAATCGCAGGTTGACATTATCATTGCATAATCATAGCATTACGGTATTAGCCAAGAATAGCCTAACTCGCCTGGAGCATCACGCGCGATCAGCGGGTAAAAGGTGTATACCAATGATTTGCCAAATGATCGTTTATCGAATTACGCAAAATACGATCGATGGGACTGAATTATCTCCATCTAAATTACCGGTCCAGGTATTGTAGGTATAGAGCAAGGGATCGTCACGATTGGTCTATAATCTTCATTCTTCACACTTTTTCTCAAAATTGAAAATTGCAAATCGTATCCGTGAAATATGAATAAAGTTACTTTCTACAGGCCTACGGTTATATTGTCGACCAATCAAGGTAATTGAGATCCACTTATTAACGATTCGTTACGTCAGCAAATTGACGCAAGCGCCTCGCGAGACGGGAATTTTTAACAAAGATTTTTCACCTGCATGAAAAGAAAACGGCAAATAATAATAAATGGTAAGAAAAAAAAGGCAGCTCGATGTCGCGACGCGACGACGTGGGAATATATACAAGCTTTGCTTTAGTCAGCAAAGCTTTTCAGTAAAGCTGAAAGCCGCGAATAGGTCGGTGACCGTTCAACCGACTTTTTCCTTGTGCCTATAACACCCCCTACACTACGTTACGTCACGGGACGAGTGGCCCGCAATTCAAAATTAATAGGGCAACAGCGACACAGAGAATTGAAGTGTACATCGAGGGTGAGAAAATCATGTATAGGTTGCAAAGTTCCTACAGCCTTTCCTGTTTGATCGATACATGGAGCGAGGCACAGCCAAACCCTGATCCTAAGATTTAGCTTTGCGAACACACAATACAAATTTTACAATGGATTATTTCCACCCGCTATATGTATTATAGGCTTTTCTGTCGCTCGGAAGCTCGCAAATTAATTCTTCCTCGTAGCCGACGATGCCATGCACATGGATATCCTGAGCTTCTGACTCAACGGTCAAATGTTAACAATATGTACATATAATCAGATAATATGATTCGTTTTTCACTAACTTTGAACATTTTTAGGCGGTATACGAAGTATATCTCTAGAGTTCCTTATGAATTTGCCTTCCTAAGAACGACTTTTGTCTGTCCGGACTGGTCACCGGACAACCTAAATCTCTTGTCTTTTCGAGCATAACTTTCATTTCAATTGAGGATTATGTCCTTGGCAAAAAAACTTATGATTTTCTATCTAGTCTGATCGTTTACCTACAAAGATTCATCATTTTTTTCAGGCTTCTTGTCCGTCCGGACTGCCCAAGCCTACTGCACTGACCCAAAATTCTAGGCTTTTGGGGCGTTACTCTAATTTCAGTTGGGGATTATACCCTGGCAAGAAAACTTAGCATATTACATCTATTATGATGGTTTACCTACAAAGATTCATCATTTTTCAGGGTTTTTTTGTCCGTCCGGACTGGCCGAGCCTACTGCGCCGACCCAAAACTCTAGTCTTTTGGAGCGTTACTCTCATTTCGGTTGGGGATTATGCCCCTGGTGAGAAATCTTAGGATATGACATCTATTCTGATAGTTTACCTACAAAAATAAATATCGCTATTTTTTATCCTCTATTAACTTGATACTTATGATACTGATAAATCGTGAGTGCCTGTTGAGTACAGTCCCTTGGGACTGCTCACTCGAATCCATGCCTTGTTTTTTTTACGGTTTACAAAAATTTTCTGTCAAACACGTTAAAATTTTCAGAGCTTTTCAGAGGGAATTAAAGACCTCAATGAATTCTGGAGTAAATTTTGAAAAATTTTTATCGGAATTAATTCAACCTTCGTTTTTATTTCTTAAATTATTTCTCAAAAACTGATATTTTTATCTTAAATATTTGAATCGGCTTGAAAATTGACGCGATTAGCGTGATGAAATTCGTGAATGGGATGTTTAACCGACCTGCCACTTAGGTACTGTTAAATAAAGCTGCGTAGAGACGTTGAGGGTAGTTGACACGCAAAGGTGGCTATACAACGCTATGTCATTCGTCTGCGTGTTCCTTTCCCATGAAATCCACGCAACGAAAATGTCTGTTTCAAGTCCCCCGTGTAAACAGCTGATCCATTCACAAATCCGTATTGTATTCTCAGTTCACCGAGAATATCTGTTGTACATATATACATTTCCGATAAGCCCAAATCGCGTTGAACATAAAACGAAAGAGACGTAAGATCCAAATGTCTTGAAAAAATAAATAAAAAAATGTCTTTTATCAATTGAGATTTATAAGTCTCTTTCTTCTTTTGCGATTTTGATGAGAAAACTAAGGAAATCAATCATGGTAGATTATTACGATGAAATTTTCTGTTTTAAGTATTTTTCAAAGCTTGAGAAATATATATTAAATCGACAAAATTGGGTATCCGAAGCAGGTAGCAACTCCTTTCAGGGGGTAGTTATAAACGTTATTTATGATATAGCAATTCATCACGAAATGGGAAGAATAGAGGGAAATAATATTTCGCTAGAAGTCTATATACCTAAATAATATAGAACTTTGTGAAACTATTTTCTGTTATAGGGTTATTTATATTTCCTAGTTAACCTGACAATAAACCGTGACTAGCATCCCTCAAAATATCGTTCAATCAACTGAACAATTGTTATATCCTGTTGTGCAACGTTTTTGCAATTTGTCTGTTTTTTTTTTTTAGATTTTTCTTTCATCGCCGGGTCTCGGGGTGTTTTATTGTTAGCCTATACCTACCTGCGTGTATAAGTAGGAAACAATATTGTCCGCAAATTATTCTAACGTATTATAATGCTTTGAAATTAGTCAGCAGTTTGGTGCTGCTTTGAAGTAGCCTAATTACGTTACCGGCAGAATAATACACCTGGCTGCAGGTCAGAAAGTTGAAAACTTATTTTTTTTCCATGGCGAGAACTTTTCACAAAACCACGGACAACACTGTGTTGATGGAAATCTCCCTGCACAAAATCAAAAATTCTCATTTCATAGAATCTCACGGCCGCATCGAACCACATAGTTTTTTTATTTTCTGATTTTCCTGGATAAAAATTGCGCAATTTATTGAAGTTTCATGTGGGACAGTTATGATGGAGGGACATTTATAAATTATCTATATAGAAATTTATAAACTTGTTAATTCTTCCACAACTAAATTAAAAGAAGCCGTTTTTCTTCTTGCTAGTCCTGCGAGGGTGAGATGCTCCTTAATAAACTCCACGCGGATCTGTGAATTCGACCACAGGATTCGTCTGACGATTTTTCTTCATTCTATCTATAACTTTTCCAAAACCTTTTCATTCTGAATAGTTGAATAGTTTTTATTTTAAATATATATGCAGATATAAATTTTCTACCCAACGATGGTGGATTTGCATCACCTCACGATCTTTTTATAGTTTTAAATTGACCCCTACGCCGTGTGGAGGCAGTTGATTTGATAATTGCGGCAATTGGGGCATCATAAGCTCGGTGAATCGAGTATACAACTATAAAGTTATAAATCGGGACGAAAGTAAATGAGAAATTTCGCGGTGAAAAAAATTATGAAAATACAATTTTTCGTCGCTGAGTATAAATTAGCGTATAAATTTTGTGATAAAATATATATGTTTTTTTTTTTTTTTAACATCACGAGAATCTATTCCTAGTATTTCGAAGGTATTTATACAACTCGTGAGTAAGCCAAGATCTTTCTTTAGACTCTTTCCTAGGAGGATAACACAAACACGTTCAATTTTTGGAAAGAAAACTTGAAATAAAAAGATTTCTTTTTTTTTCTTCAATCTTTCGAAGTGTTCACACCCATCGAACATAAATTTTAAACACCTGTAACTGATCACGAAGACGTATCAATATTTTTTTCCGTATGGTATGGATGAAACCTCAACCATTTTTCTCCAATAATATTATATCGATGGGGTTGAGGATAATAATGTCGTGGTTATAGTTAGCAAAATTCAAAGTCTATACTTAACAACGATCTTTTCCAATAAGATAACAGTTAATTCATTAAAAATAATTGTAAGTTGTCAAGTATATAATATGCTTCGTAATTGGAAACTGTACAAGATTATGTCGATCGTAAATGTCTTGTAATTAGCTCCCAGTACTTAGTGCCCCAAGGGTATTTTAATTAATTTTATAGATAGGTATTGGAGCCTAATATAGACAGATTTAATTCACTGCAATACCATGAAAGGTAAGGTGTAGATAATTAATTAATAATAAGACAACGCCCACGATCTATCGTTAAACTATTAGGTCATCTCAATTTACGAATCAGCGGAATTAATTTTTTACACGATTTTTATCCGATTAATTTATATTTATAATAATTAACTGTAATTAATCTGTACTAAAATATAAGAATCTAAAAAAAAAAATAAAAGAATAATACGTCATTTCAAACCAATTATAATAGTGAAGGCCTAGTTTGGTTTACGGACTCGAAACATCTCGAAAAAAAAATTATTACTCGATCATTTGCTAAGTATAGCTGATTTTATTTCGTAGTTTTTTTTTTTTGTAGATGTATTGGTAAAATTTGGAAATTATAGTCACATTTTCAGGGATCGTAACGATCAAAGTAAATAATACACACATATCCTGTTTTAGACCTTTATTCTATGCAATGTCATCTGCAAATTTCGATGTAAAAACACCCTCTGATCTTATATCATGTGGTCACTAGCCCAGATTAAAGTGAGCTCTGTAAAAAATGTCATAGATTCACTGTTGACTCAATCTTGAAATCAATTTTAGTCGAAACTGGATTCGGCTTCGTGAGCCCTCTAAAAACTAATGTGATTATGGCGTAAACTAGGATCATCAAAAAATATTCAATTTTTCATACATTTTCAGATTTTTAAAGTCCATATACCGAAAATGACTGAATTTTGAATTTTTCCCCAAATTTGTCACAGCCAAGCCAACAAAATTTTCGAAGTATTTGTAGTTTAGGTCAGAGCTACGTATAAGGACTGTATGTACGAAAAATTCTAGATTGATCGGACTAATGGTTAGATAGTTATCAAGGCAACAATTAACTCATGTCATCTTTACACAGCTCACTTCGATCTGTGCTGGTGGTCACATGACGTAAGATGCGAGGATTTTTAACATCAAGATTTGTAGGTGACATTACGTAGAATAAAAGCCTAAGACAGGATCTCGGAAACCAGTCCTCGAAGATGTGTTTAGTTTCTACATCTTGAACATAGGGATGTACCCCCTTCAATAGAATTTCTCGTTTAAGGCTTCGAGCTGCATTACACAGATCCTGATACTTGACGAGTTTGTATAAGCCGAAGTTCTTTACTGGAGTACGTAACACAAGTAAGTAAGTAAGTAGGATGATCATTATCGGAACAGGTCGAGCTTTGTATAAATATAGTGTGTTTTTTCGATGAATTTTTGTGAAGATCGAATATATAACGGTCGATCCACCTTATAAATATACTCTCTACTTTCTAGCTCGACTAAATTTTTTCGTATTGGGTAATTGAATCGTCACCCGAGATCTTCGATATAAAATGAATCTATATACGATATATAAATTCGAGAAATAAGTACGTTATACCGATAACATAGAACTTGTTTAAAACTGAAAATGTTTGCGCAGCGTATCCCAACTATTACCGGACATTCTTGTTTTGGTTTCCTCAACTTCCTAACTCCGTTATCTCGAATATTACGCAACCTAGGTAAGGAAAGGTAAGGTAATTACCCTCATTCTTATCTTTCCTTTAATAAAACTTGTCCATTGTTATGCGTACGTCGATGAAAACAAAAAAAGAAAAATACTAATGTATGTGAAAACTTGTACATAAAAGCTGCATAAACTGATCGCCGAAATAATAAATATCACATAACGAGTAATGCGCCATATATGAATTGAAATTTATAAACATATATAATATAGTCGGGTCTGTATACTTCATTGAACATTTATTAGAAATAGAAGGCATTAGAATTACCTACAAGTTTACTAATCCTATTGGACTCAATCCAATAACGCGAGAAGGCAGCAGTACACATACCTGTACAATCCGTGAATACATACATTACATTTCATACACCACTAGTAACACTTTTACTTCTATATATCCTCGAAACCTAGATATTTCCACAATTTTATGCCGATGTAACTCATCTGCATTATATTTAGATATACGCATAGAAAATTTTTGGCACTAATCGTAAATTGCCTAAAACAACAAATTGAAATTACCCTTCGATAACACCGATTTGTGTTTTGGCACAAAAAAACAGAACAACATCGAAAACGAGTGAAAATTTCATGACACCCTTACCTGCGTGCGGAGGTCCAGGAGATACCGGTGGCGGAATACGTTGGGTGACAGCAGCATCCCCGTTGCTAAACTCCGTTGGTTTTTGTTGCACATCGGCCATTTTTTCTCCCTAATCCAATTTAGAGAGTATTAAAGCACGACTGAATGACACTATATCGCCACTTCACAGATATCTGAGGATTATACGGTACCGAGTTGACACTAAACGCAATGTAAATACGAACAGCAATCTCCGTTACCGAGGAGGTATAACGACACGGAGGACGCAGGAGATACAACGCGTTTAAATTGACTGCTCCCTGCCGCCGGGTCGCACGCGCGCTACTCTACTAAGTGTTCGGCTAAAAACCGAACGTTTCCGATATTAACCGATTGTAAACACGACAGATATGCCTGACGTGCATTGAGGTAAGCGTCGCGGTCACTGTATGCGTACGTAGCGTGGGAGGCAGATTCGTCCGATCATCTGCAGCGTCTTTTTTACGTTACTCGACGATAACCTTTTCAAATCATCAACTTTATCAGACTTTCTCGGATTTATCTAACTAGTTTTTCGTAGGTACTTTTACCGGCTCACTGCGCCCACGTTCGTCCGTTCAAATAGCTTGAGGCTGATATGTATATATTTGTTGAATGCAATGATGAACGTCTGATAAGAATTACATAAATTTTAGTAAATTTTATCTATTACGTTTGCAAAATTAATTTATAATGCATATAGGTATATCGAATATTTGGTTATACATATTTAAGTTTTGTGAAACACCGCCTGACCTGCACACCTTTGTTTGCAGCTGATAGCCGATTCATGTAAGCCTATCGATTTGTTTTTTTTTTGTTCCAACTCTTGTGTCACCGACACATCTGCACGCTGCGTATCATTGCTGATTAACGGTTATGGAACGACGTAGAATTTAAAATAAACTAAAAGAAGCGAAGGCCGTATAGCTTACTAAATTCGTTTATTTTGTGAATCGGTTGTATTCTTTTGCTTTTCGGTAAATCGACAATTTTTATATTTTCTTGAAGTTTAAATGCTATATTTCTCTCCGTATTCTTTTGTTTATTTGAAGCTTCGAAGATTTAAAAAAAAATTGCGCGGCACTTGATGCTTCACTAAAGTTTATTCTTTGTCTGGAACACATGTATAGTCGATCGATATATCTTCTCACAATCTGCAGTATGCAACATCTCGGATCTCGCTTCTACTCGTAGGGGAGGATGAGTTCGAATGCCAGCCACTGAAATTAATATCTTATAAATTAATTTGTTTTGATATGAAATAATATTTCATTTTCAGCCGAGACAATCATGCGTATTTGCATAGTTTGTTTAGCGTATTACTTTTCATCGACTATGGCAGATATGAAAGAAGTATTGGTTTCGGTCGAAAGTGACTTTTGCTAATTTCAACGAATCTCAACGTTTTCGACCCTCTGGAATTCCAAAAACAGGTCTTTAGAAAGATGTCGGTCTGTCGGTCTGTCCGACATACTCGCACGATGATTTTGGAAACGGCTCCATGGAAAAATCTGAAATTTAGATGACTTTATATTCGAATGATGGGCATCAAAAATTGCCATATCCCATGACATTCTAACGTTCGCTTCTATCGAAAATAAATTGATTTTCAATTTTTATATTAGGGTAGTCCTTATTTAGGGCTCGGACGAATTTCTTAAAAATCGGCTCCAAGTAATTCAAAAACAATAATTCCCTATTTTTTCAGATTTTTGTCTCAACTCTAACCCCTCCCACCAAGAGAGTGGATTTCCCCATTCAAAATACACGTGTTTCGAGTATATTCTTGATATATATTTTATTTGTAAGAGAAATAGTTGTCAAAAAATCTGTAACTGCGAGTTTCAGTGGGCATTGGTGCTACTATCTGATACAAAATTCACATCATCATACCAGGTGATCTAGACGAATTGAACACCCTCTAAATCTGTCTGAGTTGTAAAAAAAAAAAGTCGGATTAAGAGGGTGTGCAATTTTTTTTTTTGTTACGGAATCTTATTCTACGGGAAAATGACGAATATTAAATAATTTTTGAATGTCGAACTATACATATTCTGATAATACTTGACAGTAATTCTGGGGAATTCATGAGTTTGTCGGATGATGGAAAGTACCGTGAAAAACCGTCTTTTCCGGCTTGTTTTCAATATCGTTGCATTTGATGGCCTCCTCAAATTTCGTGGGTGAATAAATATCCAATGCATGTAAATGATTCTCAAAATAATTGTAATTTTTCAAGAAGAACAAAAAAACAGAAGAAAAATAAACAAGAAAAATATGTTCTGGTTGTCGTAACGAGCATATCCTAAAAAATAAAATAATTTTGAAAATATAAAAATTTTAAACTAATTCTAGCCTGACACAGCGGGGCCACCACGTGGAACTATAATAAACGTCAACTCAATGCTGTTACGTATTACTGACCAGCATTTCCCAAAAACACAAGAATTTATCTAGAAAATATTGTGAAACATCAGAGTAAAATGAAACATCGACGGAAATCGTTTTTGTGTTGATAATTTGAAATAGATTTATCGAAAATTAATGAAAACTCTATCATTTACCGACGGAGGTTCCTTATTACTGCAGAAAAATTCATGAAAATTACAATTGCCTGTAAATTTTATGAGAAACAATCTATATTATGACCTCTGAATCAGAAATCAAATTTTTGGTACCTAAAGCTGTTGCTTCGAAGATCCAGATGTATGTAATTCAATTATTTCCTTATTAACTTCCCGCTATGAGAATTGAAAATTTTCAAAAAAAAAGGGAAGTTATTGGTTTCGGTCGGATATATCGATTTTCGAAAATCGAGTTTTCACCAGATCTCGACGTATTGAATTAGGGTCCTAGGAAGCTATTCTGACTATTTTTGGATGGACGTCTGTACGTATGTGTGTGTGTGTGTGTGTAAACAAATTGTTGTTGTACGATATCTTTAGAATGAATCGACCGATTGAAATGGTTCTCACGGCGATCGAAAGGGTTTATCAAGACTTAGATCTGATTAGATTTTGGAGTCGTTCGATCAAGTAGTTTTAAAGTTATTCGAAAAATGAAAATTAAGAAAAAAATCTTTTCATGTTTCTTGCGCAAAACTCCTGAACTGTTCGAGCGATTAGTATCAAACCTTAATCAGATTTAAGTCTTGGATAGCCCTTTCGATTGCCGTAAGATTCATCAAAATCGAACGATTAGTTTAAAAGATGTTGCATGACAAAAATTTTTTTTTTGTCGTACGATACCTTTGGACCGAATTAATCGATTTGAATGATTCTTGCGGCGATCGAAAAGGTATACCAAGACTTAAATCTAACTGAATTTCGGAGTCAATCGGTCAGGTAGTAGTTTCAAAGTTATTCAAAGAATAAAAATTGAAAATTACATTCTTTTAACCTGAAAGGTTGGGGCAGGAAGTTTTAGGTCTGACCCAACGTGGTCAGCCGGCACTTGTTTTTGACTGAAATTTTTACTGACATTTTTGCTGACTACGTCGTCTTTCCCTCATAAAATAAGTATAGGATTCAATTTTTCACGTGCGGAATTATGCATTGTTAGATTCCTCAAGATTTAATCATAGTTAACGCCTTCAAGTATCATATGTCATGCGAATTGAATTATTTTCAGATAATCGTATAATTGGGTCGCAGAGATATGAAAGTGACTGAAAATCCATTTATACTTTAAACTCAATAAATTTAGATATACAATACCTACATATGCATACAAGACTTGTGACATTTTTTGCTCAATCACTAATCAGCACCGTGTGAAGTCCTCAACCACAGCAAGGTGTTGTACCCATCCAGATTATTGGCAGACAATGAGACGTTATACCGCAGTTACAGAGAAATGTGATATATTATAGATCGTTCAGATAAATCATAAGATATATAGGTACCTTTCGTTTTATACACTGCATTGACGTAACAAAATATTTCACGTACATACCTACACGTACTATAAATTCCAGCGAAATTTTTTTATAGTGCATTTCATTACGTACTTACCTCTTCGATCAATAAATCACCAATCACGTAACAATACATGTTAAACGCATAGGCTAATTCTCTTCAAGGTAATTCGTATCCATATCAATAGATGATTGATCACCGAGTGCCAAAATATTGCCACTCAACTCCTTTGATATACAATATAGGTATATGTATAGTGATACAAAAAATTAGCAATATACATTATACTTTTTGCCAGAATTTCGAAAGTCTTGAAATATTATTTAACTCCACGTTGATTAGATGTAAATAATTTGACTATAAGCTTTATGATGATGAGGTGATGCGTAGTAATTTGAACTTATTATCCCCGATCTTTCCATTTAAGATTTCAATATTTAATTCAGTAGTTAATTCTGGTTTCAGGCAGATAGGTGTATATATATATATGAGTATGTGTATTAATAAATGGTACGTTGTATTTGGAATCAAATATTTTCTTTTTTTGTTTTTTGTTTTTTTTTTTTTTCGTTTTTTAATATCGTATTGATATTGTTTTTGGCACGTCTCGAAAGAAGTGCGATTTTATTATTATAGTATAGTAATATTGTAATAATATATATATAGTATAGTAATTAAAATAACATGGTTATTTCTTTCGGTTTAATACAAGGCTGCACATCTAGACTACACGATATACCTTAGACGATAAATGAATGGATGTGATGATACATCCATACATCACGTACATAACAATATACATGAATACAACGATGTGTCAAACCAAATTAAATAACGTTGTTTGTTTGTAACAGGTAGCTTGTCTTGGCATTTATATTTGTTATTTTTTCGTATTGGTATTATTATTATTATTATTATAATCCCATTAATTATATATTTATAATTGTCTAGTAGTTGTTTTTGTTGTTTTTGATTGTTTTTTTTTTCTTTTTGACATTATTAAATCAGAGAAAATAAAAATATCTAACAAGTTATTGTTACAATAATTATATTATAAATGATGAAATTGTTCGATGATGATGTTGAAACATACTGAGATGTCAATAAGGTCATAGGTAGGTATAGAATTATAAGACCTTGGAGACGAACGTAATTTGGCGTGTCCTTCGTTAATTGTTCGTCTTTAAGAAGATGTCCTGGTGGCGTTAATTGCTGCGTGAATTATTAATTTCTTTTGTTTTTTTCCTTTCACTTTAATGATTTTCATTAGTTTTCTTCGTAAATTCATTATATTTTCCTTCTTTCTTTTTTTAAACACTCAAAGTTGCGATGGATTCGATGACGTTTGATCTTTATTCGTTGGGGTTGGTGTCTACAGCTGCTTTGTCACACATTCTACGAAGGAACGCTGCAAAAGTCAATAAAGAATGTTAAAAAACGTACACCAAAATATTCACATATATGAAGCGTGAACAGACCGTTCAGACCTGGCCATGAAGCTCACTATTATTCATTTTCTTTTTACTCATTGGTAAGTCGTAGGAATTTGCAAAAAATACTCCAGGATTTGCAAAGTTTTTAATTTTTAACAAAAATGTTTATTCAGCAATGGCTCAATCGCTCTTATCAACCACAGTCGGTTTTGACGAAATTTGGACAGTAAATTATTTGTAAAAAAAACTCCGAAATCCAAAACAAAAATATGCGCGACCATAATCGATACAAGTTTGAAATTTTTGTCTATTTACAAAGAATTTACTGTGTTAATTTCATCGAAATCGATTGTAGCTTTCATCGATTTCACCTAATCGAGCGATTACTGGGTAAATAATTTTCAAAAAAATTTCAAACTTAGCCAATCTCTTTTTTTTATCATCCCCTTCAACATACTAACAATAGAAAAACATTGAGAATGGTGAGGGTCACGGCCTGATCTGAAAATCCTTACATATATGCACCTGAAAATAATCCATATTCAACACATGGTTTTGGCTCTATATTTTATTAAAAAGCTTGTTGCATATCATGCGATTTTGCGATAGTTACGAAATATTTTAATAGACTATCGAGTTACTTGCGCAACTCTAAAATAGTCATTGTATAGCCATGACGAATGTCAACTAAATTTTCTTATCGCTGACGTGACGTGGGAATTGCTCAACCTTTGGCTCAAGATCAGACAATGGACCTGATAAATCCATACAGCAATTTCACGAAACGATCATTTAAGCAGAGAAATAGATTGATGTGATAAGCTTCTTATAAAGTGGCTATTCAAGATCGCTTCAATAGTAAATTCCATTTGCTACTAGGCGTGCTTATCATTTTTGCGAAATAGCAAAATTTTTATGACGTGGCACAAGAAATTTGGCAATGATAAAAAAAAAGAAAAAAAGAAAAATGACATAACATAAAAATACTCGTCAGTTAAGTCACACTGACTTTTGGTATACAGGAATTATGAAAGATGATAAGAGCGTTGATGTTTTCCTTAACACACAGTTATAACATAGAATATAGAGACATAATATTGTTAAATAAGTTTTTTGAAATACACGAAAAACGAACAAAAAGAATAATACGGGGTTATTGACTGTGCTGCAAGTATCTTCCAGGCGATGCACTCTGTGATTTCTAAAAGTATACGTATATGTACATATAAAGCGATAAAGAGTTTACATTATAATGCGAAGCGAGGAAATCGGACAGGGTTTACTCACGATTCAAGATTGGTGGCGACTTCTTGGTTTACGACATCAGCTTCTTCAGGAATGCTGTAAAATAATCACGAAGGGGAACATGAAACACGGGGAAATCTACGGGATCTATTAGGGGTAATTGAATACTCAATACGATGCCGATTTCTACGTTATTCTCTGGCAATCATATAACGGGGTATTCTTGTGGGGGGTGCAGGGCGTTGGGTGTACTTGTACAATTCATTGTAAAACCAGGGTTCAAATAATCGGGTATCTACTTCACTTTGGAATTTCTCTAAAAAAAAAAAATAGCAAAAATAAAAAATTATCTTTCCCTCGTTACCAACTAAAATCGCTGCGCATTTCCCGCTTATGATTCAAAAATTTCACTTTGTTATCTCTTCGAAAATTCCTTCTAAGTTTTCACCTCACATGCGAAAACTCGGTCTTAGCTCTCAACCTAATTTGTATTATTACAAAGATATTTTACGTTCAACTGGGGTGGACAATATTACGTGCTGGTTCTACGTAGTTACAATTCAAAGATCAGGGCCATATGTATGTACGAGGTTGGAGAGTCAAAAATCTGAAAACACGGTATGTAATACGTATGGTCGAAAACTCACGGGCATATGGGATGAAACCGTCTTCGTCTTCGGGGTCCATGTTGTCCCTGAGTACCTCCTCGGTTTCAGCGTCACTGAGACGCTCACCTGTGGAGACGACATATTAATTAAAATATAATTACGAAGTTCAGAAACGGATTTTTATCGGGCTCAATTCTTGAACTACGTATATTGATAGCACCAACTTGCATGAAAAAAAAATTGGCGAGATACGAACAGCCTGATCCTTATTTATACGAGAACACGCGACTTCGATCAGGGATATTAAACCTTCCGGACTAATACCGAAAAATTATGAATCGAGAACAGACTGAGACGGCAGTGAGAGATTGAAAAACGTGCATTATATGGCGCGAGAATAAGATCTGATTAGTAAGTTTAGATGTAAGTGAGTGCCAAACGATTTCGCAAGCAAATGACAATCTCAGTCGTATTTTTCAAATCGATTGTTGGACCTTGTCCACACGATTTCCCCGGAACTACTTGACCAACGATCTTGAAATTTTTAGGGCTCTTTCTCATTATGTTCGACTATCAAGCTACCCACAGACAAATTAATCTGACCTACCAATCAGTAGATAAAAAATGATCCCCACAATTTCGATAAAATTTGAAAAAATCAATTTTCTTTCGGGTCAATTGGATACTAGTTATAAACTTATAAGATGTTTCGAAATTATTGATACAGTAGTTGTAAGTCCACTTTGTACTCGATGCCCATTACATGTGCCTTGTACTAATATGCTCCCTTAGATTGTTTTTCAAAAACGGAAGCCCCCAGAGATTAAAAACTTGGCACACTTCCATATATACTCAATACTCGCTACACTGCAGGTTAAATTTTTTTCGATAAATCAACATTTTCGCCCACAATTGTATATCGAAAATTAAAGTTAAAATTCCCTTAAGGGTAATTGTGTGACGTCGATACGTAAATTAGTCGAAACGTTAAACGTACCAAGGGTGAGGAGTGTGTGAGACAGCTCGGCAGCGAGCATGGTGCCATTCTCAGCCTTGTCGTAGAGTTTCAGACACTCGAGGAAGTCCTCGTAGCAACCCTGGTCCTTGTCTTTCTTGACCTGGCTGAAGATGGGAAGGAATTCATCGAGCTTGAACTGTTTCTCTCCCTTCTTTTTGGTGCCTCCCATTTTCTCGATGGTGGCATTCGTCGGGTTGAGGTTCAAGGCACGAAGAACGTTTCCCAAATCGACAGCGTCGATAATGTTAGTTCCGGTGAAATCGTAGATAGAGAAAGCGAACTCCGCCCCTTAAATAATAGAAATTTTAAAATTAAATCCAACGAACGATCAGCCGATATCGAAGAACAAAGACTTTCGTTTGAATCGCTTATAAAAAATTATTCACAATTTTCATATACACGGAGGAAGATATCCGACACATATACGTTGACGTATTAAATTCCCGCACTAATTTCACAAATATTCAAAAGCTGCAACTATAAAAACTAAATAATATATTTATTTGTATAGAAACGTGTGTCCGCGGCGTAATCTGGAACAGTCGAAGAACTTTCCCCGTGATTTTCCATCATTCCCAAACGGTATAGGTATTTCATTTATTTTGTTAGCCCTACTTAACGGTTGTAAATTACTTGGGGCGCTAAAAAAAAACAAAAAAGAAGAAAAAAAGAGAACCGTGTCGAGGTAAAGATATACCATTAAATAGTTATATTAATTCATCGGCCAGAGCTCGTTCAAAAATATCCAATGCCTATGTTTAGACTTTAGTATTGGAACCCACTCTGGCCACGAACAGGAGCGCCTGGCTCAAGTTTCCCCCCGGCCATATAAGAACAGCACCCAAACCTATTTTTGGCGGGCGGCAACACCACGCGTTCCCTAATTAGAACAGAAACCGGGCATCCCGAAGTTCACCCATTATGTGTAGTAGGTACCGTAGATTGCGTAATCTCCGTACTTCCCATGAAATTTTCTTTTTTTTTTTTTTTTTTTTTTTTGAATTTAATTTAATTTTTTTTTTGTACTGTTTTTTTTTTTTTTTTTTTTAATTTTTTTCTTCCCCTCGATTCAAAAAACAATCAAATAAAAGTAAAAATCATAATTCATTCTTCGCAGTAGTTTATATACTTCGAACTTAGATGTTGTTTTCATTATTGTTGTTATTATTATTATTATTATTATTATTATTATTATTAGATCTCTTCTTTCGTTTTTTACGGTACGGTTACACTTTTGAATTTTGTTATCACTGTATATTCGTAATTGTAGCCGTTCTTTTTTCATTTTCCATCGTACTCCTGTATAGTGTTCACTGTACAGGTGAAGTACTTTTGTTATATCTGGTTTGTAGTTGTGATATATTATTTGACATATAATAATAAGAAAAAGAATGGATCGATATTTGATACACGGATATAAATCGCGTCTCGCATGGTGGTATGGTAATATAATTACAATCACTGTGACACAATATCTTTTCGATAGTATAAAAACACTTCGTGCAGCGTTGCGGAGGATTTAAATTTTGTATAATAACTTATTCATCACTTTTACTCGTAGGTATATACATTAATGAATTAATTGTGTGTTTGTATGTCGTGTAGTTTAATTGAATTTTTCCTTATTTGTAAATCGTGTATGAAAGGTGTGTGTTTTTGAGTTTAGTTTTTTTTTTTTTTTTTTTGTGTAGATCAATTTACTCACTTTCGACGTCCTTTGCGCTGAGATCAGCCTGTAAATTAGAAAATACGTATTCTTTAGAACTGATATGTAGGTGTAATTTTTACACAATTCGAAAGAATTCAAAAAATTTACATTCTCTTAACCAGCGAGGATTGATCAGTTGAAACAAAAATAAAAAATTACAATCATTATCACAAAATTACTATCTTAACGAAGAATTTGATAAATTTCTAATACCCCAAAACACGCCGATATCGATATCTTCAAACTAAAATTTGTTACGAGATGTCAATTGTTCGGTTAGTTTGAATTCATGGAAATGAAAGCTTTTTCTTGATTAACAATGTTGAATTTTTATTTCCTCTTTTAAAAAATCGCTGGGCTTTGCGTTCAATAATTTAAAATGAACATTCAAACTGCTTATACGTACAGCATTATCATTGAGGTAATTTTTTGGATTTCGAATCCTTGGCTAGCACCATTCAGTATATCTACTTACCATTGCTGTTTGGTATGTGTGACGGCTCCTGGATGTTCCCTCAACGAAGTTTGAACCAGAAGTGGGACCAGGAGGTACCGTGCGGATTCATTTTATTAATACAGATGTCGCCTCGACAGGGACATATGAGAATCGTATAGTATCTCGCCTCAAAAACGTCTCGGTATCTAACTTTGGCAACGTGGCATTCCAAAAACAGTTTACAGACTCAAGAGTCGAAACTGTGTTACGTATTACGATAAATGGTTTTTAACTATTGTATTTTCGTGTCAGGGTTGCCGGATCCGTTCTATGGGTTTCGGCTCCCGGATAGTCGCAACTCAAAAATAATCGAGCTCATCGTCAGTTACGGCAAAAGAAATTACCTTCGATGGAAGTTTCGCCCGGTAGCTGCAGCGGTCCCAAAGATCTTTTAAAGAGAATTCGAAAGCCTCAACAATTATTTATAATCACGTAATTTCATCGTCTTCGAAAACCATCATTTTCACCGTTCATTTTCTCAATCTTTCAATTCATTCTGAATTGTTTTCTTCTTTCGAATCATGCTGTAGACACATTTCTTTGGGATAACGCACTCAAGTCTAATATACGAGTGTCAAAGTATATTCCGAAATTCAAGGAGCGCTAAAAGTATCAGAAATTCCTACGTCCGTGTTATGGTTTCGGTTAAAATTATCGAAACTGGGTTAATTTTTATCGTCAAAATTCTATCATGGTTGGAATTTTTGTTTTTTCTATTTATTTAGCCGTCGAGACGTTTCTTCAACGAGTATAAAGGGTTTTTTTTTTCAATTCTCTTCTCCGCGAAGTGACCATGATGAAGCTATAATGAAATTCTATTAATATTTGTACCGTCAGAATATCGCTATTCCATTTTATACGGGTTATATTACGTAATATATTTGTTCGAGTTATACACAGGCGTACGCGTATTTCAGATGAATTTCATTTATTTCTATAACACTGCACATTCTTCGTATACAATTTTCAAAACGTATCGAAAGCTGTACTATGAGGTATCATTGTTTTATGAGTCCTCGCCGATGATACGTTGAACACCGTCTCTACGATTTCGATAATAAATAATTTATTGACCCGTAGATATGATATTTTTGATTACAACTTTACCCCATGTATTTTGTGTCGTTCGAAACAACGAATAATAATAATGGCGTGAATTCAACGTACATGGACTTGCAGTAATTGTCTTATAAAAAAATCAATCATAAGCGATCATAATTTTATTTAATAGAAAACATATACACATGACTTAACAATCTCTACTTCGTTTAAATCTTGAGAAAAATTTCCTTAACCTTCTTCCGAAAGATTTTTTCTTTTTGTTTTTTAGCTTGGACTCTTCATCTTTGGCTTCACCTTTCTTTTCGAAACGTTCCGGAACGGATATAGAGGTTTCGGTTCTTCTAACTAGAACATTTCCTCCGGGATCCGATGTTCCAGACTCCTTTTCATTTGTCACAGTTTTTCTCGAAATAACTTCCCCGTGTTGAGGCGTGACAACTCTTGTAATCAATCCTGCTGTGCACCAGTACGGTTCTTCGTCTGTGTAATTGTCCAAACGGTGTTTCGACCGTTTGACATTTTCCCGATCATCGAGTTCCTCTTCTTTCCTAAACGTCTGCTGACTCTGACCTATTAACGAATCCTCAATATTTCTGCTCGCAGCATCATTTTCCCCAGCTAGTGCCACTGATTCTTGATCGAAAATCACCGGATGATTATATTCCTGATATTCTACGAGTGCAGGGCCTTTTTCATCGCTTGATCCTTCAATGACTCGGATAAACTTTTCCTCTGATTCTTCCCAACTGGCTATACCCTCCTTGTTTCCATGGTCAGGTGAATTTCCTTTCGTGGAATCATTGTCTTCTAATTCCTCGATCATCTTGTGCAGAAAACACGTTGATACTTTCGACGCATCGTGTTGGGGCTTAGAATTAGCGTTACTCGGAGGTCCCACTTCCGCCTCTAGTATCGTGGCGTCCACGTCACCTTGACCATCGCAAATAATTAATTGCGCAGTTTCCATGTCTCCGAATTCCAAGCTGTTTATATTTTGGACTGCCTTCTTCACCTGTTTTTCAATATTAGATCCATCGGCTGGTAAAACGTAGGCGGAATCCCCGATCTGAATATCCTGCAGACCTTTGACGATCTTAGCGACTTGTTCTGCATGAACAGAATCGCATACTACATCGTCGCGAACTCGTAGATGCATCACTTGAACCACAGGCCTTTGGGCATCCGCCGATGAAGAATTCGATGTTTCATTTTCCGGAGATAAGGTATCCGCATTGTCCTCGTTCACGGATCGAACATCTCGGCCGGTCAAATGTTCCGGAGGACAGTTATTCGCCAATAATACTTCTTTCCAAGGCTTGCCTTGAAGATGAAGATCGGTATTTCATTTCTACAGATTTATTGGATCTTTCTTCTCTGTCAGACTTACCTTCTTTTCGGCTAATGTCTAGGATGCTCAATGCACCGGTGACGACGTTTTCGATCATGTCTTTGGCGAATGGAGCCACAGAATCACGGTCGCGATTCGTTTTCGATAGGACTTCACTTGATCTCTGTGTCAATATTTCATCTCCTGCTTTGAAAAGACCAATTTTTGTTGTTGTTTAGGATTTACTAAGATCATCTACAAATGTACAATTAATTACCTGTAGTCAATTGATCTTGCAGTAATTCAGGTCCCAAGTCAGATTTTGACATTTTCTATTTTTATTGCGAAATGATGGTATTCAGTTTTATTTGACAGCTTGATTCAGATTTTTTTCTATCATCTTCCGAAGCCGGCTCGAGCGATTATGACTTTCAACAAACTTCAAACCGTTCGCACTCGTCAGTCGAGGAAATTCTGTCAAAATTCGAGGCACAATTTATAACACAATCGACACTGGTTCAGAAAAAAATTGAATATGCCATAGAAACTCACGGAGTATAATATTCTCGTGGCCAATCACGTAGTGCACTAATACCTTGTGTAACAAATAATAGAAATAATCTTCCAAATGTCCAATTTTTAGGCAAGTGACGTCGTCACTTCGGGAATCATCGTGGATTTATTTGTCTGGTATGATAATATTTCCGAAATTGCTTGTTCCGACTTTAATGAAATGCAGGAATTGAATTTGGCCGATAATAACAAATTTTTCGAAGACGATGGACAAAACCAATCGAGTACCCAGTACACGTGGTCCAAAGAGAATGTTCGAGTCCTTCTAGAAGTTGAGGTGATTGAAAGTCTCTACGCTGCAATGTCCAGGGAAAATGAAAATTCTATAGATCGAAGTGGGGTAATCGAGGTTACAATCATCCGGCCAGAAACAGCGGATTCTTTCATAAATTTACCAGAAAATTCTGTGGCTTTTAGCACACTTGAAGAACGGGACGAGAGAATCAACGAACTTCAAAATCGTGCAGAAGCCCATCGAAGATCAGCCACCTGTGCTACTGATCAATACCGTATTCCGCATCTTGACAGACGACAGAAGAACACTTTTTTTGCTAAAAACCTGAGCGACGATCCAGCGATAAACGTAGGCGAAATCGTTGGCGATTTACCTTCAAAAGTTACGTTGAAACCACGGATTGTGGTACCTGAAAATAATGTGAAACTTCGTCACGGTGATCATTGCGATTCTCTTAATTCGGATCCCGAGATTCCGTGCGTAGAAATTGATCGGCGAAACGTTGCCGCAGGTCTACTGAAATCGTACGTTAATTTTCGTAATTCTGAAAGTAAGATGCGCGGTACGCTGTCTTGTGTGAATCCTCTGGTTTACCATGTTCATCTAGAATCAGAAGCAACTCAGCAAGATCAACCACTCGTTGAGTTGAGTGCTGCACAAAAAATACTCGAAGTTTATGAGCAGGATGAATCCTCGGGGTTCAATGCTAGAAGTAAAATTATTGAAGCGATGCGGAAAACATTGGCAGAATGGGGTTCGGATGAGAAGAGAATTGCGGATACACTATGCAATGATACTTCGTCACTGACGAGGTGCGAGCACTGCGGAGTAATTAGTTTCAAGAAAGAACAAATTCCGATACCGAAAATTGGGGACAAATTTTCAACCAATGTGCAACCACTTCATTGCGGAGACGACGAAGAATGCTGTTTAACTGGAAATACTCAAGGTGGCTTCTGCGACATCAGCTCCTTCAATGGCAATGATCAAATGCCACAAAACCATTCCAACGAAAATGTCCCGAAGTCAAAATCCTCGATGTCGATAACAGAAAACGGAACCACTCAATTACATGAACCGGGAATTGAAAAAAGACCTGAGAAGTCTTCACGAATAAAGTTTGACAGTCCTTATCACGAACCAGACACGAAATTGTTGCTACGACGATCTACAAATGGTGGAAATATCGATGCGCCATTAGCTGTGGATACAATGACAGCGGAACGTGACAGCAATTCCATGTGTGAAAATACGATGAAGATGATCGATGTTGGCCAAAACAAGGAGTTGAAAAGTGATATGCTTCCTTTGGTAACGACCGATAGCTACGGGCGTTGTTTACTGAGCGTGGAGAAGAACGAAAAGTCGAATGATGCCCGTTTCAGGAATACATATTCTACCTGGTATTCTACCCGCTACTCCCCGAGGCAAATTATTCCGAAAGGTTTCAAGAAGCCAGTCCAAAATACTTATCGAGACAATCAAAATAGAGACAACATTGGAACCGGTAATAGCAGGACCAAAACTGAGAGAAAATATTCTACTCTGGTGGGCAAAGACTGCAAGGAAAGTAAAGCACCAATTTGCAACAACGCGGATAATAACAATGTCACTGGTGTACCCGGAAAACCAAAGACTAACCCTATTGCGAAATGCAAAACTTTTTCAGTGCAAGATTCGTCGCGAAAAAATAAGCTCACCGGGTTGCTAGGACCTTCATCCTACATTCCTACAAAACTTGAGAACACCAGTTCAATCAAACCGTTATCATCAAAAAACTTGGCTAACTACACGGTCAGGGATAAACCATATGCGATTGCCCGGAAGGAACGGACACTTTTGCGAATAGACGGAGAACCGTCCGTTACACGGAAAGGTCAACAAAACTTGATACTGTCCAAGAATAACGAAAGTGAATTGCAAGCCAAAGCTCATTCCTTATTACGTAAAAAACGTACTTTGCAAGGTGGAGGTATTCGGAAAGAGTCACAGAATCATCATGCGAACTCGAATAATCCGACGAAAAATCTTCATCGTTGCTTCACCGTTTATTCAGACGATAAAGTATCCACAGACCAAGAGTATCCGAGCAGCAATCAACTTAGTAACGGTGGCAATGATCAAAGATCATTCCATAGCACAAAGAATCGCAAACTTAATCAGATTAACCCTGATTTCAATAATTCTGCCCCGATGATTGGTCTTGGGAGAAAGTCATTCGGTAACGAAGATGGATATTTGCATGCAGACGATAGCTTGCCCGTACAATATAATGCAGAAAGTGAGACCACTGCTTTCAGTTCTAGTTCGTCTGAAAATGTTATCCGAGAATGGGCCAATTCGTTCAGTCCAGTTCCGAGGTTTCACTGTGAAGGACTCGATGATGGTCGGTCATCTTGTGATGCTATACGAAACATCAAAGTCCAGATCGAGAAGGCGATTGAAAAATGCTCAAATTATAATGCCGTTGCCTCAACAAAAAAAATTCACAGCCACGAAACTTTGACGAATACTGATAACTCGTTGGAATTAGATCAGAAAAATGTTTTTCCAGATTTAGATTACACCACCAAACAATGTGGGCGATTCAATGATAAAAACTGCCATCACTTTTCAGCTAATGAAGCGATGTCATTAATCAATGCAGCTCAACCTGCAGTATATTTGCAATTAGAAATTGACGGGAGAACTCGAGGACTTGAAGATAATAGCTGTATAGCTTTAACGGCTGATACTAAAATGGAAGGAAAACGTTTCGAACCGATGGAAGCCTCTGAAGAAATATTTCTTGGCAAGCAAAAACACCTCGCAATCAGGACACCAGTGGCAAACGCTTTTGCTGATCGTAAATCGTCACTAGACCGCTTGAAGATGACTTACAAAAATCCAACCTCCGTGATATCATCAAGTAGCGAATATAGTAGCGAGTATCACCAGGAACATGGAGTTCAGCAACGTTATTCGTGTAAAGTAGAGGGTGGAAGTGTTTTGCAGCTTAACGAATCCGAGACGTTCGAACGTCAGATAAAATACGACGAATTTTTGTCCAAAGATGTCCATAACGGGAGTAAGGAGAACATGAAAGCAAAAGCCCTACCTGTGTATAGAAAAATCCTCGAGAGTAATGACGAAATGGACTGGGAAACGTTTCAACAGCTCGTTGGAACTCTGCATCCCAGCCAGAAAGAACTTTGGTGTGATATTTGCAAGGCAGTCAGTAACGAGGCGAAAAGAGTTTCCGGTGAAACAGGCGCATCAACGGAAGTCTGCATAGAGATTAATCCCGTACAGATTTCCAGTCAATCCTTTCCCTGCGAGGAGAGAAGAAGCAGAGTCGAGACTTCGGGCAACGAAATAAGCTTCGAAATGGACATGATTTTGACGGACTCCGAAACGTTTTTGAATGAAAGTAAAGAAACTCTTTACGAGTCTCAAAACTGCCACTAAACTTTTTCGAGACAACATGGTACTGAGAAAATCACTTTGTCGTCAATGTAACTCGCGCCATTGTAAAACCGAAACTTCAGTTCATATTAAATTATTCAAAAAATATTCATACTACATGATGTATTTTTAAGTCGTAAAAAAAAAATATATGCCTCGTTGAGCTAATGATCTTGTTGTGATATTACACGAACAATTATCAATCAGACTGCTCATACAATGTCGATGTGTGTACATACACGTCGATTACTTGATTCTGCTAATAATACGTTATAAAAAAAAAAAAACTATTCATCCAATCGGGGTCGAGTTTTCGCAAGCATGCTGACACAATGACAAACACAAACACGGTATCGATTTAATTTTCTAATATTATTATATATTTAGCAATTTTAAAGCGACAGTGCAGCTCGTTTCTTTCTCCCCGCAGCGTACTTTGGTTAGCAACAGCACCACAAATCAGAAACTACTTACAGACACGGATTCGGATGGAATTTTATTGGAGAAGAATTCAAAGAAGCTTACAGACGTGGGATTCTGTCTTCTATTTTGTTTCTATATTATATGAGAACGAACTGAGCTAATTTTCGAAAATCTCGCCTTTGGATTTTCAATTATAACGCTAAGACATTATGACACAGCCGCAATAGCTGCAGAGTGGAATTAAAATGAATAAATAATCTATGATTTAGAAGAAATTTTTTCTTTTATTCACGCGGCAAACTTATCGAAGATTTCATTCCTTCACTGTCTTGGCAGGATGCAGGGTTGAAGAAATTGGGTGGTGGTCCATCCGGCAGAATCCCGGAAAAATCGATGGGCGACGGCGCGTTTGTGTCCTAGTTTCCATTGCGACGCGCGCACATTCCTCTCATCCTCGTCATCGTCATCGTCCTTGTCCTCCTCGTCGGGAACTCCGCACCGTTTCATTCCGTTCTGTTCCGTCTCCTCCGCGCTATCGTTCAGTTAAGAATTTTCTGTTGCCTCTACCTGCCGCTGAATCTCAATGCAATCAGACTTTGAAGATGCCTAAGCCATTCACTCGCGTGAGTCTTATATTATCATCCCTTTATCGCTATTAGTTCACGGATTGCAACAAGAAATGATTAATATCGTCTCGTTACTGCTGCAATTTTTCCAATCTAAAAAACAAATAAAATAGATATTCACAGAAGAAGAGACAACGAGTAAATCGTTTCAAAAAATAGCTCACAATCAGCTTCGGTTGTACATCAATCATTCCAATCGTCAATTCTCATTTCTAATTCTATTAAAGTGAACCATAATGACCTCGAAATTAAGGAAATGATTTCGGAGAGGTATTACACAAGCGAAAAATTGATTGCACGTATAGGTGTCTATACGTATAAAGATTGTAGTTGCTTCAGATCCGGTCGATGTTATGCAACGAATTATTCCTCCGGATACTTTACTGAATTTATTCCAAATTTAGTATCGATAGTCGACGCGTGAACTAGCTCAGTTTTCTTAGATCGAAAACATCTGCGAATTCTAATTGGTATTAGCTAGGAATAAAATTCTTGTCATACGTTGGCATTTAAGAACTTTTTTCGTCTCTTTCTAATTCACATCAAATTGCTGATTTTTACGGTTTCCAAGAACTAACGTTGCACGTGTATCATATTATAAAATCATGCTTTTTTCCCCTCACTTAATTACATCCAATTAAGAATTCAACACATCAGCTGGTACCCGCGAGCAGGACGGAAAGAACTCAAATTGGGGATTTTTCATCTTACATTGAATCATGTTCTGTCCGTGATTATAGTACCTGCACAAATTTTATAGCCCAATGCGTAAGCAGGTTGCCTATTTGGACTAAATTCATGCTGCAGACTAGGAGCTCTGTGAATCTCTGCAGAAAGTATCAAACAATCATCGATGATGTTAGTTAGCGTTTATGAAACTGTCAATGAGTAACGGGGGAATAAAAAGTAAAAAATTCATTCGCTGAGGACATCTTCGAAGTATTTAACGATAATTATTATGTACGATATGTATGTACGATAATTATTGCACGGGGTCAATTTTTGAAAAGGGTTTATTTGACATACGTTAATAATTCGTTGGAGAAAAACAATACGTCATGCGTAGAGACAATAAAGTCCGTGATACAACCCCGAGACGCCAGACGATGGCTAGTAGTAGAACCACAGTTTGGGTCAGACAAACATCGCAGTTAAAAGACCTTTCAATTAAGAATAATCAGGCAAAATGACATTTACGATAAATGCTACTTTTCGGTGTGATTCTATTTTGTCTTATTATTTAATAGATTGAATATAATATCAGAAACCATTGAATATAAGTATGATTGTGTTCTTTTATTTGTACGAAATTCAAATATCTCGTGTTACGCCGAGGATTGCGAAACTACTATACCTATAATTATGGGATTGGTTCAGTTATTTTTCGATTTTTGTACAATGTGTCTATTTAACGACTTGAAATTTTCAAGTTAATGATAGATCCAAGTTAATAGAGCGATCGTTAATAAACTGTGATACATTTCAGACCACAGTATGAGATAAACTCCAAATGGCAAATATGGAGAAACGTCGATCCATCGACGACAGTTTGAATGATCAAGCCTTGCCAATTCCAATACAGACATTTCTCTGGAGGCAGACGAGGTAATTATAAATATTTCACGTATCTTAAAAAAATATTCAAATCCATTTTCGTTTTGACTTTGAATTAACAAACAGTCGTATTATATTATACCTTTTAGCCCGTTCATACGAGCCAAGCTTGGAAAGCTCCACGAGGCATCATGTATGGTAAGATGCACGTTCCTTATTTTTCGCGACAACGTACTTGAACGTTTGTTCGGCCTTAATCAACTTGTTAATATTAAACTATCAAATAAAGTTGATAAATCTAAAAATATTAACACACGCTTATATGAGTATAAACATATACTTGGAACAATGCTAAGATATTAGACAATAGCATTGTAACTTGCTTGCACTTGACATTAATGCTGTTAACGTGTGCTTAGCAATTGTTATAACAATTGTCTTCGATTATAATTTTAACTGGTAAAAAGGCTCCGGTAAAAGTGCTGCACAATTCAATGGCAATTAAATTGTATCCGGTCAAATGTTTTGCCGTCAGTAATTATTATCAAATAGAGTTAATCGAACTGACACAATCTTTTCAAATTGCGATTCAGCTCGGTAAATAGAATAGTATCATGGGAGGGTGATTCAAAATTTGAATACACACTACAACTAAGATATTTTCTTTCTGATGATTACGAAGGGGGTATACATTCATGTTCAGGATGTATAAATTAGACACATTTTCGGGGATTTTTGGCGACTAACACGAATAATACACAGATATCCTGTTCCAGACCATTTTTTCTAAGTAATATCACCTACACATCTTGATGTTAAAGATCCTCGCATCTTACATCATATGGCCACCAGCATGGGTTCGAGTAGCTCTTTAAAAACTGCACAGGTCAACTGTTGACTCAATTTCCAAGTCAATTTTAGTTCAAGCTAGATTCGACTTCGTGAGCCCATTTATTACTGACGTAATTCTGACGCGAACTAGGGTTATCGAAAAATGTTTAATTATTGATACATTTTCAGATTCTTAAAATCCGTATACTGATAAATACAAAAACTTAAATTTTCTCGAATTTTCCGTCGACGGATGAACAGTTTTTTTTTTCAGAATTTCTTGTCTACGCCAGAACTACACCCAACGAAGTTGATTCTGAAGGGTCCTATTTGGACAACTGTGAAATAATGTTGGAAATGGTAATGTCTCGTATAGCGTTATGGCACGTCGTGTTACGAGGCGTTACTACTGCATTGCCAACATTATTTCAGAGTTGTCCAAATAGGACCATTCAGAATCAACTTCGTTGGGTGAACTGAATGTATAAAAAAATTATAGATTGCTCGGACTAGCGAGTAGCTAGTTACCGAGTCAACAGTAAACCTACGCCGTTTTTACAGAGCTCACTTTAATCTACATTACCTGGAACAAGGGCTCAATTGAATTGGATATGTGTATATCATTTACCTCGGAAAAAACAATCCCCGAAAATGTGTCTAATTTTTACGCATATTTTTTTCATCTCGTTTTGTGTAATTTTACTCAACGGGTAACGAGTTGTCGCAGCACACGTTTCAGCAATAATATACGCCCCCCAAATATGAGTAGCAGAAAGGCATAAGGTAATTTAAATTGCACTGCGATAAAAACAAACAAAAAAAAAGAAAGCAATCCCACGTTAAGTTGGAGGCATCGTTAAGCAATTTGATGGTGTTGTATGTTCCTGTGGCTGTCCCCCCAATGGCTGACACCTGTACGCCTACGTTGTACCTTGTGACTGACTTGCACTAACAAACTACCCTCTCCGCCATGTGGCCACATCCAATGCGTCACATGTCCGCAGTTCTGTCAACATGCGCCCGGCCATCATGTAAGTTAGCTTTGCTCCGCTTTTGTTATTTTTTAATTTTTTTTTTCTTTTGTGTAAAAATGTCCCGCTTACCGCACTAAACCTACTTACCCCTTTCAACAGCGTTCAGACTTCCCCATTGGTTATAGCCTACAGTTTTACAGTACATGTTCCATTTATTAAAATTCTAGATATAATTCTTCATGATAATATGTCTGAAAATACTTATATAAATTATTATTATATATCATACCGTAATTTTCATTAATAATTTTATTGGTAGGTAATTTGACTGAAACTAGAATGGAAGTCTAATGAATGGCTTGGAATATTGTGCATGTTGTGTGTTTAAACTTTAAGAATTATTTTTCTTTCTTTCTAACGAATATCCTACTATATTTGTTTTCGCAATTCAGTGAAATACTATATATTATATAGTATAATTCCAAATTGTGGTACATCACTGCAGTTGTGCGATTCTTTGAACTCTATTTTAACATACATACCTATAGTTGGACTTTTAAATATGTAACTCATGAATGCTTCTTTATGACATTTCAAACCAATTACATAGTCATTTTTAATCATATGATTCTGCTCATGCGTCTATTCCTACTGCCGTACATAAAATTTTTATGTTATCTAATTTCCATTTCCTGAGTATATTGTCTTTTGTTCTGCAGTTACTGTTATTAGGATTATATAATTTCTTGACCTGAAATTCTTCGTTTTTTATCTCACACCGAAATTTTGTAGGTTTTAATACCTATTAGATTATGCCTCTGGAAATTTTAACGGAATCGAAGAATTTTTAAAGGTCGCTCAAGAATTATTCCGAAAATAATGAATTCCGAAAGGAACCTATTTGAAAATTTTGAATTTCGTTTCTTTTTTTGATCGCGACCCCCCAATTATCAATATTTTCACTCAAAATTTTACGTACAGATTTCGTGGACGCATTGATAATGGACAAATATAGAGGGTCAAGGTCGTAATTAAAAACATACGACAAACAACGTTTTTTTTTTCTTCTTCTTTTGAATTTCATTGCCTTCTTAATTCTCGAGCAATCTTTGAAAATGTTTCAATGCCGGAAAAATTTTGGGAGGTTTATTTAAACATCAGACACTATAAAATTGTGGGCTAAGTGAGACCAAAAATCGAACATTATTAAGGTCGAAAAAATGTCACCCTAATATATGTATATTTACATTCATACATAGCTGTATATACATAGTCTTGCATAATTAATAATAAATTTACTGAATTATATAGACAGTTCTCGGAATTTTCTTTATATCAATGCACATATATACAATTATCTTATTTTACCGAAAATTATTTCTCAATTATGTCAAAAATACATATAATCAAATATTATATTATAACCATTATTATTGCATCCATAACTCGCTATCTTGTTCTCTGAAAAAATCTTTTCCTCCAGTCTTTTAATTACGACTGAAAGACCGCAGCACATGTAACACTTGAAATAATAGTTCCAGAAATTTCTATCTTAAATATTATCAGTGCATAAGCGGTTTGCTGTAAGCTATTTTGAATGTTGAAAATGCTGACAATCTGCAGTGCACGTAATTGCATCGATCGATTCGCCTCGCAAGTTTTACCTATTGATATAAAGTAATAACCCTTTGATAATATCATATATATAAATATGTTTTAATCATGCGAATATTATATTCTTACAATAATTTTCTATCCTAAATTGTACCTGCTTATTACACAAATGTAATGTATTGGTTGTGCTGACATTCAGGAGATGAAAGAAGCATGCAAGGTAAGATTGGGTCAAGAACTATAATTTGTTTAAATGTATATTTATGGAAGATTAAATTTACGGTTGCAACAATTGTTAACTCATTATCAACAGATATTCGAGAAAGTACTTGTACAGAATTTACACTTCGGACTTTCACCATCTTTGACCGAAGCTCTGGATGCTGTACCTCGATGGCGTCTCATTCAGGCTGCTCTTCCGCACGTCTTGCACGCTGCGGCAAATCTCTTACATAACAGGTGAGTAAAATTTGGTAATTACGAATGAAGAAAGTCTCGTTTTAATCTAACACTTGATAAATATTCCAGCTGAAATAATTGAGCTGGTAAAATTATCGAGTTTAAATCAACACTGAGAAAAAAAAGTGGTTGAATATGCCTAACCCATTTGGTTGATAGATATTCAGTTGCATTAAATGAGTTTCAGTCGATTCAACCGAAAATTTATTTGCAACAAGAAAGATGAGTGGTCAAATGCAATTTTTAACGATTAGTTGAGATAACTGCGAATCCAATTGATACAAGAACTGGTCAGTTGATGGAAGTATCTGTACATTTTTAACCCTTAAATGGTAACGGGGGGTCACTCGTGCCTCGCCCAAACCGTCTCCCCTTGCTAGCTTAGAGAGAAGGGTGGAGGGCAGGTCCAAACTATACCGCAAATAATTGTACACTAGTAGGCTATAAGTTCCCCAAGTGCCGATAGTTTAGTCCGTAAACAGCTGTTGTGAGTGCCAAATGAAAACACCCTTGGGTCACTAGTGACCCCCCGTTACCATTCGCGTTGACTAAAAATGTAAGGTAAGTAGAGTTGTTTCTTCCAAAGTCTGATGCTTTTTTATCATGAATCGATGGTTTTTTTTAATTGATGTCATTCTGATTAATAAAATTGAGTAAAAACCAAGACAATGTCCAATTTCCAATACTTTATTGGAAATTGAACCTCTTTATGTTCATAAAAAAAACCCGATTTTCATGCTCAAAACTTAAGCATTCCTTTTATTCATACAGAATGTCAATATTTTTTTCCTTAAAGTACCGTTCCTAAGCTTCAATTTCCCGTTTGAAATTTAACAAAATATTAATCACATCCAAAGTTACGATTTTTTTAACATAATGGTGCACCCTTTACGTTTTCCTTTGTTTACATGATTATATTGTTTAAATAAATGATCAAATCAGCAATATAGTGATTGGTCCTTATTCTAGGATAGTTGATGAGATTTCATGAATTTTGTGGAATTTTTTAGAGCACTTTAGAGCACTTTTTAAAGCGCCAGACACGAGTGACCCCCCGTTACCATTTAAAGGTGCCGAAAAACCCGTTACCATTTAAGGGTTAAGACAACTGCAATCGTTGTTCCGTAGGCATAGTTTTCCCAACCATTCTCAGTAATTAAATGAATTGACTATTTAGTCAGATTATAGAAAGATGTGTGCTTGATATATTTTTGAATTATGAACAATTTAAACAAATAATGCATTGTGTCGAATGAGGCTGAATTTATTGGAAACAATAAATTGTTCACTCCAAATAATTATTAATTGAAGTGGGCAGAGCGTTAAAATATCTGAATGTTCGGATGCACCTATAATATCGTTTCCGAGGAATTATTATATGCTTCCTACGATTACTTCACGGTATTGCATCAAACACCTCAATCATTTAGAACACTCTTTAGAATTTTTGTCATGGTTTAACACGAAACAAATATCCATTCGGTACAATAAAATATCATTTCAGCCAACCAACTACCTTGTTCTTCGAATCAATGTTATGGTTTGATCGGTAATGAATAAGTACTTTGTAGAACAGGACATCTTTTGAAATAACATGAAATTTGATTGACTCAAATATACCTATGTTAGGCACCGAGTTAAGTGCTCGCTCGAGTCTCTCTCGCTAACAAAGTAACTTTCTCACTCAATGAGACCCCGTCTTTTTTCGCATTATATCAGCTTCAGTGTCACAACTGACTTTTTTAACCAGAGCCACATCTCTAACGTCTATTTGTTGTACAAAATGCCGATAAACAATGAAGACTGAGTATGTGGTTGAATGCAAACTTCATCTACCTCTTCTCCCGAAAACCTTCCCTCTCATTTTTCCTATCTAGCTATCCTTCCATCCCTCCTTCCCTCTCCCAAACGAATGAGGGTATGAGAGACTACCATTCAGCCACCAACGTCAAAATTGTATCGACGACTCAACAACACCTTAAGTTAACTGAAATAAATATAGTTTTAACATAGCTGAAAGTATGTTCCATTTCACGACTAGATTATTTGCCGGAAATATCTGCAGAGTAATTGTTATTGGTTCTAATTTTGATCCAAAGATGCGTTTGTTTGCCACGACTAGTTGTGTGTAAACCGTGCTTTGTCTCAAAGTTACTCCGATCAAAAACCAATTGGTTCAATCATATCGTTTTTTGAGCAGTCATGTGTCTGTTTATTTCAACCACTGTTTTAGTTACTTTAACAATAATGCAGTCAAACGAAAATGTTATTTTATTGAAAGACATTTCGAATCAGGAAAATGGATGCAAAATTCAATTGATTCAACTAAAACTTATTGTGGGACGAAGTGAATATTTGATTTGTTCAATTATGATAACGCTACCGAAAGTAATCATGTATTTAATTGAATCAACATAAACGGCGTTTCCCCGCCCGTGACAGCAGGGGTTAGTTCAGTTGAGCAGTTTTTTTTTGAACCAACCATTTTTTTTCTCAGTGAACTCATAAGATATATGAAATAAATTTTTATTTCACCGTAGAAAGGATACGAATCTCCAAAGCCTTGGGGCAGTCGAGACAAAGCTTCTTTACACTTTGCACTGGATAATTTTGGATGCTGCCGAAGAATGTGCCGACGCAGATGCCGAAGCTGGAATTTATCATGCCAATCCATTCTATTACCTATTCTCTATCCCAACAATGTCGGTGTGTATAACTGGTATAATATGTCTTCGTGTAATAAAAATTTTCGGCATTAATGTGGCCCATAAAATTTGTTTTATGAGACATTCCACGTCAACTCAGCCACTTGAAATTTTGATTCTATCGTCAATTGCTTTTTTTTTATATTCTTTGAGTCATGGTGGGTGTTTGAGGTTTTTCAAGAAATTGTTTAGCCCTCATAGATATCCAGATATCAATTTTCAAATATTTACAAATTTTCTAGATCCCAACATAGCGATTTCTAGAATTTCCAACACTATTGGTTTAATTGTCAAAAATAAGAAGATCAAACTATTCGTCTGGAAACTTACTTTTTGAAAAGAAATGCCTACAATTATTCTTTTACCTGGTTTGTGATAGAAAATATTTTGTCGAAATACGAAAACGCTGGTATTCCATAGAAAGGGTTCAACTAAAATTTACTGTGTTATTCTTTCGAATTCTTGAAAAACAAAACAACAAAAATTTCGAGCCCTATTTGATCGTGGAACGATGAGTGTCACTGTTTTTTTTATTCAAACATTTTGAATACATTGAAATTTTTATTTCAATACTATATCGTTAGCTATATAGAAAAGTCACGTATAACTACCAAAAAGTAAAAAAGTTCAGAAAAAGCATGACGTATCTCCAGAAAATAATTATTTGATTATCACTCAAATTTTCAAAACGTGAAAATTTTGGTAGTTACGTGACTTTTCTACTTAGCTAACGATATGAAGAATAATAGAAAGAATCATCGTTCCACGATCAAATTGGGCCTAGAAACTCTGTTTTCTTTTTAGGAAGTCGAAAAAAATTGACTCATCAAAATTGAGTTTGTCTCTTCTTATGAACACCAACCTTATAATCATTAAACATAATATTTACTATCACAACCAAGTCAAAAAACTTGTACGCATTTTTCTTCTAAAAGTACGTTTCAAAACGGATAGTTTGCATGTTCTTACTGTTGATGATAAAGTTCGAGATATCAATAATTGCAATGTTTGGATCTAGAAAATTTGTACATATTTGAAAATTCATATCTCGAGATCCACGAGAGATAAAAATTTGAAAAAAATGCTGAATACTCGCGCGATGATTCGACGAATAGCGAATATAGAAGAAAACAAATCGCTGGGGAATCGAAATTTCGAGTGAATGCGTAATTGATATGGAATATCTCACGATGATTGTGTCTGACGCCTAATCGCGAGTTCAGAGATAAATTTAAGGTAATGTCATTGAGATATTTGGTTCGTAGTTCAATTTTTCTAAATGATTCTCACACGTCAATTATTCTCACCTTTATTTGTGGTTTTACAGTTATTTGTTTACCTTTTCGCTCCACTCTGCAACCACCTGAAAGAGTCGGACTTTACTACTAATTTTCGTCTAGAAAATGGGCTGAAGATGTGGTCTGCACTTTGGGAATGTCGACATCCTGATACCCCTTGTTTCACAGCACATTGTCGTCCAAAACCGCGCGCACTTTGGACACGTTCGATGAAGATGTCTAAACACAATCAACAATTTGACGACATTTTCTCGACGAGTAAGTTTTTAGTACATTTTACGGCCAGGCATTGCTATTAAAAATTATTTGAAGTCCAAAGCACCATATGGTACGTCATTTTGAACAAATTTCATAACAATTACAATCATTCGCAGATAATGGCATAACGACACTTGGTAATAATATAAGAAATAATTGTTGTAATTTTATACACAAAAATATATCTGATAATAATTATACACAATTATCTATATTTAGAAAAAAATACCAACGAAGAATTCTTGGACACTGAAAGTCCGCCGAGTCAATCAGCTAGTGTTTGTTTCTCCGATCAAGGTGCTCCCCCGTCAAGCAAGCAACCAGATGAAGAAGTAAGTCTGAATAGACTTGAAATTTCGAATATATCGATTTTCAGTTTTTTTTTCTCATAATTATGTTTGATGGCATTATCCTATAAGAATCTTTCTCCGTCAATTTTTTTTTTTTTTTTTTTTTATTGCGAAATTTGCCAAGTTGAAGAATTCTGTTGAAAATGTATAAACTTGAAACTTTAACTAGAGTTTAAAAACCATCACGCATGGTTTTCAAATTTTAAATAATAAATTACTCAAATTTTTCAAAGTTTTTCGTTCATTTTTTTTTTAACTGTTTTTTTCATTTGCTTGCGATGTTCAATTTTTTAACTTCAAATCGCAATTAACGCATAGAAACCCTGTAACAATTTTCACTGCATTTTTCCATTTCATAATGTCGTAATATGTAACTATGAAAACCCCAGAACAGTAGAATCATGAATCTTTTTTTTGTCCTTGTTGCAGACAATATTATTTTTCCCACCTAATTTTTACTATTATTTTGTATCAAATAATATGCTCTTTTTTCTCCTGACCTTCAGAGTAATTGGGTCTCATCTCCCAAGGATACGGTATTCCCGGAAACAATACCTGAGGAAAGTTCGAGCACGGAAGACGAACATGTGGTAAATTTAAATGATGAAAAAAAAAACATATCCAAAATATCTTTGTACAAATTTTCACTACTGATCATTGTTTATTTTTTAATAACTTCAGGTAATATTCAGATTGCCATCGCTCACCGAATCTGAAAAAACTATCGATGGTGTTAAGGAAGTGTCTACAATATTTGCTGTATGTAAAATTTGTGGAAAAAAAAAGTTCAGTAAATCTGTGCGTGATTGCATCTTCTGTAATAACGTTTATACTACACCTAACTTGATACTGTTCCTGCAGGGCGAAGCTAGTATTTTTCATGTTGCAATGGGACGCACTACTAACTCCTGCAAATCCACTATGACTATAGAACAAGTCACAGCAATATCAGGATTGGATACAAAACAATTCGAAATGAAACCATCCATGCAGCAAATGGGGTTTGTAGCTTTTTTTGGTCAACGAACACTCTTATATGTAAACTTAACTCTTTACAATGGCGAGGAATTTGATGCATAAAGCTTCAACTTGGTGAAATTATCATGAATATTTAACTTCCCGTTTACCTTGCTTAGATCGTTGGACAAAGACTCGGTTGACAGTTCGAAAATCACTGGACCCGCTCCAAACTTCCATGGTTCACCTACGGTTCGTTCGACTATTCGAAACGGGAGCCACACACAAGTTATCGATATTTGTGCAGCTACATTTCTTGACGTGGCTGTTCTAAGATGCCTTTTTGTTGCGCAATGGCAAGAGGAGGGAGTCTTTTGGGCTCTTCAGTTCTTGTATCATCGGTGTGTATCGTGACAAATTACATAGTTCTATTTGTTCATGATATTTATCTTCCTTCGACTCAACGGATTTTTACATTTCTGCCAACAAAAAGTGATTAGTTAGTAACACTTTTGCGTGATTAAATTTTTCGATCAATCATTTTCAGCCTCAGAGAAATAAGCGAAGAGTCTTGCACACAACAGCAGCCTCGCAGACGAAGCAACTCTCTGCCAATTCCAAAAATCGAGGTATCCATTTACCAAAGTCCTGAAAGTAATAAAAGAGATGAAGCCAAGGATTTCATAGAAGTTCCAGAACCAAAAGACGTATCTATACTTGCAGGTACCTCTCGTACGTTGACACGAATCCAACGGACACTATTTCTATTTCTTCATAAGATTTTGCTACTTTTTCAGAATCCCCCTACGCTTCAAAGTTGGCTGATACAAGCCACACACGTCGCGCAAGTGAGAAAGTCAAGAAGCGTATGAAAATGGCTGATCTCAAGGCTTTTGTTGAAACTAAATTACTTTCTAAGTCTGAGAAAACGTTAGAAAAGATAGGCCAGGATGATCCCAAGGTATTCTTCGAACAGGTATTGGCAGACGGTTAGCTCTGTTTTATATGCTTATTAGAACTGTTTCAATACCTCGAAGTCATTTCTTTGATTACTCATGAGAAGAGGGTCTTACGAAGGTTGATCGATTATTAATAATGTAAAACTTATTTAATATTTCGAACAGGAATGTCACAGGAGCCTGGATACAGGTGATGATCATCTGACCAGACCAGCATCTACCTTTTCCAAGATCTTCGACGCAAAAGATGTTGACAGAATTAAGCATCCTACCAATCTAATTAAAGGAAAAAGCATGCCAAGCTTGAGGTACTCAGTTACAATACCATTATTAATCAATTATTGCCAAATTAGTTATAAACGAGAATGATGAGATGTGGATAGTCTTCAATAATTTAAAGTCAATTGCTATACATTTTGGAATAAATCATTAGTTTCACGTATTGACAATTTCAATCTATTATATTCATAGTTATATTCCCTGAATTATGACATTCTGATCTTTGTATAGGGCGTCCATAATGATATATGTGTATAGTTTCTTAAGAGTACTGGATCATTTCTCTATTCATTACTGTTTTGAGGACGTGTGCCTACCTACTCTGTGAAAATTAGTCAGGTTTTATTTTATCTTATTTTTTATCGACCTTACACATATGTACTCAGGAATTACTATTTTGCTAAAGACTTATTTTTAAGTAAGAAATACTTCAGTTAGGATTATCACTAGCGATTATTGAATCTATATAAGATATATAGTTATAACTTTCCTTTTGCTAGCAATATTTAATTCCTATAGAAGGCATGATAGACTATGTTAATCTTTTTACAATTTCTATTTTAATCAAGTATGTATATTGATTGATCTTCTGGTAGGTTTATATATATATCTATGGCATATACATTTTTAACAATCAGCAAACGAAATCGTAAAGCCCGTAATATGTAACAATTCAAGATACACATCGTGCATGGTAATACATTTCTTACATGGACAAGCGTACATATTGAAAAAATAAAACATAGAGTATCCTCTATATACATCGAATGTGACAGCGTCTGCAGTGACTGAGAGTATGTTCGTTATAATATTCAATATAACGAGTACATTTATATTTATTGGAATCTCTTTACTATTCATATATCAAACATATTTTATAAAAGTCTTAGATATTACTGGCTGTGATCACAATCTCTGATCAAAAATAGATACAAAAGAAATACAAATCATGTATTTGAATAGTGTTAATATTAATCATGCTAAATTCCGTAAAGATAGTGTATTCAAAATATCTCGTCGAAAAAGCTTCATGATATATCTAATAATTCTATATTATCGAATTCAACCATCCCACTTACAAACCTATATGTAATATCTTTCTCTGTGTCTTTCTCTTCCGCTCTTTCACCCCGAAACTCGTGGCTCAGCTGCTTGATAGATGAGCTGACCGCGGGCGGGTAAGTCGTCAATGACCCTAATGACACTCCAGAAATCGTTCATGAACATGCTTTTAGTTTGCCTTTAGCTTCTAGTATGCACCTAGGTTTACATTGATTATTACGAGTAATAGTCATTCACCGATACCACTCTTCTACCTCGTGCATCTTTCGTACTTTTCACATTATACGGGGTATTTCAGAATGCGATACTTTCCTGGTACCAATGATTTCCTTGTCAACATCTAAGACAATATCATCGATGAGAAAAATATGTCAACGGGGCAACTGAGGCAGGAGTCGTTTACAGTTGGCTAATCAAAGAGCAGATATAAGACAGTCCCAGGGCCGCCACTGCGATTTCTTCAACTCACAAAACGACAATCAGATCGCCACAGCTGCGGTGGTGGCCCTGGGGCCGTCACTGAACTTCTCTCGTATTGGCTGTCTTTAAGTAGCTCGATCCCACCTGAAAACGGTCACACCCTCGACATTTCATCATTGAACATTTTTGTCTTAGATTTTGACAAAGGACTCATTGATACCAGGAAGATACCGTCTTCTGAGACGCCCTGTACAGGCATACAATAGTGTCGAAACCTTTTATTTCAATTTTCGCATCAGTGCAATCTCTTCCTTCACCTTTATCATATAATGTCGTAAAATTCGTCCAATACTCAAAGTAGCGGAGTGCCAAAAAAAAATTTAAAAGCTTTTTTTCGTTTGGTGCTTTCGCTCTACGTTCTCGTAACTTTTAATTTTCTTTCAGGCTTGTGAAATGAAGTAACTACTAAATTTCAACTATTCACAAACCCATTTTTTTCACCAGTCTTACCGAACAGAAAAGATAGATACTTATGATAAAAAATTTTGCATATCAGTGCACAATTACTATTGTTCACTATTACATTTAGTACAATCTTCTTAATTATGTTCTACACCCATTCAAAACTTTGTTTCACATGCTCGAATGTTTTAAATATTCTTCACTATCCCCTGCTTCTGCTTTGCACAAAATAGAGACGACGAAATTACTGATAATACTTTTGTGGGCGCGGGATGATGATTTTTGATTGAAGAGGTTTGATCGAAGCCCCCGTAGACTTTGATCTTAGGTCCCAGCGGTGATACCGTGTGAATGCTTAATGCGTAATATTATGGAATAATTTTAGCATGACACTAGAAATTAGAGAATAGAACGAGTACGGTCAATAGTCAGGTAGACATAGTGCTTGATTATAGGATGTCCATACGCATGTATGTAGAGTATCATGTGTCGCAATATCATATTGCTTAGAAAGTATTTTTTTGCAGGTACATAGGCGATACCCGAGTGGAAAGGAAGCAAGGGCGATTTTATAGTCAATCTTATGCTGCCCCAAACCCCATAATCACCGTCACCGAACACACGCCTACACCATCTCCCGATTATATGAAACGTCAGGTAGGCAGACTTGTCAAACTCGCGGTATACGATATATGATAAATTATCTTCTAACATCCGTTCACTATGCACTGAGGGAAACATCGATATGATTTCCAGGGATCTATCGATAGTCAATTAGATGTAATCAGTCTACATGGTAGTCGATTGGGTTTTGAAAGAAAGCCAAGCCTTACCAGATCTCAAACTGATTCCAACATCACTTATACTGGTGAAGAAATTCCAGAAGCCCCAGGATCAGCTTGCTACATCACGAAAGAGGGAGACATAGATTACCAAGTTGTGCTAAAGGTACGATAAATAGACGCGATGAAATAAACATGCAATTCGTACTCCTTGTACACTGATACATATTTGACAATTAAAACCTTTTTTGCATACTTTTGAACAGGCTGTACATTCAGTGGCACTCAGAGACAATATTTGTTGCACTTTGCGAGTATGTGAAAACATTTTGAATATGTTGGAATTACTGATGGACATGGGAGTTCTGAAACAGTGCCTTCGTGAAGAGGCTACCAGTAGCAATGCAGGTATCAAATTTCATTTCTCGAATGATCCAACGTGGCTGAAAGGCTCCTTAGCTTAAATTTTGGTAGAAGATATTTCGCTACCAATTGAAATTGATCGGTGATCATTTCCATTCAATGCCCAGGTTCGAATAGTGGAAAATCTGATAAACCTCCCAGTAAACACGATTCTCCAACAAATGACCAACAACAAAAAAGTACCGGTAGACGTACAGGAATAGTGACTCCACATCATTTGTTGATGAACTGTGTAATCAGAGTTTTAAAACATTTGGGCTGTCCGCACGGTTGTGCGGAAGGCATGCGTGGTCCACCTGCAGATTTTATTCGATCACAAGGCCAGACAATTCTGTGTAAATTACATCGTGCAAGTTCTCGCCAATTTTCAAAGTTTTTACGAACTATGATTCGTGATCAGCCCATACCAGAGATATTGGATTTCTTTCACGCTTATGTGGGATTCTGCGTAGATCCAAGTTCGTTATTATCTCCACTTAGTGAGTAACATCAATTAAATCTCGAACTGGTTTTTTAGATTCTAATAATTCTTTTTTTCTTACCTTCACCAACCAACAGACCAAAAACGAAGCTCTAGCAAATCGCCAGACGTTGCATCTCAAGGAGGCTATGCTACTAATTTTGGTGCAGGACTTGGCGGTGGGGGAGGCCGTGGTATAGAAGGGCAAATAATGTGCAATGTTTTCAAAAGCCTGGTTACAAGATTCGTGAAATCTGTTAAGGAATTAAAGTCTCAAGAAAATGTGACCATCTACTGTGATCTCAGACAATTAATGACGTACATTAAGGAGGCTCACGGTGGTGTTTTTCGCAGAGTTGCTCTCAGCGGTCTGCTAGATTCTGCGGACAGACCCAACAAACGAAGCAATAGCAACATACAGACAACTCGTGTCATAAGGTAATGATTAGAGTTTAAGTTTGGAAAGTCAGCTCAAAAGTCAAGCACAGACATTAATTACAGACACATACATCAATCGGAACTGGAAGAGAACGTCGACCTAGGAACTGACTCCTGCTATGTTATGGACGACAGAGGCACCCGTAAATTTTTATTCAAAAAACGAAGCACTTCCTCCACGTGTGCTGTAAGTGGATGAAATACAACAGCCAAAATTCGGCTCCGTCTTTAAATAATTGCATAATTATCCACAGAGCCTTCTGGAGACGGAACTGAGTGAAGAAAATGCAAAGATCAGTCAAAGTCCGTCGGGCAATTTACGAAAGAAACATCATATTCTAACGCCAAGGCAGAGCGAGCGAAACTTGGGCATTGCCGAATCTTGTATGGGATCTTCGAAGTCACGTAAATTGAGGCGGTTTCAAATTGGAGGAATTGGTAAGAAATTCTACAAGAATTGCTTATTTTTTGTTCCTCGCTCAGATCACCTACCAATCAAATTGAATTTTCAGTAAACTGGTTCCGGAAAGAATATGGCCGAACTGATTCAACAGATAGTCATGATAGCAGCGAGTCCCCAACGGAAGGTAGCTTCATTAGACAACCAAGCTTGCATCATGCCTATTATCGCAGCACTTCGAGAGGTGGTAGAGGGTAAGAAAAGGCAAATATAATTAACACCCAAAAATAATCTGGTCATGTTATCAAAAATACAAAAAGGCTAATAGTACAAGCTTTCCATATTACGATTTGATTTGAACGATGATAAATATTTAGTATTTTTCTTGCGTAAAATGACACAATTTTAATGAATTTCAGGGTAGGACAAACATTACAGAAAGCAAAACGCAGGATGGAGGATCAGTTGAATAAAATCGGTTTGGGAAAAGGCAAAAAAAAAGAAAGCTTAGAAGAAGCACCAGGATGTTGTAAGTGGACGAAGATTTTTTCTACAAATCTATATTCCGGTGTGGATAAAATTTAAGTCTTCTTGTCAATTTCACGACGTAACTTACTCGTTGCAGACTTTAGCCGACGAAATTCTATGGATATCGGGGAAGCATCGCGAGAATCTGAATTCGTTGTACTAAAAGAACGAAGAATGGTTCCCCTTGCATTAGTCTACACTGGAATGCAGAGATTTTCATTTTTATTAGAAACTTGTCAACCCGGCTCTGTACCAGATCATCATTTAATGGCAGCAATATTGGATTTGGTAAATTTTCTTCCCACTTATGCATACATGTGAATCATCGATTGAATCACTTTTGCGTAACGCTGTTGCTCCATTAATCTAGCCACATGCACCTGTGGTGGCTCGCGCATCACTCATTTTGGAATGTGCTCACCTTGTACACCAATGCAACAAGGGACATTGGCCGACGTGGATGAAGCTAAACTTTCCAATATTTCGCCCTTCTGTTCCACTGAACAGTCGTAATGCTCCTACCGGCCTTCGACGGACACACGTCTTGCAACGGTCAGCTGGAAAATTATTCTACCAATGGGCAGAGGTAAGTTGAAACGGTTTTGAATGATCAGGTAATATCAAAACAAATCATGTGCAGTAATTATTGCACAGTAACATTCGACCATTTCCTTCAGGCCATCGGCACTAGATTGGAAGAAATGCTTGCTGATGATAAACACAATGTGGACAATATAACGGCAATGGTTTCCGAAGAAAGTAAACAGAAGGAACTTATAGTCGAGGATGAAGAAGAGGACTTCCTTGACGAAGGTAATCTCATCTCTGTAACTTATAGACACAGTAATCAAGTGTTCATTTATCTAACTTTTGACTATCAACTAATATGTCAGCTAGCATCAATGGCTACGGATCTCAATGTCCCATTGCTCTTCGTCTGGTGGCCTGCACACTTCTTCTGGAGATCACAGCTTTTCTGAGAGAAACTTATCAGACATTGCCTAAGTCCAGCAGACTCTCGACCAGAGAACGACCTCCACCTTGGGAACGAATGTACAGTCGCGAAGCCAACCGACGTTGGAGTATGGCCCTTTCGTCAATGGGGCATTCTCAGACATCTGCGCAAAGTCTGCAATCAATTGCTGGAGACCGTGAGACTGGTGAGTCGAATAAAACTGAACACAAGTTCTAACGTTGTGTGATTTTCATTCCCTTCCTTGCTACGACGGGTATGCTTATTTCACAGAAAGAAAGATCAGTTTTGTTCTGCACGAGCCGGACAATGAGTCGGAGGGCAGTAGCAAATCTACCGTTACAATTCAGGGAGAAGAGATTCAAACTAATGAGAAGGAAAAGAACAAACGTACTCCTGCCCCACCTGGGCGGCCATTTTTGTTACGACGAGGAACAGGAGGTAATACTACTGGATCCTTCAAACGGAGAAGTTTGAAGCTTCGCAGAGGTACCAAGGATGGGAAGGACACAGAGTGTGAAACTTGTGAGTACATTATTATTTTAACTACAACTCCCTTTTACCTTGCCTTCTCCTTTCAATTTCTCAAAGTCACTTGGGACAGGAGGATATAGGAATTGCATAGCAAAACACAAACTTTTGGAGAAGCGCGGAAAGATAACAAGGGAAAGGTGATTCTTAGCTGTTACTTTTGTATACTAGATAACTTGCTTTAGTATTTAATTGTCGCTCTGGCAGCCCATAGGATCAGTAATTCTAAATGTTTTCATGTCAACTTAGATACTGTAAAACGTGCAGACTCTATTCAATCAAAGAGAAAAGTAAGCTCGTTGTCAGACAGAAGTGATACTTCCGAGCCAGGTCTTGGTGGTGAGGTGAGCGGGGAGGAATCTCCAGGAATACTGAGCGACGATCAACCCCCAGAAAGTCCAAGTGACAGTAACGACACTGACGATACTAACAAAAATTTTCCTTGGATGAAGGTGAGAAAGCAGTTAATTGCACCAATATTTATAAGCTGTCTGATATTTGTAATATATCTGACTTGAATGAACTGATGAATTAAAATGTGTTCAAATTTCTCAGGTAATCGTGCAAATAGCAAATTCGTTCAACTTTTATTGTTCACATCAAAATTTCTGCCATCCGTTTTGCTATCGACGACAAATGCGTGCTAGTGCCAGGCTCATTAAATCAATCAGGAAAATTTATGGGGAGGAATTCGGAATCATTAATGGAACAGGGACGTTCGACTTTGATACGGATAAGAAAGACGATGGTAAAAAAGACAAACGAAGTCGCAAAGTTTCTGAACAAGCTAGTACACAAGTTTCACCAGTTCGCCGAAAAGACAGTATGGGAAGGAAAGACAGGTTCGTTAACATAAATCAGTTACTTCGAATGGCTTTTGTCATAAATGTAGATTAAACTAGATGTAGAGCTATGAGTGACTTTGATGGTGAATGATTTTTCATGATACTTACATTATCCAGGATCGAGAGAGCCTTGGATGGATGTCAAACAAGCAGATTGATAGGAGGACACAGAGACTCGTCTAAAGATATAGCGGACTCAGACATGGAACGCGGTAAAGATTCAACGAAGAGAAATGATAAGGATGATCGTTCTAAAGACATGCCACCAATTTTAAAGTACATAAAAACTCAGGTGAGCCAACAAGTCACTAAATAATTTGTCTCGTATTTCTGATCATGCGAGTAGTCATATTTTTCAGAAAAACATCATATCTAAACATCCTGTTCTAGAATTATCTCACAGTTTTTACATATTTTATCAAGCAAAAGTAACTGAATGATACGGGAGAACTTGTATTTGAAAATTACGCCTTCCTCTGGATATCATTTTTTCAACAGCATTTTTACCTCTAGGTGAAAGATGCCTTTCATACACCTTTAGCAACGTTAGTGAAGGGTGCAGTTGTGATGTCTGAAGAGCTATTTGTTGATATTCTTTCGGTGGCTTGGGAACTTTTGCTTGAATCGAATCAAGAAGTAGCTGCATCTGCAGCATCCCTGTTTATCATTGCGGCAGTGCGAGCCCCAAACCAAGCAAGTGACATAATGCATCATGGCCTACAGCATACCAATACTACAGTTCGTATAAACGCTATTCTTAGATTTCAAGTATTATGGAAGCTGCGGTACCAAGTTTGGCCTCGTATGGAAGAAGCTGCGCATATGACCTTTAAAGTTCCACCGCCCGGTATAGAATTTACTTTGCCATCTCCTAAGATTGGAATAGAATCGTTACCAGTTGTTGATCCACCATGGATGCCCCAAGTTAAGACAAAAGTTGAAGAAGTTACAATCAATCAAGAGCGTCATGTAAGTTAATTTCTTAATTGTCTGATTCATAGTTCAACTGGTCACTTACACATTTATATTATTTTCCTTCAGAGATCATTGGTAACAGCAACAAAAACACGCAAGAAACAGCAGACCGAACTTATAAAAAGAGCCCTCCAAGCACAGGACGATAAAAAAAGGGAAGAAAGAGAGAACTTCCTCATCACCACAATACCAATCACGGTACAAGCAGCTTACGAACCTAGTCCTGTTGGCGACGATCATGATGAAGGTATATTGAGTAATTTAGAAAAAAAAGATGAACCTTACTGCATCAATTGAATATGATCTAACGTTCATCATAGGAAACGTAGGAGATGAAGATCCCGGTGAAGCAGCACCTAGGAACACTTCACATCACGGGCAGTCAGCTCTTTCGTTGTTCCCTTCATCTTTATGTTCAGCTATTATACAAATAATTAATCTTCTTGATGACGCTGCTGTGTCTGATGATGGCAATGCTGTCTACGAAATTGCTTATCAGGTAATGTCAAGCTTGTTAATTTATTCGACGACTAGTAACTATAAAGTGTCAATAATATTCAACAGGTAATTTGGAATTGCTTGGTAGAAGACAGCGCTCTATTTCTACGCTACGTTCTGGAACGTTTGACCAGAGAAAAGCAAGAACTGATGTTCAAAATTCTCAGACATCTCATTAGATTTGTTCCCAAGCTACCTCAACAAGCTGCATTCGCTCTATACAATTATATCATCGGATACGTAATGTTTTATGTCCGTTCTCCGCACGAAGAAGGGCAAAAGCTCATTGGGACCGCATTATCGATACTATGGATGGTAGATAAGCGATTTTTGTTGTTTATCAAGACAGATGTTTTTATTAAAAACACGGAACAGTTTATAAAAGAAACTCAGTATAATCTTGGTTGAATAACTTGCATATTTATCTGCAAATTTCAGAGCAGCTGATTGTTCAAATAAATATATTCATGACTTTTGATTACACATTATACAATGCTTACTGTTCCGATCTAGGTAGTGCATAGTGTTCATGGAATAATGTTCAAAGATCTTAAGCAAATACTGAGGAAAGAGCAGTGCGATGCGTCTATATTACTCACAGCGAATGTGCCGTCAGCTAAAAAGATTATAGTGCATGGCCCGCAGGATCCAGATGCAGGTGGTATTCCTTCACAATTCCCTGTTCAAGAGGATACCCAATTTTGTCAAATATTGAGAGAATCTCTAGATTTCTTTGGAATAGAAGAAATTAAACACAAGGAATACTTTCTGATCGACTACAAGACACGTGAGTTGTAAATCCATGCATTCATTTTATTATATGAAAAATATTCCTGTAAATATTTTTGATGATGCGATTACTTTCCAGACCAAATACACAACCCTTCATCGTATGTACGAGATTACTACTTTTTCAAACGATCACAGTACCCGCAACTTGAACTTGTATACATGAAACCCGAGGAAGCTTTTAATGCCCTGCAACGTCAAGAGCTAATTCATAAGTTTGTTGAGATTGGAAAAGTCCTTTTAACATGGGCGATATTGAAAAATGTGGATATGGTTGTTCAAAGAGTAGTATTTTTACACGAGGAACTTATGAAACTTCCATCATTTCCAAGAAAAGCACTAGAGGCTGATCTTGATCTGTATAAAGGCGGAGAAATTGGAAAGGTGGATATAAGTCACAGCAATAGTAATGGTTATCTTGAAGACCGCTTTTCCACTAAAAATTAATCCATTTACTTCCAGGAACTTCTTGGACTAGACGTAATGCATAAATTTATGTGGGTGCGATTGATTGCCCGCATGTTCGAGGCAATGGCAGGAAACTTTGCATATTCTGGCGACATTCACTTGTTCCTGAACGTACTTAACGGAGCAATAATACTTCATAGTGAAGACTCCTGTATTTTAAGATATGTCATGGCCACATACATCAATGCTGCTCACAATTTTAAAAACATATTTTCAACCAATGGATACCTACTAATCATGCCTACATTATTGCAATTGTACTCCAACCATCAGACTAACAAGTTGGTGAAAACTACGGTCGAATATGCCGTCAAACAATTTTATCTTATGAATAGGAAACCTTTTATACTACAAATGTTTGGCAGTGTGTCGGCAATTTTAGACACCGATGAAATGAGTACTCACGGGGAAGCGCACAAGGCAAGCCATTTTTGAAAATAGAAACTCAAAAGATAATGTGGATTGATCGATTAATCTAATAATCGTGGTAGCTAACATTCCAACATTTCAGGTTGCATCCACATGTCTGTTCAATCTCTTATTAAGTCTGGAAACACCATCGCCAGACCCATTAAATATTGGAGAATTAGTAAAAGAGGATAAGCCATTGAAAGCAATTGATTTTTGTTATCACGATGAAAATGAAATGGTTACAGTCTTAGACTGTATCTCTCTTTGCGTCATGGTTATCGCATATGCAGCTGATTCCGTTAGAGGACAACAAATGCTGGTTTGAAACCAAAACTTTGAATCAGTTGTATTTAGAAAATAAAATAGGTATCAATGAGAATCGAGCCATCATATAAATATATTCCTTACTCGTTTGTTGCAGATAATCTTGGAAGCAATATTACCTTGTTACGTGCAGCAAATTCAACTGTCTACATACAATAGAGAAGGGAAAACTGAAAAAGAAATTATAAACCAATTAGCGATAGCTGTAAAAACATTAGTCAACAATTCTGAAGCTCTGACTAAGTATGTTTAATTTCTCGGCTCCATCATTCAGTTGCATTTTATTTTGTCTGTCTTTGACAGACAAATTTTAATGCATATTGGATGTATTTAGAGCTACAGAATTAATGTTTTCTCTACTTGTCCTGTCAGAAATTACAACGGACCACAAAGATCAAGTCCGGAACACAAAGGCTCTAGTCAACGAAATTACGGAAAAGGTCCATACTCGCCTGGTTTTGATTTTGATGATGAAACCCACAATAAATATGTAGAACACTCGAGAACTAAGATTTTGTATGACCGTGACAACGAAGATTCAGAAAATTGCCATAAGACTGAATTCAGAAGACCAAGAGATACTCTTCTCAATATGGTAGGAGATTTCCTTGCCAGATGTTCGATCAGGCTTACCGAATTGAATAAGAAAGCAGCTCAGGATGGTAAAGCGATTGAATTGCTTGATTCTAAATGCCACGTGGTGAGTACTGTAGATCCATTCATTATAAAAGTTTGCGCAAAGTATCAAAAAGTAGCCGTACCTGTATGAATATTCTTTTTATAATCATCATTATTCCCATTTCATTTTAAGCTAACTATGACCTGTTTCAGAGACTAGCAGATATTGCTCACAGCCTTTTAAAGATATCACCTTATGATCCTGATACAATGGGTTGTAGAGGATTGCGAAGATACATGAACGACATACTCCCATCGACAGAATGGTCTAATGACGATATGCGGCCAGCATTGACAATTATTTTGAGACGACTCGACAAAACTTTTAGTAAAATTTATAAAAAGGCTTCGATTCGACGAAATACTGACTGGGAAGCAGCGGGAGATTTGTTAAAGGGAGTTTATGAAACTTTATCAAGATATCCGTATATCGCACACTTTCAGCACTTGAAAACACTTCTGAGCACATGCCAGGTACTGATGTATTCATTATTCTCAGATACGTTCTCGTTGTATTCCTGAGTGAGCTCAGCTAGTGTAATGGTCGGTATTTTTTTCACTCAATAACAGGCTTTAATAATCGGTGATACAACAGGCTTGGTAGAAGTAGCATCGGCTGCATCAGCTGCCCTAATGAGTCAAATACCACCACAGCATTTTTGTTCAACTGTATTACGTTTAATAGCTCTGCACGTAATTTCTCTTGGAGAAGTTTATTCGTTGGAGAATGTTTGCGGAGGGCAGTCAATGTTTTCAACTCAACATCGTACGGAAAGTGTCCTCCTGAATCTACTAATACCATTGTTCTTGCGTGTTGGTACAGGTAGAAAGGGTAAGATAATCATATCTACCTGAATTAAGTTTATCATAAATTCCTGCTTTCAACAGTCAGCCATGCATCGTCAATATAACTCCATTCATTTCGTTCCAGATGTTCCAAAGTTGAGACAGGCAGATATAAGCTTTGCTTTGACAGCCGTTTTAAATACTATGTGGCCACCAACGGCAAAAACTGCACCAATCACAGCACAGAACTTGAAAACTACTACTGATATGAGAACTGGTAGCTTGACATTCACTGCCAGGGATGCTAAGGCTTCAACGAAAATATCATTGACGCTATATCAAGTTGCATTTTTAGGTAGAAGTAGCATTTCTTCAACATTTTAAAAATATTCTTTTCATGAGATATAAGACGAAAAAAATTAAATTCTTTTCTGAAAATAATAAACTCATGAACAAATTTTTTTTCAGCGTTGAAGATTATGATTATTTGTTTTGAATCGGAGCTGAAGACAGAATGGCCAAGAATTTTACGTACAATGAGACTTTTGAATAAACGCAACGAGGCATCTATACATTTGTGGAATTTTTTAGAATTTGTTGTCACACATCGCACGGCACTTTATATACAAATGTCACCGTTTATAGTGCATAAGATTGGGCAACCACCAATATCAGAGCATGAACGGAACATGCAAAGTATTATCAGAAAAAAAATCAATGGTATTGCTATGCCAGTACCAAAATCACGTGGCACATTGTTGACCGATTTATCTCATGACCTCAAAGATCTCAAAGAGGAAATCGAAGACCGTAAATTCGGTAAGCATCTTTCTAAGCTATACAGTAATTCTAAATATGTGAAAAATGTATACAATCTACTAACAAATGAATGGTATATTCTATTATTTTTTATACTCTTGAAACTGCTTTTTTCATGATATAAATCAGACAGTTACGACGTGAAATTATTTATCGGTATATATAGCGGTTTTTTCTATCTTAAGATGAAATGCAACCGGAACCCAAAAGGAGTGTGGTCGATATGCATCCCGGAGCTCCAAACGCGATGCCAAATAGTAACGAAGGGCAACATGGACGCACTCAAAGGCCTTCTCTAATCGACTTACTAACAGGGGATCTTGGTTCGCGTGCTCATATCAATCGTACCCCTGCAGAGACTCCCTCTCAACATTCTCAGCCTACACCAGTGTCTCATCCAACCCCACCACACACTTATAATCAGTCAGTTAATCCAAAACCAGCACATGCGATTCCACTTCACTTCCCTGCCACACATCCACCAACTTCAGTACAACCAGCTACTAATGTTACTAGAGGTATGCTTGTCTCCCATCTTAAAATTTACACAAATTTCACTTCCAATCTCCATTATACATGTACGGGCATATACACTTGCACAAATATATGTCTACATAGGTATGTCACATGTGTGTAAATATGTAGCAAGCGTAGATGATAGTATGAGATCTATAGCATTATAGATTAGGGCAACTAGCAAAATTTATTCACCCTTCACAGTTACGATAGGAATTTATCGTGAGACTGTTGATCTCCATACAGATAAATACGAAATAAGTTGCTGTTGTTTGAAAGAGTGATAACCAGTTTGATACACAGGGTGTCCCATTTTACTCTCCCACCTGATTCATCTCGAAAAATACTCTTCCGATGAAGTATTGGGTATAGTGAACCTTTTAGGGTTCAAAGGGGGAAAGAAGTTGGCGTTATTGGATTTTTCAGTGGAGGCGCCACCGAGGTCAGGGGAAGGTCAACTTTGTTTTTTTAAACGGCAACCCATAATTTTTATTGCGTAATTTTGCTCTACTTGAAGAATCAAACGACTTTCGTATGAAACATTTTTTTCGTGAGACATCAATCTCCCGTAATATATTCAGCTGAACAACTAGAGATTTTTGAACTTTTGAGAACATTTCATTTCTGAACTATCAAGTTTGGAAAAAAGTTGCAAGGAACAAGAAGTGTGTAATTTTATGCAGATTCTTGGAGAATAATTGCAGAATTTTTTTCAATAACTTTTTATTGCAGCTTCTTCAATTGCGTGAAAAAAAAAAACAAAATAAAAAATTGTTTCAAAAAATTGTGCGATTATTCCCCAAGCATCTTTGTCTCTTGCAATTTTTATCCAAACTTGATAGTTTAGAGGTGAAATGTTCCCAAAAGTTCAAAAAATCTCTAGTTGTTCAGCTGAATATTATGAAAAATGAATGTTTCACGAAAAAATGTTTCATATGAAAGTCGTTTGATTTCTCAAGTAGAATAAAGATACGTAATGAAAAATATGGGTTTCTGATTAAAAGAACAAAGTTGAACTTCCCCTGATTTTCACTGAAAAATCCGATAACACCAACTTCTTTTCCCCTTTGAACTCTAAAAGTTTCACTACACTCAATACTTGATCGGAGCAGTATTTTTCGAGATAAATCAGGTGGGAGATTAAAATAGGACACCCTGTATATTCAAAGTCCAATAGCGTAACTTCAAGTTTAAATTATTACTTATTAATATTAAGAATCTGTTCCCAGTTTCAAACTAATGCATATATTGAATTGGTTGTGTTCAATGGAATTGTTCAACTGTATAATCCAACTTTGTGTTTCAAGGTATATATTTCTTATAATTAAATTATTACACCTTTCCAGGCTCTGCATCAAGTACAAGCGCTGGGTCGACAACATTGAAGGAAGCCAGCGAATATAGTAGTGCCAAGGATATGCAGTCAGATCACCTGGCTTCAACAGGTATCTAATTTTATTTTACTATGATTATTATCATAATGATTATTATTTTTATTTTTTTCTAAGACGTGTTGAAAGTTGAATAGGATTATTATTAATTGAAATGTCAGAAGTGTTTTGCATGATGGCTATTCGTCTAATCGTTACAACTTGTTTAAAAGGATATAATATGATCCAAGGAAAAAAATTAATGAGGTAATTGCAGTATTTCAATTTTCTGGTGTGTTGATCTTCATTAGATATATTGATAAACCTTGGTTTATACTATCTAGGTATACCTACTTGATGAGATATTTTCAGATCTCTTTTATTCAACATTATATACTGTGAAATTTTGAGAAAGGTAGTCACTAGATGCAGGCAACCCAACAGTCACACCCCGAAGACTTCAGAAGTCACTTAGTATAGGGGTTCGCATCCCATGTAATTATTGACAAATACAATGTCTTCGGAAGTCTTCGGCCCGTGATTGTAATAGGGCTGCCCTGCATCTAGTAGCAAATACCTTCCTCACAATTTCACAGTGTATAGATAATACGCATATACAGTTGAACTGTGAAAAATGGAATTTCTTATGCACCGATAATAAAATCTTTACTGACACAGGATCTCTAACAAAGTACTTCTGACAAATAAGCACAGTACCACAGTTGGATTAAGCCATTGTCTATGGCACTGCAGCAGGTGTTTATGAAAATAAATTTTCTTACAAAATGCCGTAAATATTTTGCAACCTAAATCATATATCAAAATACAATATTATCTTCATGGTTTTGAGTACAAGTCTGCAGTTTAAAAAAAAAAAATTCAGACATTACGTAACATTTGATTTATCAGTTTTCGAAACTCATGCTCGTGTATCGAGTTGTGAGTATCGAGCAAAAAATAAAAATGAATATATACAAAACAAATAAAGAAACAGATTCTTATACGAGTACCTCAAAGAACTTAATATAAATTGGTTTTGTCTACAAAATAAATGATTATGAATAACATCTTCGTGATACTGTGTACTTTTCTGTACAATTTGCGAAATAATCCAGTAAAATTTGTATGAAAAAATTTTCTGTTCATCTCGTTACTAATATAATATAGGCATCATCAAATGAGCTTACATGTATAGATAGGTGCACACATTATAAATGTAGGGCTTAGTTCAGTTACTGGCCGATTCAGAATGAATTCAGTTACACGATGGACATTTCAAATAGATGTAATAGAATGTATGAAATTTCATCAGCCGCCTATTACAGAAAAAAAAAATTGCTCAACCATGAAGATAAACCATTGTGCTTGAGATTCAGATAAATTGACACACTGATGTTACGTTGCTTCCATTGCTAGCTAGGGAACAGAGGTAAGCACACCGATACTACGCAAGTCTATACTTATTATTATCACACTTTTTCATATACGTGTGTTATATCCTTTAATGCTTCACACTATTTTGTATCTAAATATAATATTCTTGATTCCATTTTATTCGTATATACTCACTCACCTTTTGTTGCATTTTGTCCTGTGTTGTTTTCCCTTAGCGTATTTGTTACATATTCATTTGCCATATATTATGTGATTATAACAAACTTATTACATAGCAGTATTTAGACAATGGTAATGTCCAACAGTTGGTATCCCATTATCATTACGTAGCTACTTCGTACTATACATATATATAGTTGCTTTTATCTTTCTTTGTAATACATTAACAAGTTTGAAGTAAACATTGATGAACTCCTAATAATATGATGAATACGATCGTGATATTCGTATATCAATCTACAACAAACATTATACATATACCTATAATATATAAATATACATACAGAGAGGTTGCGTGGATGGGCCACATTTCCCATACAAAACGCTGGGTTCGAGATTATAATTTATTTTTTGTTTTTGTTAAACGCTCGTTTCTCGGACCATGGAAACGAGCGTTTAACACCCTACTGAAAATGTTCACCTGATAAATCACATGATGTTATGAAAGAGTTCTCAATATAATTTATCATATGATTTGTCTTGTGAATTTGCTAAAATATATAAGAAATCACGTAATACATCACATAACCACGTATCATCAGATATAATACAAAACAAATTACATGATAAACTATATGATTGACCATATGATTTTTGATATAGTATATCTGATGATTCGTGCTTATGTGATTTATTATGTGATTTCTCATATATTCTAGCGAATTCACAAGACAAATCATATGATAAATGACATGCAAAATTCTTTCATAACATCGTGTGATTTATCACATGAATATTTTCAGTAGGGCAAAGACAAGGGAGAGATCATAGTCACGAACCTAGGATATACGTAGGTATATGTATATAGGTATATATTAGGGTGTCCATCATTTTGTTCATTGTGGAAATTTTTTAAAACACCCCAGAAATATGTGAATATCATAGAAAAAAAAACATCTCTGACAAGTATGAACACTTCCGGATAATATTAACACGTGCCACCGAGCGATTGAATTACATTGAAATTTTCGTTCTCTTAACAATTATTTTTGTTTTCCATAAAGTAAAATGAAGTCAAAAAATTATTTTGAAACTTGAGAACAATGTTTATACTTCAAAGTTTCAAACTAAACGTGGGAACAAAAAAATTTGGGATGAGCTCACCCGTAGTCCTTATTTTATATTTCACAAAACCACAATTTTTACGGTTTAATTGAGTGTAATTCGTTATATGTATGTATACGAAATACGTGCGCTCATCCCAAATTTTTTTGGTCCTACGTTCAGTTGGAAGTATATGAACATTGTTCTCCAGCTGCAAATTAATTTTTTTAAACCACTTTAATTTACGAATAAAATAATAATAATTAAAAAACATCGAAAATTTCAATCGCCCAATAGCACGTGTAATCAATATTAGCCGAAAATGTTCATATTTGGCAGGAATTTTTTGTTTCGGCACGATTACGATTTCCGTGGCGTCAAAATGTGACGTGCAAATCAATGGGGTGACCTAAATTATTTTAACCCTTCGGGTGCTAGCCACGCTGGATTGTCGCACATGTGTCTGTGTGGGTAGATCAATAGCCTATACGAATAATTTTGCGCTTATTTGTACGGTTGCCGGTCGAATAGCTACTTTGATTCATGTTCTATGAAAATAAAAAATAAAAAATAATTCTTCTCATCGATATCTCGAAAACTAATCGAGGTATCGGTTTCAGACCAACAGAGTCTTTTTCCTTGTGAAAGTCTATCGAAATTCACTTTCATATTTTGGCGCCGCGGAAATCGTAATTTTCCCTTTTTTTTTATTACAAACATATTTCTGGGGTGAGATTGAAAAAATTACAAAATAACGGACAACCTAGTATGTATAGGTATATAAAATATACCTATTATCCAACGAAAGGTGCATCTCTTAATACATACCTATATATCTATAATAACATAATAAAATGATTAAATATTGTCTAATTCAAACACATTAATAGCTTATATAATTATACTGCATTTAGTTTCAACATAATTTCTATATTATCTCCCTCTTATTTGCATTGAATAAATAATTTCTTATTCCATAGCAACTATAATGTAATTACTGCGGATGGATTATTAATCCAATTAAATAAAAAACTACGTTCATTTCCCACGCAACCTAAAAATTCAAAAAACTTCCATTATATAGTCCATAAGAGGTCCATGAGACGTCTTTAGAAGTTTTGTGTCGTCTGCGATGATGGAAAGCTGTATTTGCAACCCTTTCAAGTCTCTTATTATGCGATAAAGAAGAGTTCGGGTACCAAATGTTGAGGAATTTACATTTAAATTGATGAAAAGTTACCACATAGGGTTGTCAGCGTGTTATGATACGTAGTTAATGCAGTGGTAAATTCAAGCTTCTGCCATAAAGAGCTATTTACAATGAAAATTGAAATTCATAAACATATACGTATACAACTGATTCCAATGCCACAGATAAATTCAGCATGCATATTATCCTTCTGGTAATACTGATAATTATGTGCACACACAAACTATATTATACAGTAGGGTGGTTCTTATTTTGGGTATTTTTGAAATTTAATACAGACGCCGTCAAGAATGCTTTCAACTATATTAAAAATAATGCCTGTAATGTTTTAGCCCTTAATATTAATATTAACACGTGCCTCAAAGCGATCCAAATTTGAAATGCAAAATACATGTATTTTTGTGCATCGATTATATGAAAATTGTTATCTCACGAGATAATTGATAAAAAATTGTGAAACTTGGGCTTAGTTGTTGCCAATAATAAGAGGTACAAAAAGGTATTCTTATTATATTTTTTACGAAAATAAATTTCCGAATTATGAACATGACATTTTTTTTTCTCTCTTTTTCGCGACAAGTCGGAAATTTATCTTCGAAGAAAATATAATAAAAATACTTTTTTGTACGTCTTGTTGGCAACAACTTAGCTAAGTTTCACAATTTTTTATCAATTATCTCATAAGATAACAATTTTCATACAATCGATGCACAAAAATACATGTATTTTGCATTTAAAACTTTGGTCGCTTTGAGGCAGTGTTAATATTAATATCAAGGGCTCAAACTTGACAGGCATTTTTTAAAGATATTTGCAAGAATTTTTGGGAGCGTCTATATTGAATTTCCAAAATACCCAAAATAAGAACCACTCTAATATACAGTTACAAACCATCTTGCAAGGAGCTATACACAATTATTATTATCAACACTATCGCTGTTCTCTTATACAAGTTATAAAAATGCTATTATAATACCACAAAAAAGGAAAAATCTACTATTTTGCAATCATTTTGATTTCCTAATTATTTACTGTGTGTATCTATCTATCAGTAACTGTGCCTCACAAATGACCCATGTATAGCTGATAATATTCTCTATCTAAATGTATAGATGTGAATATATACTATGGAGTGGTCAGTCCTAACTGTGTGATGATCGTCCTGTCCTCATACTAGACGTTCAATGTGGCATGTTTCAGATAGATCCCAACCATCTTCTGCTAATGATGAACATAACAATGTTAAGTCTCACCCTATATTACCTCATCAAAAGACGTCCAAACTGCGTTTTGTCTCTTCTGTAGAGTTTAGGCACTCTTCAGGTAAATCCTTGCTCCCTCCATTATTTCAAGATTCATTAGCAGCACGACCAAGCCCAGTCTTAATTCCGACTCCCTCAAAAAATTATTTTTCAACTTTGCAGTCTTTTAATCTTTTTAATTAGTGAGCAAAACTGCTCTTAACACATAATAGAGACAGTATGTAGTAGTAAGCCGTCTTTAACAAACACCTCCTGAACAATTGATTTTGGGGCCTTCAAAACATTTCACCCCAGAACAAATCTCATCTAATAATAACATGATTTAATTCTATTAATTTTGATGCTGAAAATAAGCCAGCGTATTATTGCTTCGAGTCACATTTGCTTTCTCATATACCTATATAATAATGAGAATATAGCGTAGTTAAAATGCATATTATAAATTTAGTCAGATTCTTTCTCAGACCTTTTCTTATTCATATTTCATTTGTATCATCTCTTTATATTGTTGAAGTTTCTCTTATTTGGCACGATCATCTGGTAGTAATGAAATCTTGGTACTATATCTTCAACCATACATTATAAAATATGGAGCTAAAATGTAAATGTACATACATACATACCTATTCATATCTATTATTCATCCATGCTTGTTATATATTTGAACTGGATATTAAAATACTGTAAAATAATTTCATGATAAAATAACTGTGTATAAATATCACATAAAAATATTGATGATAAGAAGTGAAAAATAAATAATTTTTACCAATTTTAAAACGTAGCATGCGTAGTAATATTTTGTCAAGTAACGTTCCAGCTATTAAAAATCAACATCAATACTTACATTAATTTAATATTATTGCGTAGGAGAAACCCTAACAACTCAATTGAGTCCAAGCAGTCCAACCGAGGACAGCTCTGGGGAGTCTCGCAGCAACAGACCACGTCTGCAACGTTCAACGGGACAAAGCAAGAAAACGTTTCGTTTGAGAAAAAGTCGAAGGAGCCGCATTGAAGTATGTAACACCTCATCCCATACGCCACAAATCATGTCATAGTTATTGCAAAACAAATACAACCAGACTATGAACAAGTTTTGTCAGATTACCTACAGTCTCGCTATAATAATGAAAAAGTAATCGTCTCCTGAGTTGTGGTATCAAACATAATTTGAAAATACGTAATTACAATTTCTAGGTATCCCATATAAAATTGGAGTCTCCAGATATTTCAAATCAAACAATCGCTTCGACTCCACCAATAGTTGCTGAGCTATCAATTTCCGGTATTCCATCTGAATCATCATCTATTCGTTCAAAGCGCAGTCTCTCCGCTCGTCAAGGGCACAACGATACTCGCGGGAATCATCAACAATCCGATATATCATGGGACGAAGATACTAGCGTGATATCACAAACATCGAGCACTTCTGGCTACCGGGAATCGTATAGTATGCAACTTATGTCATTGGAAAGCGGAGTTCAGTCGGCTCCGCCTTTGGCCTCACCAGATCTCAACGACTTGCCATCTACTAGTAGTGCTACAACGAATTATATTGTATTTGATGGAAGTTCGCCTGATTTTTCGATTAATGGAAGTGGAGGAGAGAAAACTGCCTTATTAACAAACAGCCAGCGATCATCATCCCAACATTCTCTACTTATGGTATTCCAAACCCAAGATGAGGACACTTTGATCTGAGTTGATGATTTTTACAGGGAACATGTATTTAGTAATGTTTTAATTGTAATAATTTAGTATAGAATAATTATATCTGTCAAGTAATATAAGCTGCTGCAAGGACGATAAGTACTATACTACTGAATCAAAAAGATCATATGTATTATCATTAAAATTTGAAATATCTACAGAATTTTATCAATATATAAAATCTACATCAGCATACATACATATATTGATTAGGAAATGAACGTTAAGCGTTATATTACAATTTATTATTGTACAGACACTAGGAATTAATGTAAGAAATGAAATTAAACTGATTTTTTACAGCATTCATTGGTTTATTCACGAATTCGTGGCACCTATACACATATCAATTATTTCTTGTTTCAAATCTTTGATGAATTTACATTACGATAGGATTGTCATGTGAACGCAAGTTAAATAGTAAACATGCTATACACCAATTTCAAATATTTAATTGGGGATTTACAGTAATGTCTTATAGTATAATCAGACATAAATTGATTTGGAACAATTCCTTTATTCAATTCAATGCCATTCCAAGCTAGTTATATATTTTATATTCCACCAAAAAAATTTAGAGAGTATTAAGTATGTACAATCGTACTGCAGACCATACGCAAATTATCATTTGTCACGCGGTAAATCTACACTTAACTCAGCCATAACATACGAAACTGCAGCAAATAGCGCAGTGCCCAGATCAAGTGCATGTGGATCTTCAACTAGCATAGTATCACCATTCGAATGATGATACCAAAAATATTTACTATTATCGTTCCACAGTGAAGCTCCTGGTATGCCTGCTGTCACCCATTCCCCTATGTCAGGGCCTTCTTGCGGGCTAGTAACGTTCGTCGCATTTATTGGCCCTAGTAAGCTGAAAACAAAGATCATGAGAATATAGTATTTTGCAAAATGTGATTATCAGGCAAATACAATTATGCTGCCGTTATATTGCAACTAAAAACTGTACTATAGGCATATACTTGAATAAGTAAAGAATAATCATGACCAATATCCTTATAATAATTACCGAATTTTTTTATTATTATTATACCAGGAACATAAAAATTCACCTCATTATTTTTTCCAGAATGCATCGAGCTTCCTTTGAACCTGTAAATGCGAGTCCTAATGGTGTAAATGTACCTATATCAGACTCCAATACAAATTGAAAGTTTGCCTTCTCGGCTTGATGTGCTTGAATATACTGATGCGCTCCCAAAATACCAAACTCCTCACCAGTCCAAAGAATCGCCCTATTACAAAATGTTTTCAATCAATCAGAAACACTTTTAGTCACGTCACATTAGTAATATGTGAGAAATTAATTGATTTGAACATAATTTGTATATTGAACGTCAATTATCTCGAGACATGCGCATTCAAATACTGAAATACGTTTATCCAAGCTTGAATAATATCATTTATCGATGAAAATCAATTCAAAGATCATTTGAATTATAAGTATAGTCTGTACATTCTAAATCTACTCTCTCATTAAACGAATCTCATTACGGAACCCACCGCATTGTTCTTCGAGGTCGTAAATTCAGAGCTTTTAATATTCTTAAAGCATTCCAAGAGATGAAGGCACCTCCTCCGTCATCCATCGCACCCTGCCCTACATCCCAGCTATCTAAATGCCCAGATACAACCACAACTTTCTCTGGAATCTGAGCTCCAGAAATTTCTGCAATTGTATTACGAGACTTGACTGGGGGAAGAGTCTGAGCTCCCATTTTGATATTGATCACTAAGTTATCACCTGGAATAATAATTCACAATTTAAAAAATGTTTTCCAAATTTCCGACAGAGTTTTCGTTTTAGTGATGGTATGTATGTAGATTCGTTGAATCATAGATCAGATACAACATTACAGCAGACATCAAGCACATGGATAAGAATTCAATTTGTATGCCTATAGCTACCTCGATCAGCCATTCTGTTTAATAGAGTTGCATCTTCAATCGTTATACAAGCAGCTGGAATTTTGGTAACATTTTTCTCGTAAGACATCATGCCTGTGTGGGGAGAGTAAATGGATTTTGGAGTAATAGATCGGATCAAGACAGCCACGGCGCCAAACCTCGCAGCTTCTGATGCTCCCCTACTTCTGTACTCGACTGTTTCTCCATAATTCACATATTCCTGATTGTAAACAACTATTTTCCCACTTACCTAAAAGTCGTCAAGTTTACTAAAACTCTGAATACACAACAGAAACAAAATATTAAACTTTCTGAAAATATTTTCAGTAATATTGCGATACCTCGTTTTGTCGCAGTCGCAGTTCATCAAAGCTCTTTACTACTATAGCCGGTGCAGTGATGCCTTCGCTCGATGTTCCAACACTGTACCCTAATCCGAGCATCGCGAGGTCCTTAATTCTCGGTTCAAGTAAGCTAGCAGACTCGGCACCTCTGTAAAAATGGAACATTCAAAAACTACATAGTTTAAACAAGTACATATTTATAGTTTTCTTGTTAAAATTGAGTAACGACGTACCTGACCCAATGAGGCACGACTGCGTATTCACCGTGAACATTTTCTAGCCCATGTTTTATAGAGCGATTAAGCATATAATCAATGGCATCTTCAAGAACTTGGGACCCAGCTAAACGTGGACCAAACTTATCCACAAACGCAGCTAACTCTTCCCACGTTGTGCCTTTAAACAATCCATGAACTGTTTCGTTTATTATCCTATTAACAGTTGGAGCATAGCTGTCAATTTCTGTGATCAAATCGTCTGGTAGCGAGCACTGATCTACATCGTTGTCAATAATATTGCAGAATGTTAATTGCGATGTTAGCCAAATGAGGAGTGCAAACTTTGGTGCGTAGTTCATCCTGAATACTAAAGGCAACGCCGATTATCCGGTGTAAATTTCGACTAATAAGTCGGACAGAGTTATACTTGTAACAATTTATACTCAGAGTTTATCTCTTATTTATTTTAAATTTTGCTTAACAGAATACTAAAAGATTATAAAATTCTTCTGGGTTTGAGATTCAACATATTTCAATTTGCATTAGATAAGACTGCATGGTATCGTAACATGTTGACATGAAGTGTCTGACTGAGTTATTATGTGTAATTGTCAATTCACACATATGAAAATTTCTGATCATATATGTATAGTGATCTATGTATGTGTACATGTTCAGAGACAATCTGTGGGACTTGATTTGCTCTGGTTGGACAGCAATATGGCTGACACATCATGACATAGGCAAACAAACAGGCAAAAATATACCATAAGTATTTCTTTATAAGTTCATTGACGTTTATGCCACAATCGTTTTGAGATAAATATTGCAACATCTAATCCTTTGATGCAGTGTGTCCATGCTCAAGATCTGCTATTATGATAAATGTCTTTTAAGCTTCGCATACTTCATATATTTGATGAGAGTGCTGATATCACAATGTATTTTAATGAGATAATAAACACAGGCATAACGTATATCTGCTAATGAAGCTTTTTTTGCTAATTAATTTTTTTTCTAAGGAAGTAAATGAATATATCATAAATTGTTGGAACATAATCTCAAACCTGACTGCATACGTGTGGGATCAAAATAAGAAGGATGATAGTTGACGATTTATATTTTGCGAATAACAATATGGATTTTTAAAAAATCAAACGAGTTGCAAATACTGTTAAAAATTAACTTATATCAAATTACAGGGGGCAAGCAATTTTACAGTGGATTTTACTTAAATAAAGATCGAAATGCACATTCAATAATATATTGACTTAAATTGAACTTCTATAGAATCAGGAATTGTGTTTAAAAAAATATTTCAATGATCAAACGTGTGTGAACAAAGTCTAACAGCTACTGCAGGTGATGAGCAAAATACATACTGCTTATGAAAACTTAATTTATAATCAGCAGATGGAGACTTGTTGTTTCGGTAGGGCGAAAATGGTGTCAATATTTACAACAAAAATGTCTATGTCTGCTTTTTAATTTTAGCAATAATAATTGTTAAAATTTTATTCTACGTTCATAAAGCTTATTTGGAAAGTAAACAAAATTCAAACGTTGTTATTACACCGTTGAAGAATGATCTTTTTCATAATAAAATACATATGCAGTACTTTTGAATTCTTACCATTTTCAAACGAGCTTTACAAAATTTTGTAAAATATTTAACGTCAACTTTATTCGGAATTTTTTTTTTTTTTTTGTAACCATTTACAAAATAATTCGGTAACTATTATTAAAGAATTAATGGATTGACTTGATTTCGTTGATCAGAGAATGTTTGAAATATTCTAGAAGACATTTTTTGATCGACAGTATTTTTGAAACGTTCGGTAGCAGTCTCACTCCCTTAATTCAATAATGAATCACTCCAAGCGCATAAGTTACACTCTTTACATCTCATAGAATCATATAATGCCCAGTATATGTTCGACTGTAAAACAGAAGCTCTAAAAAGCTAAGTACATGGCTCTAAAATCGAGTCTAAAATATTCCATGATTCAATCTTTGAATATAATTTCACGATAGGCGTCAATCAATTATTTTTATGTGATTGGAAATTCTTTTATTGGGTCTCAGTTTAGATAAAACTCCGAGCTAGGAATAAGGGGATTTTTGTTTTAAGACTTGCAAAAGCATAAGAAGAAGCATGATAAAAATCAAATTCAAATACCCTATGACAAAATATTGTGATGAGGTAATCAATACTCAATGATATAACAAAATTGGACATCAATAAAGATTGTAGTAAATTATTTCGAGGTAAAAAATGTTAACGTGTTAATAATAATGACATAGCTATCCCATACCATAGCCATTACCATACCTGTACCAAAAATTTCAACTAAAACATTGTATGTACATGGTAATAATAAATAACAGGATAATATACTAAAATTTAGCTCAAAGTTTATATGTTGAAATACATTTATTTATTATTCTACAGACAACTCTATTTGGATCAATACTCAATGTCCATATCTTAAGAAAATTTCAATATCTGTTGTCTACAACCACTATTATCTTTTAACTAGAAATATATTTGTTTGTTCTTTTATAAAGTAGGTAATCTATTTGCGATCTCAAAATCTATAAGTAAGCAATACGATGATTATTTTTTTTTATTTAATTTATTTTTTATTTTTTAATAAATAGCTTTTCTTCGGTTAATATTTTCGAAAACTTGGTCGCACGTCTTGTATAAAGCAATTACATACTAACACAAATGTCTTCGCAACTTACACTTTGCCCAGGTACCAAAAATGTTTAAAAAATAAAGTTATAAATATTTATGTATATGTATATGGGCTTGGAGCAATAAATATGTCAATCACACTGCAAGTAGATTTATTTTTTCCTTTTCTATTCTTCGATTTTAATAAAATTCGACACCCGTTATTGCTACAGGGTTCCAACTTTCATAAAATTTCAATATTTTCGTGTATCAATATTGCTGCACTTGATTCACATGCATATATTTTCTTAATGATAGCCTGTCAGCTTCTGTTTCATCGGTTCATTTCAATATAAATTATTAATTAATTTAGGTAATTGCACAGAGGAATGCTTATGTTGTCGTCGACCTGACGTAAAATAATAGGTAAGGTGTTGCGGAATTGCGTGGATTTGGTGCTAATTTTTCTTCCAATTCACGCAATGGTATTATTCTAACTGCCTCATCGTCACACTCTAGCCACGAGCCGGTGTGCTTACCTCTACGAATACCACAGCATTCCATACTGCGACATCCGACCCTTAAAACATTTAATTGTTCTTTGTTTTCACTAACATTTGATTTTGATCTGAAGAATTTCATTATACCAGACGATTTCTCTGATGTACTAGTATGATTCTGAGTTGGAAATTGTCGTTTATTGTCACGATCGCAATTAAAGTATTCAGAGGATGCCGATTCGTCCGGTAATCTGGTATATGCAACATAATGACCGGCGGTCATCGTTGCCCCTTGGTGCATAATCACAGAATACAATTTGTAGACGTGTCGAGCTTCTCTTCTGCTACTCCCATCTGGTATATCGCTCAAGCAATCTTCACAAAAGCATTGTAATGTTAGCGGTGTTGGCATGTGGTTGTTGATTTTCTCCATTGACCTAAAATTTATGTTACATTCACAAGAAATGTATGTATAAATTGATCAATATAGCGTACGATGTGAATACGATAGTTGTAAACACTTTTGGCGTCGTGTTTCAAACTGATCAAGGGGACGGAATTTACGGAAATCAAATGTCCATTTTTTACGATTCTTATCCAACTTTGTTTAACGGGGTACCTTGGAAGCAATTTTTTCTCAGATTATTGCTACACTTTGAAGGAACGTTCTATTGACTTAACTTTGTAGCAGCTGATTTACTTTTATTTTGAGACACAGTTGGAAAATATTTCAGATTTTATGGACTCTGCTTCAAGTAGATTGGGCCTACCGAAAATAAAGTGGTTCTTGCAGAGTAAAGGCCACTTCTTTGCTCGAAACCTTATAAAATTTAGAGAGAATATTCCAAAATGATTTTATTTCAGGGCAAAGTAATAATATACAGAGATAAGGTCGGTTTTCTGTTTTTGTGAGCACATAGTCCACTTTTTTTTAGTCAACGTCGAACGAAAAAATGGCAGCAAATGAAAAATTTTCACATCTGAAGAATTAAATTCATTGCGTATCATTGTTTTCCCCCAAGATTATAACGATGTAGAATATTTTCTCTAAAGGACCCTGCAATAATCTTGTAGAAATTGGGTTTCGGTCAAATATCCCAAAATTTTGATATTATCTTGTAGTTGGAAGCCTCCCAAATAAAATTCTCAATTGGCGCAACCCTCAAAAATCAAGACAAGACCGTACACGAGATTGCAAAAGTACTAAAAATCTGATAGAATGTGCTATGAAGATTTTCGAAGTAATGATTCGATCGTTCATTAGGGTGGGCCAAATGAACCGATTTTTTTTTTTTTTAGAGGCTCTCTTCAAAACTTGTTCTTTATGATCAATTAACGAACCTCAAGAAAACTCAGCTCTTAATATTAATATTTAGATGTTGCTCATTGCTATTTTATATTTTTCATTTAAAATACATGGGAAATGTTCTGGTTGCACTTTTCGATTTTTATATCTCAAGAACTTATTTACTTAGATAAATTCTGCATAGTTACTTTTGTTCAAAATTGAAGGCACTACAAAAAAGCTCTCGTAGTCTTTTTCGATGAATCTAACTGTTTCCAAAATATTCACGGTTAATAACCAAGTTATTCGAACTTTATACTGAAATATCTTGGAACCCCTCAACTATAAAGAGTTTGGCCGTGGAGACTTCTAATCAGCATGATTTGCAATGCAACATATTCCGGTTTCATCGAATTTGACTGAAATTTGCCTGAATTTTTTCTAACCAGTAAAATTCCCTGACTTTTCCCAGTATTCCCGGTTTTCCAGAAAGTGGCCACCCTGATTATACCCTCTTAAGCTTCGTAAATCAATTAAACTCTAAATGAATCCTGTAACTTAATTCTGAATGAAAAATAATCCTTATTGAAGATTAACATTTAGATATTTCAAGAGCAAGATGTAGATTTAATAATGACCTCTCCTCGACTCATATTATAAGCATTCATAATACTTTCCGATATTTATAAATCAAAATTGAATAAGGTTCATAGTATAATTCCACTGAGTGAATTTAATCTTTATCAAGTAACTACCAGTATTCAATGAATTAAATTTAGGTTCAACTGACCCAGCTGTAGTAGAGAATCTTTTCAACTGCAAAATGAGAAGTCTGGGCAAAGATGGGAAGCACACTGCCCGTCTTGCTTCGTTGTAACGCAAGCAGCATGCGCACCAATACTTATCTCTGTCTCTTAAAAGTTCGCTAGTCACTACCGCTCGTTTGTACACTTCACTGCTATCTAATAATCTTCTGTCCTCTTCTATAAATAAAAAATTCGTCATTTTGATTATATGTCAATAAATGAAATACAGACTTTCAAAGAAAGTACTGCTCTATAATCTTCATGTGTAACCGAAAAGTCAAGGATCAAGAGCACTTTTTTATTGTACTCTCAGAAACGAAACAAAAATTGAAATTTTCTGTGAAAACGTACCATAAAAATCGAATTTTGTTTAGTAAAATCCAGCGAAAATTGAAGAAAAAGAAAACTTTTGATCCTCCACCCATTTAGACTCTCATTTCTCTTACCCTTTTCGTTGGATTGATCGGTATCTATCGGTACATAAATATCGCAAAAGGTTTCTTTCCTCTCAGTAACATGTTCGCACTCTAAACATGTTGTACGTAGAAGGCTAACGCCTTCAAAATCCTCTGAAATAAAGCATTTTTTGCTCTCCGGTTGATGACCGTTGACATCGCCGTTGCTTTCGATTGCATCAGAATGACCATTTTCAAGAGGTTGTTTAAGAGGCGGAAGAGCGGTACCATTCGAACTTGATTGTATAAAATTTAGACTGCCTTTGGAAGAGAACTTTTTTTTTTTCTTAGATTTACGAAGACCTCGTTTACTCGAACTACCCTCCGACTGTACGTCGTTTACTTGATCTATGTACAAATCTGATCCCTCACCGCCCTGACCAAACTGACTCTCTCTGTGCCTAACAAGTAGTTGAAAAGTTTCCCGAATGTTGTCTAATAAACAGACCAATAACTCGTGAGCATCCTGCTGCTGATTGCCTTCAAATATTGGATTAACTTCCCTGAAAATCACAGAATTGATTAAATACCTCCTAAATTGAACTGTACTAAGATCAATCGGGTTGGTTGTGTATTCATATCGTTCTTTGAACAAGTTCATTGATCAACTATCACCTCAACGCTTGAAGAAATGCATCCGGTTGATACGGTTCCCCGCAATCTTTCATCTCCAAATTTCTCAGAGCTGCAAATAATTCGTGCAATTTTTCAGTCGCCACCTGTATTCTTGGTTTATTAGAATCTCCCAATGGTCCGGCAAGAGCTAACAGATCTTTGCTACTCCAACTGCGACTGCCACTTGCTGTTAGCGAGACACCAGTTCTACCCAACGACGAGGACTTCATCTATTAATATTAAATATTTGTGAAAAAGTGAAATGACTGAACTGTTCAAACTGTTAAATAGTAAAATGATCTAACTGTACCTTTGTCTGTAGCTGTTTAACAGTCAAATTAGACAAGTCTGTAGCAAGATGATGTAGATTATGTAGAAAAGAGGGTGCGAATCTGAGCGTGTAAAGTACGCTGTTTAAAAAACAAGTGTTACCAAGATTGCAGAGTGTTGCTACACGCAATCCCTCCACCCCGCTATTCGCCGGATTTGACATAGTCTCATGGGAGCTTGGTAATTGACTACGATATCCATTTAACATGGTGCTTTCACCTGTTCAAAAAAATGTATATTATAAAAATATGAATAATGGATGCGAGATAAAATGATGAATATAATGATAACTGAAAATTGATAAATTATTGACCGTTTGATAAAGGATATCTATTCAAAGTGCCCCCTCTTGTAGATGTACGAGGGGGCTGTGCGGTTGTTTTAGTGATTTGTTTGCCGCGCCCTGAAAGCGACAGGCAAAACTTTTTCCTAGGACGAACCAACTGCTCATCCTCGTCTTCTTCTGCTTCTAATACTGTCATTTTCTGCTAACCTGAAATTAATTTGTAAATAAAAATATTAAGGTGTAAATTATGGTTTGTATATTTTCCATTAATATGAGAGAATTTTTGAAGATTTAAAATAATTTGAATTAACACTCAGTGTAAATTATCGAGATGATATGTCACTGCCTTTATTACTTTCGCCTATTTTATTTCACTGTTCAATTGACTATGTGGTAATGTAATAAATATAAAATCATACATTTTTTATTTGTGAAAAATTTCAGAATTTATTTTCAGTATGGAAAGTCAATTGGATTCGTTATTCTCGTATAATATTTCCTAACATATGTATAATATGGAATCGTATATCGTGCAACTTGAAAAAGTTAATACATATCTAATCAATTTAACCTTATCTTATAACGTCTTTATCACATTTTTATCACATCTCTGTCTAGTTATGCAATTGTCAATATTTTGATATTTGATGGCATTGGCATTCGAGAGTTGTGCGATTTTCGTCACGTATAAATTTTTACGAATATTATTACATAAAAACTTGACTGAAACTTTTGACGTGTGACATCGAAAAGCGATTATAGGTATAATAGTGGAAAAACTAATTGTAATGCAAGTAGGAGACTGATGGAAGCATGTTTATGTGAAGAAGTAGATAAACTAGTGGTTCGAGTATGTGATTAATTATTTTGATATTCTCTACCGAATTGTGCAGAACTTTTTATACACAGTATTGAGCATTTTTTTTCTTATCTATCATTAGCTTACTTACGTCCTATTAATTAGAGAAGTCATGGAATAATTATGTTTTTTCCAAAGTGATAATAGTCAACAATCTTTCATACCCTAATCACATCAACGATTTGAGTACGCTCCATTTCTACAAAGTAATCTCAATTGCTTTTTATCAATTTTACCGTAGCCATTACTACCCATTTCACTTACTAACCTATGCCTATAAATGAATGTAGAAGTGAAACTCTCAACACGCTTCTCAAATGGATTCAATTCATGAAAATTCAAACAGCAAGGAACCAGAGGGAGCTTTCCTTTCCCGCAACTTTTCATACAAATCGTCACAAAGCTACATTTGTTCGTTAATTCCGATCGTGTCTCCACCCATGATATCGCATCGTGTCGATTTGTATTTGAAAGTTGAATGTAAAATTATTATTGCTCCCTAAGCTTATATCCGATTGGAAAGTAGCTTTGTGAAATGCAAAAGAAGAGCTCGTGGAGCGTAGGCAGCATGTAGCTTGTAAAGACGGCTCACCTGATGGGGAAATGTGAGCCGGGAAAATGGTCTTGGGGATATGAACAGTGTCTGAATTTACCGACCGAAATAGCATTGCTGTATAGGTCGGTAAGTTCAGACACCGTTTCGAGATAGCACGTTGGCTATCCAGATCGAGAATTGCATCACGGTGAACCGGGATGTTGGCTTGAGGACTGAACAGCGTCAGAGCTTATCGACGGAAATAGCATTGGAGTATAGTATAGTGTGCGAGCTCGGTTTGTGGCTACAAGAGCTGCGCTGCTGTCGAAGTGTGTAGTCGACGCATGTGCATTGTGTCCTAAAATACTCTCGCGGACGTATGTAAAAGATAAGGAGCTGGAAAAAGGAGGTTTATCACCTTAGAGCATTCATATGCTCTAAGTTTATCACCGAATTCTTTGATTTAGTGGAGGTTATATTGAAAGGATATGAATTCAGTTCGATTGTTCAGATTTGAAGAAACCAGCCAATACAGATGAGCGTTGATTACATCATCAATTTGTAGTTTGAATGAAATGAAAACCATGTCACGCCGTTAACAAATCTTGAACAGATAGTTGTTTTATTTTTTTAATATTGATTTACTGCCAGCAAATTTCTGACCGATTTATCTGTTGAAGGTAAGTGTGCAGTATTAATATCATCCGAATATTAGAATTCTAATAGATCATGTAATTCCCTATAAAAGATAACAAAAAAAAAAAACGAATATACAACTCACTCGAGAAATAAAGTTTTTGGTTCCAGAAACTACGATATCGTTAATTTATTTGACCTTTTCGATCACTTATTGTAAAATAAAATACTAATCTCTCTACCGATTATTCAAAGTCATAAAAATCGTCAAAAATTTGGCTGATTTTAACACTTTCAGATTGGGTTGAATCCGCTATGTTGGACGAAGATTATCTACCCAAGCAACGATTGCTGTTGTTTTATTGCTCTTTCACCTGTATCTACTTCCCTGGGATATTAATTCTGTTGAAATTTAACAACAGTCTGTATAATGTGGGGACGTACAAATTTATCCCCATTTTGATAATTCTGATGTTTGCCGAGGTCACAAAACTGTCATTCTCTCTACTGCAAACAGACTTACCAACGCTAAGCAAAGTCGATGCAAGATCCGCGACAAAGATAAAAAAATCATGGGGTAAAAGGTTGAGAGATATATTCAAGTTCCTGATGTCATCAGTCATAACTTCGCTTGTTTATTATATCATCGTCATTTTATTTGGGTGTCCTTTGTTGACGCACCATGAGGAAACAATCATGCTGACTATCACGCTAACCAGCTTGACTTTAATACCAGCTAGTCTTCATTTGGGCATTGACGAATCTATAGCGTTGTTGACTGGGGCTCCGTTACAGACTAGTAACATTCTCGTAGAAGCTGTACAGAGAAATATTAAGGCCACTTTGATAGGCACCTGGCTGGGTGCGACGGTAATACCTTTGGATTGGAATAAACCATGGCAAGCTTGGCCTATTCCATGCATTACGGGAGCTCTTGTTGGATATATGGTCGCTCATTTTGTTACACTTGTTAAAATGCTGATTGTACTGCGAAGAAAGAAAAATTATTATCAATGTAACATTATCAAATAGCCGATCATGTTTTTATAATAAATGATTATGAGTTCATGAATATCTTACATACATGTCTTTCGTAACAGACGTCCATTTATATTATTTAAAAGAGGACTGGACCTTCGACATTAAGAAAAGTCGGATATTTTCCAAGTTCAATTTCGATGAGAGCGAAAGAAAAATAAGTCTGGTGGTTGCAGTAATTTATATTCAATCTTTCAGAGTCATTTCGATGCTCTAACTTTAAAATCTGTGTAGACTCGCATGGCTATTTGAGTTGTTCCCAAAGCCTTTCCAGTATTTCTGTATTATTTATTGTGAAGTCAGCATCATCGTATTTAGCTATGGTCTTTATAGGATCATTCTCGAGGGTCTGTAATGCAATTTTATTCTACATATCTACTCTATACTCTATCTGCTCCAATAGAAATCTGCAGGGCCAACACCAGTCAGTTATCTACACAATAACTCGATTGTGTTGTAAAACTCTGTTGCACACAAAAAAATTCTGACAATATAAAACAAAAAAAATCGCGGTTATTGTGACCATTAGAACTTCTCGCCCAGATTTTTCAAACTCAAAAATAATATTCTATGAGTGCAAAAATTATATGAAGGCAAATAAAGAGAATGTATATGTATTCATATTGTATTGTATATATAGGCAGAAAGTTGATTATTTATTTATTGGTTTTCATCCAAGAACTACTGAATTGATTGATTCTAAAATTTAATTAGAATTAAGTTCAATCAAATCCTATTAGTCTAGTCGAGAACTGAGTTTCCTGCGGAAAATAGTTCTGAGTCTCTTAAAAATATGAGCGATAGCTCATTCGATTCGGAATGCGATTCTGAAAAAAACGTATTTTTTTTTTTTCCGCCAACAAAAATTGTTATTAACAAAAAACAAAAAAAGGCGCCTCCGGTTTTTGACTATAACTCAAAAATTTTAAGAGATAACGGAAATTGAAAAAAAGCATCTTAAAGAGAAGGAAATTTCCAATAAAAAAGTCTCGACTCCCGGAACTCTATCTCGATTATTTATAATTTTAATTTGACGCTGAAAATAGGGATCCGCGCGGCCGTTTCAGCACTGACGCGTCGCCGCTGAACAGAGAGTGCGATAGAAATTATTTTTTTTTACTATTAAATATTAATTTAAAAATTTAAAAAAATAATGCTATTATCAGAACACTCCAAAGAATGTAGCCCCGAAGAGAAAAAATTTTAAACTTCATTTTTCTAAAAACTATACAATTGTTAATTAACTCATTTTTTGCGGACTTCTGTTTTCATAAATGGCGACATAAAAGTTTAAATAATTGGCCTATAAAATTTTTACTTCTTGGAGCCTCTCTTATATGTATACTTAACAAGATAACGTAATAAAAGATTATGAAAGTTGTTTTATTTGTTTATAATAAATTTACAAGTTCCAAAAAAATGATAAATGAAAAAAAATTGGTCTAAAACTTTTTTTTAAGGAAAATTATATTATGGCTGTTTCCACATGTAACAATGACATTAAGAAATGTTGAAAAAAAAAATTTTTATGTCATGTGTTAAAAAATTGTTTATAAACAAATGGTCGTTTGATATTTCCAAAAAATTTTTGTTTGTTTTTATATTGAGAAAAGTCAATTGGGATTTGAAAAAAAAAAAATTTTTCCTTAAAAAAATTTTTTAATTGTTTATAATCGTTTTTTTCATTCATCTAACATTAAAATTATTAGTTAAAAAAAAATTTTTTTTTCAAAAATCATAATTGGCAGTTCTCTATATTGTAACAAAAACAGAATTTTTTTTCAGCAACAATTTGATTGTTTATTAAGTTACCAATTTGTTATAAGCAAATTCTGATTTGCATTATATTTTTTTTATTAAACTATTAAAAATTACGAAAACAACGATCTATAACAAAGTGTAAAAATAATTTTTTGTCTATTTTTTATTGCATTTTAAAGAATATCGTGGTATCAAAGTTGAAGCGGTTACCTGATTTGTCAACTTATAAATTGCTGTAACTTTTCAACTATTAAAGATACAGTCTTTGACATTCAAGACGATTATTTAGAGAATGAATTTATCTTTTTAATAAACGTTTCTCCAGCTCGGTATCTATCATAATTCATTTGTTACATGCTTTTGTTTATAAAAATCTCCAGTATCTGCATCTTATAATCCTTATATCTTATAAACTATTGCAATTACGCCTTTTATCATTCAAGGCAATGTTTTAGGCTTATTATTAGGCTACTTGAAAAAAAAAAAATTTTTTCTTCAACGCCAATTGTTTGTAAATTATCCGTATTTATTCTAATTTAAAAAAAAAAAATTCATACATTGCTTGATATTTTATCTATTATTTCTGTACTAATCCATATTATTTTTATTTTGATTGTCTATAGTGTTTTATTTATTCGTCTGTAACTACTTATTCTGCGTTTTTTGAAAGCTTAACTTTGTACATACTTTAAACAATTCATACATTCGGTGAGGAAACCGCGGATTGGAATGTACAATTTTAGAATTCTTAATTAACATTTACTCAAGAAATACTTATAATACTTACCTGTTTTGGTCTTTATCGTTCATTATCTTAACTTTTGTAAATTTATGAAAGGAAAGACAATGATGCATTTGAAAAAATTCTAACTGTGACTTTAAGCATTACAATTCTTTTTAATTTAACAATTTCTTTCTGTAAATAATAAAAATTTCTATAAACATTTCAATTACTTACTGCTTCAAAACATTTTCCCAAACCCTGATCAAATAATCATTACTTTTTGAATATTCGTCGCTCAGAACTACGTAACAAATATTATTTAATAATGTACGTTTCCTTTCATAAATTTACAAAAATGTAAGATAATGAACGATAAAGACCGGAACAGGGAAGTATTATAAGTATTTCTTGAGTAAATGTTAATTAAGAATTCTAAAATGTACATTCCAATCCGCGGTTTCCTCACCGAATGTATAAATTGTTCGAAGTACGAAGTTAAGCTTTCAAAAAACGCAGAATAAGTAGTTACAGACGAATAAATAAAACACTATCTATAGACAATCAAAATAAAAATAATATGGATTAGTACAGAAATAAAAGATAAAATATCAAGCAATGTATGAATTTTTTTTCTTTAAATTAGAATAAATACGGATAATTTACAAACAATTGGCGTTAAAGAAAAAATTTTTTTTTTTCAAGTAGCCTAATAATAAGCCTAAAACATTGCCTTGAATGATAAAAGGCGTAATTGCAATAGTTTATAAGATATAAGGATTATAAGATGCAGATACTGGAGATTTTTATAAACAAAAGCATGTAACAAATGAATTATGATAGATACCGAGCTAGAGAAACGTTTATTAAAAAGATAAATTTATTCTCTAAATAATCGTCTTGAATGTCGAAGACTGTATCTTTAATAGTTAAAAAGTTACAGCAATTTATAAGTTGACAAATCAGGTAACCGCTTTAACTTTGATACCACGATATTTTTTAAAATGCAATAAAAAATAGACAAAAAATTATTTTTACACTTTGTTATAGATCGTTGTTTTCGTAATTTTTAATAGTTTAATAAAAAAAATATAATGCAAATCAGAATTTGTTTATAACAAATTGGTAACTTAATAAACAATGAAATTGTTGCTAAAAAAAATTCTGTTTTTGTTACAATATAGAGAACTGCCAATTATGATTTTTGAAAAAAAAATTATTTCTTGACTAATTATTTTAATGTTAGATAAATGAAAAAAACCATTATAAACAATTAAAAAATTTTTTTAAGGAAAATTTTTTTTTTTCCCAAATCATAATTAGGGAAATAAAGGAGGATCTCGAGAAGACCAAGACTAGCATTGAAAGCAAAATGGACCTTATAATTGAGAATTTGAGGCTGCAAGTTGATGATGCAGTTTTGCGTATTAGTAGCCTTGAGGATAAACTTGATGATGTAGTCGGTAGAGTTGAAGAGCTCGAATCCAAAGGTGAAACCCAGGCTCAAGCTACTGCTCTTGTTTCAAATTTGGAAGAAGTGATTGTTCAGGAGATGCACGAGAGGAAGATTAGAGAGAGAAATGTTTTGTTTTTTAATGTTGATGAGGTGGATGAGGATGCGGACTACGCGGCGATCAAGGAACTGCTGAACTCCGCACCGTTGGATTTGAATTTTATTAGAGTTTCCAGGCTGGGCAAAATGGTAGAAGGTAAACTGCGGCCCTTGTTGGTATCGTTCACAAGCCCTGAGCATGCTATTTGGATTTTTCAAAATTCTAAGAAACTATGCACCGGTGGGATAAGAATCTCGAGTGACAGAACAATCAAGCAAAGGGAGTACCTGAACAAATTGGTCGTTGATATGAATAAGAGGATAGTGGACGGCGAAACGGATCTGATAATTAGGCACTTCGGTGGGGTACCGAAAATTGTTACTTGTAAGAGGAGCGTTGATAGAGACTATGCTTCATCATCAAAAAACGAGTCTGTAATCCCGGCGTCTTAAATCAAGAGACTCGGTAGAGTCTCGCGCCAAGTACATTAAAAAGAATTTTTAAACGCGCGGCGCGAGACTCTGCCGAGTCTATATACCCGAACGGGAACTAACCGCTGTAGTGGGGGGACAATATTTTCCTAATTTCTTCCGCCTCGCGATATCCACGGATTTGCAATATTTATTGTAGAATGTAGCCATGATATTTATTACCAGAATGTCCATAGCATGAAGAGGAAACTTAGTGATTTCACCCAGAGTGTTTCAATTTCGGCTGTGAGCTATGACATTATTGCACTGACTGAAACCTGGTTGGACAGTGATATCAGCGATGGTGATTTAGTTTTGAGTGGCTATTCGGTGTATCGTTGTGACAGGAGTGCTGAGTCTTCCACTAAGTCTACGGGTGGTGGTGTAGCGCTGCTGTTGAAAAATAGTCTAGTTGGCAAAAGAGTAGTTGAAGTTAACACTTCGGTTGAGCAGCTGTTTGTGTCAATCTCTCTGCCCGGGAAGGATTTGGTCGTTGGGCTGGTCTATCTGCACCCGAATGCGCCGGTTGATCTATATCGAATCCACTTAGATACAGTGCGAAATATGTCTCAAAATTGTCCCAGTGCCTCCCTTTTAGTTCTGGGTGAGTACAATCTGCCAGGCTACAGTTGGAATTTTGCTGATGATGTTATTACAGTCAACGGTCACCATGCTAGCAATATCGTTAACGATTCCATCCAGCTGACCGTCGAGGGTTTCAACGAGCTTGGGCTTAGGCAACTTAACGGGCTGCTCAATGTGGCAGGCAATATTTTAGATTTAGTGTTTCCCGATTCAAACTCTGTTAAATTGAATGAATGTGTTGATCCTTTGTTGAGTGTGGATGCCTTCCATAGTGCTGTGGAGGTGTCGTTTCCTGTACTTTGTATGGTACCAGTATTAGCGTTTAAGGAACAGGTTTTTGATTTTAAAAGAGCCGATTATGGCAGTATCAAGACAGATCTTGGCTTAATCAACTGGGAAGTCGTGATGGGTGGGCTTGAGACGATGGATAGGATAGTAGATGCATTCTACAAAATACTTTTTGAAATTATTAGTTGTCACACACCTATGTTGAGCATTTACTCGTCGCTATTCCCCAGGTGGTTCAGCAAAGAACTGAAGGGGGCTATCTTATGAAAAAGAAATATCATAAGCTCTATAAGATGTCAAGGTCGAGTTATCATTATGCTAGATTTACGAGCCTTAGGAGTACTTGCAAGAATCTGATAAGTAATGATTATCAGGTATATATTGATAAAGCTGAATCTTCCATTGCATCAGATATTAAGCTTTTCTGGAATTTTATTAATCACCAAATTGCGGTTAGTGGCATTCCGAGTTCTATGTACCTAGCTGGACATGAGGTGGAGTTGATATTGTTAACCTTTTTGCCACACATTTCTCCTCAGTTTACGCTGCGGCCGACCTATCGTTACCTGAGCCTGTATTCTCTCCAAACTCCTTTACATGTCTATCAGGGCTGCAATTAGAGTTATGTGGTGTTAAAAGAAGCTTAAAGCTGCTAAAAGCTAATACTAGTCCGGGTCATGATGGGCTTCACCCCCTCTTTCTCATTAATTGCGGTGACCAACTTTTGGCGCCGATTCTGTTTATTTTTAACCAATCACTTAAAAGTGGGGTCGTTCCTAAGATTTGGAAGACTAGCTTCGTTCAGCCACTTTTTAAGTCAGGGGATAAAAGAGATGTGTCAAATTATAGACCAATCTCAAAACTCAATGTGATTGCGAAGCTCTTTGATTCAACTGTTGAGCATAAGTTGTCATTGCTGCTGAGGCATTGCGCCATTCCTCAGCAACATGGGTTTATGCCCAAAAGATCAACAATCACGAATTTAGCAGTGTATACTGACTATATCGTCAAGGGGTTCGAAAATAAAACACAGACCGTAGCTATTTATACGGACATGATAAAAGCATTTGATAAGGTTAACCATAAGTTACTACTCGATAAGCTTAGATGTTATGGGGTGTGTGGCTCACTACTTGCATGGTTGAGGTCTTATCTGGTGGGTAGATTGCAGGTCGTAAAAGTTAAAAATTTTGTATCTGATGCGATTCATGTTTCGTCTGGGGTTCCTCAAGGTTCTCACATTGGGCCGTTACTATTTGTCCGATTCTTCAACGATATTGGTTTTTCTATAGTAAACTCGAACTTTTTACTATTTGCGGACGATCTCAAAATCTTTAGAACAGTTGAGTCGCAGTCTGACGCAAAGCTGCTTCAAGAAGACATTGATAGTGTATTAGGTTGGTGTAGCGCTAACGGTCTTCTTTTTAATGATAAGAAGTGTAGTTTTATTTCGTTCGCTAGATCGACGTGTTCTCAACACGAGTATCGCCTTGGGCGTTCTTCTCTTGTATGTACGTAGTACCACTATTAAGGACCTCGGTGTGTTACTTGACGAGCGGTTGACTTTTGAATCACATATTCTTTTCATCAAAGATAAAGCCCTCAAGAAACTTTATTTTGTAGCTAGAGTCACTCAAGATTTCAGAAAGCCCAATACAATGAGGATCCACGGAAAGAAATCCTTCAGGCCTGTTAAAAATACCATTCTGGTCGAGAAATATAGTAAAGTTGGAGAGGAATTCTGCTTTGATTGAGTAAACGAATAGTACTATTGGAAGGCCTAGGTTGCTGGATGCCCCTTACAAATATAGTTGTTTATATTTCGCTAAACCATTCATTTGAATAGAAAGTTTGGACGACTGTGGCTTAGTTATCCTGACTGGATACAAAAATTGCAGAAATAGATAATAAGTATGTGAGCACTATTATTCTGATGTTCCTCAGGTTCATAATTTGGTATTGCTGTATCACTGAAACCCGATGCTCGCTACTTGGTGAATAACTATACCGAAGATCTGAGTTTACTAGTATAGCTGATCAACTTATAATGCATCATACCAGCTGAGATTTACCGAAGCCAATATCACTAATGCGACTACATTATAGGGTCTGCAGATTTAACCGTACCGGTGTAGCTGGCAGAACCTTATTTTATTTCGAGATTCGTCTGCTAACTAGAACAGTATCGCTACATCGTGTATAATGTAACGTGACCTGCTTGCCTTAGCTATTCATCATATCTTAGTCAAATGTACCGCATGCAAGCTTCGGCGAGTTCAGGAATTGACGGTCTCGTTAGTTCCTATCCGGCAACAAACTTCATTCGGGAGTGAAGATTCAAGTGATTCGGACGTTACACGGCTTGTTTTAGTTCCATCATATATTCGTACGACAATGGATGATTTCGTGAAAAACACTCGCAAAGTATAAGATATCTATAGCGCATAAAGCTCATATAAATAAATACCGTTTGTAACTATACATATCAATTTGTATCCTTTCTTTAGACGAGCTAAAAAAGATGTTTTCCGCTTTACCCTCTTTTCATTATAATATAATTATGTAGGGGAAAGTCGGGCACAACGGACCTCCTTAGAAAAATTTGTGATATTATAAAAATTTATCCATTTTTTCAATCTTATCCTTATTCAATGACAACTACTTTTTAGATAATAATTGTTACAATTTTTTGTGAATTTTTTCATAGTTACATCTATAAACAATAATCACAAATATATAGGCTATTTGTGATTATTGTTTAGAAATATAACTCTTAAAGAAATTAACAATTTGTCAATTGTTACGTGAAAAGTAGTTTTAATTGAATCAAGATAGAATTAAAAAACTGGATTAATTTTTATAAAATCATAAAAATTTTTTAGGGGGGTCTTCTGTGCCCACCCTCCCCTGTAGTATATTACGATACTATATATGAGCATAGCTAGTCTTCCAAAATATATATATTTCACACAACTAGATCCGTATTGATGTTGCTACAATACCGAGATCGTTCAAGTACCCAAAAAATGAAGATGCATTTAGTGTATGGTTACACAGGTCTAGCGGTCGCATGCAGTGTAGTATAGGCATCACAGCTATACTAATATAATTGATTCGCACGCTCGTGATTTTGTCTGTTACTGCGATACTTTCTAACCGTGCTGCTTCCATTCGCAATATCGATATCCTTCTAATATAGTGAATCTATGGTAACAATAAACACTAGCCAAAAATGTATAAGTTGAATAGCAATGCGGTATGGCAGTGGCTGAGACAGCGGTTCATTATGGTTGATCAAAGTAGAAATATCGCTAATAGCCCGAAAGATTTCTTTCCGTGTCCTTCACCTGTCCTTAGTTCAACCGCTGTTAACCTACGCGTCCATAGTTTGGTCACCGTTTTACGAGTCACACTCCAGTATTCTCGATAGAGTGCAACATACATTTTTTAGACAAATGGCATTTAAGATGGGCAGGCCTATGGCTTTTACCGATCACGATTACGAGGGCATGGCGAGGCGCATGAATCTTTGTTCCCTCGGTTCGTTTAGAGCATATACTGATGCGATCTTCCTTTACAAGGTCGTCAATAACCTGGTTGACTGTCCCGAATTGATAAGTAGCTTTGCGATGCATGTCCCCGGAAGAGTTCTTAGATATAACTACCAACAATTTTCGGTTTCGCTTCATCCGGGTGAATTGCGCTGTAGGTCGGTCTCCGGTAGACTTAGTGAGTTGGCCAATGACAATTCGGAATGGTTGGACCTTTTCAATTTTAATGTTTCTAGTTTTAAGTCTTTGTGTAGAGCTAGGCTGTTTGCATACGGTTAGCTTCTATACCCAATGTATATTGATTGTATAACTTTTGTAGGACACTGCTTACTGTGCTGCATATGTATAGTTCCACTTTTTATGTTTACTTTGTGTTTCAAAGGGGTAACCCGTGAATAAATAAATAAATAAATAAAATAATTGACTTTTCTCAATATAAAAACAAACAAAAATTTGTTGGAAATATTAAACTTGACCATTTGTTTATAAAAAATTTTTCAACAAATGACATAAAAATTTTTTTTTAACATTTCTTAATGTCATTGTTACATGTGAAAACAGCCATAATATAATTGACCTTAAAAAAAAATTTTAGACCAATTTTTTTTTCATTTATCATTTTTTTGGAACTTTGTAAATTTATTATAAACAAATAAAACAACTTTCATAATCTTTTATTACGTTATCTTGTTAAGTATACATATAAGAGAGGCTCCAAGAAGTAAAAATTTTATAGGCCAATTATTTAAACTTTTATGTCGCCATTTATGAAAACAGAAGTCCGAAAAAAATGAGTTAATTAACAATTGTGTAGTTTTTAGAAAAATGAAGTTTAAAATTTTTTCTCTTCGGGGCTACATTCTTTGGAGTGTTCTGATAATAGCATAATTTTTTTTAAATTTTTAAATTAATATTTAATAGTAAAAAAAAATAATTTCTATCGCACTCTCTGTTCAGCGGCGACGCGTCAGTGCTGAAACGGCCGCGCGGAGCCCTATTTTCAGCGTCAAATTAAAATTATAAATAATCGAGATAGAGTTCCGGGAGTCGAGACTTTTTTATTGGAAATTTCCTTCTCTTTAAGATGCTTTTTTTCAATTTCCGTTATCTCTTGAAATTTTTGAGTTATAGTCAAAAACCGGAGGCGTCTTTTTTTGTTTTTGTTTTTTGTTAATAACAATTTTTGTTGGCGGAAAAAAAAAAAAATGTCTTTCAGAATCGCATTCCGAATCGAATGAGCTATCGCTCATATTTTTAAGAGACTCAGAACTATTTTTCGCAGAAAACTCAGGAAACTCAGGATTAACAAGGTGGAAAAGACGGAGTTTCACGGTACTTTTCGTCGTCCGATAAGCTCGTGTAATCACCGGAACGACTGTCAAGTATGACATCAGAATATAGGTTGACATTCAAAAATTAAGTGTTGAATTTTTTCTCATAGAAGCAACGGTTTAAATCAAACGACATATGGCAATTCTTCATGCCCATAATCTCAATTCAAAATCCGGTAAGTTTTAGATTTTCTTTTGTAGCCCCTTTCGATTTTCGAAAGTCGATTTTTTTAGATAAAAGCGAGCTTTTGTACCCATCATTTCAATGCAAAGTTATGTAAATTTCAGATCTGTTCATTGAGCTGTTTTTGAGATCATTTGGCGACTTTGTCGGGCAGACCGACAGACTGAAATCTGTCTAAAGACTTGGTTTACGGATACTATCATGATAGACTCAAAAACGTGAAGATTTGTTGATATGAGCAAAAGTCATTTTCAATCGAAACCAATATACTTTTCTTATATTACCACAGGTGATGAATATTGGAAAAACTCTTATTACACATAGCAAAAATAATCGTTAATTAGATGGGTAATTGAATTACAAAAGGAATTGGTGACTTCCAGCTCTATACTGTGTGACAGAGTGTGAAAATTGTAGATTTTTTTTTCGACGCAGCCATTGGATAGAATTTTTTTTTCTTATTTATGATGTATGAGGGACTAGTTGATAAAAATAATCTACAAATTTCATGTAAAAATATTGAAAAATGAGCAACTTGATTACTATTCCGCGAAACTCCTTGGCCATTCTGCGCGCTGACGGTGGAATTATATTTCCCACAGTAGGATTCATCCAAAATACAAAATTGAGCATAAGTTTTTTTTGTAAACTAACGGAACAGTTGAAATGTAGAAAATAGATTAAACTATAAGTTGATCTACCCTCGTTGAAAAATAAACGAGGTAATTATTATGTAATGAAATATATCATCATTTTATCACAAGATAAAATGATGATATATTTCCTAAGAAGATTTCCTAAAATAATTATTGGTAGGCAATTATTTTCAGATGAGAGGGTTGAAAAGAATCTGACCTTGTATTCGTGATCAACGATCCAGAAAACCTTGAGATACTTTGATGTGGTAATTTTTATTCGAATCCGTTAATGCTTTCTCGAGATATCATCGATTGAATTATTTTTTTCAAAATTTTGTTCTTTGAATATCTCAGAAAACTACTGGACTGATCAAATCCAGAATCTAATCAGTTCTAAGTCTGGAGAATCTGCGTCGATTGATACCGAATTCATCAAAATCCGATCATTCGTTCTCGAGATATCGTCGGACCAAAAAACTGATCACACACATCCATACATACATAGGTACATACATACATATATACATACGGGCAAGTCCACCAATTATCAACAAATGAACGGGACGTCAAAAAATCGATTTGTCTGAAATTTTTACCTCTTATAGTGTGTACTAAGATTGAAAAGTTCACCAAGTTGGAACCCTCTAGGACTTACCGTTCGCGAGAAATGCCATATACAAATTTGCCATTTCGACCTAATTCAGGTTTAAACGCGAATTGTTTTCGTATCGTTATCGGCATAAAAAAATTATGAAAATATACTTATCTTATGTGAAAAATTCTCACCTTTCCGAATATGTTATTAATTTTTGGCTAACTCATCGAAATTAATCTCAAAAACACGTTTTTCGAAAAATCGCTTTTTTCCATGCGGAACCAAATTTTATCTTACTTTTGAATTTTTTATCTGAAAGCTGAGATTTTTTCAGTAAGAAACCCAAATTTGTGGAGTGGGACGGCTATGGGATCCCGCGTGAGCTAAATTCAATTGATGAAAAGTGTATTATTCGCCAATTAAGGGGACCAGTACAGCTTGGTTTGGGAAATTTGGAGTACTCCAAAATTCATTTATTTGTCAACCAAAGCTTATTTCACATCAAAAAAAAATTTTCCTTGAAAAACTTTGTCGTATTATGCCGATAACAAATGGCAAATTTGTATATGGCATTTCTCGCGAACGGTTAGTCCTAGAGCGTTCCAACTTGGTGAACTTTTCAATCTTAGTACACACTATAAGAGGTAAAAATTTCAGACAAATCGATTTTTTGACGTCCCGTTCATTTGTTGATAATTGGTGGACTTGCCCATACACACACCCAGAGGTCCATCTAAAAATGGTCGGAGGTGATTCTCTTGACCTTGAAACGTGGAGATCTGATAAAAACTCAACTTTTCATTTTCGGGATGATTACAATAACTTCCTTTTTGCTAAAGCGGGAAGTTGAAAATTAGAATTTAAAAATTGATTATACAATATGCATCACAATATTTTCATACGATTAGAAAAGAATCTCACATCTTGCTTTGGCATTTCAGTAAAGCATAAAACCTTCTATAAATCAGAATAATAATAGTTGAATCATTTCGAAGAGCGTCAAGGAGACATCCACGGATATCTCCTGGGAGCAAAATAATCCATACTATTTGATATGTGTAGTGGCCATGCTTGACGATTTGATCCATGACTAGATAATGTTTCATGGTTGTGTCAACTTGATTTGTTGAGTCGTTTCAAAGGCGTTGAATAGTGCGGATGTTACCCACGATTACGTGCTCACGACTTCATTGGTTTCAAAGATTTGTAGGCCCATCCTATGAAGTTAATATTAAAATATTGATTGTGAATCCCCCAACCGCAGATAAGGTCTATTCAAGGAATCATCAAAGCTGACAGTAAGGAGAACGTCCGCGTCGAGATCGACGCAAGGGTGAGAAGCGCTTTTCCCTTATACCTTGCATATTGATATGCTATGCTTCCTTTCTTTCTTGCTTATATCCTCTCTATCTCTCTCCTCATTTGGTTAACAAGTTTCGTCTCCAAGGGGGCCACTCTCCGCTAGGAGCTCTTCAAGTTATACATTAATTTAGGGCTTTTCTAGGGTACAGATTACGGGGCGTAGGTAGTAATAGTATTCGATCCACTTGTAGAATTCCAACGTGGTGTCGGGTACTCCGACGGGTCACTGTCTATCTAAGGGACTATCGAGGCTAGTTTGGGTGGTCGAAAGGGTATATAGATTTTACTACTGGCCGGCGCAGGCGCCAGCATGTCTAAAAGACAAGCGGAAGGCAATATCAGTGCGGATTCGGATATGTTCACGTTTCTAAGGCACGAATCGGTTTGTTGGTGATTTAGTCTCGTGAACGACTACAATTCTAACTGAAGGATTGTAGGTAATTTAGAGGGTTTCAGAAATAAGTCGAATGATTACTATATTTACATATTTATAATATCAATTAGAATGAGTTCTGTTGGGTTACACTTGATATATAATGAGTTCGACTATGGTATAGAGATAGAGTTGAGATTATGGTGTAAGTTATTGACGAGAATAAAAGTTCGCAAGAAAGTGAATATTGTCGGAGTTCAAGTTATATGTGGGATTAGATATGAGGAGTAAGTGTGTACTACCGTACCGATTTTGCTTGACTGACGCTAAGTTAATCAAAGATTTCCTTGGTCAGCTATGGTCGGAGTGGAGAGGGATTTTTGACTAAGGGTAGGAATTTGTTTATCGGTGGTGATTGGTTAAAGGAATTGAGTAGGAGATTTGTTGTATCGCTAGGATTGGACAAGAAGTTAAGGAAGGGAGACTTAGGGGTTGGAGTTGGATTTGTTTAAACATTAAGATTCTAGGAAGGATAGGTGTAGGTATGAAGAGGTCGGTTTTTCCGTTGGACGTAGGACGTGTGGAAGACAATGGAATGAAACTCTTGGAGTCGGGTAAAAATGTCATAAGTGTGAGTGGGAATTTTGGAGTTTTGCACATTTGGTCGCCAAATGTCTGGTTCGACTGTGGGAAATTTAGGAAAGGAAAGGAAAGTTTTATTACTTATACCTAGGCTACGAAGCGACGTATATTCTAGGTTCGGGAATAACCGAATGTAGGAAACAAAGGAAAAATACATATAGTTGTGACTTATAGTTAAAATTATCTAGGTTTGCATGTGCATCGCGACATACTCCCCCCGTTGAGAGGTGGAAGCCGATCAATTTTGGTCCATCGCGATGAACAGAGTAAGTTCGTATGGTAAGATTGTCCTTTCTCTAAATCTAGACATTAACCTATGGTTCTTCTACAATTCGTGTTTAAGATTAAAGTAATTCGATTAAGGCTAATTATTGTCTGTGCTTGTTTTGAGCTAAGTCTGTAGTATTCGTTTAATTGTTCAAATAATGGCACTGGTTTGCACTGCACTAGCACTTGCACTAGTCGCTGCTGGAGTAACTGACTGATCGTCAGCTTGGTGTATGGGGAGAGGCGCGAGTTTTCTTACATTACGTTTCAGAACACTGTTGGCGGTCTTTACGGTGACGGTGCGGATGACTCCGTCACTGCCTGGATGACAATTAATCACCTTTCCCATGGTCCATTGCATGGGTGGTAGGTTGTCGTCCTTGAGAAGTACGATCGAACCTTCTCTGATGTTAGTTTGGCCTTGGGTCCACTTGCTGCGAACCGTTAGCTCGTTCAGGTAGTCATTTTTCCAGCGTGACCAGAAATCCCGCCTGACCTTCTGGATATGTTGCCAGGTGGGGGCGGTTGGTTGGAACTTCTCTGAAATCCCGCTCACGCAGGCTCGTTAATGAATCGCCAATGAGGAAATGACCTGGAGTTAGGACTAAAGGATCATTGGGATCTGAGGAGATAGGAGTGAGTGGGCGTGAGTTTAGGATAGCCTCAATATCTATTGTTAGTGTATTGAATTCTTCAAACGTGAAGAGTAATTCCGCGCCGGCTGTACGTCTGAGGTGTGTCTTGAATGACTTCACCGCAGCCTCCCATAATCCGCCGAAATTAGGTGATAGGGGTGGCATGAAATGCCATTCGATGCCCTTGTTAGTGAGATATGCACCAATTTTCTGTTGTTCATCGGTTTCTCTCAAGAATTTCGTCAATTCTCGGAGTTCGTTGTCGGCTCCCACAAAGTTTGTTCCGTTGTCGGAGTATATGTCGGTGCAAAGACCACGTCGTCCGATGAAGCGCCGAAGAGCGGCGATGAATCCATCGCTTGTAAGATCGCTAACGACCTCGAGATGGACGGCTTTTATCGCCAAGCAGACGAACACTGCGACGTAGGCCTTGATCTTGTTGCGGTTACGGTGCTTTTTCTCCTTAAGAATGAATGGACCGCAGTAATCTATGCCGACGTGAGTGAAAGGTCGAGCTTCCGTGACACGATGTTTCGGTAGGTTTCCCATGATGCAATTTATGGATGGCGGCTTCGTCCTGGCGCAGGTTAGACAGGGTTTTATTACCTTTCATACTTGGCTGCGGCCGTCTAAAGGCCAGTAGCGGCGTCGAACCGCATAGAGAGTTGCTTGGGCTCCTGCGTGTAAATGAAGGCGGTGTTCATTGTTGATGATGAGTGCGGTCGGGTGGTTGTCTTTCGGGAGAATGATAGGGTGTCTTGCGGAAAACGGCAGTGCTGAGTGCTGTAGTCGTCCGCCAACTCGTAGAATCCCTTCTTCGTCGATAAATGGATTCAACCGTAAAAGTCTACTGTTTTGGTTTAGACTGTTTCCCTTGTTGAGGACCTTCATTTCTACCGAGAATGCAGTCTGTTGTGCTGCCCTTATGACAGCGTGAAGCGCCGTTCGTAGCTCGGACACGGTGAGAGGACCTGGGTTTCTTGATCTCCTCAAGAATCTGATGCAATAAGCGATGACTCTCTGTAGTTTTGAGATGGAAGAGTAGCGTGTAAGAACCTCTAGTTGTGCGGAATTCGAGGTTATGAGGCACGTGGCGGACCGTTGTTCGGGTAGTTCCTTGAGATGTGGTGGCTCTGACCTTGGCCAGTTTTCTTTTTCTCGGCTCAACCATGGTGGACCCTGTTTCCAGTTTGATGGCTGGAGAAAGTTCTCTGGTGTTTGACCCCGAGATGCTAAGTCTGCAGGATTGTCATGCGTCCGAACGTGATACCAATCGTCTGGGTTAGTTTTCTGTTGGATTTCGGAGACTCTGTTTGCGACAAAGGTTTTCAGTTGCTGTGGCGGTATGTTGATCCAGTGCAGGACGATAGTTGAATCGGTCCAGAAGAATATTTCGTCGATCTCCAGTTGGATGTCGTTCCTCACTCTATCTACTAGTGAGGTCAGGAGTACCGCTCCGCACAGTTCGAGCCTGGGAATCGAGATAGTCTTCAATGGTGCTACACGCGATTTGGCACATAGTAATTCTGTGTAAATCTGCCCTTTGTCGTTTATGGTTCTTAAGTAGATGCAGGCTCCGTATGCCTTTTCGCTGGCATCGCAGAAACCATGGAGTTGTACCTTCTTGGCATCGGTTATGAGGACTGCTCGATTGAAAGAAAGATTGTTTAGCGTTTGAAGCTGTTGATAATAGTCCGTCCATTCTGTGTGGATGGAGGCAGGTAAAGATTCATCCCAATCTAACTTCAGTGTCCATAGTCGCTGCATGAGAATTTTGGCAGTGATGATCACTGGCGTCACCAAGCCAAGTGGGTCGAAGATTCTTGCGGTTTCAGACAGGATTGTTCGTTTGGTGACTCTGGATGTATTGCTCGAAGAATTTACCGTGTAGACGATAGAGTCTGTACTGGCGTTCCAGAAGACCCCGAGAGTCTTCAACGTTGTTGGCTCTCCGAGGTTGAGGCGTAGATTGATGCTTTCCTTGGGAATCTCGTCTGAGATTTCTGCACCGCTGGTTGCCCATTGGCATATAGTAAAGCCAGCACATTTTAACAGTTCTGTTAGTTCTTTTCTCAAGGCGATTGTTTCTTCTCGTGTAGCAGCTCCGGTGAGGACGTCATCGACGTAAAAGTCTTCCCTGAGGACCTTAGCAGCCTTGGGAAATTTGTGTTTTTGATCTTCTGCCAGTTGATGAAGCGTACGTATTGCTAGATATGGTGCAGCAGATAGACCGAAAGTAACGGTATTGAGTTCGTAGGTTTGTATCTGTCCGTCCGAGGTTCGCCATAATATTCGTTGATATTTTCGATCTTCGGGTCGGACGAGCACTTGACGGTACATCTTTTCGATGTCTCCTGTCAGTACGTACGTATGTTTACGGAAACGAATAAGAAGAGTAAAGATGTCCAGTTGTATGGTGGGGCCGACGAGTAGTGTATCGTTTAACGAGATTCCGGAGGTCGTTTTCGCAGATCCGTCGAATACAACCCGAACCTTTGTTGTGAGGCTGCTCTGTTTGATGACTGCGTGATGAGGTAAATAATACCCTTCCGCGCTTGCTCGTGTCTCATCGACTGGAGACATGTGACCAAGTGACAGATATTCTTCTAAGACGGCGTGATATTGCCGTTTGAGTTCCGGGTCTCCGTTTAGCCTTCTTTCCATCCCCATTAACCGTTTGAGGGCTATGGCTTTTGATTCGCCCAAGCTTGCTTGTTTCGAAGTAAACGGCAACGCCACGACATAACGTCCTTCTTTGTTGCGTGTAGTATGTTGATTGTAATGCGCCTCGCATTTCCGTTCGTCTTCAGTGAAGGGGTTGATGTGGGGTACTTTCTCGACTTCCCAGAATCTTGTCATGTCCAGTTGTAGCTCGCTGGTGGTTGCGTGGCATGAGCCCCGATTTGCCCGTCGGGTAGAGGGAGCACTCCCTCCAACGACCCAGCCTAGTCCCGTCTTTTGTAAATACAGGTCAGGACTGTCGAGTGTTGACAGGTTCAGCTGACCGACGCAGAGCAAGGAAAGAGTTGTACCTGCACCCAGAAGAAGGTCGACCGGAGCAGGTAGGTGAAAATGCGGGTCAGCTAGAGTTAAATTTGACGGGATTTTGATTGCGTTGCGATCAATTGGTTGATCCGGTACCGTTTGTGAGATGTGTGGGACTATGAGAAATGTAAGTGTCCGTGCATAACCTTTTATTGGTGATTGAATGGTCGCGGTAACCATGCCTTTGGAGTATGTGGTTAATGTGTTGACCGCCCCGATTGGTATCGAGCAGGTGTCCCTTTTAAGACCGAGAGTACCTGCTAGACCTTCGGTCATAAAGTTCGTTGTCGAGCAGGTATCGAGTAGGCTGCGGCAGCGAATGGGTTGTTTCTTGTGGTTCAACACGTTGACGATTGCGGTGACCATGATGTCACTAGTCGCAGAATTGACCACAAGTGTGATTGCATCAGGTGTGTTACCCGATTCGGCCGCGTCTTGTAGTCATGCTTGTGCGGACGAAGCTTCTTGCGCTGCAGCTGGTTGGCTGGTTGTAGGGGTCGGTTCGACAGTCGGTTGTTGAGTACCTGTCGGTTTATGGAGGTACGTGTGATGACGCTTTTGACAGAGGCGGCAGGCGATCGCCTGGCAATTTTTACTTGAATGTCCCCTTCCCAGACAATTGTGGCACAATGAGGCACCGATGATGGCCTTGTACCGATCGTTTATTGATAGGGCTCGGAATTTGTCACATGTATAGATACGATGCTCTCCGTTGCAGATCGGGCAGGTTCGAGAGCCGTTAGTAGCAAAGGCTTGCGCTCGCGGTCGATCTTGTGTTGGTTTTCCCTTGCGATTTTTACCTTCCTCGCGTCGCGGTGGGTTGGTTTTGGCTCCGTCGTTCGTTCCGCTCTGACGTGAGCCGAGAAATCTGAGCAGTTGGCTCGTTTTTCGAGGAATTCTAAGAGCTTCGTATAGGCTGGCATCTTGTTGTCTGTGAGGGTCAGTTCCCACTGCCATGCCGTGTTTTGACTGACTTTTGATAAAATGAGGCTGATTAGAGGAATATCCCAGCTGGCGACTGGGGCCTTCAAGTTCGCGAGGGCGCGCGTGTGTTGATAAACAGTATCGACGAGGTTGGTTAGCGCGGCTGGCGTGTCTTTCTGCAAACGCGGATGTTCTTGCAGGATCTCCCAATGACGTCTCAAGGTGCGACGTTCGCATTCGAACTTCTTTTTCAGGGTTTCTAATGCGATCGCGTAGTTTGATTCTGTTGTTTCTAACGATTGTATCGCACTAGCTGCTCTACCTGTCAGTGATAGCCTCAAATATTGTAGTTTTTGTACCGCGGGTAAGTTTTCGTTTTTATCGATAAGTGAGCTAAATATATCGTAGAACGCGGCCCATCCCTCCGGTGCTCCGTCGAATTTCGGTAACTCGACTTTGGGTAGGGCGACCGAGATCGGTGCCGCGGAATTTGCTGCGGTTGGAGCCCTAGAATAACTCGTTGCTTCCGTGCCGTTGTGTTCGTTTAAGAGTCTTTTCGCCCGTCCGATCGCCGAGTAGAATTTTGTCTCCATTTCGATGCGTCGGCTACATTCTGTCTCGTCTATTTCCTCTAGTTCGGTGCGTATGTCGGAAAAATCCGCGAATGATAATTTCACTCCCTCTACATATGCGTGTAAGAATTCGGGATCGCGGTCTTCGCGGTCTTGTCTCACCCATTTGTCTAAGGTGTGCGTGAGATTTGTGATTGAGGCTTGGATGGCTCTGCGTTTGCAGCGTAATGATTTGAGTTCAGCCATTGTGAGGTTGGGTTAGACTTGGTAGGTTTTGGGATAAGGAATGTGACGATTCAATATTAACGAACCTACCTTTGAGTAGCGAAGAGTCCTGTAGGATGTTGCAGTAAAGATGAGGCTGACCCTTTTGTGTGGTTGTAGTTGTCCGTCAATCTTGGAGTTCCTCGTCCGGAGTTTAAGCCAAGATGCACTATGAGTCTAATAAGTTTGATATCACACTGCACTAATTGTTCTCCGGTTTGAAGACACTGTCAGTCTTTACGCCGATGCGTGGCCAATAAAGTAATAGTTGGATTTTGAATCCGGTTGATATAGAAAATGCACTACCGATGTTATAGATATTTCACTTTGGATCTTGGGGCCGTTGCGTGAATGCGACGGTGACACTTGGATATTTTCGGAAAATCCGGCTCGAAGGACCATCAAATGTTCACGTTTCTAAGGCACGAATCGGTTTGTTGGTGATTTAGTCTCGTGAACGACTACAATTCTAACTAAAGGATTGCAGGTAATTTAGAGGGTTTCAGAAATAAGTCGAATGATTACTATTTACATATTTATAATATCAATTAGAATGAGTTCTGTTGGGTTACACTTGATATATAATGAGTTCGACTATGGTATAGAGATAGAGTTGAGATTATGGTGTAAGTTATTGACGAGAATAAAAGTTCGCAAGAAAGTGAATATTGTCGGAGTTCAAGTTATATGTGGGATTAGATATGAGGAGTAAGTGTGTACTACCGTACCGATTTTGCTTGACTGACGCTAAGTTAATCAAAGATTTCCTTGGTCAGCTATGGTCGGAGTGGAGAGGGATTTTTGACCAAGGGTAGGAATTTGTTTATCGGTGGTGATTGGTTAAAGGAATTGAGTAGGAGATTTGTTGTATCGCTAGGATTGGACAAGAAGTTAAGGAAGGGAGACTTAGGGGTTGGAGTTGGATTTGTCTAAACATTAAGATTCTCGGAAGGATAGGTGTAGGTATGAAGAGGTCGGTTTTTCCGTTGGACGTAGGACGTGTGGAAGACAATGGAATGAAACTCTTGGAGTCGGGTAAAAATGTCATAAGTGTGAGTGGGAATTTTGGAGTTTTGCACATTTGGTCGCCAAATGTCTGGTTCGACTGTGGGAAATTTAGGAAAGGAAAGGAAAGTTTTACTACTTATGCCTAGGCTACGAAGCGACGTATATTCTAGGTTCGGGAATAACCGAATGTAGGAAACAAAGGAAAAATACATATAGTTGTGACTTATAGTTAAAATTATCTAGGTTTGCCTGTGCATCGCGACAGGATAATTTAAACTCGTCAATCGCTCACCTCGACAAGAGAATCCCTCGTGCAGCGCCTAGTCATGTAGACCTGGATCAGGGGTCGTCTTCACAGAACGTCATCGATATCGAATCCCTCCATTTTTGGAATAATAATAGGTGCGTCAAGGATTCTAGAGGGCCCTATTTTGTACATTTGTACGATTCTCGTGGGGAAAAGTTTATTGGAAATTATCACCCCATTCTGTTTGGAAAGAAACTGATAGAAGCAAATGTGGATAGTCTAAAGATTCTCAAGAGTGGCATAGATAGAGTCACAATAGTTTTTACGGATTGGGAACAAGCCAATTTGACTTCGTCGAAAGCAAAGCGTCGACCCTAAATCCGCACTGGGTGGCGGTTATCCCGGACCAAGTTGTCTACTCTGTGGGAATCATATGCGACGTCCCACTCTGCATATCTATTGATGAAGTTCTGCTCAATTTGCAATACAGCAAGGACTCTAAAATTGTCAGGTTAGAGAGGTGTAGAAAGAAGTCAACCGAGGGAGTTAACCAGTAAGACGGTGGTTGGCAGGAGTTTGACGACCTAAAGGTCTTCTAGGTATATAGGGTCTACTCCATCGAATATTGAATTATACAAGGTCCCCCTAAGAATCTCCAACTTTATTCTTCCCATCAGGAGGTGCTACAATTGTCAACGTTTTGGTCACATCGGTTATTCTCGTAGACACCATATTAGGTGCGTGAATTGTGGGGTAGACCACGATTCTAGCTGCGAGGCTGAGGCCCATTGCGCCAATTGTCAGGGGGCCACCCAGCTTCCAGCGAGGACTGTATCTTTTATCTGTATCACAGGGAGCTCAACGAGACCAAATCCAAGCTCGGAAAGAACAATTTCCAAGCGGAGGCTGTCACTAGACAGCTGTTTCAGGACCTTTTTGGTAATTACGAAGACAACCGGGCTTTCTCTCTGTGGAAGCAATCCTGGAAATTGGATCAGGAGAAACAGGAGGATCCCTTCAATACGGTTAATCCCTACTCGATTGGCAGAATGCTTGAGCAACTTGACGTCGCGGGACCCAGTCAAACCAACAACGACGTAGAAGAAGTCAACGTGCCGGCTCAAGACGTTCCATACGTTGGACAAGAAGTCGAAGTCAATAACAATTCGTACGCCTCTGACTCCGAAACTGCTACCCCTATGGCTCAAACTCCACCCATTTAGCGTCTCCCACCTCGGGAAAGTAGCTATATCTCTAGGTTAAGGCGGTGGACTAGTGTACAAAAACCCCAGTAGACTAGTTTTCAATAGGTAGTCTAGGTTAAGTTGGCAAGCAAGGCTTGAAGTCAGTCTGTAGAAATTTAAGTTGGGGGGGTTACATACCCATTAGTATCCGGTATAGTTAGATAGTAAGTAGAGGTAAGGAATTAGTATATATTGTTTAAGGGGGTATCTAAGTCTCAAAAATTATTTTCCATTGATTTTCGGTTTTTGGTCTATTAATGTTGCGGGGTTCTTGATCATTATTTTGGTGGCTGGCGGAGTCCAAAATTCGCAAAATTGACTGAGTTATGAGCAGATCTGTATGTACACCGCGACTCGCGAGCTCCTCGGGGGCAATTGATAGTGCTCATCTGTTTTTTAATGAAAAACTTGTCATACAACGTATCATTTGTTCCGTGCGAGCGTTTAAAATGATAAAAAACTAAAACCGGGTGTCAAAAAAATTTGACTGGAGATGTCGAGGTATTTATCTATCAAAACTACTGAAACTTTGAAGCTCGTTTTCTCGTAACTACCTTTTTCAAAACTGCGACCACAATAACTCCAGAACGGTTCATCCGATCGACCTGAAATTTGTACTGTAGTTTCATGTTATTATGATCTAGGCCTCTATGCCACAGATTTTTGATCCGTCGTTCCGTTTCTGAAATACACGTCGAAACGTTATTTGAAATCAAGGAAGCGGACTTTTCTCAGTAAAAAAATGCATAACTTTGCCGAATTTCAGTTTATCCGAAATCTGTCGCATAGGAACCTGAAGGGTACCTTCATCAACAAAACAATCCCAAACTTTTTATTTTTAAATACTCCGTTCGGCAGGGATCGTAGTCGCAGATTTCGGCACAGTTTTTCGCCGACCATTACTTCAGTAGCTGCAACGGCCACAATTTTGATGCTACAGTGACCATTTTTTTTCAAATTAAAGCTGAAATTTTGCACTTTAAAACGGTATTTTTAGGCACGATCGCATAGCGGAGTGCCTATTAGATTCGTCATCGCGAAAAACGTCGGATTGAAAAAAAAAATTCCCTCCCCCTTAGAAATCCGTTTCATCACTCACACAATCGTTTTCCAGTATTTTCCAAAAAGTATGTATGTGTGTGTGTGTGTGTGTGTGTGTGTGTGTGTACGCACGAAGTTTGTATCCTGAATTCCGGGAAAACGACTCGACAGATTTGAATGGAATTTGGGGGAAAAATCAAGTGTTCGGTGAAGATGATCCACGAAACTTTTGAGGACTTCTGGTTGGACTTCTGGTTGCGAAATGGCGAGTGTTTCAATATTCAAATAAATCTTATTAGGTGTATCCTGAATTCCGAGAGAACGACCCGACAAATTCGAATAAAATTTTAGAGGAAAATCGAGTGTCCGGTGAAGATGATCCACGAAACTTTTGAGGATTCCACCACTGCCGGTTAAAACATGGCAAGTGTTACAATATTCGATTAAATATTATTACGTGTATCCTGGATTCCGGGAGAACGACTTGACAGATTGGAATGGAATTTGGGAGAAAGAACAAGTGTTCGGTGAAGACGAACCACGAAACTTTTGAGGATGCCACCACTTCCGGTTTCAAAATGGCGTGTTTGAATATTGAAATGAATCTTATTATTTTTTTTCATCAAGTCTACGATCGTGCCTGTTGCAAAAAAGCGAAGCTTTTTTGTTCGTACCGCTAGTTTATATTTGTGTCCGTACATGTCCCTCAATGCTATACCGTTATGAAAAGTTTTAACGTTTTATAGAGCTTGAGACTTAGATACCCCCTCAAGCCCGGGGTGGTTTTCGGTTCACCATTTGTCCGGGTGTAATCAGCTTCCGGCGTAGCGTTTAAGGTAGTTCTGGAGGTACACGTATCAGCCAAAAGTTGCGACCGCAGCGTACAGTAAAACCCGATTCTTATATGATGCTGTCGGTTAAAAACTTTTGATACAGCTTGTACACTCTGTATGTCCTACACAATCACACATTCTGCATGGATAGGTCCCCTGCTCGCATAGAGAGCGGCGCTGTCATCGTGGCAACAGCGCGATTCTTCCGTATTAGAAGCTTCCAGTGTGTGTATAGTGTGCATAGTGTTTTGCGAATTCTTACGAACAAAAAAGTTTGAAAATGTCAACTCGAGTGAGATTCAAGGGTCGGTTTACGAAAAAAAAAAATCGTGATAAAGAACTAAGAGCTGTGGCGGCTATGTGTCAAGCAAATGCTGCTAAACGCGATGGAAACCTTCCTAACCTCAACAATCATCAACAAGAAGTAGGAATAAAAAAATTATTATCCGAGAAAACGATCTCGAAAAAACCAAAGGTTACACAAGCCAAAAAAATTATCGATAAGGTAGTTGAACACCTAAGAAACAAGTTTTAATTTTATTTTAACAGATTGATAACTTGTTCATTAGTTCAAAAAAAATCTATTGTTGGGTTTAATATTTTTTATAAGTTGTTTATATTTTATATGCAAAATATATTTGATTTATTGGTGATTTTTATTTTATAAGTATGAGACACGAATGTCGTCCAAAGATACACACACGCACGCACGCACGCACGCACACACGCACACACACACACACACACACACATATATATATATCTATTATTGAACCGAATAAATTTAATTTGTTGAGAGAAAACATTTATTTCAACTTCTTTACGCAATCATTGAAGCTCAGAAATAAACACATTTCAAATTCCCGGAGTTTACCGCGCGCCCATCGGTTCGCCGCAGCGAACACTGTTGCCATTTCGTTGCAGCTGATTGTGTCTCCATTGCGTGTCGAATAAAATTAATATTTTTTGTGATTCGATATCTCCGAAACTAAGTAGTCGAAAATTGCCATTTTTTTTTAAATTCATCCCACAATAGTACTGCATACACGAGTGTTTTTATTTGAAAATGGTAAGTTCCGTTTAGCGTCTATAACGAAAAATGTGAACGAAGTCCTATCCGTTCACGTGTTAGGTATAGGCATCGCGTACAAAAAACCAGATTTTTAATTGCAATTATCTCACAAACTAAGTAGTGGATTGAATTAAAAATTTCGGAATTGGTTCATGAAGGCTGTGTCTACACCATACTAAAATTTCAGGCGATTCTTAAGTTGATCAAAAAACTCCAGAACTACCTTAAGTGTACTATAGCACATATCTTTAGGAGCTTTCACTAGATCTATTTAGAGGGGGGATGCACTAGCAGCTATTGCAAGCAGATAGAGATCTCCTGGTTCTCCCTGCTAGGGGAAGACTAATCCTCTAGGGTAGGCCGAGAAAAATCTTCGAGGTCTAGTGAGGCAGATAATAGGTTATAGGAAATAGTTCACGAATAAAGATTCGTGATAGTTTAAGGTCGGGGGACGTCCCAGCCCCTCAGTTTACCCTGGGGGAATTAACTTCCGGGGCCTGTTTAGATAGTACATAGGTTTAGTTATAGGAGTTGTTAGTAGATTAGGTACAGGGTGAATGCTTAAATGCATCTCTGGGTTTGCGTGGGGTGCTCACCCTGACACGTTACGTACGTTTTATATTTCTCTCATCAGACCCGGGCTCGAGTGGGGTTATTGCCTTTATGCGGACGCCAACAAGAGTCTCCTCTACAAATTAGAAGTGGTCCAAAACGAGGCCTGGAGGTGCGCTACTGGTTACTTCAGTCCACACCTATTAACACTCTACTGCACATCTGCGGTATTACATCTCTAGCCGTCAGAAGAATCTTTCTTAGTAAAAAGATGCTTCTCAAAATGTGCAGGCAGTATCCATGTGGTGCCATTTCTCGGATTATGGATGTCAAGGAAGTATACCTGCAACTGCAGACAGCCAGACCGGAGCCGGAATTATTTATCGGCAAGTGCTGGGATGCTATTAAACCACTAGTAAAGATGTGCCACTCCTCTTCAATTCCAGTTACTTTCTCTATTCCTTATTTTGTCCACTTTTTGTCTGAACAAGTCTATTTAGAGAGTGGAAGGATCGTTCAGAAGAGCATTAACCCTCAGGAGGTCCTTGAAGGAGTAATAAGGACACTGTTTAAGGATGACTTAATCGCTTATACTGATGGATCGAAGGATCCCAACTCTCGGAGGGCAGGGTTTGGATTTTGGTCAGAGGAACTAGGGATTAGGGCATCCGGGGGCTGCAATCCCGATGCTTCAATTTATACCATAGAAGCTCTGGCTATACTCAAATTGTTAGGGACGTTGGCGGAACGAAACATACAGCAAAGTGTTGTGATTTTTTCGGACTCATACAACGTTCTATCCAGTTTGCATGAGAGGGGTCCGGACAGCGAGTTGAGCCATGTAATAGGTGAGATTAGGCGGGTAGTACTTGAATGGGGTAGACGGGGGCAAGCCATATCATTTGTCTGGGTTCCAGGCCAGAACGGCATTGCTGGCAATGATATAGCGGATGACATGGCCCGACGGGGCTTACAGGCTGATAACCTTTATAGGTTTAAGATTCCTACTTCAGACACCTTCGAAATTATAACTAGGCAGACAATCGATTTAATGGAAAATGAGATTCAGAATTACGGTTCGCCTGGCCCTCTTAAGGGGCGCTCCTATATTGATCATGCGCCGAAATTTAACACCATTTAGTGGGTCTAACCTCAATATTTGCCAGATTAGGATTTGTAACAGAATCGTAGCGGGTCATATGTGTCTGAATGAGCAGCTTTTTAGAATTCAAATGGTAGACAGCAGTTGGTGTGATTGCTCTACTGGAGTCGAAAGCCTCAATCATATTATATGGGATTGCCCTCTGCATGATTCGCCTTTGAGAGAGGTTCTTTCAACTAAGCTAGCTGCTAAGGGGTTAAACAAAAGGGATCCGTTAAGCGTCGCGGCTATATGGGATACAGGTATAAGACTCGATCTGTCTGGTTTTCTCGCTGCATGTAAGATCCATATTTAAACTCAATTCTATCTTTCTTCCTTCCCATCCTCACTGCTTTCTTCTTTGGAGTCTACTTCAAGTTTCTCTGCTATCTCTGGGACGGTACTCGGAGTGGGTATTATCTTTTTGATGATGCAGGGTCGCAGTTGGCCGACTATCCAACCAACCTGTCCTTCGGCCAGGGGACCAGTGGACGTATCACCCGACATCCGGCCTGCTGTGGGGTCCGGACAGGGCCAACCGAGGCCGAGTACACCTTCATCTAACGAAACTGGCCGTAGGGCCTTAGCTTATCTAAGGAAGTCTGCATCTTGGAACGCCAACGGCCTCAAGAGAAGGCTCCCCGGTCTTCTAAGGATATCTAACCAATTCGATATCATAGGTATCTCCGAGACCAATTACAAGGGTCACCACCACTCGTACAAGCTCAAGGGCCGACTCGACAGATATGACGGATCGGAAAGAGGGGGCCTAATGTTATTTCTGAGGGACTCCTTCCAATACAAAAGATTGTTTCTTAATAAGGCCCATCCCTAGTCGCCCACCTCCTTTTTGCCGAAAAAGGGGTGGGGGTGACACATTTCGATTATTATCCGGTCCCAGGCGTCGGAAACGCAAAAATAAAATGCGTAGCGGCGATTCTATTTCAATTCCGAACACATACGTCCGAAATATGTTCGTTTCATGCGAAAATAGAGCTGCAATACCGTTTTTAGATTTGTCAAATGTCAATTTCCTCGGCGACCATTATTATGTAGTTGTCCGCCGAGTTTCGCTGGCCCGGGAGGTAAGTGGCGCCACGAATATAATGCTCCGACGCAAGAATAGTACACTGAGAGGCGCCACTTACCTCCCGGGCCAGCGAAACTCGGCGGACAGCTACATAATAATGGCCGCCGAGGAATCTGACATTTGACATATCTAAAAACGGTATTGCAGCTCTATTTTCGCATGAAACGAACATATTTTCGGACGTATGTGTTCGGAATTGAAATAGAATCGCCGCTACGCATTTTATTTTCGTGTTTTCAACGCCTGGGACCGGATAATAATCGAAATGTGTCACCCCCACCCCTTTTTATCGGCAAAAAGGAGGTGGGACACTAGGGATGAGCTTTAAGCAGCTTCTTCCCTCTGGCTTTGAGATGATAGTTGTAAATATATTTAATAACTCCACTGACTTGAATCTGGCTTTAATGTATCTTCCGCCTAGCGGCCAGTTCTCTAAAAGGGAGCTGAAACTAGTTTTTGATGAACTGGCAACCTTTAAGAGACTCATCATTACTGGTGATCTCAACGCACATTCGGTGGCTTGGGGGAGCGATCTTAGAAACAGCAGGGGCACGTGGATCAGGGAAATTGTGGAGGCATTGGGCCTCATCATCTCTAACAACGGGTCCCAAATGAGAATCATCCCGGGGTCGGCTAGATCCAGTGTTCCAGACATTGCCTTAATATCCCCGGACTTCCAAGCAAGAATCATATGGGATGTGCACTCGGATGTTATGGAGAGCGATCATTTCCCTATGGTGCTTACTATCATAGGCTGTAACCTAAACCTTTGTGCGGGCAGGAAGAGAATGCGCCTAACCAAGGTGGACTGGTTGAAGTCTGAGAAGGCCTTGAGTCGATGGCTCACGAGTTTCACGAGGGCATGGACCGTGATAATTTCTTAGACAAGTACGACTGCTTCACCAAGGCTATTCTATCTAACCTGGAGAGCGCTAATGCAAGGATTCCGCGAGACCAGGATAATTCGGAGAGATCCCTCCCAACTACTCCTTGGTGGACAGATGAATGCGCTCAGGCGGTTTTGGAAAGGATCGAATTCCTCCAAAATGCCTTAGAAGGCAACTGGGACCGCTTCGTTAAAGCTAAACAGAGACGCAAAACGAATCTTGGAAGTAGCCAAAAAGGAAGGGTTTCGTAAGTTTTGCTCGGATCTTTCTCCACAGTCGCCGATGGGGGAGGTGTGGAGGAAGATCAAGAGCTTTAAAAAAAGGTTCTTAAACCCTCCAGTATCTTCCAAGGACGAGCATAGGATCCTCAGCGACGCCAAAATCAAGAAGGCACAGGATAAAATCACAGGGAGCTATAATTACTTGTTACGTCACGGAGCAGAACGAAGTGCTGGACTCCCCAATTTCGGTTGAGGAGGTGACTGGCGCCATTTCTCGGGCTAAGGGCAAGTCGGCCCTTGGTAAGGATTTAATTTCCTATTACATAATAAAAAGACTGCCCCCCTTCGCCATAGAGTGGCTTGCTCGCTTCTATGAGCTGGTTCTTAATGAGGGCAAGATTCCGGCTGTTTGGCACTGTTATACAATATGCCTTATTCCTAAACCGGGCCAAGCCGGATACAGATCTCTATTGCTAGCGCTGTTATGAAGACCTTGGAACGGATTATGGCGGATAGGCTCGCATAGTTTCTTGAAAACGAACACGTTTTTCCCGACTCATCCTATGGATTCAGGGGGTCCTGCTACAACTGCCTCATTAACCTTAGAATGCTCATCGAAAGGGCCAAACGCACGGGGAAGCATACTGGAGTTTTATTCCTTGATCTAGAGGGGGCTTACGACAGAGTGAATATCGAAAAGTTATCCGCCATGCTTCAAGCCAGGAACGTTAACGCCAGGTTCGTCAACTTCATCAAGACGGCCATGGGCCATAGGGAAGTCTCCTTTTTCTATCAAGGTATTACCACAGAAAAGAGAGGTATACAGAAGAACATTCATATTGTTGGGCTTGATTCTGACAGTTTGGGGTACCGCGAGCTTGTGTGTGTACACGAATACACATCGATATGACACATTACCATATATGTAATACTCCTTATATCGCCAGTCCCTGTAAGTGGAAGCTCCGGCGAGGAAGTGAGACAGACAGTGTTCCGTGGTCTGTAATGCGCAGCCTAGGCGCGCAGGCGGTAGCGAGTTGAAATTGCTGGGCATGCGTATCACGAACCAGGGAACCCCGTGCGACAAAGAGGGATAGACTTGTCTGCACCGTAACGATTCAGAGTTTCTCCCGACCCCAACTGGCGATATAGGGAGTATTACATATATGCACATTACGCAGCTTGGGGTACTGCGACCCTAGTTGGCACCCCAAGTGCCAGATGGCGCGCGTTTCTGAGCTTGTGTGTGTGTACACGAATGCACATCGATATCACAACACAATGATTCGCATAGGCCCCGCCCACTGAACTATGGTGTCGCCATCTTACGTTATGTGTCGTATTTATACTTTTGGCATCAAGCCCAACAATACCAATGTTCTTCTGTATACCTCTCTTTTCTGTGGTATTACAGTAGACTCTAGATAAAAGGCCATTTCGTATATAGCCAAGCGAGTGGCTTCCCCTCCACACGTACAAACACACACACTAACATGCTGTTCCCCACTACAACTCTTCGCCAAGCCGCCGGCGTGCTTTGCGCAGCCACTCTCGCGCATGTCTCTCTCTCGCACCACGCCTGACGGCGCACTCGTAACTTGAGTAGAGGGGGCGCTTGGTTATAGGCCTTTTCTGAGAATTTTCCTCTCCTCTAGCCCCGTCTGATGGCCTTTTATCTAGAGTCTACTGTATGCACGTGTGTGAACCTGGCACCGCATTTTCGAAATTCGAAAAAATTATTGACAGTTCCATTGGCACCCCAAATAGTTCCAGAGTTCCTGATGGTACTAAAACATAGTTCCGTCGATTTAACCCAAAAATCGGCAATTTGAAAATATGAGGTGCCAACTTCCCGTGGCACCTCATTTTCGGAGAAAATTTTTTTTTTTATTTCTATCGATAGTTCTCGAAGAGTTCTACAGTTCTCTATAGTTAAAAAAAATAGTTCTCAATTTTTGATGTTGAAAACAATGGAAAAAAAAAATTTCCAGCACCTCACTCTAAATCAAATTACGAGAAGTCGATGAATTTCAGCGTACTTTAAACAATTCAATTCCAAATTGTAATAGTTCTCATGATGATTTGAAAGTTCAGAAACTGTTTCAGCGTTAAACAATTCTTTTAGATTGTTTGGAAAATCAGTCAGCACCTCATCGAGAGAAAGTGCGCGGTGCCGGTCTTTTTCAAAGTTCCAACGACAGTTCCGGTAAGTTCTGGGACAGTTCTCATTATTTCTTGTGATTCGGACGATAGTTCCGAGGTTCAACATTTTTTTTTTAATTACACAATTAATCTGACAGCACCTCATCGAGAGAAAGTGCGCGGTGCCGGTCTTTTTCAAAGTTTCAACGACAGTTCCGGTAAGTTCTGGGACAGTTCTCATTATTTCTTGTGATTCGGACGATAGTTCCGAGGTTCAACATTTTTTTTTTTATTATACAATAGTAGATATGGGCGACTTTGGGCAGACACAACAAACCCCCCTCTCCCCCCTCCCCCTTCGCTCCCCCCTAGGGCAACTCTGGAGAAACTCCCCCTCTCCCCCCTCCCCTGCCCCCTCTGCCCTAACAGACTTCTCGGCCGGGGTGCACAAGTGTTTTTTCCCCCGTCCCTTCCCCCTGTCCACCCTTGCCTAATATTGGGACGGTTTGGGAGGCCGTGTGACGTCATCTGAGACTCTGCCTCTCTCCCCCGGCGCCTCCACACCGGGCCCTACCCTGTCGATCTTACATATACCTATGTGCTTGTGGAAATACATGTGTGTGGACTTGGAAAAAATTAGGTTGTGTGGGAGACCTGCTGCTTATTATGTACTTATTTTAAGAATGGGAAGGGTAGGGTTGTATAATTGAATGACACGTTAAATACGAAAAAATCCAATTATTTCATTTATTCATATAACTTATGCTAGGATAACATACAGAATCTTACCACTACGAGTACAATTTTCATATTTTCTCTGAATTGGAGTATAGGAAAACAAAATCTTATGACTATAACGGTTACAAATTACATAGGTATACGTATAATATATAATTATATAGATATATAAAATGTGTGAATACCTATTCTACAAGTCATTCTCCGATTACAATTATACATTTATTTCTTCTTATTCTTATTTTTATTTCTATTTCTATTTGAACCCGAGAGATTACATTTTTTCTTTAGTGTACAATACTGAACGCTGGTACCGTGACAAGGGCAAGCAGAATTGACGGTTCCGCTTTTAGACTCGACGGAAATTAGCCTGTTGTAGAATGATTTTACTATGTGATCGTTTTTCTCATGATTATCAGTAAATATATCGAGAAACCGGCGCAAAGACATACCAGCAGCCATATAATACACAAACATAATACAAAAGTGTCCACATACGTTTGAGGAAAAGCTCTGTAGTTGTCGATCGTTCCAGATGTATCGTCGGCAATTTCTGCGTAGACATCGTTTGTGGTGAGGGATAAGCGGGGGTAGTCCGAAGCTGTCAAAGTAGGTCCCGTGTCCGGACGATGTGACGTAAAACGCCACCCAGTGCGTGCCAGGTCTGGTGTGATCATCGGTGTTTGAGACAGCAGCTGCCGGGTGTGTCCACACCAGGGGAACCTGGTCGGCCGGGAAAACCCGCCTCAAGTTGTTCGGGAATAATGTTGACAATGCATGCTGAATCTGAAGGCTGTTCATCTTTCTCAATTTGGGAAACAGTCGTACTAGTTGTCTCTTCTGAAGAATCAGAGTCCGATGTAACTGAGAGGTCGAGCGGTTCTAGTTGACCGAATGCAGGGGTGACTTTTGCGGACTCTTTTTCCTTGCGAGGTGACTTGGTCGGACTAGGTGGCGGCGTGGGCAATAGCGTTGAAAATGACTGCGTCGTTGAATTTCTCGCAGGAATCGGCAGAGATCGCTGATGCTGTTGACGTACCCGTGATGATTCCTTGCGATCGTTTTTACTGTCGTCGGGTGTCGGATGGGTACAGCTGAGTTCCCATTTGCCACTGACTGATTCGACGTGCGCAGGATAGTCGTACTCACTGAGAAGTTTGCTCGATTTTATCCATTTTTTCAACCTGACGACGTTGTTCAGCGCACATGTATAAAATTCCTCCTTTTTAACTCCGTGAAAGAAACAATATTCTCTGGTCACGTCCAACTTGCCGAATGGTGGGCACCCAGAGTGCTCCAGATTTATAATTCTTCTCGATGTCACGGCCTCCAGATATTTTGACTTCTCATGTCCCCTCGTTAGAATGCGGTAGGCCGAGCAAACGATCTCTTGAAGATTGCTGTGCAGCTTCTTCAGCGAGATGTCACCCTGGAACCAGTCGATTCCATGGTGATAGCATGTCACGTAGTTGTTCGCAACGCGCTCTCCCTCGCTAAGTTCCGAAAATGCGTACGGGGCCTTGATCATCCAATGCGCGAAGAAGCGATGGTCGACGGTAGCCACAGCCACCTCTTTCGGTAGAAATTGTTTGTTCGCAGCACGAAACCCTTGGATGTCTATTACGAAGTCCATGTTTGCTCAAAATCTGGCACTTGACTGATCTTGATCGGGGACGGTGCGGTCCTTCTTATGCCAGAATACGTGTCTTACCCCTTCCAGAGTCATATGTTCCTTTCCTCCCTCGGCAGAGACGAAGGCTTGCAGGTTTCAACTTGTCGGCGTGTCGAGATATGTAAGATCGTTGGCTCCGTCCCTTCCACACCCTTGGGCACCCCCTCCACACCCTTGGGTACCCTGCGGGAGTACAAAAAAAAATGACACCGTGTCCTCTTGAGATTTCGGGTATGCAGGTCTGAACTTGTTTCTTCGCCAGATGTCTGTGTATATGAGTGGTATAGGTCTTTTCGCAGCAGGGAGTCTCGCCTAGCCACCGAAATCTGTAATGACCTGTCGCGCGGCGTCTATCTCTATAAGGTTGTCGAACTCTGCGTAAACGATGCAATTTATGGTTTCTTTGAGCGCCTCGTCAAATCGTGCCTCTATCCTCAGAGTCCCGTGCTTGACGAGTGACCAGTGAGATGGACAGTTGGCTGATAGATCGGGTGTCAGGTCGAAGGCCATCAGACAGTTTCCTTTAGCGTATTGCAGTCTATTGATACCGGTTCCCTCGTTGAGAAAATGTATACCGGTTCCCGAGAAGAGCGTGTGATATGCGTCGACGTACATATGATCTTTGGAGAAATTCGGTAACAGAGGTTTCGCAGGAACTTGCACACCGTCCACGTACAACGACAGATAGTTGATCATAAAGTGTTGGAAGTTGAACGGGTTTTTCTTTCTGTCACCGTTGAAGGCTTTGTTACTGACCATTCCGAGTATCACACGTTTTGGTAGCTGTCCGAGAATCACGTTGTCTAGCATCTCCGACTGCACGCCCGCGTGAATGGTGAAGGCTTTCACCTCAACTCTCGTGACGGGATATTTAGCTGTACCTTTTGCCAGTGTTCGTGCGTGAGCTAGTAGAATGCCGGGGCTAATCTTGACGCGACGTACCAACAACGAAGTCTCGACTATGTGTAGTCCGTGCAGAGGTGTAGCTTCCAATATGCAAAAATTGTCCCTGGATCTCACCAGTCGCAGACGCAACTCAACACCATTGAGCAGAAACTTATCCTGATTGAATACGTCACAGTGTAAATGTCCAATCAGATCGACTATTCGCCCCTTCTTCGTAATACGCTGTCGCTTGATAAATCCGTCGTTGTCGGCTGCCTCGGCGGTGGCTGTGTCGTAGACATCCGATTCTCCGTTCTCGCTGCCGTACCAAAGTCCGGCCGAAAGATGCGATTGCTTGGCATGTGGTGCATAATTCAGTAGTGTCTCTATACAGGGTGATTCAGAGCAACCGGGTCATATTCTGGAGGTGCGTTCGTCGTTAAAATCTAAACCGAAAAGTCTTTTACCAAAAACTCGTGCGTCCAACAGTGCCCGATTTATCGCGGATACAAGTTGACCTATCACAGGGCGTTAGTCAGGTCCGAATCACGGGTGTAATTAATCAACGTCGCCCGCGAAATAAAATTTTCTCTGTTTCTTGCCAGACTATTCATCCTCAGATTAAGTTGTTATTCGAAGGTCCAAGTGGCCTTCGTTGTCCAGGTCCTTACCTCTGTAGTTTTCGTCATCCAGGTCCTTACCTCCGTAGTTTTCGTCATCCAGGTCCTTACCTCCGTAGTTTTCGTCATCCAGGTCCTTGCCTCCGTAGTTTTCGTCATCCAGGTCCTTATCTCCGTAGTTTCCGTCATCCAGGTCCTTACCTCCGTAGTTTTTGTCGTCCAGGTCCTTACCTCCGTAGTTCTTGTCGTCCGGGTCGTTACCTCCGTAGTTTTCGTCGTCCGGGTCCTTACCTCTGTAGTCTTCGTCGTCTAGGTCCTGACCTCCGTAGTTCTTGTCGTTCAGGTCCTTACCTCTGTAGTTTTTGTCGTCCAGGTCCTTATACCCCGGACGACAAAAACTACGGAGGTCAGGACTTAAACGACGAAGACTACGGAGGTAAGGACCTGGACGACGAAAACTACGGAGGTAAGGACCTGGATGACGGAAACTACGGAGGTAAGGACGTGGATGACGGAAACTACGGAGATAAGGACCTGGATGACGGAAACTACGGAGGTAAGGACCTGGATGACGAAAACTACGGAGGCAAGGGCCTGGATGACGAAAACTACGGAGGAAAGGACCTGGACAACGAAGGCCACTTGGACCTTCGAATAACAACTAAATCTGAGAATGAATAGTCTGGCAAGAAACAGAAAGAAAATTTTATTTCGCGAGCGACGTTTATTAATTACACCCGTGATTCGGACCTGACTAACGCCCTGTGATAGGTCAACTAGTATCCGCGATAACTCGAGCACTGTTGGACGCACGAGTTTTTGGTAAAAGACTTTTCGGTTTAGATTTTCACGACGAACCTACCTTTAAAATATGACCCGGTTGCTCTGAATCACCCTGTATAGGCTCTGTAGGCATAAGAATTGTTCGCCGGTGATACTAGCTTCTGATTAAAGAATATGTCCACCTGATTGAACATCGAGTGAAGAAGATTATTCACAGGTGCTACGGATGGCTCGGGTACAGGGCCCGCCCCGGCTACAGGAGGATTCGATACGGTTTGAAGCGGCTGAATGCGTATGCGAACACTTAGCATGGTGTGTGCCAAGTCTATGTACTCGTCACCGTGACCCGGTACAACGAATTCGATGGGTGAGTCATCGGTCAAAGAGGATACTGGTTTATAGTGTATCCACTGCCCGGCTTCGATGGATGTCTGTGTCGGCGGTAGAGTGAACAGGTCTAGTTCCGACTTCATGCATTCTCCGGAGTGTGCGTGTAGAAAAGCCATTGTTATTTGGTTGCTTGGGGGTCACTAGCGAGGTCCAAAAATATCGGTGATAGCTCGTTTCTTGCCACCTTTCTTACCCTTGCCGCTCTTTCCACCCGTGGTCTTCACAGCTTTCGTAGTCTTCTTTTTGGTTTTCTTGCTTTCAGTTTTCTTCTTCTTCTTCTGGGTTTTTCTCTTGGTAACTTTCCCTCTTCCAGCGGACTGTCGAGCGGCGATGAGTCTGTTTACACGCGCGAGCAACAACTGTCGACCCCGCTCCCCCGTCACCCCTTTATAGCCGGACCCCTTCATGAGCTTGACGACTTTGTCTTTAGCCTTTTGCTGCAGGTTGCGACCCGACTCCATAGCTCGCGCTTTCAACGATTCCTTGAACGGTACGTCGCTCTGCATGTCTGATATAACGTTAGCCCCCGTACGTAAGACCTCTTTTCCAACGGCTTTGGCCCCGCTGGTCAATAGTGGCAATACCTTGCGGAATAATCCCCCCAAGAAACTTCCGATGCCGTGTCCGCGTTGGTACGGTGCCCCGCGATAAACGCTCTCGATACCGCTGCCCCCGAGCTGCGCCTCGTAATGTTCGGTGTATTGCGCCATAGTCCGTGTAAGCTTTTCTCACTTTATTGGATACGTCTGAAGTGAAGCGTAACCGTCAAGGTCCCAGACTCGAATGGTATCGGGTTCCCCAGATGATCTCTTATATTGATTTCAATGGTGCGAAAGTTTGTCAGCAAGAGCGGTATGTAGTGCGGAGGTGACAGAGTCTTCATCGCCATCTCTCCAGGAACCGAGTTCGTTTTCCCACATGCTTGAACAACACGCAACAACGGTGTGTAGACGTCTCCGACGATGCGTGGCTCTACGATATCGCAGTAAACAAACATTAGACACGGTGGAATTCTTGGAACTATCATGCTCTCCGTTTGGGTGTCTCTGGTAATTGTCGCCGTTCGAGTGATTTTATCATATTCCATTCCTGGCAAAGGTTTCGGGCCCGTATGATCCTTAGAGCTGGATTTATCCACGATGCCTTCGAACCGCAGTGACGACAACGACGGCGATGCAAAAGTTAGTGGATAATGAATCTCGGCAAGTCCTACCTCCCATTCTCCGGTCAGTTGGATCGAGCGCGGTAACTGGGTGATGTAGCAACAGGTCCGATTATCGGGGAAAAACTGCATCGAGCTGTTGCTCGGTAACGTTATGTAAAACTGGTCCTTCTCCATGACGCACGTACGTTTCGAGATGTTCCCCCGTGTGGCTCAAAAGCTAGGTGCCGACTGACTGCCCAGTGTCCGAGTGTATGAATACTGGCCGGTCCGTGCGCGCGCACAAAAATGTTACCAATCTCATAATATTCCGAGCTTCAATCTGTTTCGTATTTCCCGTTTCAATCCAGAGTGGTATTACCCTCGTCGGTTTGTCCTTCCGCTTTCTCGATTCGTTGAAGTTCAGCCTCGTAGAACACTCCGTCAATTTCTTCACCAGACATGTCCACCAATACATAGACGACAGGTGCGCGCGCGAGCACCCTATGAATCTTGAAAAGTTCCTCGCTCCAATTGGCCTCGTAACCCTTCAGGAACGTTCCCTTCGTCTTGCTGATTCGTACGATGTCATCTTTACGAAATCTCGGCTTGCCGGCGACACGCGGTGGATATCGTCTTTGCAGGTTCGCCCGTGCTTGGGCGGCATTTTCCAGTGTCACCTCGGACGGTGCCATTCCTATGCTCGAGTGACGCGCCGCATTATAGGCCTCTACGATTTGCGGCAAAACATCAACGTAGCGTTTTGTGTTTCTGTGTGTGAAGTACCGCCACAATCTCTCCTTGAGAGTGCGATTGAATCTTTCGGCGATAGCCGCTTTTATTTCAGGGTTACGTGTGACGCGATATCGTATATTATTGGTTGCGAGCAGTTTTTGAAATTCACTCCCCACGAATTCTTTTCCTTTGTCCGTTTGCGGCAGAACTGGTCTACGCTGAGTCATGCTCAACACTTGTTGAAATTCTTCGGCCGTTGTACCAGCTGTTTTACGCTTCAGAGGTACGACCCATGCGTATTTACTCAAAACGTCGATGACAACCAGTAGATAGCGATAACCGTTGTTGTGTCTTTTCATCGAGCTCAGGTCGGCCAGATCGGCTTCCCAAACGTCGTCGATGTTGGAAACGTTGTATCTGGCACGTGGAAACTTTCTTCGTACGGATTTGCGCAGGGTGTAGGTATCCTGCGCCGCGAGCCATTTTCTCACCGCTTCCCCGGATTTGTCCCCGCGCGCGACCCTCTCCAGGTTCCGTGCCCCCGCGTAACCCGCTGGATGGGACGGATCGTAGTAGATTTTTTCGAGCGTCGTCATCATTTTAGCAAGCGCAGTCTTTTCCAATTGCGTCTCTTTTCGCTGTCTTTGGCGTACGGTGTGTTTCTCAAGCTCCGTCTGTTACCCGTGAGCGGTGTACCGAGTGTACTGAGGTCCGTGTCATCGATACCGGATCTACTGCTCTCCCCGCGCGACCATTTTCCCCGACCCGAACGCGAATCGCTGAGCCCCGCTGACGCCGACAGCGAGGCACTCGTTGACGCGACGTCTGCGACTTTATCGGTGTCGAACTTACGAATATTTTGCCAAAACGTCTCGTTTCCCACGCACTCGTGTGGTACGTTGATCGCGTGAAGAAATCGAGCAAATTGTAATTGTCCCGTAGGATTGAAATTTTTCCTCGAACGCGCGGTATGGTTGACCAGATCGACGATGTTTGTGCCCGGCACCGGTACACCGTCGATAGAAACTACTCCACCTCTGTCCCAGGCGAGTCGCGACGGCATCCCGGACAGCAAACGCATCAAAAGGCCGGCCTTGGTGATGAATCTGGTAGGCACGGCCGCCAATACGTTCTTCGCCTGTGACGACAACTCGCCAGTGTTCATCGCATCCGTATCCTCGGGTTCTGCGATGCCCGTCGTTTTTTCCATGCTTTCTACAGATTTTGCAGCGGATCCGTTGCTCCCCTCGCGAATCTCCAGTTGCAGAGGCTTTCGTGCATCGTACGAAAAGTACAAATAACGCTGCAGTGCCTGCTGATAGAGTTTCCACTTTTCTGCGCTATCATTGGTCCCCTCGTTCAAGATGTCGCTCATTTCACGGTCGAGTCGTGAAACAGGGTCCCCGTGAACAGCATCTAGACCCGATGACGCACTTACAACGTCGCTCATCTGTCGTTGAAACCTCTTCAGACCCTCCGCAGGTATCAGTACCATTTTTTTGGCACGGTCCATCTCGACCCTCTCTCTCTGTCTCTTTGTCTCTCTCTCTCTCCCTTTCTTCCTTTAGTTGGGGAACAGTGCCGAGGCCAGACCTCCCAGAATCGGAGCTAGTAGTAGACCCAAAAAGCCGTCCCCCCGTTGGACGAGAATCTTCTTCTTACTTTTCCAACTTCCGCGTTTACAGGCTAATTGACGGAGCGTCTGCTTGTGTCGTGCAAGCCGCGATTTATGCGTTCGAGACAGGACCACGTTACCTTCCAAGGTTTTCAGAGCACACTCACAAATATCCCTCACCAGGGAGTCGTCGGCGGTACGTAGCAAGGCGCGTCTCTGCGATTTGTTCAATTTGTGCAACGCGTGCAGGGCAAGGGCGTTTGTCTTACCGAACGCAGCGTGACACCCGTGACGTACCTTTCGCGGCATTACAGCGGAACTACTGGTACTCTCTGCGCAGTGCTTCGTTTTATATCCTTCTTCGGCACGTAGACGTACTGATGTCCGTCGCAGGGGAAAATGTTTGTGCGGAAACGGCAGTTTTCCGGCGTCGATTGCTTCAGATCAAACAGCAAATAACCGTGTGGAACACCAGTAGCATCATGGTATGCCTCCTGAAGAAATCGTGGATCCTCGGGATATACTTGACGCGCGAGGTGTTGTATCTGAGCGCAATCTCGCGGGTTTTTGAAGAAAACGATATAGTTCGCGTTGAGAGATATATCTCGTTGCCCGTGTCCTTGATGAAACAGATTCTGCGTAATGTAGAAAACGCTCACATTCTTGTGATGGCAGACTTTGGTAAATAGATCGACGACAACGTTACTCGACGCCTCGCGCATCAAGTCGTCAATCACCAACAGTTTCGGGGTCTTGTCGCCGTCATAGTCGGTGGACTGCGGTAATCCTTCTCGGTACTCTATTCCTCTGCTCGATTCGTACAACGGCTGCCACTCGTCGTAGTACCAGATGACGCGAGCGAATTTCGTCTCGCACATGACGCTGCTGTACCGTAGAAATTTTTTCACAAAATTTGACTTTCCGCAACCCGACGGTCCAGCGACGATGGCGGAGAACGGGTGTTTCCAGCGCGTGTCCATCGTTGTCCTCTGCCGCAATATTCTGTCAAATATGAAAAATTGTCTCTGAATACGGTAAGCGGAGAAAGTACGCAAAGGGGTTATTTTTAGCTCTCTACCCCGATTAGCTCGTATCGGCGGCGGCGGCGGGGTCCGGGGCGCGCTGACTACGAGCTAATATCAGCGCGCGCGCGCGCGCATGCGTGGTGACCGTTGCTACCAGCTAGTACCTCAACGGTCGCCACCCCGCGGTCGCCCTCCGGGCGAGCCGATCCCCGCGGCGAGCGTACGTAACTAGCTGCTTCGTACGCTCTGACCGACACGCTGACCGACATGAGCTCAACGTCAGCGTGTCGCGCTGCCGAGACGAGCTGCTTGGCCTGTCACGGATGTAGGCAATTTTTAGATTTTACAAAATTTCATCATTGGACTTACCTCTGCAACGAACTGAACGACGCTAACGTAGAATCGTCTTTATCGGTGCGTGCGTGTGGACGGATGGCAGGTATCTCTGCGGCTGCGCTGCCTCGGGTTGTAACGTGTCACTGCGTGAACGTTGAATCTTATACGCCAAGGTCCCAAGATCCCGAGGAGTCTTATAGTACGGCTCGTGTCAGAAAAGAGAAAGAGACGAGAGTTAGCGAAGAGTGAGAATGGAATAATAAATGTCATCATTTGACTTACTTCTGCAACGATCCGAACGATGCTAACGTAGAATCGTCTATACTGATATGTATGCGTGTGTGTGTGTGGACGACTGGTCGCCGTCTCTGTAGATGTGTCGCGGTAGACTTCTTACGCCTCGTGTCAGGAGAGAGAGAGAGCGAGACAGAAACGGGCATGAGTCAGGAGAGAGCTAGACCGGAGGAATTCAAGGGTCTCCCGTCAGGGACGTGGCCGAGCGATAGCCGTATGGTAGGGTGTCAAAACTATCGTTGCAGCATCGTCTCTTGACGAACACGGGACGACAGGTTTTTGATTCGGAGCGCGTCACCACCTCGTGCAGCTTGTTTCGTCGAATAGCGCGGTACTGCAGCCGAATCGGACCCTCACCATCTACTACCATTCGGCGAATCGAATCATAGTTCACTCTGCTAGCGGCAGAGTGATTCAACGTGACCCCCTTCACTTTGCAAATTTCAACTCCGCTGCCGTCCGGACGTCTAACGATGTAAGCGTAAAATTTCGCCCCTCCCGAAACAAACGCCCGAATATAACTACCGCGACCGTACGCCTCGAGCTCGTTGGTTAAATCACCCAAAAAGTTCCCCGTCGGTGGTACGTAATCCTGCGGGCGAGTCGAGTCGTGGACAAATATGACGGAGTCTGTGTCGTAATAAAGCACGCGCCGATCCAACTTCTCTAGATATTCGTACAATTTTAATCGTGCCTGCGCGGTGGTATACGCAGCTATCACAACGTTCGCCAGTGGTGAGGACGTGACACTGTGCTCGGCGTACGACCATCTTGCATACATCACTTGGTCGTTGACAGGCATCAACTCTGTCACCTCGACCTCGGGGTTGGTCAGTAGCTCCAACAGCTGTTGACGCGTCTTTACCACGGTGGTTTTAGCCATATTTTCCCGCTGTCCGAACTTACCCCAAAACGAATTGAGACAGAGCTTAGAGACCGACCGAAGTCCAGGATTTTTGGCAATTTTGGTCTTATCTAATTTTATACCCTCCACTCTCTCGTACTCTGCAAGATAGCGGTCTCGCGAGGCATCGTCAATGCACTCGCCGGGCCAACCGCTAGCCTCCTGCTTGATCTTAAGAAACGTATCTATATATGCCGCAAAGAGCCCCCCTTGACGAGTAGAGGGGTCGTACTTTGTCACCTCGTATTGCCAAATTTCCTGCACTTTGACGATCTCGTAACCCTTCTCGACCGCTTTTTTCAGTTCGCACGATACCCAGGTACCCTCGAACTGACGATCTCTCGCATCGTCGTGAGGACACTCGTGTTGTTCCAGCTGCTCGCAACAGGAACGGCACAGTACAAACATCAATTTTCCGTGCATACGCAACGGAAGCACGGGATGATAAAGATTTTGCGGTGGCAGTACGCTACACTTGACCAACCCCTCAACTCGAGCGATGTCCTTACCGCTCGCACCCGTTAACGTCTTACACTCGTCCCCCACGAGGACCTTTGGGTGGCCGTATGGGAAACGTGAGAGTTTACAAATATACGGATACAATGAGCAAACATCCACGAATTAAATTTTTTCGCAAACGGTCCCGTCGTCCCTCTGACGAACCTCGTAGCAGCGCGAGGTGTTACACGTTCGTCCGCCGTAGAACGCGTCGCGCGGATCCAACGGGGCGCTGATCCCAATGCCAGCCGTTAACGGGTGCTGCAACAAGTATTCACGCATTTCTACGTTTTGTTTAAGAAGTCGATCGAACGCACACTCCCATATCTCCGTGACGACGTAATCCGATTCTCTCATACGCGCTGTCTTCGAGCGCGTTTCCTCGGCACGCTTGTCCATAGTGTCACCGTTCACGGTACGTCTGTCGCTGTTAACACTAAAGCATTGCCTGCAACCGTGCCAGAAGCAGCCATGAAATTCGAGAATATTACGGGTTCCGTCATCCGCTACATCATACCCGTCCACAACCCGACCTGTCTCCGGAATTCGGACTTCACGAGAACGACCGGCATGCGCGATCACGACCCCCAATTCCCTCTCTTTCCAGACGAGCCACTCTATCGCCTTTCTGGACTGCCGATCAGCCAGCCTATGACCCTCCGGTGGAATAATACCTATACGGTCAGCCTGTAGAAAATTTTTTCGAAACACCGCTGAGCAGGCTGACGCAATCGTTGTGCTCTCGGTGAAAGGACATACTTCTCCGCACTCGAGGAAGATATCTCGAAACGCGAGGCATGCACGACGTAAAATATCCACATCGGATTTACAGTAGGCCACCAATTCCGCGTCGAAATCAAACAGGTGTTTTCTTGCCACGGCGGCGTTATACCAATCGTAAAATTCCGTTCGTGCGGCGGTACTCATGGTATCTGGCGAGTAGAATTTCGCAGCGGGTAGCGGACCTATGTAACCCGTGTTCTCCGGGGTGTTAAACAAGTGCGGGAAGACTCCCTTCACCGAAGCGGCTGGCAACCCGAAGGCCTTTGGCAGGGCTGATAACGCCATCGGCATGTAAGCCAACGAATCTAAAAATCTAGTATGCCCGGTTTCTAACATGATGATTTTGCTACCGTTTAGAATGACCTGCGGTGGCTCGGTATTCTGCTCGACCAAGTGACGTAAAATAAACTGCGCGTCGAAACCTCTGGCATTATGCGCGATACAAATTATTTTGTTAAAATCGCGAAGAGGTCTCGTGGCGAACTCGATCAATTGTCTGACAGGATCTTTTCCAAACACGTACTCGCGCACGAGTCCGCAGGCCGGGCGACCGTTCGTAATGTCCAGGTCGTGCATACATTGACTGCAAACCTGATGCGCCACGCACAAATTAGGGACGTGAATGTTTGTCGTCCTATCACCGGGGATCGTCACGTTTTGTTGGGTTTCGAAATCATAAAATATGAATACGTATTTTCCATTGTTTGTTTCGCGAGTTTTAAGAGGTGCCATGAAACATTGGTGGTTATACGGTCGAAGGGTGTTACACGTCTTGCAATATCGGGTATCACACGAGTGAGCACCCAACGAGAGATTTGTGAGACGCGTGCAGTTCGTACAGATGCGAAGCGTCGCACAGACGGTACGACACGGGCTAAAGGAGCCAACCCTACTATGCTTTTCCATGCAGGCTGCACCACTAAACGCAGGTTTGCAGTCAACGCACTCCAATTCCATCGTCCGGTAGTCACACGCAGGGGTTCCCAGACACTGTGGACACCGGCCCGAACAGCGGTGCTCATGGCTGTTTTTATATTTTTTGTTACAGGTCTCGCAAAAAAACCTACCCGCCGCAGCACCCGTAAGGTTCGTTATTGTACAATAGTGATGCTCGTCTGGAAAGTACAAAAGATTCAAACGATGAGTCACGTTTCTCCCGCTATCGGTCACCACGCTGCTCCCATTGTAAAACGTCGTATCACCAGTCCCCAATTTGCCTGCCTCGTATACCACGATTGCCATCCCCTCGTGGGCCAGATATCGTTGAAATTGTAATATTTGACGTACCCCGCAACCCGTCGCCGGTATCTCGACTCCTGCATTTTCGGTCAACCCTAGCGCCGCTTCGCGCTGTAACCGCGATCCCGATCCGCGGATCGCGTTATACGCCTCGTGTAACTCACCGCTACGGATTGTACCCCTCTTGGCGTGTGCTTTTGCAACGACAAGAGCTCGCGGTAAACAAAGACCGTCAGTGTTAATGATTTGTATAATGGATTTCTTGGCTACGCCCGCGTGCGTGATGGGGCGAACTTTTCCACGACCGGACAGCGCTTTGACGCAGTGCACCGTGACCGAGAATACCTTGTCAATCCCAAACTCCGCGGCACTCTGTGTCACACTGGAGACTAGCTTCCACAGATCTGCGTATTGAGAATCACGGACCGGTCGAAAAGATAGCCATGCGGAGCCCTGATTAAAACTTTCAGCGTGAAAAACGAAACCGATATAGTCACTCGAATGACATGTGGACGTAACGTAGGTGTGCAGATCTCTAAAAGCTCCTTCCAGCCACTCCACGGGGTTGACACCCGACTCAGGTATTTTAATTTTAACATCAAGTTCTCGTGCATGAACTTCGAATCGCCGAATGTATTTCGTCGACTCTCCGAGTATCGCGAAACGGTTTCCAGGCGTCAACACCTGAGAATCATTTTCCCTGTCTGCCTCGTCCTCGCTCTCAATCTCATCGGCCGTTTGCGTCTCTCTGGAGACTAAATTACTATCGTCAGGTTCGGAATAGTCGTCGCTGTCATAGTCATATTCGTCGTTATGGATAGGGTCCACGCTAGACCCCATACGTCCGATTCCCGAGGTACCGGCACCCTCGTTTACACGTGCTATGCGTCTATGACCACCGGTCTGTACACCGGAACTACAGGCATCTCCGGTGACGCGTGGTAGTTTTCCATGTCCCCGGATGTCGAGAATCACTGGTTTCTCTGATATACGCGAAAAACGAAAGAAAAATATAGTCTATAAAATTATCGTATGTCGTTCAAGCATATTTACAAACGCACGCACGCCTGTACGAGTACCCGTGAACCCGTCCCCCCCTCTAACTCTTTTTTATATGTATTTTAATATTCGGGTGATGAGACTACCTCTTCAACGCTGCTAGCCAGCGAGAATATACCGCTATCAGGCGAGGGTGGAGACGCGCTACGCTGTGACCATATGTCACTATCGGCTGAGGATAGAGTCGCGATTTCTTCTTCTTCCTCCACCTCCTCTGTCTCATACTCGTCCTCCTCATCCCCACTTTCAATCTCATCCTCCTCCTCATCATAACTCGTCTCTTCTTCCTCCTCCTCCTCCACCTCGTGCTCTTCTTCATCGTTATAATATTCACCCGTATTCACAGAAGAAACGGGCGAAATTTCTAATGAGAGATAAAATACTTAATTCTAGGGAATAAACCTAGGTCCGGGAAAGATAATCGGTAACCGCCTGCATAAAAGACTATATTTATAGACTCGAACGGGTACTCCACGGCGTGCGTATATCACGCAATACGGCAGATATTGAACATTTGCGACTTACCAACAAGGCTGCCACGTGATGTCGACGCAATCGATGGATCAGCAACCGGAAATCCATTCTCCGTAACTGGCACTGCACGCTCACTATTTTCAATGATTACAACGTCACTGTCACAGGTCACACTTTTGTCACCAACATCACTGACGACTTCGAGGCAATTTTCTGTACCGTTAGGGGTAGTTTCCGCGTTGTCGGTTACTACTTCTAGCCCCTGGGTTAATTCCTCCTCGTTGCAAATCAGTATAACCTCATCGGGATCCACGACCATCAGCATGGCATCGTTGACCTCGGTATCCTCCAACAGTGCGAGTAGTTCTGACACGAATGAAAAAATTCCCTGTCGATTAATCCATCACCTTCCCGGATACTTTTCATTCACAATTTTCAACGAAAACCCTTTACTTACCACAGTGTGAGTCGTATTCCCGGATGAGCGGTGCCAATACGGCGAAATGCGACCTTCCACGTCTGATAACTGTCTTCGCAGCGATGCACAGACACTCCCGTAAATTTCGAAACGCATCGTTCGCGAACATTGAACCGATCGCACGCTCGCTGCACGCGGCGATTAAACGTCTGAATTGTCGTAGCAAATCTGCTTCCGACATACGCGTGAGCGATCTTCGCCATCGAGTATCACATTCGCGATCTATCACAGTATTGTTCTGCCTTGCGTAAAACAAAGCCTTCAACACTGCAACACGGTACAAATTCTTAACTCCCGTCATAATTACTTTAAAATTTCAGTAAGAGATGTAAAAGAGTAAAGTATTGCAAAGTGCGACGGAGCGTGAATGAGAGTACGTTATTTCACGGATCAGAGATCTATGAGAATGAGAAAATGCCTCGAGAGGACCCACCATATATAACTTCAATACATTACCACTGTACACGCAGATTCTTACGTGTGGGTGACCGTAACGGACCTGAGAAAATCGGTGGAAGAAAGGGTGAACAAGCTGAAACTGCTGTGGGAAGACGAGTACGATTCCCACGAAATTTTCCGATTTTCGGGGAGGTGGCATCTCGCAATAACCATAATTCTGCGATAAAGCGAGTCGGTCTACTTTGTGCGAGAGTAGACTCCCGCTCTTCCCTGAGATCTCAGGGAACCGATCCACCCTCGGACAGCGTTTCTAAGGATGAGTGCAACCAGATGTGCAATGCACGGCTGTTGCAAGTCCTACAACCCGTACAGCGGCGATGGTCAAAGACCCGCTGATACGGCACCCAGGGTAGGCACCAACAGCCTCCAACGGTTTTTAGCCGTACATCCCTCTAAGTTATAGATACATACTAATCGTTAGAGCGTTCGGTCCGCATGGACCAACCACTTATCGCATTAGACTCTGTGGGAAATCGGGTATGATACCCACGAATTTTTCTCAATTCGTGAGAAAGTGTCATCTCGCGGTAACCATAATTCCGCGATAACGGTAGCGGACCTACTCTGCGTAAGAGCAGGGGGTCCGTTCTTCCCGATATCTCAGAAGGAGTCGAAGCGTACCCCCGACTATCCTTTTACGCACAAGTGCAAACATTGGTGGATTAAAATAAACATGAGACGGATTAAAAACTGTATTTGTCTGTGTTGACGAGCAACTTCGAAGACTCCAAAGACTGGCAGCTAGTGTAAACCAGTGCAAAAAGCAATACGTCGAATACATGGTGTCAAGAATCAAGCGTTTTCCGGCCAGAGATCCTTCTCTTCAGACCATCGCGCAGATGACCAAGAACGAATACGGGACTGTTAAGGAGACCATAAAGCTACAGGTCGATCCAGTTTTCGGTGAACATTATCTCGATATTGTTCTACTCGAATTGACCAGACTATTTTCTAATTTCATCGCTGTTGAAGTCAAACAACAGCTTGAGGCCGAGCCAAGTCCCGATTTACGAACGAATTTGGAACCCACCTACACAATATTATAATTACTAATTACCACGAACAAATACCAAACTGTTGAAGAGAGGGAGATCGTTGGAAGATGTGTTCATCAAACTTCATCCAAAACCACGAGGCCCACGGACCCTACGAAGTAGGAATACCTAATGGTATGATACGCTTTCGACACAACGATATGGTGGACAGCTTGGATAATCCTCCTCCTTGGTTCAAAATAGCTTTACTTTTAATATTCGCAGTAACTGTTATTTATACAATCGGGGCATTGAGAGTGATCATGACAATGCCAACACGCCGCAATGCTACTTGCGAGGGTGTCTTAACCGAACACTTGTGAAATAAACAAACAATTTTGTATAATTATAATCATATAGTGGTAAGATTCACAAAGACAATTGAACTCCTAGTGGTAATATTCCGCATTTTATCGTAGCATAAGTTCGTTCCTTGCGTGTATTAGCGAATAAGTTATATGAATAAATGAAATAATTGGATTTTTTCGTATTTAACGTGTCATTCAATTATACAACCCTACCCTTCCCATTCTTAAAATAAGTACATAGTAAGCAGCAGGTCTCCCACACAACCTAATTTTTTCCAAGTCCACAACACATGTATTTCCACAAGCTCATAGGTATATGTAAGATCGACAGGGTAGGGCCCGGTGTGGAGGCGCCGGGGGAGAGAGGCAGAGTCTCAGATGACGTCACACGGCCCCCCAAACCGTCCCAATATTAGGCAAGGGTAGGCTGGGGAGGAGAGGCGGGGGAACAACACTTGTGCACCCCGGCCGAGAAGTCTGTTAGGGCAGAGGGGGCAGGGGAGGGGGGAGGGTTAGGTTAGAATCTCTAGATTTTTCCAAAGTCGCCCAAGGGGCAGGGGGGAGCGGGGAGAGGGGGAGTTTCTCCAGAGTTGCCCTAGGGGGGAGCGAGGGGGGAGGGGGGGGTAATATATATATATATATATATATATATATATATATATATATATATATATATATATATATATATATATATATATATATATATATATATACATATATATATTGTAACGGCAATTTCCCGAGCTCGGGTGACCCAGGAAACTAAATCCGAAAACAAACCTGGCTCCAACGTAGATTAGGGGTGGTTGCTGGGCGCCAGACTTCGGGGATGAAGTCCTCTCTCTCGCTCTCTCGCTCGGAACTAACTCTAGGGATCGGTAGAGGGATATGGTGGGGGCGATGAATAAAGACACCGATACGAAAAAAATATGTTTAACTAAAATGTTTATTAAAAAAAAGAAAAAAGAAAAAGGTCGCGAATTACCGCCCGCTACCTGGCGTCTAGGATACAAAAAGATAATATAATATAACGTGACTCTACTCTACTAATTAACAATAGCAAATAAATAATTAATGATAAATAATCAAAAGAATAAAGATTCAACACTATATTAGTGAGTAGCTCACTCTCACACTCTCTCTCTCACACGCTCGGGATCAGGTATACTTCCCTCGCTCACGCTCTCGTTGAACGGAGACCACACCGCGTAAGCGGCGAGAGACTCCGCTGCCGAACAGCTGTGGCGGGGAAGGGAGTGGGGGGTCGGTACACTCTCGCACGACACTTGGGGAATTGCCTGAGCCTCTGCCTCGCTGCAGACTACTGCGACGCGTGACAGCAGACGACTCGACAAGATGGCGGCCGGGACTCGCGAGACGTTAGGTGCGCAGCGGGGACGAAACCGGCACACTAACACGCAGTGCGCGGACCACGTGGGGTACGGGACTTGTTTGAAAACTCTCGCAACGGTCAGGGACTCGCTCTCGAGGTTTTAGGGATGTTTTAGGGAACTCACGGGGGTTGTATAGGGTATTGGGGACCGGGACTAGGGTTTTATGGGTAACCGGACAGATCTTACCTCGATCGGCGACGGTTTCGGCACGGTACTCTTACGTTGACTGCACTCAGTCAGCCACATGTGTTCGTCAAATCCGCCGAGTCGTCGTATTTACCGCTTCCGAGGTTCAACCAGTCCAGAAACACCAGGGTAAAATCCAGGAACTCTCACGGAGGGAATACAGGGCACTCTCACTCTCTCTCACTCTCTCTCTCTCTCTTGGATAGCACACGATCGACACACGGTTTTTCGCACGAAGCTGTCAACACGCGGGGCGAACATGGACTGCCTGGCTTTTCCGCTATCAGTAATTCTCACCTGTGCCACCCGTCCGGTGAGCGCTGCTCGTTGCCGGTCAGCGGCGTGCCTCGCCAGGTGACCAACATGGCTCCTGTGGACGAGGGCGGTAAGAATTCGAATAGCGGAATCGGTACTCGATACTCGTGCGGGACTAGGTACGCGCGTAAGGCTGGTTAGGAGGAGGTCACACGTTTTGCCACGTTACAATATATATATATATATATATATATATATATATATATATATATATATATATATATATATATATATATATATATATATATATATATATATATATATATATATATATATATATAAATATATATATATATATATATATATATATATATATATATATATATATATATATATATATATATATATATATATATATATATATATATATTAGTTATAGTGATAGTCTGTTATTTTCAACGTCTTTCGTTAGTATAAAGTTTCCTGCATCATACGTAACGCTTTATGATGTACTGATATACATAATCATGTGCGGATTTACTTCTGTTTGTGAATTGACGGTTATTCGCTTCTTGTCTAGGTCATTGTATTTATACCGGTGCGCTCCTCCATACCCATATGCTATATAATGCCCATCACTTAGACCTGATTCGTAGTGAGAAACGCCCGCCAAAAGGAAAGTTTTTTCGCCAAGTTTTATGGTCTTGGTGATAGTGGCCAGAACATGTCGTAATTCCTCGTTCCTTTCTTGGTAGCTGGGATCTGTGAATATTGACGTATCCAATATGGCATGCGAACCATATTCGACGACCATATCTAGGGGACCTTTACACTTCTGACATGTCGACTTGATGTTTGTTATATTATCAATAACCTCCTGGACATAATCCAGACCTTTGTTCAGGAGTACGCCAACATCTACGTTGATTGTAACTGGTGGACGAGTTTCCCGAGATCCACAGAGGCAAATCAAACGCTTTGTCGTATAACTTCGGTCATGTTTAAATATGTAATCTGCCAGATGAGCCACATTACAATGAGCGTCTAAGCGTGTAATCCCCCGTGTGAAATTGACGATTGCCCCTCTAAAAATACCAAGAATAATTAAAATATTAGCCCTGTTCGTAAGATGGCGAGGTATTATTTTACCTTCACGAAGTATAGATACAGCGAGTTGCAACGTTAGATTTTGTGACGTTTGAGCTTTTTTCTCATAGGCTTTAGCCATACTAATACCAGTCGCGACAATTTGCAGTATCGTATCGAACGCACACGTCCGCTGCAGCGTGATCATAATTTTATCAAGTTTCACGGTGTTGCATAGACTACCATTCCTCATGAGTGGAATAGCTTGGTTCCGGGCATGTTTTATAAAATCCCACTCGGGACACTTGTCCAGGTACGTCGTTTTTAATTTTTGGTTCTGTTCATCGGGTATGCGTTTGCATATATTCGTGGCTTGTTCATTTGATTTGCTCACTTGACCGCGCCAATCTTCGCAAGTGTTCCACGTTTGATCGGTAGCCTCAACTAACTGAACTGAAGATAACTCGCTCATAGCTGCACTTTCATTGGTAGTATCAATTGTAGGCGACGTCTTACTGATGCGCTGTATTATAACAGGTGAGGAGCTCTTTATGGATGAATCCGCTAATTCAAGATCAAAATGGGGATGAGTTTCGGAGTTGTTGGATGTACTACACACCCTAACGTAATCCGTTGAGCTATTGTCACCTTTATATGTCGGCTCTCCGACATCCGGCATTTCGGAGGAGTCGTTACATACCAAGTTCGCAGAAATAGTATGGCCTTCATTTCTTGAATTATTACTGGGTTCTTCAACCCAATCGTTTGATTGGTCAACCTGGTAACTGTCCAGACCGTGTAAGTTCTCTTTAAATTGTTGCCATTCGTTACTACGAAAGCTTTCCGGCTTATCAGTTGCATGCGAGGCTAACTTTATTTTTCCATCGATATAATCGATGTGACGAAGTATAAACTTATCGGGTCTGATGGGAAGCTCTCCGTTGAATGCTCTAGTTTTCAGGTCAGCAAATTCGGATTCAACTGAAGACGATGTAGCAATCTTTCTTCCTATCTGAAAATATGGCTGCATCAATCCGGTCCACAAAGGGAGATATGGCATTAGGCGTGTCTTGAACTGTTTGGCGAACTCCGTATTATAGAGAGCACTTAAAATAGTTCCGTGTTTGGATTCACGAGCCATACCCTGAGCCGACTCATAACGCGATTGGCTCCACCTTGACCAGTCTGCTACTGTGTTGTTGTGAGGTATATTAAACTGGCGGAGCCAGAACTGCGGGCGGAGATCGGACCGAGTGAGTAATTTGTAGCCGATTTGTAGCGAATTTGTTGCGAGTAACAAAAATTTGTAGCGTTTACCGTTTAGGAAAAAATCGCAACACCGCTAGCGTAATATTGACGTAGCAAGGACCGAAAAAAGTCTTCACTGAATTAATAAACTGCAGCGATATACGCATCAAAATTTGTAGCAAGAAAAATACGAATAAACCATCGTAGTATTTTTCCCAAAAAACGATTATTTGATACATTGGAATAATTTTTTTGGTTTTTGAAGACCGACATCGCGAATTGAATGTCTCTTCAACGTTGAATATCAAGGAACCTATTTGAAATGAGTCAAATTTGATACCTGGAACAATTTTAAGACCTGCCCGCACTCGCACCAAATTGTTAGAGACGGTAGGAGCTCGAAATAGTTCGAATTCGATATTCGAAACAACTTAGAGGCCCGCCCGCACTCGCAACAAATCGTTAGAGACGGTAAGAACTAGTAATAGTCCAAATTCGATGCCTGGAACAATTCGGAGGCCCGCCCGCACTCGCAACAAATTGTTGGAGACGGTAGAAGTTCTAAATAGTCGAAATTCGATGTCTGGAACAATTTAGAGACCCGCCCGCACTCGCAACAAATTGTTGGAGATGGTAGAAGTTCTAAATAGTCGAAATTCGATGTCTCGAACGATTTAGAGACCCGCCCGCACTCGCAACAAATCGTTAGAGACGGTAGGAACTAGAAATGGTCCAAATTCGATATTTAGAACAATTCAGAGGCCCGCCCGCACTCGCAACAAATTGTTGGAGACCGTAGAAATTCTGAATAGAAATTCGATGCCTGGAATAATTTAGAGACCCGCCCGCACTCGCAACAAATTGTTGGAGATGGTAGAAGTTCTAAATAGTCGAAATTCGATGCCTCGAACAATTTAGAGACCCGCCCGCACTCGCAACAAATCGTTAGACACGGTAGGAACTAGAAATGGTCCAAATTCGATATTTAGAACAATTCAGAGGCCCGCCCGCACTCGCAACAAATTGTTGGAGACCGTAGAAATTCTAAATAGTCGAAATTCGATCCCTCGAACAATTTAGAGACCCGCCCGCACCCGCAACAAATCGTTAGAGACGGTAGGAACTAGAAATGGTCCAAATTCGATATTTAGAACAATTCAGAGGCCCGCCCGCACTCGCAACAAATTGTTGGAGATGGTAGAAGTTCTGAATAGTCGAAATTCGATGCCTGGAATAATTTAGAGACCCGCCCGCACTCGCAACAAATTGTTGGAGATGGTAGAAGTTCTAAATAGTCGAAATTCGATGCCTCCAACAATTTACAGACCCGCCCGCACTCGCAACAAATCGTTAGAGACGGTAGGAACTAGAAATGGTCCAAATTCGATATTTAGAACAATTCAGAGGCCCGCCCGCACTCGCAACAAATTGTTGGAGATGGTAGAAGTTCTAAATAGTCGACATTCGATGCCTCGAACAATTTAGAGACCCGCCCGCACTCGCAACAAATCGTTAGAGACGGTAGGAACTAGAAATGGTCCAAATTCGATATTTAGAACAATTCAGAGGCCCGCCCGCACTCGCAACAAATTGTTGGAGATGGTAGAAGTTCTGAATAGTCGAAATTCGATGCCTGGAATAATTTAGAGACCCGCCCGCACTCGCAACGAATTGTTGGAGATGGTAGAAGTTCTAAATAGTCGAAATTCGATGCCTCGAACAATTTAGAGACCCGCCCGCACTCGCAACAAATCGTTAGAGACGGTAGGAACTAGAAATGGTCCAAATTCGATATTTAGAACAATTCAGAGGCCCGCCCGCACTCGCAACAAATTGTTGGAGACCGTAGAAATTCTAAATAGTCGAAATTCGTTGCCTGGAATAATTTAAAGACCCGCCCGCACTCTCAACAAATCGTTAGAGACGGTAGGAACTAGAAATGGTCCAAATTCGATATTTAGAACAATTCAGAGGCCCGCCCGCACTCGCAACAAATCGTTAGAGACGGTAGGAACTAGAAATGGTCCAAATTCGATATTTAGAACAATTCAGAGGCCCGCCCGCACTCGCAACAAATTGTTGGAGACCGTAAAAATTCTAAATAGTCGAAATTCGTTGCCTGGAATAATTTAAAGACCCGCCCGCACTCGCAACAAATCGTTAGAGACGGTAGGAACTAGAAATGGTCCAAATTCGATATTTAGAACAATTCAGAGGCCCGCCCGCACTCGCAACAAATTGTTGGAGATGGTAGAAGTTCTGAATAGTCGAAATTCGATGCCTGGAATAATTTAGAGACCCGCCCGCACTCGCAACAAATTGTTGGAGATGGTAGAAGTTCTAAATAGTCGAAATTCGATGCCTCGAACAATTTACAGACCCGCCCGCACTCTCAACAAATCGTTAGAGACGGTAGGAACTAGAAATGGTCCAAATTCGATATTTAGAACAATTCAGAGGCCCGCCCGCACTCCCAACAAATTGTTGGAGATGGTAGAAGTTCTAAATAGTCGAAATTCGATGCCTCGAACAATTTAGAGACCCGCCTGCACTCGCAACAAATCGTTAAAGACGGTGGGAACTAGGAATAGTCCAAATTCTATGCCTGGAACAATTTAGAGACCCGCCCGCACTCGCAACAAATTGTTAGAGACGGTAGGAACTCGAAATAGTCCAAAATTGATGCCTTCAACAATTTTCGAGGCCTGCTCGCACTCGTCACAAATTTTCAGAGATGGTAAGAACTCACACAAAACTGCAATTTATCAAAAATTTTTATTCATCGACAAATCGTTTGTCCACACAATATAATAACAATCGTGGCACCACTCTGTAGGTGTCTTTACGATGGATACTTTTTTTTTCGAGGTCATCGAATTCACACCAACTATTGGTGCCCCATCTATACGTCAATGCTGTGTAGTGCCCTGCTACATCCGTATGGTCCATTACCGCTTGTTGTGGATTGTTTCGTAGGTTTACTCTAGCTTTATATGAGCATACACCTACCAGAACCATGTTTTTCGTCTTAGTCAGCGGATTCAACAGTTTTTTGGGAATTTTTGCCAGGGACACTACTTTTGAAGATTCATTGGCATTCGTCACTTCGAAAATAATGATATCTCCTGAAGAACAAATTGTAGTTCATACAATCAGGGCGTTAATTTTTTTTTGTACTATTTTATTCTTGGGTATGTAGCGCCGATCACAGGAGTGCGAAAAAGTTGACGCCCGAGTCGCATACAATATTTTTTGACCCTGTGTACGTAGAATTCGTGTGTAAAGTCTCGAATTCTGAGCGTAAAGTGAACCTGCGATAAAGTTCATTTTATGCTCAGAACTCGGAACTTTACATACGAATTTCACGCACACGGGGTCCAAAAATTAGTTTCACGACATTGAAAACATATATATATCTTACAAAATTTCATTTTTCAAATGTTTTATGAGATAAGCACAACTGTAAATCCAATCAATCTTGCATCCAGCTGTACTTACTAGTGTAAAGGTTTAATTAATATAGGGAACATAATACACCTACAATTCAGTTTCATTTCATAATAAAAAAATGTAAATAAAAATTTAAGATTCTGTTTGGAACAGAACTTGCGCTTAGCCGCGAAGGATACGTAGAAAATTTTTGAGATCATTTCTTTCAAGATCGGCCGTGGAGTTTTTCCACGAAGGCTTTGGAACAGTATTATTATCAAAGTAGTTTCTAACAGAAATCATAGTACCACATACCTATTTTTGTGAGAGTTCGTTGTACGGAATTCTTCGAATTACAATTCTCTAACGGGCAATTTATCGTAGTTACCATTATCGAATGATTCTCGATTAGTTTGTCGTTAGTAGGAAACAGTTCATAATCCGGTACATCTGTCAGTGTTATATCTGCTGTACCTGTAATATTTCCACATTCTTGACAAGTCGACGTCTCAACAAAGCTCGGAAAAGGCGAAAAGATCTTGCGCGCCAGCCAAGGAACTGCCACGTTGCAATTCAGAACGTTGTTTTTTTCTGTTAAAACTGAGGGATATAAAATGCAAATCTCGTGTAATATTGCAGCTCTTTTAGAGTACGTTCCAGCTCTAATTCCATCCTGGATAATGTCGACGATTAATTCGAAAAAATGCAAATTCGAAGCTTTTATCTGGGAAAATAATATTGAAAATGAAACCGATCACTATAATGATTGATATATATCGAAATTATGCCCGCACTTTTCATGGAAATTGAAAATTGCTGACACGTTTTTGGCACATAGTTCAATTCTAATTATTTACAGTCCCGTCTTTGTAAAGTGAAAAATAAATTTCGATCAGATAAAAACAGTTGTTTATATTATTTTCTTGGCATTATATAGTTATGAAAAGTTAATATCAAATCGTCAGAGATCTCATAAACTAAAATGTGATTTTTCGGAACAATCGATTCTCACAAAACTATCGCTAGATATGTAATAAAAACTTGTCTGCCAAATATGTCACAGCTTCAGCACAGCCAAACTCTCCTCAGAATGAAGATATTAGAATTACCTTATCAAAGATGTCAGGAAAATCTAATGCTGCAATCAAAGTCATGTACAAAATAGTGTCAAATGCACAGGTACTAGCTAATGTCGTATTTTTCCCGCTAATTATTGAAGGAGCCAACGTAATGTCACAACCATTGCGGATAATTGGTATTTCTATTCTGTTATTATTCCCAAATTTCAAACAATCTTTTATGTACGCTTTATTTTCTCCTAAATATTTCGCAGCCTTTTTTTTAATCGGATTCTGCTTTTCAATTTCTGTTTTATTCGATTTCGATATATTGAAGTCAACGTTTGCATCTGAAAATAATTCAACAATCCATTAAAGAAGAAAGTTGAGATGATAATGTTTTCATGGGGGTCAAAAGACAATAAAGTCGAATAATATTTGGAAAGCAAAGTCAAACAATATACTATTTAAAATAAAACCTCTAAAAAATATATGTCACATTCATGTGTTTTTAGCCGACTAAAAAATGACTAATCCTCAAAAATTTTCCACAGATCGGGGTATAAAAGTACAATACTTTTACCAAGTATTATGGCCATAGTGATTCATGCGCGGAGTTACAAGGATTTAGCATTTCTTCTTCGAACGGAGATATCCCAAAAAATGTGCTGCATACAGGAAATTACTATGAATGAGGAAATTCGGTCATTTAATCGACTACAATAAACAAATCTATTCAGATTTTTTCGAACACTCCAGACAACAAAATAAAAAGAAATTTGCGCTCACCAAGAACCCATCAATATTTGTATCACTTATTTTTTCTCATATTCTGCAAATGAAACAGAAGTTTTGTTGCTTAGTGCGTCATGGGGAAACCGGCCGTTCCAAAATTGATTTTCAAAATTAATTTACAATTTTCAAAATTAATATTGGATCGACCGGTTTCTTCATGAAGCAATTTTTCACAAAACTTCTGTTTCACTTGTAGAATATGAGGAAAAATAAGTGATACAAATATCGATGGGTTCTCGGTCAACGTAAATTATTTTTCATTTTTTTACCTTCGAAAATTCGGTCTGGACTATTCGAGAAAATCTGAATGAATTTGTTTATTGTGATCGATAAAATGACCGAATTCTCTCATTTACAATAATGAAACATTTTATTTACAGTAAAATATCCGGTATAAAGCACATTTATCGGGATATCATCGTATGAAGAAGAAACACTAAATGCGTGTAACTCGGCGCATAAATCGGTACGGGCGATAATACTTGGCAAAAGTATTCTACGTTTACACCCCGATTTGTTGAAAATTTTTAAGGTTTAGTAAATTTTTCGGTGGCTGAAGTTACATGGAATGTGCCATATGTGAATGTTAATGCATATAGTTTGACCTAATCATATCTGATCCGATCATATATACATTTAATCTCCCTTATTAAGCATATAATACCTATAATTTATAATTTGTGCCTGTATGATTTTTTATTTGGAAAAAAATATTTTGTAATAACAGTCAAGGGCGAAAACTTCTGATTATAGTTAATTATGATCATTATAATTATCACTGCATTAAATTTCGAAATCAATATATCTGACTCATCATTACATAGGTGGTAATTCAATAGTTTGACAATCTCACATGGAAAAAAAATGTCATAATAAACAAATAGATGACTATTTTAATTTTCAGTGGAAAAATAGTATCGTCTATAATTATTCATTTTTTTTACAATTATTTTCTATAAAGGTATATCGTACTTTTTATAAAAAAAATCAGGTGAAGTTATCGTCGAGCTTATGAAAAAATATTCGAACCATCAAGGCTAATTGTAGGACATATTGTTAAATAATTCATATTTATATCTTTTTACATGATAGAATCATATAATATATATTATATCATAATATATTTGATTATGTTTATTCCTACTTTTGTCCAATTGTAAATTAACTTCGTTTTCACATGATTTCTGATCAGTAATATCATTACAACGACTGTGATTGTTTTTCCAACATTCTCGGCAAATCCTTCGTTGTCCATAACCTTCCTGACTTTTAACGCCTGTGGTTTCAGATGAACACTCCGGGAATACGTGGACGTTTCGGTTGCAATACCGAAATTTATGTGCATCTTAATAAAAAATATATAGTCTTGTTATAATAACCATTCCAATTCACTTTAAAATCTTTGAAAAATAAGAGAATTGATGACTTCCTATCCTGAATTTGATAATATAATTTGTCTCATACCTGATGGTCGATCACCTCTCAAACACGCTGGACAATCTGTTTCATTATTTTCTCTGGCTGGTTTTTGTTGCGTAGATGTATAGGAATCTGCGTCATAAAGAACGTCCTCGATTCTTCTCTTACGATTTTTTTTTCTATTTGTACCCACTGGCCTAGTTCGTTTTTCGAATCCTCCTTTACCACCCCAATTCTCGATGTCATTTAAAACCATATTTTCATCTTCTAAATGACAATTCGAACAAACTATTTCATTGTCATAGTCGAGGTTAATACAATCTACGGAGTGAATATTTTTTCTGCACACGGAGCAAAATAATATTCTGTTCTCTACGATCTCAGAATTACATACACCGCAAACAGGAAACTCTTCTGAATCTTCTAGATAGTTATTTGAGATGATTTTTTCACTCGCATAATAAATCGGTGATTTATCAAGATTATTTTTATTATTATTTCTATCGTCTGTATGAAACAGATCATCGGATAAAGATACATCTTTTGAAAAAGTACTATCGATAATGTCTTTTCGATTTGAGCATTTCAAACAGATGAAATTATCTTCATTATCTACTCCACAGTCTCGTATATGAACACTATTTTGGCAAACTAGACATGATCTTTGTTGTTCGTTTGAAACCTGGTTATTGCATACCCAACATACATTACTTTTGAGGAGTTCTTTGGCGTGTTTGTTGATATCCGCATTGATAATATTGAACTTTCCTTTCAAGTAATTGAGATGCTTGTCTACTAGCTTATCAACCCTCACACATTTTTGGACATCTTTCATTATAATGTGTTTAAATTTGTTCATTTCACTTTCCACAGGAGCACTGCTGGCTGGGTTTCTTCCAAATAACAAATGTGAACTAAAAGCGCATGACCAAATAGGATATAATTCCATATCTTTTAATATTTGTTTTTTCAGATCAATGTTATACAAAAAAAATGCATTTGCAGTAGGTCTACTTTCTTTAGGATTGAAGTATTTTTCGCTTTTTTCATATATCTCAAGAGCCCATTTACCCCAGTAATTTGTTTTGTTCTTATTTGTCAATTCAAATTCTTCATCGGGAATTTTTTCTGTCTCTTCCCAGTCTTCTTCAATGTTGTCGATCAAATTACGATGTTCTTCTGAAAAATTAGTAGAATCTCGAATGCAAAATGAAATTTTGTAAAAGTTTATTTGACATTGTGGAGATCATTGATTGATTGTGGTATTTGAATCGTTCGTTCAGTATTTTGTTTCGAAATTTATAGTTATGCTATCAGAAATTACTCGTCTATGTATATGAAACTGAAGCTAACATAAAATTGTGATCATGGTAGAGATTAACCCATATAATAAGCGAGAAAACGTCTGGCCGACCGAGTGTTTGAATTATATATATTAGGGCGATTTGTTTTCGACTATTTTTATTTTTTCACTCCCCACCTAAAATTTTGTTGGACATGTCGAACAAAAAAATCCCTGAAAGTTATAGCCCTTAATATTAATATTAAGTACTTTCCCAGAGCGTGAAAAGATTTTCCATCTAAAATACACGTAAAGCAAAAATTTTTTTTTTCAAAATTTTATAACTCAGCGGCATTTTATAATATCACATTGGTCTTGGTCTCAATTTACGCAGAATTGAACGATCCTCAAAAGTGTCTATAACGGCGTAAGTGCAACTTACACTGGTGAGATGGTACGGGTCACTAAAGTTGATTTTCACCCAAAATTCTCGTTTTTTCGCTGTTATCTCCAAAATGATTAACTTTACCGAAAAAATGTACAAAAAAATTTCGTTGGAAATTAAATTTCCTACAAAAAAGGTCCTCTAGACCTAAATGCTCAGATTAATATTTCTTGAGATATTGAACTTTAACTTACTTGTGGTAGATAAAATTTTTATGGTTTATTGTTTACATAATTATGATAATTGTCATAAATATGATATGATATCATGAATTATGATATGGAATATCAACAATTTGAAACGTTTGATTCAATAAACCATAAAAATTTTATTTACCACAAGTAAGTTAAAATTCAATATCTCAAGAAATATTAATCTGAGCATTTAGGTCTAGAGGACCTTTTTTGTAGGAAATTTAATTTCCAACGAAATTTTTCTGTACATTTTTTCGGTAAAGTTAATCATTTTGGAGATAACAGCGAAAAAACGAGAATTTTGGGTGAAAATCAACTTTAGTGACCCGTACCATCTCACCAGTGTAAGTTGCACCTACGCCGTTATAGACACTTTTGAGGATCGTTCAATTCTGCGTAAATTGAGACCAAGACCAATGTAATATCATAAAATGCCGCTGAGTTACAAAATTTTGAAAAAAAAAAATTTTTGCTTTACGTGTATTTTAGATGGAAAATCTTTTCACGCTCTGGGAAAGTACATAATATTAATATTAAGGACTATAACTTTTGGGGAATTTTTTGTTAGACATTACATATTAACACTTCTGAGTTTTAGTTTTATATTTCAACTCAGTTCAAAATTCTAGATATCAAACGATAAAACACGATTGAATAATTGAGTTTTTATGTTGAAATAATTACCTGTGATCAATTCTTCCAACATATTATATTTGCTTGAACATTCCTTTGTCTTAAATTCACAATTACTTATTATGGACATGCTATTCAAAATTTTCTCTGCGTTTTCTAGATCTTCACAAAGAATGAGTTGGCCTATTGATGCCATATAAAAAACTTTTATTGTTTTTGGTAGCCCACTCAGTAGTTTACTATATTTTTTCATGAAATGTGCTACGTCAATACGAATGCGTACAGATATTCGTAGAATATTCGTATGAAATGCATCAGCGTATTCTTCTACGTTAGAAAAGTCACTAAATACTTTGACACATGCATTTAGAAGCGCTCGAGACTCGTCACAAATTATTTCTTTTGGCAATAAAACAGAACTACTTAACCAGTCATTTAAAAATGCCATGATGTCTCTAGTGGTGTGCCTCTCCGAAAGCATTTGTGCTAAGGAAAACTGACCTTCCGAAGTATGAGTGACTATTAAATATAGGAAAATAGATTTTTTCGAATTACTGTACGGCCTGTCAATCTTCTGAATTGAAAATCCTGTAGCATCTACATATCCCAGATAACAATCGTGCAATGCACGTTACCCGCACGGCATGAGTCTCAGGTCATGCGTGCGAGAACGCACCGTTTTTGCCAGCACTATGTGATGGGCACATGGGAGCGTGCTTTATGAGTCGCATTTTGCCATCACATGTACTGTCACATAATGCCGGAACAATGCGACGCATATCCTGTCGACATCGTGAGGATGATTGTCAAATTTGCGCTTTACGCAATAACCACCAGGTGGCGACCAGACTGAATTTCTCTCGCTACGAGAGTGCCTCCACGATTTGGTATCCTCGAGCCATGAGCCACTTCATCATATTTTACTATTCTATGACGCCTCAAATTCACTGCACGGTGGATGGATGAGTAAATTATGATTTAATAATTCGCTGAATAAAAGTTCTTCAAACATATATTGGGTTCCATCTAGTCCAGAAAAATTATTTGCTAGGCTCAAATCACATTCAGGACTTGGTAGCGATATGCGTCGCATTTGAATCTCACGCACGACATGTGAGCAATGTGCATCTCCATTGATGACGCAAATGCTTGTTCAGGTGAGAGCACACGGTGTGGATAAATCCGCACTCGTGCGGGTGTATACGCCATCACTGTGCAGACATTTTGTTATCTGGGATATAGTCGCACCATACAATTTACAAATTTTTTTATAAGTTTGAATTTGTTCATTGGTCCAATAATGAACAAAAAAAGGTTTTCGTCCAATGTCATGAATAGCATGTACGTGTTTTGTATGTGACAAAATGTCCAACGCCGTGATCGGATCTTCGTGTATACGCTGCTGAGCTATGTGTCGCGATTTGGCAGCATGAAGAACATTAGCTGAATATAGCATCGGTGGATTAGAATCACCTTGATTCATAAGTTTCGTGGCAATTTTCGACCTATACATTTCTACACCGACCGCCTGAACATCTTCAACAACTGCTTCTCGAGTATTTCCACGGAGCCAATTTTTTCCACAGTTCTTACCTGAACCTGGTTTAAGCACCAAGTTTCCAATAACATCTTCATCTTCACTTTCTCTTGATAGGATGCATTTCAAGTCCGAACCACATTTGCAATAGGCTAAGAAAGCGAAAAAAGAATACCATGCTAGGTTTTGAAATAAAATAAGGGAAAAAAAATACAAAAAAATAAATAAATAAACAAATCAAGAGACTCGGTAGAGTCTCGCGCCAAGTACATTAAAAAGAATTTTTAAGCGCGCGGCGTGAGGCTCGAACGAGTCTCTATACCGGAGACACTGCACTCCGGCGGAGTGGGGGTAATAATAGTATAATGTTTTTAATATTTCGCCGTATTCTGTAACATCCTGGAGACTATCAATTTATCTATAGAATGAGGGTCTAAGCAGCTTTTATTCAATACCAAGATCAATGCGATCGGTGCACGGTGACTGATATTATGATTTTTCTAGAAATTACAAGTGCTCAGTTCGACCAAGAATTTTCGTCTTCCCATACGTGTTCTCCGCGATACTCGATGTATTTTATGACTATACAAATAACATAGAGAGGCGTCCCTTCTTTTCTTGGCCACTGGAATAGAGTGACCGTGCATACTAATACACTATAGCAAAGTGGCCTTATGTTGACGTGTATGTATACAACATTCGTTTCAGCGAATGAAGGCAGATGGCGCAGACAATAATTATCATGCTTACGTAGATCATTGTAAGCAAAGTTTCGCTGGTCTAGCCACGAATATAATAGTCTAGGGGCGTTGTATAAATATTTCGTCTGCGTGATGATTTCAATTTTTAAACTATAGGTAGTAATACCAAAAATTTATTCAGCTATTTATTATTCGAACGCCTGAAAATTAAACTGTAAAATTTACATCAAGTTGCCCCATTTTTTCCTGACATGAAATTGCAAGTTTTCAGGTTATGAAGAGTGACTATCAAACTGTCAGATGTGTGTCTTGTGGCTCTATACATTATAAGTGTAAATCAGATATTGTGCACCGTGTAGGATGCGTGGGCCATAGTACGAGTTTTTATGTTTCAGCTACTAATTATAATGTGATCATGCAGCAATAGAAGGCAAATAGTAGTACGATACGAACAAATAGTTGACTGAGATTCGTGCGAATATAGGTATACCTTGATTGAAGACTACGCATAGCACCTAATATTCGAAAGTTTAAAAATGCAACCTGCCACAGTAACATGTGTGACTCTTTACATATGTATAACCATTGAAGTTGTATGTATTATTTTTTGCATCGATCATGATTATCAATAACATACGCGGTAAACACTATTTCTACAGACTGTATATTTATATATTTATTTGAAGACTATAAATAGATTTGTTGTAGCAGAATTATTTCCAATTTATATGATAGCTTTATGATCTATAGAAATTGAGCTTCACACAAAATTCAATTGAGTTGCGATAGGAATATTTATATCTTCAAATCAAAGAAACACTATTTTCAGACCGTTTCTCACGTTTCAAATGTAGGTAGTACATTCGAGCTTGGTGACGCTCGGTCTGATATAGGTTCAGATTTCTGTCAATTTATATTGATTGTTCTCTCGTTTTCACTATATGTTTTCTGTAATTTTTCAGTAACTAAATTCTAGAGCCGTTGTAGTCTACTTTGCCTTCCGATCAATGGGACAGTCAATGAACACTGCGCTTGCAACTGCTGAGTTTACAAATATATCGCCCCTTCACAAGTCACAATTCAGAACTCATAAGTAAATGAGAAAGCAGAAGATAATACCGTTTGATCCTTTTACAATCACATGACTTTGTACTATTATTATAACATCATTGTGCTAGGTGAACCGTTCATATCCGATGACAAGAATAGTTTATAAGAATCCAAAAATGTGAATTATGATCCGATAGTACGACAAGGTATAAAGTTCTAGGGGCCATCCTGAGTGCTATTTATTTCCATTGAAGCCAGCGATCAAGTCTTTTGTCTCTAATATTTTGATGTAATGAATATCAGAAGTATATAGATAATTTTTCATTGTTACCAGCAGACCAAGATTCATGACTGAATTTATAAACACTATTTACCACATTATAATTTCTGATTTGATATAGAATCGTCGCCGTAGTTTCTTCGTGTTGAAACTAATCTTTGGCCAAATTTCGTTTCAATTCTACATTCATATAAGGCTGATCTTCAAATATTCCCTGCATCACAGTTACAGAGTGATTGATTCTACCTAGATTTCGAATCCACAGAGTTCAGAAGTATAGTGCATATTTGTTATACAGAAAAGCTACTTTTAGCCAGTACCGCATTATAACTGCCAATAGGGTGATTTTCTTGTTCATATTTACACATGGCTTATCAAAACGTATAGCAATGAAACAGACAAGCCCAGGTTTGTAGCTGGCATGACGTTCTAAGCGCCATCAGATGACCATTTCCCCTTTTCAAATTGAAAATGTATAATTTTTTCTTTTGTATAAATTATACAATTCTGCATACAATTCATCATGAGCAAGACTTGGTACGAATCGAGATGATACAAAAAGTAATGAAATCCCCCCCAAAAGCACCTCTGGTGCAAAAACCTTTCGCCAAGTACATTATACAAAAATGTCTTTATACAAAAAAGTATTGAAATCAGATCTCATTGCCAAGTAGGTGATATGAATATACAAAAATGTCGTCTTCATACAAAAAAGTATTGAAATCAGATCTTATTGCCAAGTGGGTGATATGAGTTCGAGAGAATGACATTTACTTTATCTTGAATTATTAATAATTAGGCCTCAAAAATTGTTTTTATAGCATTGTCATTCTGCTACATGGAACCATGATGGATACGGTCAGAAGCAATGGAAGCTTCCATTGATTTTTTGAAAAGAAAAAAATTTGGAGGTAGTGGTACTTGGCGGGCATTTTTGTAAAAATTACAAAAAAATATAAATGCCCGCCAAGTACCACTACCTCCAAAATTTTTTCTTTTCAAAAAATCAATGGAAGCTTCCATTGCTTCTGACCGTATCCATCATGGTTCCATGTAGCAGAATGACAATGCTATAAAAACAATTTTTGAGGCCTAATTATTAATAATTCAAGATAAAGTAAATGTCATTCTCTCGAACTCATATCACCCACTTGGCAATAAGATCTGATTTCAATACTTTTTTGTATGAAGACGACATTTTTGTATATTCATATCACCTACTTGGCAATGAGATCTGATTTCAATACTTTTTTGTATAAAGACATTTTTGTATAATGTACTTGGCGAAAGGTTTTTGCACCAGAGGTGCTTTTGGGGGGGTATATATATATATATATATATATATATATATATATATATATATATATATATATATATATATATATATATATTGTGACGTTGCATTTTCGCAACTCGTCACAAGGGACATGATTCGCGGCTGAAAGTCGTGGAGTCGGAAGTTCCGGAGAGTATGCGACAGATCATAGGTTAAAAGTAAGGCTCAATTAGTAGAATATTTATTATTATTTTTCTTTTGTCGAGTTTCTTTCATGTAATTATAAATCTCGGAACTTGGGAAGAAGACAACGCCAGGACGTCGAGGGATTTCGACGTCTGGGGAAGAAACTCTTCCCGAAGAACCAAGCTGTATGACAGATCATCCCGTTATTTATTATTTTCTGGGTATGGCTTCTCTGTACTTCCGGTTGTGGATGTTACCGGAGCGGTGGAATAAGGACATCTCCCGAAGACAATCCTCCCGTTCCCGAAGACTCACCAGCCTGGTGCTGGACCACTCCCGTCATCAATTTCTGGACGTCTCGGCGATGGATGAATAAAGCAGGGTGAACTAAGTAGCTCGTAAATGCTTCCCACCGCCGATGACTTAGCGACCTGGTGTCGAGCCAGACTACACCATCGGCTTTCCCGGCATCGTCCCGCTATCGGTGTTACTCCCGAAAAGTCCCGATAGTAGAACTGCAGTCGTGTGATGCAAGCCTGCCTGTAAGCTTTCCACACCGTAAATGGGGAATCTTTGGATGCAGATCCGGTACCTGGAGCATCAAGATTTCGCCAGATCCTCTGACTGGTCCGTTTTTCCCGTTGAAACGCAGCCAGGGTGCACTTCGCCAGATGATGTTCCCGGGGAGTCCTCCGACGAGAACCAGGAATTACGAGAAACCGAGAAATACGTCGAATAAGTCGAGCCAACAGCGTTCGAATCTTCCCGCAAAATCCCGAGCGCCAAGTAATGCCAAGCTGACACCCTCTGCCATCAGTCAACCAAAATTGGAACTTCTAACCACCGAACGAGGCCTCAACCAAATTCAAAAACCAAAGGATTAGCGAACCTATAAAAGCGAGGACGACGCTCGGCTCGACCTACTTCTACGCTCGTCCGTCTTCACGACAGCAGCCTGAAATTGTGTTCCCGAAAGCTTCCCGAACGAAATCATCGTCCCGAAAGTTCCCGAGAGTTATATTATATTGTGCTTTGTTATTTTGATTATTGCTATTAGTTTTGTATAGAATCAGTTTTGAACATTTATTTGTAAATTGTGTGCGATTCAGCGTATTTTTCATCTTTAAGGTAAGACCTTTTTCTTGTACGACCACGAGTCGATCCCGATTCCCGTTTAGTTTATTCTAGTTAATATTTGGTGTGACGTAGGTCACGATTATGGAACGTTAAGTCCTTAGACTTCGTCCCGGTATTTTTGTATAGTTTTTAGTCTGATTAAAAACGGAAATTCTGGATTGACTCACGGTTAGCGAATTCTTTGTGGGTTTTTCTTGCTTGATTATGGTATAAATTCTTCTAGAATCTTTTCTTTGCTTATTTTTCTTTGTAGTAAACTGCGTAAATTTCTCTAATTTGAGCATGTGATTTAGTAATCTTTAGTTAAGTTCTATCATTTTTGGTATCGATTGATCTGTCGAGCGTAACTCCCGGAGCTAGCGAGCGTAGAAGCAAGCCTTTGTTATTTAGTTTGTAATTTATTTAGTTACGATTCCATGTTTGATATATTTTTCTGTATTTTTCTTGCGGGGAATTAATTTCCTAGACTTTAACTAGTCTATATCCCGTAAATTCACGTTAATATTATATCGAGCCTAACAGCTATAAATTCTATGTCGTATTTGATCGTATTTTTTTATGAATCCGATTTTTCGTAAACGATTTATTTCTCTCCCGAAATTTATCTGAATTTGTTTGACTTATATTTTGTATTGTATAGCTTCTTTTCTGATATATGATTTGTTAATTAAAACCATTCCCGCATTGTTACTTTTGATCTGAGGCTTATCCCGGAAAATATTAATAAATTGGTGTTACAGTTGTTAAATATCATTTGTTGCTAATTATTTGGTGAATCCAGCCACTCTACCATTTTTAGTCGAGTATAGTCTGAGCTAACTGGCAATTTCCGCCGCAATCTCTAATTATTTAGTATATTTCTTAGTATATTTGTCTTGAGTGACGTGAAAACGTCTGGCGCCCAATAAAATCATTTCTGTTATATTTCTCGTTGAATTAGAGTAAACGCCGAAGGGCACGGTTTTTGAGATTAAACATCTAAAATCGAAACCACCGTCGCAAATGGCGCCCAACGTGGGGCCACGCCAAAATAAGTTTGCCTAAAAATTTAAAATAAAAAGCATCATCAGTAACAATCCTGGAAAAATCTAAAAATCAGCGATTCAGATAATTCGCGAAAATTTATTCCAGTTTAGAAATTATAGCAGTCTCGATATTTAGAACAAAAGAACCCCCCCCCCCAAATCCGTTGAGAATAAAGTTTCGAAAAAAAAATTATTTATCCGAGATTTTCACTAAGGTTCACAATAGTTTCAATAGTCCGTAATATTGAACAATAGACAGCATACCATACTGCGCTGTGGTGAACGACAAATAAAGTATTAACTATCCGAGAAAGGATTAGCGAATAACAACAAAGTTAATCCTACGATCGAACGTTGGTTTTTCCCGTGTGTTGTGGTATCGTGTTGTCGAGTCAGCTAACGCTCGATTCAAATTTGAATCTAACTATTATATGGAACGCATTTCTTCTGAATACGCGTGGATTTATTTACTTTCGGCGACACAGCTACGTTTTGAACTAAGCGAACGTTTACTCTCGCAAACAGGAACAGTACCTACGTTAAGAGATCGGTTATTACGTTGTCTCATGTCTCAACGCGGAGAAAATATGGAAAAACCTCCAACTCCAACCGGAGATAATCCCGAAAGCGATAATATTTCGCCTATGATAGAAAATCCCGTTGTACCGACAGGTTCTAACCGAATTCAAATTAACGACGTTACGTACGATAGTCCGCAGTCGACCAATAATATCCCGCCTGGTAACAGAGAAAATAATACAACGCACCCAGAAGAAGTAAATATCCCGAGACCTCCCGAAGGTCAACCGCTGCTCAACGAGAGTCGACAACATGTCAACAATACTTCCCGATTTAATAATACTGTGCAAACACCTAACAACAATAACGGTTCGCAATTCGAAAATACTGGTTCTCAACCGATTCATGCTAACTATCAACCGATTAATCCGGGATATCAGAACTTCAATCCCGATTCTCATCAACGTTTTAGTAATATTAATCCCGAGTTCCCGAATCATCCGGAACCTATTCCCGAATTTAGACATCACGAACAACAAAGATTTAATTTTCGTCAGCAAAACTTCGCGCGCGATGGCTTTAATCCGCACGCCGCACCCTTTCATTTTTCGCCGCGGCCAAACCAAAACAATAACACCTCGCCTCATGCCGTCTACGAAGTAATGCGTCGATGGAATTTAAAATTTTCCGGTTCCCGTACAGAAGATTCGGAAGCTTTCCTTCTTCGATTACAGGAAGGTCAACAATTATTTAATATTCGAGATAATGATCTTCTTAATTGTATTACTTTCTTTTTGTCTGGTGTTGCTCTATATTGGTTCAGATCTAAACGTAATACGTGGTTCACTTTTCGCGATTTCGAATTTGCTTGGCGTGATAGATTCGGTAACCCCAATCTTCAATTCGCTTTACGCGAGGAGATTAGAAGACGTACGCAAGGCGAACATGAACTTGTCGCCGACTATCTCACTTACATGCGAGCGTATTTCGATCGTTCAAGTCCCGTTTGGCCTGAAGAGGAGCAGCTAGATTACGCGTATCGTAATTTACTTCCTCGATACCAAGTATTGATTAATCGAGACGATGTTACGACAATAGATGAGCTAGAACATCTCGCCCGCCGGCTAGAAATTAGTTTTCAAGCCGCTAACAATTATCAGGCACCCCCTACTCCCGAACGGTCGTTGATGCCGGGGCTTGCATACCGCGGTCAGCGTACTGCAGCCCGACAAAACCGTATCGCCTTAGCTCACCTACAATTAAACGATGATAATTCGTCCGATGAATCTCCCGAACAACTAAACGCGGTACAAGCAACAAACGATAAAAGGAAAAACGCATCGAAAGAGAAGTCCCGAAATACGTCCCGTAAAGATAAGAATAAAACCAAATCTCCTAGCGATCAACAGGCTACCGCTGCTATCACTAATCCCGAGATACCATCTACATCCCGTGCGACTTTGGAAACCGCGAGTAATCCGTTTCTGCCGACTCCCGAAAGAAGAGTACCTGAGCGTAATAATTCTTGCTATAACTGCCGAAAACCTGGTCATCGTTGGCCTGAGTGCACTGAGCCTCTACGCATCTTCTGCTATAGATGTGGTAGAGATGATGTCACAAAACTAACGTGTCCGCGTTGTTCGGGAAACGCTTAAAGGAGCCGTTAACGCGGGCTATCGCGGACTCCCAAGAAATGCCCGGAAAAAGAAACAGCGACAATAACAACTTCGCACAGTCGCAGCATTCTGACCTTTTGTTCTGTAGTCCGGTACATTCGCGTAATAAAATTTCGCTCTTATTCCTAACTCTAAAAATTCACGGCACTCCCGTAAAATCTTTATTTGACTGTGGCTCTTCCCGCACCTTTTTAAACGCGGAAACCGAAAGTCTATTAAAAAGACTGGGCTTCACCATCACGAGATCCCGTTCTATTCCCGTATTAATGGCTGCAGGTCAAGAAGCCGAAGTCACCGGTGAGGTGATAATTCCCGTAGAATTGCAAGGAATAACTCGCGAGATTTCCGCGCGGATCATTCCCGATTTAAGTTTCCCGTGTATTCTCGGATTAGATTTTATTAAACTCTTTCAAATAATAGTCGATTTCACTACTTCAACTTGGCATTTTCGAGATAATCCCGTTAATCAATTTAAATTTGAAACTTCTTTGTCCTCGTCTATTTCACATTGCCACGGTATCGTAACCTTGACAGATGACCAGTCAGTCGAATTAAAATCTTTATTGACTAAAGAAATCCCGCCTGCTACTGACGTTATTGGAGTTACTCCTTTAACCACTCACAGTATCGACGTGAATAATCATCCTCCGATTAGACAGCGTTCGTACCGTGTATCACCTGCAATTCAAACTGCAATCGATCAGGAAGTAGATAAAATGCTTAAAGCTGGAATAATTGAACCATCGCGAAGCGCGTGGGCTAGTCCCATTGTCATGGTGAAAAAGCCCAATGGATCGTACCGATTCTGCATTGACTTTCGTAAAGTCAATAGCGTATCTAAAAAAGACGCGTATCCTCTCCCGCGGATGGATAATATTCTAGATAAACTTAGATTAGCTCGATACATCTCAACCATTGATTTAAGCCAAGCCTATTTTCAAATTCCTCTTGATAAAAATAGTAGAGAAGTTACTGCCTTTATCGTTCCCGATAAAGGTCTTTTTCAATTTACACGTATGCCTTATGGATTAACTGGAGCACCTGCTACCTTCCAAAGGTTATTAGATCAATTAATTGGACCAGCCATGGATCCTTATGCTTTCGCCTATTTAGACGGTATAATCATTGCTACTCGGACGTTTGATGAACACCTTCATTGGCTACGGCATGTTTTGCGTGTTATTCATCAAGCAGGTTTGACCATTAATCCCGATAAATGTGAATTTTGTTGTTCTGAGGTAAAATATTTAGGCTTTGTTGTAAATCAAAATGGCTTACAGGTAGATCCCGACAAAGTAGCTCCCGTTATAACTTATCCAGTCCCGAAGACTGTTAAACAGATACGGAGATTTCTAGGTATGGCTTCCTGGTATCGTAGATTCATCCCGAGTTTTGCAACTACTACCGAACCATTAAATCGTTTATTACGTAAAAATCAAGCATGGATGTGGGAAGAAGAGCAGCCCGACGCTTTTGATGAAATTCGTCGTTGCCTATCATCAGCTCCGACTCTCGCGTGTCCCGATTTTTCACTGAAGTTCGTGTTGCAAACCGATGCAAGTATCGTTGGTCTAGGTGCCGTATTGACACAATCTCCCGATAATATAGAACACGTGATAGCTTACGCGAGTAGAACTTTGACAGATGCAGAGCGCAAGTATTCAGTTACCGAACTCGAATGTCTTGCTGTCATCTGGTCGATTCAAAAATTTAGACCGTATATCGAAGGTTATCACTTTACCGTTATTACTGATCACAATAGTCTAAGGTGGCTTCATAATCAGAAAAATCCCACTGGCCGATTAGCCAGATGGTCACTTGAACTACTTGGGTACGATTTCGACATAGTTTATCGGAAAGGTGCACTTAATCATGTACCAGACGCTTTATCCCGTATTCCCGAGCACGATATCGAAACTAGTGCAGCCATAGTTCCACAACGTATCCCGTGGTACGACAAAAGGAAACGCGATGTAGAAAATTTTCCAAAACGCTTCCCGGATTGGAAAATCGAAGATGACCGACTATATTTTTATCGACCGAATCCCGTTATCGGAACCACAATAAATGATTTAAACGCATAGAAATTAGTTATCCCGAATGATCAACGCACACCAGTCTTAAATGAAGCGCACGATGAACCTCAATCAGGACATTTAGGCATTGATAAAACGTATAAAAGAATCGCTATCACGTATTATTGGCCAGGAATGTTTCGTGACGTTTCCCGTTATGTTAGATCCTGTGACGTTTGCCAACGTAGTAAAGTCGAGCAAGCAGCTCCCGCTGGTCTCATGGGCAGACGCGTTGTCGAAGAACCCTGGTTAGTTGTAGCCATGGACATTATGGGTCCTTTACCGTCGAGTAAATCAGGTTTTACGTATATCCTTGTCATTCAGGATTTATTCACCAAATGGATTGAATGTTGCGCTCTTAGAAAAGCCACAGGTAAAAATATTCGTGATGCGTTCGAGGAAAATATCATTAATCGATGGGGTGTCCCGCGAGTTTTATTAACGGATAACGGTACGGAATTCAACAATAAAACAATTAAAGAATTATGCGAAACCTTTCACATCACGCATACCACAACACCGCCGTATCATCCGCAGGCCAATCCCGTTGAAAGAGTCAATCGTGTATTAAAAACAATGATAATCGCTTTTCTTGAATTCGATCATCGCGACTGGGATTTACATTTATCCGACTTCCGGTTTGCTTATAATACTGCGCATCATTCGTCTTTGGAGACCAGTCCCGCTTTCTTAAATCTAGGTCGAGTCCCGCGAGCTGTGAACTCTTTGAGAACACAACTCGAAGGTAATCCCGAAATCGAACCGCAGCCTCCGAAACTATGGGCTGAGCGAATGCAACGAATGCAATTGCTTCGCGAGTGGGTCACCGAAAATCTCGAAAATGCTCACACGAGACAAGCTGGCTACTACAACCTCTGCAAAAGACCCGAACGCTTCGCAGAAGGTGATATCGTTCTGAAACGACAACATACGATGTCATCCGCGACACAACATGTTGCCGCGAAACTGGCTAAAAAGTTTCATGAGCCGTTCCAGATCATTCGACTATTATCTCCCGTTGTCTGTGAACTTGGTGAATTGGAAAGTAGAAAGGTAGTTGGGATCACGCATGTTAAAGATCTGAAATATTATCATGACTCTGCTTAATTTTCCCGAATAGGCATTTCTTTTATTTTTTTTTTGTGTTCGTGTATTCCCGTAAATTGGCGCAATGTTCTTCGCCTGTGAGGAGGACTTAGCGACCTTTTGGCCGTATATCTGGCGGCATGAATCGACGATTCGCCGATTCTTGAACCAAAACATCGATCTCCGGCGCGATGTGCAAGCAGGAATAATCGCTGCTAACGAAGCTCGCGAAATCAGAGCTCGAGAGGCCGAGGAACGGGGTACCATCCGCGAGATCCCGAAATCTCGTGAGGCGGAAGCCCAAACGGACCCACCGGCTCCCGACCCCGAGGTACGAGAGAGAGCGACTCAGGCAGGCGGTGTGACCAACCGCGCCAACAAGGCGACGCAAGTTAACATGCGTAACGTCCGCTTCGCCGTGACCGTGCAGATCTTCCCGATAGAAGATCCTGATGACTCGGAAAGGTCAACAAAACCCGAGGAATTGGTCATCGACGAAGAACGGTCCCGCAGCGCACAACTAGCTTTTGATGATTTCTGCTTCCGGAGTACCTCGCCACCACCCGAAGCAAGAGGTCCGTCTCCACCGCGTACCCAAAATCCGAGACCCTCTACGAGTCGTGGCAGTTCACCAGTCCGCGCACCCGCCACGTCAACGTCATTCGAGCCGCGACCTTCGACGTCGTTCGTACCGCGACCATCCACCTCGTCCGAACCGCGACCATCTACGTCGTTCGCGCCGCGAGCCTCCGCGTCCTACCAGCAGCATCCTCGCGCACCGTACACCATGCGGCGCCCGGCACCCACAGGACCGGACAAGCCGGCCACCTCCGCGTCGTCCTCAAAGCCGTGTTGGAATTGCGACCAACCAGGCCATCTCCGACACGACTGCCCGCTTCCACCGCGGATAGTCTGCAAGCGTTGCGGCCACAAGGGCGTAAAAGTAAGCGAATGCCCGAACTGCTCGGCGGATTACCATCCCGAGCAAGTCATCCCGTCGATTGCGCGCAATCGCGCATACCGACAATCGCGGCAGCAAAATCCACACGATTATCCGGACGACGCCTTCAGCTTCCCGTCGTCGCGACGTTAAGCCAATTTTTCTGTATTCCCGTTTCTTTATTTTTCTTTTTTTTTGCTTTTGTGAAATTCATTTTCGGACAAACATTCAAACTTTTATTTAGGTTATCGCCTTATTCCCGAGATTAAGCTGAACATTTTGCGTATTTTTCATGTTATTCCCGTACTCACTATTATCTTCTCTTATTCCCGTCAACAACAAGTTGAAAATTTACTGCGTTTAGTATTCAAAATTCTATTTCGGCCAATATTTCAAAATTCCGTTACTTTAGAGTCACTCCGTTAACAGAACATCGTTCACTACAACGAAACAATCGTTCAAGACCGTCTATTTATAAGACATAACTCCCGTGAACCAGTGTGAAAATCTAGAAACTCATTCGTTTAATTTATATTTTATTGTCAGCTTCACCTTGTTACTTAGGTAACTTTGTCAAATTAATTTTTGCGAAATGGTGTCAAAGGATTTTTCAAATCCAGATTAAAATAATTAATACGAAGACAAAACACTTCGATATCCCGTACGCTAGAAAAATCTAAGCCAAACTTAATTCTCAACTCCGTAGATATAAACTCTAGAATTAAATTCAGTAGCTTACTTTCAGTTATTGCCTACCTCACCTGCTCCTAGGAAATCTTATTATTTTCGAGTTTACTCCGTCATGTATTCTATAAAAATCTGTTCTCAAACTTATTGAAGTTACGCACAATAACGAAAACCACAGATAGATCGCTACGGTCTGTCACGAAATAAGTCTTAACCAACCTCGGGAAGGAGAGTCTACCACTCCCCCTCCTGTAGGAGGGTAGGGTTGTGACGTTGCATTTTCGCAACTCGTCACAAGGGACATGATTCGCGGCTGAAAGTCGTGGAGTCGGAAGTTCCGGAGAGTATGCGACAGATCATAGGTTAAAAGTAAGGCTCAATTAGTAGAATATTTATTATTATTTTTCTTTTGTCGAGTTTCTTTCATGTAATTATAAATCTCGGAACTTGGGAAGAAGACAACGCCAGGACGTCGAGGGATTTCGACGTCTGGGGAAGAAACTCTTCCCGAAGAACCAAGCTGTATGACAGATCATCCCGTTATTTATTATTTTCTGGGTATGGCTTCTCTGTACTTCCGGTTGTGGATGTTACCGGAGCGGTGGAATAAGGACATCTCCCGAAGACAATCCTCCCGTTCCCGAAGACTCACCAGCCTGGTGCTGGACCACTCCCGTCATCAATTTCTGGACGTCTCGGCGATGGATGAATAAAGCAGGGTGAACTAAGTAGCTCGTAAATGCTTCCCACCGCCGATGACTTAGCGACCTGGTGTCGAGCCAGACTACACCATCGGCTTTCCCGGCATCGTCCCGCTATCGGTGTTACTCCCGAAAAGTCCCGATAGTAGAACTGCAGTCGTGTGATGCAAGCCTGCCTGTAAGCTTTCCACACCGTAAATGGGGAATCTTTGGATGCAGATCCGGTACCTGGAGCATCAAGATTTCGCCAGATCCTCTGACTGGTCCGTTTTTCCCGTTGAAACGCAGCCAGGGTGCACTTCGCCAGATGATGTTCCCGGGGAGTCCTCCGACGAGAACCAGGAATTACGAGAAACCGAGAAATACGTCGAATAAGTCGAGCCAACAGCGTTCGAATCTTCCCGCAAAATCCCGAGCGCCAAGTAATGCCAAGCTGACACCCTCTGCCATCAGTCAACCAAAATTGGAACTTCTAACCACCGAACGAGGCCTCAACCAAATTCAAAAACCAAAGGATTAGCGAACCTATAAAAGCGAGGACGACGCTCGGCTCGACCTACTTCTACGCTCGTCCGTCTTCACGACAGCAGCCTGAAATTGTGTTCCCGAAAGCTTCCCGAACGAAATCATCGTCCCGAAAGTTCCCGAGAGTTATATTATATTGTGCTTTGTTATTTTGATTATTGCTATTAGTTTTGTATAGAATCAGTTTTGAACATTTATTTGTAAATTGTGTGCGATTCAGCGTATTTTTCATCTTTAAGGTAAGACCTTTTTCTTGTACGACCACGAGTCGATCCCGATTCCCGTTTAGTTTATTCTAGTTAATATTTGGTGTGACGTAGGTCACGATTATGGAACGTTAAGTCCTTAGACTTCGTCCCGGTATTTTTGTATAGTTTTTAGTCTGATTAAAAACGGAAATTCTGGATTGACTCACGGTTAGCGAATTCTTTGTGGGTTTTTCTTGCTTGATTATGGTATAAATTCTTCTAGAATCTTTTCTTTGCTTATTTTTCTTTGTAGTAAACTGCGTAAATTTCTCTAATTTGAGCATGTGATTTAGTAATCTTTAGTTAAGTTCTATCATTTTTGGTATCGATTGATCTGTCGAGCGTAACTCCCGGAGCTAGCGAGCGTAGAAGCAAGCCTTTGTTATTTAGTTTGTAATTTATTTAGTTACGATTCCATGTTTGATATATTTTTCTGTATTTTTCTTGCGGGGAATTAATTTCCTAGACTTTAACTAGTCTATATCCCGTAAATTCACGTTAATATTATATCGAGCCTAACAGCTATAAATTCTATGTCGTATTTGATCGTATTTTTTTATGAATCCGATTTTTCGTAAACGATTTATTTCTCTCCCGAAATTTATCTGAATTTGTTTGACTTATATTTTGTATTGTATAGCTTCTTTTCTGATATATGATTTGTTAATTAAAACCATTCCCGCATTGTTACTTTTGATCTGAGGCTTATCCCGGAAAATATTAATAAATTGGTGTTACAGTTGTTAAATATCATTTGTTGCTAATTATTTGGTGAATCCAGCCACTCTACCATTTTTAGTCGAGTATAGTCTGAGCTAACTGGCAATTTCCGCCGCAATCTCTAATTATTTAGTATATTTCTTAGTATATTTGTCTTGAGTGACGTGAAAACGTCTGGCGCCCAATAAAATCATTTCTGTTATATTTCTCGTTGAATTAGAGTAAACGCCGAAGGGCACGGTTTTTGAGATTAAACATCTAAAATCGAAACCACCGTCGCAATATATATATATATATATATATATATATACATAAAAGTTTTTTTGTATGTTCTTCGTTTAAATCGTTATATACAAATACGCTTTCAATTTTCTATTTAAGTCCTGTTATTTAAATATTGTCAAATTATATGTCAAAAATAAATAATGGATTAGGCTTCTTGAGGATACCATTTAAAAAAAAACGCGCCGGGTTATCTACTGCTCAGTGGTGTGGAAATGGTAACTATTGTATTCATAATTATTATCCTTTCATATATATATTTTTGAATATAGATGGTATTGAAGCGAAAATCCAGAATTTGGTATGTAAACCAAATCTGAAGTATGGAACAAATCATGGATTCTTGATGATTTCGCAATGAATTATAACTTATGTTGACGATATCTTTTGAAGAAGTGGAATATTGAATTAGAATTTTGTTTTATAATATAGTACTGTATTATGTATCATAAAATTCGTATGGCTTTAATTTTGATATGATAGTTCAAAATAAACAGTGAATTAAATCTATCCATAGAGTTTCATTATTCTATTGGTTATAGAAATTTTTATACACCTTAATATATATGTTTTTTTTTTTCTTTATTTAAAGATAATTGAAAATTTTTTATACACAACGCCGCTGATTTTGCTCCGATCGATTTCTTCGTTTTCTTTTTTTTTTTTTGTTTTTATGTTTTGTTCAGATATTCATCTATATATTCGTGTGTCTTCATTGATCAGTTCTTGTTTCTTTGACGTTGACTTTCAAATTCAAGATATGGGTAAGTAATAATCTCAAATTATGAATATTAAATGATTGATATGAAATGATTAAAGGAATTTATTTGTCTGTAGTATAAATTTTATCAATTGTAATTGTATTTTTAGATAACAAACAATCAGTGCAGGAGGTTCCCGTTTCCATTCCAGAAGAAACGACTGGAATCGAAACGGGACCAGTCATGGAGCCTGTCAGACCGCAGGCTGCAGAGCTACCGCAGGTGCAAGTTCCTGTGGTTATCCCCGCGGATATAATTAGGCCACCAAGGAATGGTATTTATTTTATCAAGTTTTTGTTTTAATCTTAATTTCATTTAAAAAATATGTACTTTAGTAATTCTATTTTCAACATTGTAGAACCAGCAAGACACCAGCGAGCCGGCAGAAGCTGGTGGCGTCGTCAACGTCGCCAACAAAATAATTTGGTGGCTTTATTATACGTATTGGCCAACCCGTATCGTGGCCGGGGCGGCGGCAGAGGTAGAGGCAGGGCTGCCAGAGGCCCATATAATGATTTTTAATTAGTGTTCAGTTTATTTGTTTAGTTTCTGTTTCTTTTAATTTTACTAAATTTAATTAAACTGTTTTGTTATTAAATTAAATTAAATTGAATTAAATTGTTTTTAAATAACTAAAATTAAATAAAAATAAAAAATAATCATTTTTGCTTTATGTGATTTTTTTATTAACCTTAATGTTGGGTTATATTATTGAATTTATGTATATGACATCATCTTTCATTAATAGATAATGAAAATTGAATTAGATTAAAACAAAATAGTAATTTGGTTATGTTGTACTAAATATTATATTTATGTATTATACCTATAGCTAAGGCTTTTGAACTAATCTTATATAGGCTCAGGTTATGTCAACTTATTGAATAAAATTTAGGGATAATTTAGAGGTATTCTTAAATCCTAGATTATAAACAGTGACAGTAATGAAATAAATTTTGAACGATAAAAGTTGTACATTATATAGTATTTATTTTCGATGTTTCATATATAATATCTAAGAGAATAAATATAATCAAAAAAATTTAATGGCTATCGTTTCCACACCACTGTGCAGTAGATAACTTGGCGCGTTTTTTTTAAAGTGGTATCCTCATGAAGCATAATCCACTATGTATTATTTATTATTATTATTAGTATTATTTATGTATTATTTATCTATGTATAATTAAGTGGAAGATAATTTTCAATGACAATTTTTAATGGCAATTGGTAATTGGCGCCAGGCAGCCTTTTGGTACAAATTGTTTCGAAATTCAAAGCTGAATTTCGCAACATTTTGTACATTTGACGTAGAGCAGCCTTTTTCCATTTTTACCTATCTACTTCTTCTATTAGTAAATTTTGTATGATATTTGCAATGCTCAGAAGATGGGTTTTTTTATCATCGTCTGAAAATGATAAAAAAAATAGACAATTATATTTTTTCGATAATTCCATACATTTAATTTCATAAACTTTTCCGGAGTCCTTTTGTAAAAAAGCAGGCACTTTATCCCAAATTTCGTAAAATCTTCGCACGATTCCATTAAAATTTTGCATGTCAAAATAAAGTTTTTTAATTCTTTCGTCCTCTTGATAATCGAAAATTGTTGCATTAATCCATCGTTCATCAAAATCTGAATCATTTTCTTCATAATTATTCATTTCCTGAAAGTACGAATATTTTTTTGAATCGGATTTGATTAAAAATTTTACTATTATTTCATTATTTTATTTTTCATGACATTTTTAAGTATGATAAAATAAATTGTTTAAAAATACTCACGGATTTCTTTTAAAATTACTACAACGATATTGATATAAATTCCTAAAATTTCTTTAACAGAAAAATATTCACTTGTATATTTGTTTAATAAAATTCTATAACATGAAAATCCTTCAGATAATTTGATTTGTATTGAATAGATTTTGAAACAAATTAGATAACTCTTTGTTTTTTTTAAAACAATACACATATGAAATTTATAGGAGCATAAGGTATCCGAGATGTGTGTATTTATGAATTAATGCGTCATCATTTTAAACTAAAATTTACTTTCGTTTTTTTTAACATTAAATTCTAAACTTATTCAGTCAATAAAAACTTGAAAATGAGTTTATTTTATTATTATTAATTTAAAATTTCACTCCATACAACATTTTCAATATTTATATTTGTTGATACATTTTCAATAAATATATTATTGGGATTTCTGCATCTGGACAAAGCAACATATAGTTGTCCATGTGTAAATAAAGATTTTCTATAAAAAATTCCAACTTTATCAAAGCTTTGTCCTTGGGATTTATTAATAGTTATGGCAAATGCTAAAGCAATAGGAAATTGTCTTCGATGAATTACAAATGGTAAAGACGAAAATTCTCCAGAGTCTGATATAATGCGTGGAATGAAAGCAGTTTTATCTTTTTTAAGACCAGTTAAGATTAATACTTTAATATTATACTTATATAATTCTAAAATTTTCATTCTAGTCCCATTACAAAGACCATCTCGTGTACTTAAATTTCTCAACAATATTACAATCGATCCGATTTTTAAAATCAGTTTATGGACAGGTAAACCGGGTAATGTTATGTTGTTAATTTGTTCGATAGGATATTTTAATTGAGTGTTTTCGTCAGCTAAATCACTGCCTTTTGCAGTAACGTAATCAATACTGTTATATATTTTTTTCGGAGAAATGATTTTGCTTTGAATTTTATTGTTTAAATTATTTACGTCGTCATTGTGACAGCATAAAATAATCTTCGACGATATATTTTCATCAGTAATTATATCATTATTATAAATTTCTTCACATACATTTGAAGTTGACCATTCAGTTGGTATTTGAAATGATTTTATTTTCCCTTCTCCAATTTTTAATAAAAATTTTTGAAATATAATGTCGGATGTACGAATATTTTTAGTTAATTTTAACTTTTCAAAACGATTCCACAAATAATAAAATTTTATGCATTCGTTTACAATGTCTTCTCTAGATCCGTTTTTAATAACCGGAAGGATTTGTCGAAAATCACCACCTAAAATTAATAATTTCCCCGCAAACGGATCGTTCTCATTATTGCAACAATCTCTTAATGTATTGTCTACAATTTCCAATGCTTTTATAGGAATCATCGAAGCTTCATCCCAAATAATCACATCACATTCTCTTAATTTTTTTTTTTCACAATCGAATTTGAATAATGATGCTGTTGAATCTTTTAAATTTAAAGGCAATCGAAAAGTTTTGTGGCTGGTCATTCCTCCTACTAATAATACAGATGCTATTCCTGTCCACGCCATAGATAAAACATTTTTACCTTCTCCCCAAAAATAATGAATTAGAGCATTGTATAAAAATGTTTTCCCTGTACCCCCAGCCCCATCTAGAAAAATCATATTACTTTTTCTCGTCTTTGTGATATGATTAAAAACAATCGTTTGTTCTTCATTTAACAAATTGAAAAGTTTGAGACCTAAATTCTTGTTATTTTGTTTAAATATTTCTTTATCTAATTCTTCAATATTTATTTCTTTTGGTTCTGGTAGTCCAACAATTTTACAACTTAAATTTTCACCTAAAAGTATGTTGTTTATTTCATTCAGAGCTTTATTTTCTGTATCAATATTAAAGTCCTCACAGAAGAAAGATTTATATTTGTTCCATATAGAATAAGCAGCAGATACTTTATCAGATATTAGAAACCACGCTAAAAAATGCCGTAATTTTTTAGGCATCATAAGTGTACAAGCTTCATCAAAAATTTTAAATACTTGGTCATCATTTTCTATTAAGCCCATAGCATTCGCCGCTTCTTGAAAAGTCAGATATTTAACATCATCATAAGTTTTCAATTCGGAGAAAGATTTAGCCCCTTTTATGTGATTCAAAATTATTTTCAAATGAAAGCGTTCTAGATCCTTTGGACTAACATTATTTAATCTACCTATTGTTCGTGAGTTTGATTTTCTTTTTGTCCATTCTTTTTCCCTATTGAAATAATAGTATTTTGGTATATTAACATATTTTAAATTTCTAGCTGTTAAATCTCTTTCGTTCAATTTGAACCAAGCTGTTAATGTGGTCTCATTATTGTACTTTATTGTTTCTGCTTCTTTATATTCTTCAAAAGTTATCATTTGTTGATTTTCAGTATGTACAGCTAGACGTAAGACAGAATGAGATCTTCCAGACATTGGCATTTGGAAAATTCTCCATGCGGCTTCCGTAGATCCTATATATCTTGTATCTAAATACTGAGAAATTTCATCATATACATTTTCAATATCATCTTCTTTGTTTCCAATTTTAATATAACCTCTATCATATCCCTTATGTAAATACTTATATATATATTTAATGCTCTGAATAGAAGAACAATACTCTACATTAATGTGACAGTTGTATTTTTTTAATAATTTTGGATTATATGAAACTACCATAGAATTATCAACACGAACCCATTTACCATCAATTTTTCCATTATAAACAAATTTTTTAATTCTGTTATCCCTACGTTTATATCTCGGGAATCCGTTTTCCTCAAATTTTGTACAATCACAAAAACTTTTTGGGAATTTGTATCTGCATTCTCCCTTGTCTTTATTAAAACATGCTAGTGTCTTGCCTTCGTGAGGCCCATGAAGCATATGTTTTATTACCAATTGTTGTAGTTCTTCGTCATGTTCTGGGATCTCAGCACTAATAAAATTATCAATATCTTCAGGATTCAACATTTTACTATCATAATCCAATGCGAATAATAAATGAGCGTGAGGTAATCCCCTTTTTTGAAATTCAATTACATATACGTAAGTCATTATATTACCAAACATCCTTCCATATAAAAGATCTGCTATTAACATACGAAGTTTGGTATTAAATATTCTGACTAAAAATGTTGGGATATCGTTAGCGCAAGTGCCAGGAGGAAAATTTTTTAATAATCTCGTTATTTCTGGCCATTTAGGGTTACAGGTAAAAGTAATAAATAAATCTGGTCTTCCGAAATTTCGCATAATGGACAAAGCATCTTGATATATTTGATTCATATATCTTGGACTTCCTTGATAACTGGACGGCAAAACAAAAACATTACCTAAACGTTCTTTACATAAAAAATTATTAGAATTATTTGCAGCGCTTCCAGTTATATGATCAATAATGCCCTGATAACATGATATTCGTAATTTTTTTTGATTGTACCTTAAAAAATTTAATCTATTAGTCTCAATAACTATATAAGCTTGAATTATATATTGCTGCGTCAATCGACCGCAATACAATATTGGATTAAATTTGTCAGATTTTCGGAACGCCAGTCGATATGAATAATATTGTAATGCCGTTAACTGTTTATCGGAATTTTGATTTTGATTCAATGAATGATTCCATCCAATATCACCTGCAGGAAACATAATTGGAAAAGTCATTGGATCTAAATGAAAAGAAAGTTTACTAATATACGTCAATTTTCTTATGTTTTCATCATGTTTTGGATATATACATAAATCAAAATCAGATGGTATTTCTCCATCTTTCGAAACTATCAAAGCAGCACATTCACTCGTTCTAGGTTCGTTATATGTATGCTTTTTTATTTTTATATATTTCAAAAAATATAAATAATATTCCAAGCCTGACGAATTTGTTGACAACTCGTGTAGATGACGGTATTTCAACGCGTAAGGATTTTTTTTCAAAACTTTAGTTAATATTACCATATGATCTCTAACTAAATTATTATTTTTTTTTAATCTTTCTTCAACTGATTCAATATCATCATATATATATAATTGACCACATCGGGGAGGTTTTCCATCCTCAATATAAATTGATGGTGGAGTTATATGATAGACTTGGCCATGTATTTTCAAATTTTGTATCCCTTTAATTTCGTTGACGAAATGAGCCTTAAAAGTAACGAATGAAAACTGACTGTTATAATATCTTATCAATTCACGAAAATTTCTATTATAAAGTAAATTCCTCATTTCTTGATCATAATTAGTTAATTGCGGTAAAACAATTCTACCTCGATGACAACAAATCACTTTCGAATATTCAGTTTCCCAAAAAAGAGCATGACAATGCTGACATTGATGATCCATATCTCCGATATCTAAATAAGTTTCATCACTTACACTTTTTAGTGGTAATTTATATTTTTTGAAGAATCTTTCTGAGTTCATAAACTTATTTTGATCCTTATGTTTTTTTTTCTCTAAACGATCGGCACTCATATTATTAATTAAATTTCTTTTTTTTTTCTGTTGTAACGTTTGTGGACTCATATTAGTAACCAAGTCTTTTTTTCTTTTTTTCTTCAAATGTTCTTCATTTAAATTTTCAACTAAATTATTTTTTCTTTTCGCAGCTCTGGTAGTTACAGATAAGACTTGATCTTTTCGATGAGCATTAATTATTTTTGAATTTTTTTTATAATAGTAGTTGATGTAAAAATTTTTATAATTCGCTCTGAATAAAATATTATTACAACTAATAACATCATAATGACCATAATCGAACGGACCGGTTAGTTTTAAGATTAATTTATTTTGTAATAAAAGCGAATTAAATACCACAGGTGTTACGATATGATTTTGATATACAATAATACATATATTGTAAATACTTACAAAAGCCTGTAATTCAATATGTCCACCGAATACTCCATTTTGCCTCATATGATGCGAATAATCTTTTTTATTTCTGGTTATTGTATTATGAAAGTCATTTTCAGCTACAAAATTTTTGAATAATTCCCAATTACAATCAATATAATCGACAATTGTATGTCTCAAAAATTTATGTTGCTTTTGGGAATCATAGACAAAGTAGGATAAACTCCTGAATAAACAATTTCCGTCTGCTTTTATATAACATTCTATATTATGCACGTAGTCCATATTTCAACTGGTTAAAATTATTCAAAATAATAGAAACACCGAAAAGATGATAAATAGTAATGTAAAAACTTTAGAATACTAAATTTTTTAAAACAAAAATTTCACTTTCAGTACACGTATGAAGACTTTTTGAAAAAGGTTAACCAAAGAAAAGAAATTGACACATTCATTTAAAAAATTTTTACAAGCGCTCAGCAGCTCTTCAATATTATAAAGCTGGCTAACAGCCATTAAATCTTAGGGCGCCAAGCAGCCTTTCACAATACAGGCGCAAAGCAGCCGCTTAGTGCCAGTTAATCATTTAAAATGTTATGATAAAAAACATACATATATAATTCATATCTACCCAAAATTTAATATTTGATATATTAATAAAATATGTCGTTTAACACATCATTCGTACCGGAAGAATTTACACTAACTTCAGTAGTTTTTTGGTTTTTAAAAACAACATACCTATAGAAGCTTCTTCCATTACTGATATACCGTGATTTGAATATAAGTATTGCCAAACCAAACGATTTTAATAATGAGTGAATTTTAATCATAATATTTTAATACAGGACATTATACGTCAAGTCAGTCACCTTCAAACGTCAATACTTTTGATTTTATTCTTCTTCTAGGATCTTGTTATATTATGTGGAAGTGGTGTCCCTGATTTATTTCAAAATTTTATGAACTGCTGTTCCGGAGCTTCCTTGCAAACCTATTTTACGATATTTAAATTCACCAAATTTTGATCGATGATATCCTCAAATTGAAAGGTTGTATCAACAAAAACAAGGAAGTGTTCGCATTCGTCTTGATTTGTGCTCGGGTAAACTGAATTCGGGTGTACCCAAATACACTCAGGTAAATCCTAAGATCTCTAAATCCTGAACTCCGAGTCTACCCGAGTACACCCGAGTTTATCCGAGTTTACCCAAGTTCACCCGATGTATTCGTATGTGCTCGGGTGTACTCGGCTCAGCTCGGGTGAACTGGGTTGAACTCGGGTGTACTCGGGAGTACTCGGGTGAACTCGGGTGAGGAGTATTCGGGTAAACCCGGGTTTACTTGAGTGTACTCGGGTAAATTCGGGTAAACTCGGGTGTAGTCGGGTAAACTCGGGTGTACTCAGGTGTACTCGGATGTACTCGGGTCAGCTCGGGTGAACTCGGGTGAATTCGGGTAATCTCGGGTTAGCTTGGTTGAACTCGGGTGAACTGTGTTCGCATTCGTCTTGATTTGTGCTCGGGTAAACTGAATTCGGGTGTACCTAAATACACTCAGGTAAATCCTAATGAACTTCGAGTCTACCCGAATACACCCGAGCACATACGAATACATCGGGTGAACTTGGGTAAACTCGGATAAACTCGGGTGTACTCGGGTCAGCTCGGGTGAACTCGGGTGATCTCGGGTGCACTCGGGAGTACTCAGGTGAACCCAGGAGTATTCGGGTAAACCCGGGTTTACTTGAGTGTACTCGGGTAAATTCGGGTAAACTCGGGTGTACTCGGGTAAACTCGGGTGTACTCAGGTGTACTCGGATGTATTCGGGTCAGCTCGGGTGAACTCGGGTAATCTCGGGTCAGCTTGGTTGAACTCGGGTGAACTCGGGTAATCTCGGGTGTACTCGGGTGTACACAAGTGTACTCGGGTGAAATCGGGTAAACTCGGGTGAACTCGGGTAAACTCAGGTAAACTCCGGTAAACTCGGGCTTACTCGAGTGTACTCGGGTAACCTCGGATGTACTCGGGTGTACTCGGGTCAGCTCGGGTGAACTCGGGTGTACTCGGGTAAACTCGGGTGTACTCAGGTGAACTCGGGGAGGATTCGGGTGAACTCGGGTAAACTCGGGTGTACTCGGGTGTACTCGGATGTACTCGGGTCAGCTCGGGTGAACTCTGGTAATTTCGGGTGTACTCGGGTGTACTCGAGTGTACTCGGGTGAAATCGTGTAAACTCGGGTGAACTCGGGTAAATTCGGCAAAACTCGGGTGAGCTCGGGTGAACTCGGGTAAATTCGGGTAAGTTCGGGTAAACTCGAGTGAACTCGGGTGAACTCGGGTAAACTCGGGTAAACTCGGGTGAACTCGGGTAAACTCGGGTAAACTCGGGTAAACTCGGGTAAACTCGGGTAAACTCGGGTAAACTCGGGTAAGCTCGGGTAAGCTCGGGTAAGCTCGGGTAAACTCGGGTAAACTCGGGTGAACTCGGGTAAACTCGGGTAAGCTCGGGTAAACTCGGGTAAACTCGGGTAAACTCGGGTAAACTCGGGTAAACTCGGGTAAGCTCGGGTAAACTCGAGTAAGCTCGGGTAAACTCGGGTAAACTCGGGTAAACTCGGGTGAAGTCGGGATATCTAGGTCTTGTACATCGGCGGCGGCGGTATTATCAATATAATATAGAGAGATATATATATATATATATATATATATATATATATATATATATATATATATATCCCCCAAAAGCACCTCGGGTGCAAAAACCTTGCGCCAAGTACATTAAAACGTAATAGTTATCAACAAAAGCTTCTTAAAAAAATTATCGCAGAAGTAGCATTTGATCTACAAAAGAATTGAAATCAATGGACGTTGCCAAGTACAATTAAATTTGGTTACAATTAATTTCGGACATCTCAATATAAACAACATGCGTAACACATAATGACATGCAGCATACGTACTCATAAGAACAGATCAATTAAAATTAAACTTGAGAAAAAAAAGAAACGAAAAAAAAATTTGGAGGTAGTGGTATTTGGCGGGCATTTTTGGCTGTGAAATAATTCAATTTATATTTTCTTGTAATTTTTACAAAAATGCCCGCCACGTACCACTACCTCCAAATTTTTTTTTCGTTTCTTTTTTTTCTCAAGTTTAATTTTAATTGATCTGTTCTTATGAGTACGTATGCTGCATGTCATTATGTGTTACGCATGTTGTTTATATTGAGATGTCCGAAATTAATTGTAACCAAATTTAATTGTACTTGGCAACGTCCATTGATTTCAATTCTTTTGTAGATCAAATGCTACTTCTGCGATAATTTTTTTAAGAAGCTTTTGTTGATAACTATTACGTTTTAATGTACTTGGCGCAAGGTTTTTGCACCCGAGGTGCTTTTGGGGGATTTCATAACTTTTTGTACCCATTTGATTTTCTTAACCGTTTCTGTTAAATGGTATTTTTCAGAACATGATTCATTCCTATGGATCTAACTGTTATGAGTTCTATTGAAAGTGTTTCAGTGATAAAGTGGTGTTGTTGTTGATAACTGAAAAATGAACTGTAATGACAAGCCTCAACCCCCGTTAGCTTTAGGTTCCATCGTGGATATCGTAGACTTACTTTCGATAAAAATTGAATGTCACGTTTATGTGATTATGTAATCGATAGACTAACAAGGAGAGTATCAGACCTGGGAGTCATAGATTTGGATCAAACTTCTAGGGTTAGGTATTTTGTCAGATAAAAACATGAAACTCATGCCGTTCTATTAATTCTAACGAGCTCGTGTCTTTTTCGTGAACTCAAAGTTCTGGTACTACCGATCAATTCCTGATTTTTTCTGATAATCTTAAAAAATAAACAAATTCCAGCACTTTGAGAGTTAAAAATGTAGTTTGGCTATATGTAATTGTGATTATTTTAGTGATTCAATTTTAATAAGCACACAAGCCTCGCACCGATGATGAAATTATACTTTCTTAGCTTATGATTTTGGCTCTGAAAAATTCGCTGCGTAGCAAGGGTTGTCCAAAAAGCTTTAAACTGACAGAACAAAGTCGAAAGAATGTTGAAAGAAAATTTTGAAGCATTCTATTGAAAAAAAATTTTATAACAATTTACTGTAATTTTCTGTTGCTGAATAATCAGAAGATAAAAGTGAAAACTTTTCTTGAGATTGTGCTGTGTTGATGCGTTTTGAACATCATTTCAAATTAGCACTCTCAAGCTTATACTCTTCGGTCAACTTTCAAAGACAATATCATGGGCTACGTAGGACTATAATCTCATTATCAAAGGCTCGAATACTGATCAAATTATCTTGAACTAGCAAAATGATCACAATTACATAGCAAAATTACATCTATATTAACTTTTTTTGTTACATTTCTAGTCCTTAGTCCTTTATCTTGCTCATTTAATTATCATCAGCCACATTGCATGCATTGATAGCTCCTAGTGCAAAAGACGTTTCACAGAGCACGGTGACTTAATTCACATTATTCATTATATTTGGCATTCAGTTACAAATACTTGATTGCATTTTTAGTAACGATGTTATCTGCCTAGGTATTGGTATAGAATACATATGTCAGTACTTCATACACGACATTTGAACCGTGCAGCATCTCTTTATCGTCGATAACTAATAGATCGCATAGTTTTTCTCTTTTTGATCACATTCATTTACATTTCCTCAAGGCCTGTAACAAGCTCCGTAACTGATTTATTTATCTACAGATAGGTTGATATGCAGATACGGTTAATTTTATTCTATTGCCGTAAATACTTTTTTGACATTGCAAAAATATTCAATTTTATGTAAACCACCTTCTATTATCAAAGAAATAAGTATTCAAATAAATGTGGGTATTTCACTGCTGACCCTTTGTTCTGTGTAAATCGCGATCAATCCTGACAGATAATTCTCATAACCTCAAAGGGTCGATCTCTTGAAATAAACGAGAAGACGGATATGATTATTATTCCATAGGACTCCACTGTAATATAATGAACAACTATCGCTCTCCAATTTTTTCAAAGTACATTTAGTTATTACTCTATATTTGATATGATTCTCGTCCTCATTCCCCACAACTGTCATCAAAAATACGACAAATAAAGCACGATTATGCTGCCTCTTGTGGGCCATGTAGAGCGTTATTGTATCGTAGACCGACGAACTCGCTTTGATTTTATTTAATTATTTCTATGTGTATAACTTTCGTCTAGCTGTGGGCAACATTATCTCTCCACTCCTTATAGCCTTTGCGGTGAAAAAGATTGTCTAATCTCGCGCCACACTTTAAAAAAAGTCTGTAAATTTTCATGATTTTTGATCTATGTTCGAATATCTTCAATCAACGCTGGCGCTAACCGATGCGCCATCTAGCAACTGACTCCCGTACGTGGTAGGTCTCTGCTCTCGCTGTAGCCTAGCGAAGGCGACTCTACTAATTTTTTGCGCATAGGTTTTGGTCTAAGCGATCTGACTGAAGAAGGAGACGGTGAAAAATTCGTGATGAAAACGGGTATTCTCAAAGCGTTGATTAATCATATCTCAGGTCTCCGTTCATCGATTTCATCGAGATAGGGCTTAAATTGAAGCTTTTCATGGCTACATTCTACAATAAATATTGCAAATCCGTAGATATCGCGAGGCGTAAGAAATTAAGAAAATATTGTCCCCCCACTACAGCGGTTAGTTCCCGTTCGGGTATATAGACTCGGCAGAGTCTCGCGCCGCGCGTTTAAAAATTCTTTTTAATGTACTTGGCGCGAGACTCTACCGAGTCTCTTGATATATATATAATGTAACGTTTCCGATACCCCACCACAGACGAAGGTATCGTACGATCGCGAGAACGAATCAGCGTTCAGAATAACACCGCTAATCCTGATTGACGTGTCAACCGCCAGGATTAGGTCCGCGCTCAGGGTATATAAGGAACACCGGAGAAGAGCTCGTCAGCAATCGTAGTATAGCACTCGTTGTTCACAATTAAACTCAAAATCCGAGGAAGTGACCAAAACAGGCGCTTCACTCATTCATTGTATAAAATTTAAAACGTAGAGCCTTACTAAAGCAGTAGTCTTCTATAATATTCGATAAAATTGCTTAAAGTCAAAATACAACATTTAGAACTTGCAAAGCCAGAAATTGAACTATTTTGATTATTATATTTACATATTAAATTCCACTTCAATAACCTCATATCTAATAATTCGAATTAAAAGAAAACAAAGATAAACGTAAAAGTCGTGTACCGACACGCAAACCAAACAAACTAGCGTCAGCTAAACACGAGAACACAAACAAACAGTTTATATCGAGTCACAACACATTATTATTTAAACACTTATATAATATATAATTTCGCTGTTGAATCAGAGTTGCAACTCAACTTAATCCTTTTTGTATTATTTTTGTATTTGATCATATAATCTATTAAACATTATTATTTCATTGTTAAGTCAAAAGAATCGCATCTTGTTCGCCCTTTTGCCTTAACCAATCCATTGTTAGAAATTTCAGCTATAATTTGTATAGTTAGCTATTGACAGCAACGGTGACGGATATCTCAGTCAGCATAGGAAGCGCGAAAGTGCGACCTGTGGCTGGGATATAACCCGAACCCGCGTCTGGAAGGCAGGCTCGGCAGTTAACTCTGACCCAGTTCTGTAGGACGGCTTTGATAGGCGTGGAATACCTATCTTAGTCCGTAATTTAGAAGGTGACTTTGTTGGATGTAAAATACCTAGCCGAGTTCACGAAACAGGGACGAAAGGTTTTTTCCAATTTTTTCCTAAAAGGAGCTCCAAGATTTGTCCTGAGGGACTCAGAACTCACCGTACTCGATATTGTCACAATCTCCGATTAGCAACAATACCGCGAACGTTACAATATATATATATATATATATATATATATATATATATATATATATATATATATATATATATATATATATATATTCTCTCACCATGAAACGTTCCGGATGTCCCTTCCTTAGATAAAGAATGATCTCTATATTGGAATGCACATCTTATATGCAACTCATCCCAGATTTTACTAGAAAAAAACTTTTGCCAGATTTGTGGTACGAATACAAGCTTTTCTTCGTATGTTGGTCTGCGGCCAGGCTTCTTCCGCTTCCGCATAGATTTTTCAGTAATTTCATCGAAAATAACTTTTTCAATTTTTATTGAAAACTTAATTTCTTCATTGGTTTCAAAGTAATGACTGTCATTGGCGGAAATATCAAGAGAATCTTCTTTTGTACTATCGCAAGAATCATCAATTTCAATGCAGGTTTCATTCAATAATTTTTTTCGCAAATCATACCGATTGCCTGTGACCATCGCATGGAGAGAAAATGCAGATAATTGTTTATCAACGTGTTCTGACAAGTCATCCCAAATTTTATGGTATTTAGAAACTATTTTATTGTCTTGAATAATCTCCTCTCTCCTGTTAATGATTTCATTGATCAGATTTTCCCGATCTATTTTTGTTTTTCTACCAGCAACCATCTTTTGTTTTGTTTTCCATTGAAAGATCAATATTCAAGGACAATCGACTTTCCGCAAATAGGTTAATGGAAACAAACGGTGTCAATTTTGATACTGAAAATAATTAATATTGAATGTACGTGAGTATACATCCTATTCACTCGAATAGATACGTAAAACTGTCTACTATAGAATTTCGTTTATAGAATCCCAATTGACTTTTGTGCAATAAATAAAAGTTAATAATTCATGCAGCTGAATTTCTTATTCGTATGAATAAATTCATGATGTATATCATATTTACCAAAACTATATAAACACTATAGGAACCAAGAAAGAGCCTTCATATATGAGTCATTCCACGTTAAGCGAGACACCTTTTTGACCTCATGTGCTTGAAAATTATCGAATTTTGTTTTACATGTTCTCTGGGTAAAATAAACATAAGAAACAATTTCTTTTTTTTTTTTTTACTCAAATGGCTTAGAAGCTACAGGGGGTTGAATTTTCGAAAAAAGCACCAAAAATCGGAATCGCGCTCTCCTTTGAACTTTAATATCTCCGATTCCCTTTGATGTACAGACGTCTGCAAAAGCTAATTTTGAAACTCTTGGATTGGACTTTTATGCTATTAATTTTCACTTCATCGAATGAACAATCCTCCATTTGTTAAGAACAATTGTATTTTTGAAACGCGATTTTCGAGACGTTCGCACCCTTCAAAAACTCTAAAAAAAAATACGAGCGTGTTCCTTGATTCATTCTCTACGAAATATGTGAAATTCAGGACGGAGTTCCGATATACAATATATTTAAAGAGCGGTTGATTCAAGCAGGATGTCGCGCGTGGCCGCGGCCACGGACGTTGGGGCGGCGAAACCCTGTTCGCGCGCCGTTCGGTACTTGAATTTCAACGTACACGGCCGCGCGCGACGTCTCGCGTGAATCAACCGCTCTTTAAATATACTGTCTATCGAAACTCCGTCCTGGATTTCACTTATTTCGTAGAGAATGAATCAATAGGAACACGCTCGTATTTTTTTTAGAATTTTTGAATGGTGTGAACGTCTCGAAAATCGCGTCTAAAAAATATAATTGTTCTTCACAAATGGAAGATTGTTTATTCGATAAAGTGAAAAATAATAACATAAAAGTACAACTCAAGAGCTGTAAAATAAGTTTTTGCAGACGTCTGTACGTAAAAGGGAATCGGAGATATTAAAGTTCAAAGGAGAGCGCGACTTCGATTTTTGGTGCTTTTTTCGAAAATTCAACCCCTCGTAGCTTCTAAACCATTTGAGTGAAAAAAAAATAAAAAAATTGTTTCTTATGTTCATTTGACCCAGAGAATATGTAAAAAAAATTACAAAAGAATCAGAAACATCGAGGAATATTTTTAGCCAAATCCGTCCCGCTTGACGTGGAATGACTCATTGCCTATAAGCTTATTGCATTTTATATGTACAGTTGGGCAATATAGTTCATCAAGGGTAGAAATTCAGGTTAAAGCATTCCAGTGTCTACGTTGTTGAGCAGGCCCCTCGCTCCATATACCCCTCCCCCCGAGCCCATCGATGCATTATTGTGGATATTTTGGAAATTAATTTTTATTTCTTTTTCGGAAGTATTTCGTACTTTACTTTGAGCAGGTAGTCTGCCCGATTTCGAGTCCGACCGACTCGTCTTACCTCGTCGATAAATATACGTATAATATATCGTCACCTGATCTCAAATTTCTTTGTTTTAGTGAAAAACAGAGAAATTTGAACTCGATTTTGATATTATACAGAATTAACTTATGTAATTAGTTTGGAAGAATTTCATCTAAAAATGTGATGCCCAACTGATCGAAATTCGCATTTCAGATTCAGCAGTGATCCACTAAATTTTTGATAACAGCAAATTCCTAATTTCTCATAGTTATTATTTTACATAGGTCTTCGAAATGTATGTATCTACGTTGAGTGAAAAAATGAAGAATTGAGGCGCAGGGAGAAGAATTAAGACATACTCAGTTGGTCGTTTATAAATTTTGATAAAATTTTAAATTTTTACCAACTAAGAAATCAAAAATCCAAAATCAGAACTCAATAGTAGATAATAAGAGAGAAATAAAATAAACAACAGCAATTAGGAGAATATAATTATATACGTTAATTCGGTAGAATATCAAAATCGAATTCAAATTTAACTGTTTTTCACCAAAATAAAGACATTTGAGATCAGGTGACGATATATTATACGTATATTTATCGACGACGTATGACGAGTCGGTATAAGACGAGAAGGCAAATCGGGCAGACTACCTGCTCGAAGTAAAGTACGAAAATACTTCCGAAAAAGAAATAAAAATGAATTTCCGAAATATCCACAATAACGCATCGATGGACTCAAGGAGAGGGGTATGCGGAGCGAGGGGCCTGCTCAACCGCGTAGACATTGAAATGCTTGAGCTTGAATTTGTACCCTTGATGAACTTTATCGCCCAGCTGTACATACAGTATGCACACTAGTGTGGAAAAAGAAAAATCGCTTATAGTCTCAAAAATTTGTCTTAGGTACAAAAAACAAATCCTTCCGAAAAATCAGCTCTATTTCTCAATTCTACTGAAAGCTCATCGAGAATTCATTTTCCCAATCATATAACACGTGAATTTTTTTTTCGTTGTTCTCGAATAAAAGTATTAGGAATTTTTTTTTTTCAAATTTCTAAATACATGCAGAATATACATCAGAGCTTTATTGTACCGAATTCAAAATTTGAAAAAAAAATCTCAATACTTTTATTCGAGAACCCCCCCCCCCCCCCCCCCAAAAAAAAAAAAAATCACATGCTAAATCAATGGGAAAATAGATTCTCGGTGAGCTCTAGCCAGATTGAGATATATCGAGCTGATTTTTCGGGAGGTTTTTTTTTATATCTAAAGGTAACTTTTGAGACTATAAGACCTTTAAAGAACGAGAAAAATGTTTTTCTGAACCACCCTGATGCACAAATAACATATATCGATTTTTCAATTCAGTACTGAGTTATAACAGTTTGAGAATCAATAATGAGCTAACTATAAGTACCACACATAGAAAGATGTAAATCGTGTGAAAGATAGCAAAAATGTTCGAAAAAATGAATTACGAGGTTCCTAATGTTTTAATTTCGAAATAATTTTAGTATCTCGTAATTATTATTTCAGACACGTAAAGTACTGCAATACTTCTTCAATGAATCTGCAATATTTCATTGAAAATGTATATATCCATGAGATGAAAGTTTTTTAAAGCGACAAGTTGAATCAAAAGATAAACAAGGAAAACAAATTCAGCGGTATAACAATCGACTTCTTGATTGCGTAATCACACCGTTCACGTACTTAACTCACAATGGTTTTTATTATTTGGGTACGGGTGAAAAGGCTACAAAGTTCACAATACAGCCCAAAATACTTACGGAAATACCTTGTTCGTCGATAAGGACTTGTGGTGACAAAAGTTTTTTTTTTATTTTTCAAATAATCACTGTCACTATGTACAAAACATTCGATATCACTTCATATTTCTGAAATTGAATAACTCACTTATATTCGAAACGAACGCGAAAATTCGATCTCAACCGTAGGGCGATCGTATGACAAGTAACAATAAGCGTGTGGTGATGAGCATTTTGCACTGTATAAGGCTCTTTTTTGAGCCTTTTGCGCGCGCTATACTATACCGCTCAGACCAGTCAGCGCTAGATTTATACTATAGTTTCAATGGTAGAGCTACGTGTATCATACGTAGGTATAGGTATATCGGTTTGTAGGACCGACAAACGGAAATTCAACTCGCTTCAAAATGAATATAAAAACAAAAGTAATATAAACTTACCGTAACGTATTTTTTGAATTATAAATATCTTGTTAAATACATTCTTACTATTTTACGTAAAAATAATACGTTAATTACGATCTGTGAATGAAATTTCAGGTGATTCAATTACCGCCTTGCAAAAATAATTTTTACAGTTATACATTATATTGAAAAAGTATTATATACTTCGATCCCTCAGTATGAATTCAATTTTTCAGGTACTATTACCCCCTACATGAAAAGAATTCTTAGTTCGATTTCTCGAGTCCACAGTTATAGAAAGAAGAATAATATTCAAATGTATAGCTATGGATGTATTCTTGCTACGCATGCATGTATTAAGTTATGTACAGGGTGTATCGAAAAGTTTGGTCACCGCTTCACCGAGTGATTCTCCAGCTCGAGATCGGTGAAGATCTATCAAAACTAGTAGCCGCAAAACTGACCTTGAACTTCAAGATCAAGGTCAAAATTTTTATTATCTTAAAAAATCCTACTAATCCAGAGGATAAAAAGTCCCTGAGGAACCATAGGTCTAGATCGATTCCTTCCCATCAAAAAAGATTCCGGAAGATAAAAGAAATTCGGTTCAATCAAGACAACAGATATTCCAATCGGTTATCGACCACAAGACTTTGGTCTCGTCTTAAATTTCTTTTTATAATATTTTCAATTTTTTTTTAAATTTTATGGTTTTTTTTTCAATTTCCTCAATTTTTTTTAGTTTTTTTTTTACATTCTCTTGAATTTTATTGAATTTTCTTTGATTGTTTCGAAAGTTTTTTGAAGTTTTCTAAGCATTTGTGGAATAGGCTGGTCATCAAGCGCGACTAATAAAATAAGACCGATTGATCATGACGGTTCGATCTTATGGGTCTCGCGCTATCAACGCCGTAATCTGCAGTAAAGATTAAGCGCAAGACGTAAATGTGAAAAATCTAAAAAGAATTCAAAAAAATTCAAATTTTGTTTTTCAAAATCCTATGACTTCAAAAGACTCTGAAAATCTTCAAAAAAATTCGAGAAATATCAATGAAAATTCAAGAAAATGTGAAAGACTAAAAAAAAAGGGAAAAATTAAAAAAAAAAATCCGATAAATTTGAAAAAAATTAAAAATATCATAAAAAGAAATTGAAGCCGAGGCCAAAGTCTTGTGATCGACAACCGATTAGAATTTCTGTTGTTATAATTACACCGAATTTCTTTTATCTTCCGAAGTCTTTTTTGATGGGAAGGAAACGATCTACACCTATGGTTCCTCGGGGACTTTTTATCCTCTAAATTAGTAGGATTTTTTAAGATAATAAAAATTTTGACCTTGATTTGGGAGGCCAAGGTCAGTTTTGCGGCTACAAGTTTTGATAGATCTTCACCGATCTCGAGCTGGAGAATCACCCGGTGAAGCGGTGACCAAACTTTTCGATACACCCTGTACAGCGTGTATAGAAACGTTTGGTCGCCGCTGTACCGGGTGATTGTCCAGTTTGAGATCGGTGAAGATTTATCAAAACTTGTAGCCACAAAATTGTCCTTGACCTTCAAAATCAAGGTCAAAATTTTTATTGTCTTGTAAAATGTTACTAATTCAGAGGACAAAAAGTCTCCGAGGAACCATAGGGCTAGATCGATTCCTTCCCATCAAAAAAGATTTCGGAAGATAAAAGAAATTCGGTGTAATTATAAAAACAGATATTCCAATCGGTTGTCGACCACAAGACTTTGGTGTCGTCTTGAATCTTGTTCCATGATATTTTTAATTTTTTTGAGAAATTTTTTGATTTTTTTTCAAATTTTTTCAATGTTCTTTAGTTTTTTCACATTCTCTTGAATTATCTTTAATTCTTTTTAAAGTTTTTTGAAGTTTTTTAAGGTTTTGTATAAACAAGGCTGGTCACCAAGCGCAATTACTAAGAGCGTTTGATTATGATGGTTCGATCTTATGGGTCTCGCGCTATCAACGTCGTAACCGGTAAAGATGAACCGCGAGACGTAAATGTAAAAAAAAATCTAGAAAGAATTCAAAACAATACGAATTTTGTTTTTTAAAATCCGAAGACTTCAAGAAAATTTGAAAATTTTTGAAAAACTTAAAAAAAAAATCAATGAAAATTCAAGATAAGCCGAAAAAACCCGACAAAATTGAAGAAATTCGAAAAAAAAAAATCAAAAAAGTTTTCAAAAAATTAAAAATATAAAAAGAAATTCAAGACGAGACCAAAGTCTTGTGGTCGACAACCTGAATTTCTACTGTTATAATTGCACCAAATTTCTTTCATCTTGCGAAGTCTTTTTTGATGGAAAGGAATCGATCTAGACCTATGGTTTCTCGGGGACTTTTTATCCTCTGAATTCAGTATAAATGCCTCACCCTGAATATGTGGAAAATTCTGTTCTGTTCTGTACTTTAATCATTTTAGATCAGAGAATCAGTCGATATTTTGTGTACAATGTACATATTTCAGCCGAAGAAACAAATCCAAAATTTGGGACCTTACTTTTTGAGATATCGCAAAGACAAAACTCGAGGATTTATGCGCACAAAAATTACATGCATATCATTCTATAATTAATAGCGAATAATGACTGTAACAATTTATTCACCTACTATCGAATTTTGCAGCCTCCTTTGAGGATCAAATCTTCAGTTGTAAGGCTCTCAGATATTTTCTGGCATATTTATATTATACTTCCTGGAATGTTAGATTCATTGTGGGGGTTTGCGATAAATTTATACCGATGGGCCTCAGAATTGTTGAAAGTATCGACTTTGGACTATTTCAAGTTCCCACCGCCTCCAACAATTTGTTGCGAGTGCGGGCGGGCCTCTGAATTGTTCTAAATATCGAATTTGGACCATTTCTAGTTCCTACCGTCTCTAACGATTTGTTGCGAGTGCGGGTGGGTCTTTAAATTATTCCAGGCAACGAATTTCGACTATTTAGAATTTCTACGGTCTCCAACAATTTGTTGCGAGTGCGGGCGGGCCTCTGAATTGTTCTAAATATCGAATTTGGACCATTTCTAGTTCCTACCGTCTCTAACGATTTGTTGCGAGTGCGGGCGGGTCTCTAAATTGTTCCAGGCATTGAATTTCGACTGTTTAGAACTTCTACCATCTCCAACAATTTGTTGCGAGTGCGGGCGGGTCTCTAAATTGTTCCAGGCATCGAATTTCGACTATTCAGAATTTCTACGGTCTCCAACAATTTGTTGCGAGTGCGGGCGGGCCTCTGAATTGTTCTAAATATCGAATTTGGACCATTTCTAGTTCCTACCGTCTCTAACGATTTGTTGCGAGTGCGGGCGGGTCTCTAAATTGTTCGAGGCATCGAATTTCGACTATTTAGAACTTCTACCATCTCCAACAATTTGTTGCTAGTGCGGGCGGGCCTCTGAATTGTTCTAAATATCGAATTTGGACCATTTATAGTTTCTACCGTCTCTAACGATTTGTTGCGAATGCGGGCGGGTCTCTAAATTGTTCGAGGCATCGAATTTCGACTATTTAGAACTTCTACCATCTCCAACAATTTGTTGCGAGTGCGGGCGGGTCTCTAAATTATTCCAGGCATCGAATTTCGATTATTCAGAATTTCTACGGTCTCCAACAATTTGTTGCGAATGCGGGCGGGCCTCTGAATTGTTCTAAATATCGAATTTGGACCATTTCTAGTTCCTACCGTCTCTAACGATTTGTTGCGAGTGCGGGCGGGTCTCTAAATTGTTCCAGACATCGAATTTCGACTATTTAGAACTTCTACCGTCTCCAACAATTTGTTGCGAGTGCGGGCGGGCCTCCGAATTGTTCCAGGCATCGAATTTGGACTATTACTAGTTCTTACCGTCTCTAACGATTTGTTGCGAGTGCGGGCGGGCCTCTAAGTTGTTTCGAATATCGAATTCGAACTATTTCGAGCTCCTACCGTCTCTAACAATTTGGTGCGAGTGCGGGCAGGTCTTAAAATTGTTCCAGGTATCAAATTTGACTCATTTCAAATAGGTTCCTTGATATTCAACGTTGAAGAGACATTCAATTCGCGATGTCGGTCTTCAAAAACCAAAAAAATTATTCCAATGTATCAAATAATCGTTTTTTGGGAAAAATACTACGATGGTTTATTCGTATTTTTCTTGCTACAAATTTTGATGCGTATATCGCTGCAGTTTATTAATTCAGTGAAGACTTTTTTCGGTCCTTGCTACGTCAATATTACGCTAGCGGTGTTGCGATTTTTTCCTAAACGGTAAACGCTACAAATTTTTGTTACTCGCAACAAATTCGCTACAAATCGGCTACAAATTACTCACTCGGTCCGATCTCCGCCCGCAGTTCTGGCTCCGCCAGTGTAATATACCTGTTGTTGTGTGCATCATGATCGTCATTATTTATAATATCTTGGCTGGTGTCCTCGACTTCTGATTTATCTTCGTCTGGATCATCGCTTATTGTAGCTCCTTTGATGACGTCGTTCAGAAAATGAACGCGAGTATCGGAAACCAAACGTTCTCCGCTATGACTACTGCATCCTACAGTTTGACTAAGAGCTGCGACGAGTATTGACTCTACCAAATAGTGCAAACTTTCTAACGAAGTCGTCTGATATGCTTGGCCTATACAACGTAAATAACACCTACGTACGAAAACTTTATCCCTACCTTTTAGGCACTTCCACCGTGCCACCATGGCAATCAGATGACTTACATCTAATCGCAGAAAACACGCGGGAATCGAACGCGTATCGGCAGCTAGTACGGCGATATTGTGACATTTCTGCAGATAGTCTCGCAGGTCAACGCACTTAGTGAATACCTCTGCTACAGCTATAAGAATCGCCCATCCAAAGTCACTCACGACCATGCGAGTAGCTTTTACTCCCGTCGACAAGATTTTTCGTAAAAAGTGTGCAATATTCAATGCCCTATGGTCTGCTGAGAGCATTTGAAATGCCGGCACACTCCCCTCTACGGTGACGATCATACATTGGTATAAAAAGATGGGTGGGTCTTGAAATGAGGCGCGCTTCGCGATACCACCTGTCGCATCTATGGTCATGAAAGCCTCGGCATCTTTTTTTAACCTTGCAGTGTATAAGAGTTGCTGCTCAGGGCTCCAATACATGCAATAAAATGGTATCAGAGCAATCCCATGTATGAATCCGGCATATTTTCCGGAAGTTGCGCTATTTGCTAGGTTTAACGCAGGATTCGCAAATACCAGCCCATGCTGTTGCAGCAAGCGCTGTTCCTTCGGCTTACGCAAAACGTTCGAACTTGGACGAATTGGTGGATTATTATCGCCGAATTCTTTCAAACAGGTGGCTTCTTCGCGTCGATAAGTTATGGCATTTTTTCTTTGAGTTATCATAATATCGGCGACTTTTTTACCGATCTTACCCTTCAGTTGCCGTTTCTTTAGATTTGTGTGCGCGTTCGGCTGTATATTTTTTACATCAGAGTGTATCTTAATATCCACGTTATTTGCTGGTTCTCGGAACAAGATGCCAGTCAGTGATGCATTGCACTGAGTACACGTAGCCCGTATGTGAACAAAAGCCTTTGCCGAACTAGCGAAATGCACATTATGCTTCTTAAATTTGACGACGTACTCCAGTTTTTGTTGTTACCACAACTTATCAGCTAAAATATCGGTCCAGCCAGGCTGCAGCACGAAATAAGCTCGGCCGCTGTAAATTTTGCGTACGGGTTTCATTGCAAGCCAGTTTTTGGAGATAGAATTGAATCAAAATCCCGCGAATAAGTACCCTCGGATATACTATTCGGAGTCACATCAAGTGAGTCAACTGTACTGCTGAGCACAGTAGAATCATTTCCTGCTTGAATCGAGAATGCTTTCTCAATTTGGTCTTTATAGCCATTGCGATTCTCTCGAACAATAACATATACATGTTTGGCAGATATATTCGAGCCATTGGCCTTCATCTTATTAGCAATTTGCTGATACACCAGAGATGAAGGTGGAAATGGTTTCCCATGATCGTCAAGTGTTCGAAAATCGTCTTCTAGCAAAATAGTGCCTAATTTTACTTTATCGTACATGCTGTCTACCAATTGCTTATTACAATATTCTTATTAAAATGAACCCAACGCTTAACGATAATGATATCCGTAATGCTAATTGCAACAACGAACTGATACAACCGCCTAAAGTAAATTACCACAGTACGATCATGAAAAATATTATGTGTCAGTAAAAATGATTAGTCAGATTGAGCGAAAATAGGTTGTGTAGTTTCGCATTACATGTGTTCCAAAGGCAGATCTCAGAAGAAATGAGAAAGCAGCTGCATGCGATAAAACATAAAAATCATCTGCCTTGACAGAATGGATACAATGTAAAAAATATGAGAATCTAACAAGTTTGACATGGAACGAATTCGCAGTCAAGAACAAGAGTAGCCGACTATTGCTCGGTTGCATAAACGTGGGGTGCCCCTCGATCACGGGGCAAATTCTGCCCCGAGAGTTATCTGTCAAATGTTTCATAGTAATTGTGTCCGCTCTATGGCAGCAGAACTGCGCCTATGTTCAATTGTCCACACGTCTGACAATCTCCGCGCCGATTTTGTGAAAACAACGCTGAATTAACACATTTTACCGGGAAAACAAAAATAGAAAATCTCCACCGTTCACGATCAGATGGGTCATAAAAATTCAAATTTTGGACGTAGAATATAGGTGAATTTTTTCAAAATTTTCGAAGGATATATTTTATTCGTAGGTGTTATTATTTATTAAAAAAAAAAATCGTTCGCTGAAAAATGAAAAAAAAATCAGAGACGATCTTTTATCATAGTACTACAACATATTAAGAAATTAAGCGAAAAAAAAATTTCGAGGTCAAATGTGAGCGAGAATGGATGGAAAGCCTCATATGTTAATTCAGCGTTGTTTCTACAAAATTCGCGCGGTGATTGTCAGACATGTGAACAATTGATCATAGGCGCAGTTCTACTGCCATAGAGTGGACACAATTGCTATGAAACATTTGACAGATAACTCTCGGGGCAGAATTTGCCCCGTGATCGAGGGGTACCCCACGTTTATGCAACCGGGCATTATGTGTATAAACAAGTATAGACAGTAGTGCGCTATGATTTCATCGAACGACTATGCAACAGCCTGTAGCTCTGAAGCAGTGGAAATACGTTAGACCCACGATCATAGCCCACGATACATCGTCGAGCTTGCGTACGCATGCGCAGAAAGGTGCTCATCTGGGAGAGAAGAAAATTGTCGGCGCACGGACGCCACGTAGTCTAGCCGAGAACTGAGTTTCCTGCGAAAAATAGTTCTGAGTCTCTTAAAAATATGAGCGATAGCTCATTCGATTCGGAATGCGATTCTGAAAAAGACGTATTTTTTTTTTTCCGTAAACAAAAATTGTAATTGTTATTAACAAAAAACAAAAACAAAAAAAGACGCCTCCGGTTTTTGACTATAACTCAAAAATTTCAAGAGATAACGGAAATTGAAAAAAAGCATCTTAAAGAGTAGGAAATTTCCAATCAAAAAGTCTGGACTCCCGGAATTCTATCTCGATTATTCATCATTTTAATTTGACGCTGAAAATAGGACTCCGCGTGGCCGCTTCAGCACTGTCGCGTCGCCGCTGAACAGAGAATGCGATAGAAATTATTTTTTGTAACACGTGCACGGAAAGTGGGTCTTTTTTGTCCTCATTTGGGAGCGGAACATAAGTCTTTTCAAGTCAGCAGTCAATTCGTTATTATTTTGGTCCTAGGACAGAAATGCTGGTCAAAAATGGAAATAATTGTCCTCTAGTTCCGAACGCCACCAGGCGGCGACGCTCGAGTCTTTGATTCCATGATCGAAGAGTTCAAACGCGACAATCTTCAGTGCAATATAATATAACCCCGTCGAAAGTAGTAACCGTGGTTGTAACTGACACGTCTACGGTATTAAGCAACAATGAGAGATATGATGGTCAAGTTATTATCAAAAACTCGATAAATCAACAAACATTTTTTCTAGAGGACTTCTAATTTCCATTTTGAATAAAATTGAAAAAAAAAGAATTTAAAATTTGGTTATGTTCGCCTGCGGGGGGCTTCGCCCCCCGAACCCCCCACCGGGGGCTTCGCCCCCTGGACCCCGACCGGGGGCTGCGCCCCCAGACCCCCTTCGCCGTTTTCTGTACACTTGTTACAAAAAGTATCGTATGCAGCGCGGACAGAACGACAGTGATTTTTGACCAGGGTGAAGTTGGCTGCACGAGACGGAGGCGAGGGCTGCGCCCTCGCCTCCGTCTCGTGCAGCTGCGCCCTCGCCTCCGTCTCGTGCAGCCAACTTCACCCTGGTCAAAAATCACTGTCGTTCCGTCCTTGCAGCATATTGTACTATTTTTTTACTATTAAATATTAATTTTAAAATTTTAAAAATTCATGCTATTATCAGAACACTCCAAAGAATGTAGCCCCGAAGAGAAAAAATTTGAAACTTCATTTTTCTGAAAACTATACAATTGTTAATTAACTCATTTTTTTCGGACTTCTGTTTTCATAAATGGCGACATAAAAGTTTAAATAATTGGCCAAGATAACGTAATAAAAGATTATGAAAGTTGTTTGATTTGTTTATAATAAATTTACGAAGTTGCAAAAAAATTATGAATGAAAAAAAAATGTGTCTAAAATTTTTTTTTAAAGAAAATTATATTATGGCTGTTTTCACACCTAACAATGACGTTAAGAAATGTTAGGACAAAAATTTTTTAGGTCATTTGTTGAAAAATTGTTTATAAACAAATGGTCAAGTTTAATATTTCCAAAAAATTTTTGTTCGTTTTTATATTGAGAAAAGTCAATTATGATTTGAAAAAAAAAAATTTTTCCTTAAAAAAATTTTTTAATTGTTTATAATCGTTTTTTTCATTCATCTAACATTAAAATTATCAGTTGAGAAATAATTTTTTCTTTCAAAAATCGTAATTGGCAGTTCTCTATATTGTAACAAGACCAAAATTTTTTTTTAGCAACAATTTGATTGGTTATTAAGTTACCAATTTGTTATAAACAAATTCTGATTTTCATTATATTTTTTTTATTAAACTATTAAAAATTACGAAAACAACGATCTATAACAAAGTGTAAAAATAATTTTTTGTCTATTTTTTATTGCATTTTAAAAAATATCGTGGTATCAAAGTTGAAGCGGTTACCTAATTTGTCAACTTATAAATTGCTGTAACTTTATAACTATTAAAGATACAGTCTTTGACATTCAGGACGATTATTTAGAGAGTGAATTTATCTCTTTAACAAATGTTTCTCCAGCTCGGTATCTATCATAATTCATTTGTTACATGCTTTTGATTATAAAAATCTCCAGTATCTGCATCTTATAATCCTTATTTCTTATAAACTATTGCAATTACGCCTTTTATCATTCAAGGCAATGTTGTAGGCTTATTGATAGGCTACTTGAAAAATTTTTTTTTTTGTTCTTCAACGCCAATCGTTTATAAATTATCCGTATTTATTCTAATTTAAAAACGAAAAAATCATACATTGATTGATATTTTATCTTTTTTTTCTGTACTGATCCATATTATTTTTATTTTGATTGGCTATAGTGTTTTATTTATTCGTCTGTAACTACTTATTCTGCGTTTTTTGAAACCTTAACTTTGTACTTTAAACAATTTATAGTATATCATAACCGTGAACAAAAAAGTATAAAAAAACACATAAGATATACGTATTACATATACATATATAAAATTAAAAAAAAATGAATAAATATATAGAAAACTGGAGAAAAAAAAAAAAAAATAACAATAATATAATCAATATAATATAAAATATACACTCATACTTGTTAAACCTATAATATATCATAACTGTAAACAAAGAAGTATGGAAAACACATGAGATATACGTATTACATATATATAAACTTAAAAAAAAAAATATATATAAAACTGTGAATGAAAGAAAAATATATTATTGAAGACAAAAAAAAAAAAATGGAACTTTTTCCCACCACGTCCTCGTCGTAGTTCCGGGTAACGCAAAGAATGGATAGAACCCCAAAGAGTAGAAAAATGCAGCAATTGCCAAAAGTTAAATTATCAGTAGATGAATCTACAGTTTAGAATTCATTTTCGTCCGTTTCGATCAATTGACTAATGAAATCATGTAATCTTTCACAATTCTGCTTCTAGAAAAATGTCGACCCTCAGAACTATTGTTTGATCTACAAGAAATAATGAGAACTATCCCAGAACTTACCGGAACTGTCGTTGGAACTTTGAAAAAGACCGGCGCCGCGCACTTTCTCTCGATGAGGTGCTGTTAGAATAATTGAATGAAAAAAAAAAATTTTGAACCTCGGAACTATCGTCCGAATCACAAGAAATAATGAGAACTGTCCCAGAACTTACCGGAACTGTCGTTGGAACTTTGAAAAAGACCGGCACCGCGCACTTCTCTCGATGAGGTGCTGTCAGATTAATTGTATAATTAAAAAAAAAATGTTGAACCTCGGAACTATCGTCCGAATCACAAGAAATAATGAGAACTATCCCAGAACTTACCGGAACTGTCGTTGGAACTTTGAAAAAGACCGGCGCCGCGCACTTTCTCTCGATGAGGTGCTGTTAGAATAATTGAATGAAAAAAAAAAATTTTGAACCTCGGAACTATCGTCCGAATCACAAGAAATAATGAGAACTGTCCCAGAACTTACCGAAACTGTCGTTGGAACTTTGAAAAAGACCGGCACCGCGCACTTCTCTCGATGAGGTGCTGTCAGATTAATTGTATAATTAAAAAAAAAATGTTGAACCTCGGAACTATCGTCCGAATCAGAAGAAATAATGAGAACTGTCCCAGAACTTACCGGAACTGTCGTTGGAACTTTGAAAAAGACCGGCACCGCGCACTTTCTCTCGATGAGGTGCTGTTGGAATAATTGTATAATTAAAAAAAAAATGTTGAACCTCGGAACTATCGTCCGAATCACAAGAAATAATGAGAACTGTCCCAGAACTTACCGGAACTGTCGTTGGAACTTTGAAAAAGACCGGCACCGCGCACTTTCTCTCGATGAGGTGCTGTCAGATTAATTGTATAATTCAAAAAAAAATGTTGAACTCCGGAACTATCGTCCGAACCACAAGAAATAATGAGAACTGTCCCAGAACTTACCGGAACTGTCGTTGGAACTTTGAAAAAGACCGGCACCGCGCACTTTCTCTCGATGAGGTGCTGTCAGATTAATTGTATAATTAAAAAAAAAATGTTGAACTCCGGAACTATCGTCCGAATCACAAGAAATAATGAGAACTGTCCTAGAACTTACCGGAACTGTCGTTGGAACTTTGAAAAAGACCGGCACCGCGCACTTTCTCTCGATGAGGTGCTGTTAGAATAATTGTAAAATAAAAAAAAAAATGTTGAACCTCGGAACTATCGTCCGAATCACAAGAAATAATTAGAACTGTCCCAGAACTTACCGGAACTGTCGTTGAAACTTTGAAAAAGACCGGCACCGCGCACTTTCTCTCGATGAGGTGCTGTCAGATTAATTGTATAATTAAAAAAAAAATGTTGAACCTCGGAACTATCGTCCGAATCACAAGAAATAATGAGAACTGTCCCAGAACTTACCGGAACTGTCGTTGAAACTTTGAAAAAGACCGGCACCGCGCACTTTCTCTCGATGAGGTGCTGTCAGATTAATTGTATAATTAAAAAAAAAATGTTGAACATCGGAACTATCGTCCGAATCACAAGAAATAATAAGAACTGTCCCAGAACTTACCGGAACCGTCGTTGAAACTTTGAAAAAGACCGGCACCGCGCACTTTTTCTCGATGAGGTGCTGTCAGATTAATTGTATAATAAAAAAAAAATGTTGAACCCCGGAACTATCGTCCGAATCACAAGAAATAATGAGAACTGTCCCAGAACTCACCGGAACTGTCGTTGGAACTTTGAAAAAGACCGGCACCGCGCACTTTCTCTCGATGAGGTGCTGTCAGATTAATTGTATAATTAAAAAAAAAATGTTGAACCTCGGAACTATCGTCCGAATCACAAGAAATAATAAGAACTGTCCCAGAACTTACCGGAACCGTCGTTGAAACTTTGAAAAAGACCGGCACCGCGCACTTTTTCTCGATGAGGTGCTGTCAGATTAATTGTATAATAAAAAAAAAATGTTGAACCCCGGAACTATCGTCCGAATCACAAGAAATAATGAGAACTGTCCCAGAACTCACCGGAACTGTCGTTGGAACTTTGAAAAAGACCGGCACCGCGCACTTTCTCTCGATGAGGTGCTGACTGATTTTTCAAACAATCTAAAAGAATTGTTTAACGCTGAAACAGTTTCTGAACTTTCAAATCATCATGAGAACTATTACAATTTGGAATTGAATTGTTTAAAGTACGCTGAAATTCATCGACTTCTCGTAATTTGATATAGAGTGAGGTGCTGGAAATTTTTTTTTTCCATTGTTTTCAACATCAAAAATTGAGAACTATTTTTTTCAACTATAGAGAACTGTAGAACTCTTCGAGAACTATCGATAGAAATAAAAAAAAAAAATTTCTCCGAAAATGAGGTGCCACGGGAAGTTGGCACCTCATATTTTCAAATTGCCGATTTTTGGGTTAAATCGACGGAACTATGTTTTAGTACCATCAGGAACTCTGGAACTATCTGGGGTGCCAACGGAACTGTCAATAATTTTTTCGAATTTCGAAAATGCGGTGCCAGGTTCACACACGTACTGTATGCTATCCTCTGCAACCACCAACAAGGGCGTCCCTCAGGGATCAGTTCTTAGTCCTATCTTGTTTAACCTTTATATAGCTGAGGCCAAAGGCGAGCTGTCACGCCTAACAAACTCCATGGAATTTGCTGATGACTTGACATATGTGGTTGCCTCTAATTGTATTCCTGACATCGTACAGATCCTTTCTGATGACTCCACTAGGTTGGTTAGGTTCTTTCGGAAGTTTAACATGGAGGTCTCTGCATCTAAATCTAAATTTATAATGTTCCCGAAAAATAACAAAGCCTTCCCTTCGGGTTCGATATCCATCAAGGTCAACAATAGACGGGTTCCAAATTCCAACGAGACTCGATACCTGGGAGTCATGCTAGACTCTAGACTCAAGTGGCAGGCTCATATAAACCGGGCCAGAGATAAAGGCACGAAGATGCTCAGGATGCTGAAGTGCATATCAAGCTTTTTATAGGGAGCTTACCCCACTACGCTACGCTTGTTCTTTTCTGCCCTCATTAGACCAGGTTTAGAGTGGGGATACTGTCTATATGCTGACGCTAACAAAAGGCTCTCATATAAACTAGAGGTGATACAAAACAAGGCCTTAAGATGCTCTACGGGATGTTTCAGGTACACCCTTATTAACTCCTTACTTCATATCAGCGGCATGACATCGTTAGCCGTCAGGAGAACCTATCTAGGCAAAAAGATGATATGCAGATTCAGTAGACAACAACCATGCGAATCCATCGCGAGGATAAGGGAGGTGGCGGACGTCAATCGCCAACATCAGGCGGCTGGCACGGTCATTGATCCATTCATTGTAAGGTGCTGGTCGTCTATTAAACCTTCAATTAAGATGTGCCATTCGTCGGTACTCCCAGTCACATCGTCGGTTCCGTATTTATCTTATTTTATTTCTGACCGTGTCGACCTCGAGAGCGGTAGATCGCTGCAAGGCAGCCACAACCCTCAAAAGGAGTTTGAAAAATTAATGCGAAACCAGTTCGCCGATAGGACGATCGTCTTACGGATGGTTCGAAGGACCCCGACATGCTGAGAGCCGGGTTCGGCCTCTGGTCAACGAATCACGGGCTCAGGTCTTCCTGGGGTTGCAACCCTAGCGCCTCTATTTTTTCCATCGAAGCTTTGGCGATCCTAAAAACATTGGAAACGATATGACTTCATAAAGTCTTGAAGTTAGGTGTACGATCAATCGACGAGTGGTCAAGCCCTCGGTAATTTATACTCCTCAATTCCTGCAATGTAGAGACCAATAAAGGGGATTCGTTGATATTTGAATCTTTTATCTATTGAATTTGTTTCGGATTACATGTGAAGGCAAATTGCTCTGAATCTATAAGTGTGCAATCCGCAAGTAGATACATTGAAGGAATAGAAACAGATTCAGCTACTAATCTGAAGCCTGCACTCAATTCTAAATTTCGGGCTAAGAAAACAGATCCATTAACTGGTTGAAAGTTTTAATCCCTTCTCATCTGTTTTAATCTTTTCTCGTCGACTGAGATTCTTATTATATATGACTGTAATTGAGTTTCTTCTTACGATAATTCTCACTGAGAATTGGAAGTTATTTTTCAAAGAAAAAAAATCAAATGTGAAGCGGATATGCATAAAAGTAGACCGACTAATATCTTCAATTCCTTGTACGACTGCAGTTTAGTGCAATGCTAGTAGAAGTTACCGTGCTTCAATAGAAGGCACATTTATAATTGACATGATTTTTCCAGACCGCAAAGCTTATTTCTACCTATACATCGAATAGATTAGATTTGGATGACTCATGGATAAATTAACAGAATTATACATACCTAGAATTTTCTTTCTGCACACCTCTGAGCCGAATCAAGTTGAAACTGGGTTCGAATCCACAAAGCCAGGTAGAGTCAAATTAATAAGGGTTTGGCGTAGTAAGAGCTAAATTTCGATCGGGTCGGCAATATTTTACCGCCACCGAAGAAGGGGAACAATTCGGTCTATTTCGGTTCGCATTCGGAATCGTTCCGGACAGATTATCAAAGACGGCGAACACAGTAAATTCTGGTAACTGCGATTATATCACTCAGAAGTTTTTCAACATCATATTATTCTAATAATCTTATCATTTTACTTTCTAGGTAGACAGTCTACAGTTGTTGGTTCATTGCCCGATATCCGGTTATCTACTATATGTAGAATCATTCCATGCCCATAATGAACCAAAGATTGGACGGCACCATCTCTAATTTCAACGAAAATTTTCAAATATACCCGAAATTGTTTCCAAGGACTTCGAAACACAACCATGTTTATTGTAGTTGCAGGGAATTGATATCTCTGGATTTCTTGCTGTCTTGGAAGTTTCTTTGTTCATTTACTATCTTGAGAACGATGAATGGTCCGGAACTAAACCTGGGCTTGTTCGGAATGGAGTACTTGGGGGTAGCAAAATCAGCCATAACATTACCCATTCAATCAACGAGTCTTTAAATTATTTGAATAAAAAGAACAAAAGTTTGGAGACAATATGATATTCCGGAAAATATTTTTGGCTGAATTTTGTATCATGTTGTGCGGCATACGAACCGTAAAAAACTCCCGAAATATCTGCTGGAATTATACTTAAATATTTTATACCTACCAAGAAGAGACAGTCAGGATTACTACAAAATTAAAATTTCTAGATTCTCTGATTCATAGATCGGGAACAATTTGATGTCAAGCAGATATCCATTTAAATTATCCATGAACTTTATTCGTAATGAAATTCATCGCAATATTGTTAAACGTATTTTATAAAGTAAGGGAATAATTTTTGTTTTATCAGTTTGTTATCGATACTTAATACAATTACATAGAATAAGAAGCCATGTTTCATCTGAGGGATCAATTAATTTATAAAATAAGAATTCGTATCTAAAATGAAAAAGGTAGTTCCAAGCGCCCTACTCAACGGTCAGATACAGGACGCTTCTCCATCCAGGCTTTAATTTTTGGCAATTCGAGAACCGTTGCTCTAAGTTGCTTCAGATTCTCGTACTTCTCGATTATGTCGTACTTCGCCATATAAATAATGTAATCGAGCAATCCCACGAAAAAGAGATCAGCCCAGGACAGGGCACCTCCTACAAAGTAGCCTTCGTTATCCTTAACTTGGGCATCCAAACGTTCCAGATAATACGGAATTATTTCCCTAAACAATAGATCGTATCTAGCTTCTTTTGCTTCCGGGTTATTCTCGTGGTGCCAGGCAGTAAGTTCTGGAATATCAAAAAATAGCTATTTAGTAATGAATTAAACAATCGAATTTTTTCGGTTGTCATTTAGCAAAATAATTATATTGTTATATTTGGTGTATTCATTGTATTTATACATATACAGATATCTTTTCTATATACCTAGTCACACTTGTATACGGGGCGACCCCGCCAATTAGGTTTTTGTATGGATAACTTTTAATTTTTTTTTCAATTTTCACCTTTGTATAAAGAAGTAGGGTATAAAGAAGGGGGTTGGATACCCAAAATTCGAACTCATCAACTATTACTGATGTTACAGACTTCCTATTTTTTTTCCAAGTATTGTTTCAGAAGAGAAATAACGTGATATGAGTAAAAAAATATATGTATACAAATTGTTCTGGTAGTTTTCAAAATTCGGATTTTCAAAATATTTGAGATATAGTAAAATCCATGCTTGTTCAAATCAACTCAAAGAATATGTAGAAAATTCGACAACGGAGATTTGTGGAAGGTGATACAATTCGAAATCAGGTTTGTCGTGAGAATCAAACAAAAGCGAGTCAAATCGCTTCGCAATCTGTTTGTTTATTGACACAAAGATTTAAATAAATCTGCAGCACTATATGTGATATGCTACATCGCAGTGCATCGCAGTGCAATTGTAATTGAATTTATTTCAATTACCAAAATTGTAATCTATGACGAAGTGTAATATGGATGCAATGGGCAAATAAAACAAAATCAATTCAATTACAGATCACAAAAGTAATTGCGGTAATTGAATGGGTAATTGAATGACAAAAGTAATTAATGACTCGCAACACTGCTCGCAGTTAACGCATTTTGTCTTACCAATTGGGCCGATTTCACTATCTGACGCGCGTTCGTGTCCCACACAGCACTGAAGATTTCCTGGAATATTTCGATGGAAACATTATTTGAAAGATGTTTCGAACTATTTCTGAAGTTTTTATTTGAAATTATTTTAATGAAAGATTTCTAAAAGGTTTCATGAATATGGTATACAATAGAACAATAGTGTATTTCTGAAAATTGCAAACAAACATTTCATAAATATGTCGAAAATCTTTCAAAAGTTGTTTCAAAAGCAATTTCCTGATATATTGCAAAATACAATATAAAAATATTTCCTGAATATCTAGGAGATTACTTCAAACCATATGTTATTAAAATATACTAGGACACGTACTACACTATTAAAAGGACACTTATTTCTAAGGATTGATATTGAATACCGTCAGTTCGAAATATAATATGATTTCAATTTTTTCATCCAATGGCAAAATTATCTAGCAAATACTTCCCCATGTGGCACGTAATATTGTAGCCATTTCGCAGCAATATTGCAATGTTTCATATACTCAATACGTTGCACGTGTAATATTGCTGCAACCAGAATGGAACGTAGCTGTGCAACATTGCAAATAAAATATCCATGCAAGATTGCAACAGCATTGTAAACTCCAAAATTATAACAATTCTACAGGTTGAAAAAGCAATAATAATTTTTCATGAATCTTCTCAAAGAAGTAGAAATGTTTAGTTGTACAGAAATTGGAGAATTTTTTTTCGTGGATTCCCGTAGTTAACCTAGAATCTTGTCGTCGCGATAAACATCATAAGCTATTCGTTATAGTTGTTCGCTAAATACCATATTTCGATATAAATATGCAAAGCTCATGGATAATCGTTGGTGTTATAAGTCCCAAAAAATGTAACTAGTCTTACAGGAGATCATTGGAGCCATATGGAAACTGGAGATCACTCGATCAAGGACGTTAAGCAACTATCCTCAGGGCCAGTATTTGGATGGGTGACCGTTTTGAGACGATTTTATCAAGAGACTCTGTAGAGTCTCGCGCCAAGTACATTAAAAAGAACTTTGAAGCGCGCGGCGTGAGGCCGCGGCGTTAGGCTCGAACGAGTCTCTATACCGGAGAGACTGCACTCCGGCGGAGTGGGGGTAATAATAATATAATGTTTTTAATATTTCGCCGTATTCTGTAACATCCTGGAGACTATCAATTTATCTATAGAATGAATCTATAGAATGAGGGTCTAAGCAGCTTTTATTCAACACCAAGATCAATGCAATCGTTGCACGGAGACTGATATATTACGATTCTTCTAGAAATTACAAGCGCTCAGTTCGACCAAGAATTTTCGTCTTCCTATACGATTGATTGATATTCCATAGGCTTATATCCGCAAGGAAAGTAGCCAGACGCGAATTATTAATAACTGTTCCAATTTTAGGACTGTAGTACTTTCCGGTTCCCTTCTGACAGATACTCTTTGATCTTGCACCTAGGGTTTGCCGGCGAAAGTTACAAGGCCTAATTGAATTGGTCTCCTTTCTGGTCCGTTTTAAGACAGGAAATGTGAATCCCTCTTGGCGTTTGTATCAAATCCGTGAGCTTGACCGCGTTCGTTGACGCTCGTTGGCTGCTGATAATCTTGTGAAAGTCTTTTAGATATTGGTATCATTATTAGATTAGTCCGTCTATTTTTCTCTAACTTTTCTTTTTTTTCCCCCCTCTAATTATTTGTGTATATAGTTGATCACAAGAAAAGATCAATTAAAATTAAAATTAGGAAAAAACAAAGAAAAGAAAAAAAAATTTGGAGGTAGTGGTACTTGGCGGGCATTTATATTTTCTTGTAATTTTTACAAAAATGCCCGCCAAGTACCACTACCTCCAATTTTTTTTTTCTTCTCTTTGTTTTTTCCTAATTTTAATTTTAATTGATCTTTTCTTGTGAGTTCGTATGTCGCATATTATTACGTGTTACGCACATTATTGAAACTTTACGGAAATTCCGGATAATAAATTATAGGAATTTTCGCTCGTTTTTGTGAGTTTTCCCTGTAATTTTGAGTTTTTACTGAATTTATTTATTTTATTTATAGACTCTGCCGTTCTCAAAATCTGAAAATTAAGTTTACACGAATACCAACGAAAATCGCCGAACAGGGACTAGTTATTCGTGTTTATTGTAATTCAAAGGATTTGTAAAATCTATTGAAAGATCAGTGTCTTGAATGGTACGGTTGTGTGTGGTTGTGTCGTGTGCTAATCCCTACAGACCGGTATCTAGTGCTCTAGACAACGACTGCGTAATACCTGACTTGTTCCGTAGCTGCTTTACACGGAACACGCTCGCACAGTGCAGTTTGAGAGTGCCAGTGAAATTGGACTAGGGAAAGGGCAAGATTGTAAGCTATCTGTGTTCTTTATGCTATTCGTGGTAGGATTGAGAAGTTATTGGAAAAGCAAGTTCGTTAGAATTTCAACTTATCCCTATATTTCTCAATGATGTCGGTTTTAACAAAAGTTTATACAAGAAATAATACAAAAATAAAGGTTTTGAACAAAATAAGAATTTCTGTTAACAAACTCGAGATCTCTGTTTTGCTTTTAACACTACGTCTTAACTCTATGCTTAGCCTACTGCCTAGGTCTTCGACCCGTTGTTTGTTTTGTTTGAGCCGTGCTCGTCTTTTGTCTGGTGTTTATCTACTCAGTTCGATTTGTTGTAACTGCTGATTTTAAATTCTTTCCTGGTTTGAAGTTAGCTAATTAAATTAGTTTTTTAAATTTAAATGATTTGCTTCTAATTTGTTTGCTGGTTAATCTGATTTTATCTAGTATTACTGCGTTTGGTGACTGCTATGTGATTTTATATTTTCTTCTGATGCCGCTTTGGCCAAAAGTGAAATTTTATAAGTTTGATAAGTGAAGCTAAAAGTAGGTGCTTTGGCAAGACGCCTCCGCCCTATTCCGCAAATAGTTGAGTCGATTTTAGGACGAAGCTGCAAATCGCTCTATATCTGATTCTAATCTCGATCCTGTCTATTACAAGGTATCGAAGTAGCTTGTAATTTTGAGTCGCACCGGTCGCTTTGCCAGGATACGCTAACGATTTTTGACGCCATCCGTCGGTTCCCCTTCTTGCGGCGGGGTGCGCGCGCAACTTATCAGGCTCAGGCTGCCGAGGCCAGCCTGATACGTTACATTATACACTCCGACCTCCGAATAAGAAACCCGGCAATAAGAAACTTTTCCCTATTTCGCACTCGACCGCTGTCCCCACTCCAACTCGAACTCCGAGCTCGAGGCTCGCGTGCGGAAAAATGTGAGAGAGACGGACAGAGGTAGTGAGCGCGGAGAGCGCGCTTGGTGGGGGTATGCGATATATAGGAAAAACTCTTACCCTTGGGGGCTTTTGGTTTCTTATTCGGAGGTCGGACTGTATGTGTTTGTGACATTTAATAAGAGTACGTATGAATTTTTGTAGATTTTTATTAAAAAACGTTCAGACGTTAGCAGCTGATACGATATATGCGGAAATTGACAATATCCGTGTTTTAATTGAGCATAACTTGAAAACTATACATCTCACTAAAAATGTTAGGTATAAAAAAGTTTCAGTTTGAAGTGATGACTAGGCGATGACATACAAAAAAATATGGGGGTTCCGGAAAGTTGAAAAAAAATTATTATAAAATTAGTTTTGAAAATTTCTCAACAACCATACGTTTTTTATCGCTCTAAATTTCAGAGAATATTCCTTTATAGTGTAAAAGGAATGGGTATAAATTTTATCATGGTGCTAGATTTCGTCTAGGAGATATGAATTTTTTACCGAATTTATTTCGAACCAAAAATACAACTTTTCCAGCACTCTGCGAAATTGAAGGAATGAAAGTACAGATTATAAAGTTCCGTTTATTCAACGGTTTTTAAAATTTTTATCAGTCGATACGAAGTCCTTGTGATAAAAAGTTTTTATTGTTGGTTTCGATTCGAAATAAATTCAGTGAAAGATTCATATCTTCTAAGCTAAATCGTGCTCCATAATAAAGTTTATGCATGTTCTTCTTACACTAAGGTACCAGAGGGTAATCAGGGTAATCTAGAGTATGTATAATGAGGCCTATCTCAAAAATACTGGACTTACAATAGCGTAAATGTATTGGTTATTAAAGAGTGCATAAAAAATGAAAATTCACAGCTAACACCAATCCAGTATAAACTATATCCTTAATACTTCTTATTATATTAGCAATATTGAAAAGTGCGCGCACTTTTCAATATCACTGAGAAAAAAGTATGGCTCCCGCAACTAAATAAATGATAGTTACGTTAATATCGCTTATGGAAGCTACGTAGATTTTTACAGGAACTATACCGTTCAAGCCAACGTGTGTTCGTTACTGTAGGAAAGCGAGAAACTTCATGGAAAGATGACGTTCAGTTAATATAGAAAAGATTTTGAATCTGTGCTGTAAGTATCCCGCATAGCTCTGGGAGCTATACGCATAGGTACGGGAACCACACGTATAGCTGACCCAAGTATAGTTCTTAGTTCCACGCACAGTTAGTCACCAGCGCCACCGGACTGCGACAAACAATCTGCATGGCATAGTAGAACTATTACAACTCTAAAGGGGAAATTCACTTATTTAATATTTACAACAAAATGGAATAATATTTAGAATTAACTCTTCACGTAAAACCTTCTCTAGTGTGCTGCAAAGTTCGCCAATTAGTTGTGTACATATATTTATTTCAACCAAGTTCTGAATCTGCTTCGAAATCATAACCTCAACATCGACCTGTCAAATTGAGGCGTGAGCATAACGCATCATGCTTGGCCGCTGATCGTGATATAGTTGCTGTAAGATACCGGTTGTATAGCTCCCACAGCTATACCGCATCGTTCATGCAAGCGAGTTTCGTTCAACGCTAGTGCGTTGTTATGGTAGCAGAATTGTTGTGCCAAAAGACTCGATTATAGTGCTATGAGCTAGAAATCTGGGTATCAGAGCCATACTTTTTTCTCAGTGCGGATAATAAGGCCTATGTGCATTGTTCACGCGATCGTTTTCCTTTTGGACTTGCGTTGCACCGCGTGAACGGTCTACACCAACTAATTAAAGGAGTGTAGGTATTTTTGTTGTGGTATTGTAAGAAGTGGTTGATGATGCTTGAAATCTGAATATATTTCTAACTGATAAAGACAAAAATGTTACAAGATGATTATATATAAATTGAAGTTGAATGATATAAGTATAAATCGGTCTGAGTACTGATGACAATTGGAGTTAACACTTGAATTAAAATGGTTCTGAGTGGTTGAGTCTTGAGTTAAAGGAGAGATTTGTACCGACTAGTTCTGTGGTTGAAGTTGTACTGCCTTTTCCAAGTGAGTAGAAGAAAGCATTTGGATAATTTTCGGAAAAGTGGAGGGACGAGGGAGGTTGCTAATTGGTCAAAAATTAGGATTGGTGGATTTTTCGGATTGGTCGAGGATATGTCGTTTTAGTTGATTGGATGAGGAACTGTACATAGTCAAAAGTGGGAAATCGGAAAGTCCACATAGGGGAGAAAGTGGGAAATTCGAGGAATTGATACATAGAGTTTCTAGAAAGTGTACATGAGGCGATAGTTTTATGGTGCTGGAAAGAACGTGATGGAAACAATAGAAGGAAAAAACCCTTGAAAGTCACGTAGGTAGGGTTGTAAAGAGTAAAAATTTAGAGTTTATGAGTACACATTTGGTCGCCAAATGTGTCCATCGAAGCTGTAGAAATTAGTGAAAGTGAATGAACGGTTTATGGTCGACGTCCGCCCTTTTGTATTGCACTCGAGTTGGATTGACCGAGCGTCTCTATAGAAATTCTTACTTCCAGCTACATTATAATATCTTAATATCTAAAATTGTGTACTGTGACATAACATACTCCCCCCTTGAGAGGGTGCAACCCGATCAATTAATTGCTATTAGACTACAAGAAAGACTAACCTAGGAGAGTTGCGATAATTGTCAGTCTCTGTACTAGAGCTAATGTAGCTTTGTTTAATTCAATTATGCCTTGTGGGCTAGATTTATTTGGCTTATTCTAGCTAATGACTAAGTGTCCCAATAGTGATTGTCTGTCATTGATAGATTCTAACACTGATTTTACACTAGGTGCCAGATGGTTGGGTACCAACCATCTGATTGTCATTTTGTTCGATAGGTAAAGGGGATAACTTTCTGACACTGCGTTTAAAAACACTGTTGGCTGTTTTCACCGTTACAGTACGAATGATCCCGTCCGGACCTGGGTGACATCCAATGACCCTTCCCATGGCCCATTGAAGAGGTGGACGGTTGTCTTCTTTCAATAGCACGAGAGTGCCTTCTTTGATGTGGTGGTGCCCGTTCGCCCATTTACTACGAGTTGTTAGCTCATTCAAATAGTCATGTTTCCAACGTGACCAAAAATCTTGCCTTATTTTTTGGATATGTTGCCAAGTAGATAAGCGATTGGTTGTAGTTTCCCTGAAATCCCGCTCACGCAGGCTCGTTAGCGAATCGCCAATTAAGAAATGACCGGGCGTGAGAACCAGGAAGTCGTTGGGATCAGAGGAGATAGGAGTAAGGGGACGTGAATTTAGAATAGCTTCGATCTCTATTGTAAGGGTGTTAAACTCTTCAAAGGTAAAGAGCAAGTCTGCCCCGGCGACGCGTCGTAAGTGAGATTTGAAGGATTTGACGGCGGCTTCCCATAACCCACCGAAATTAGGCGCTTGTGGGGGGATGAAGTGCCAATTGATCCCTTTTGAGATCAGATATGTATGTATTTTTTCCCTCTGTTCGGTTTGCTTAGTTAATTCGGATATTTCCCGAAGCTTGTTGTTGGCTCCCACGAAGTTGGTGCCATTGTCAGAATAGATGTCGGTGCAAATGCCACGTCGTCCGATAAAACGTCGTAGAGCTGCGATGAATCCTTCGCTCGTGAGATCGCTGACGACTTCTAGGTGTACGGCCTTCACCGCTAAACACACAAAGACTGCGACATATGCTTTGATTCTATTTCGATTCCTATATTTTTTTTCTTTGAGGATGAAAGGCCCGCAGTAGTCCACACCCACGTGTGTGAAGGGCCTGGTTTCAGTTACTCTCGGCTTGGGTAAATTGCCCATTATATAAGTAGCTGAGGGCGGTTTTGCCTTGTTGCAGCTCAGGCAGGGTTTGACGACCTTCCAGACTTGACTGCGACCGTCTAACGGCCAATATCGTTGACGGACTGCGTACAGAGTCGCTTGTGTACCTGCGTGGAGGTGAATTTGATGTTCCTTGCGAATGATTAGTGTGGTAATGTGATGATTTTTTGGAAGAATGATTGGATGTTTTGCCGAGAATGGCAGCGATGAATACTGAAGTCGTCCGCCCACTCGTAATATTCCTTCTTCGTCGATAAATGGGTTTAGCCGTGTGATTTTGCTGTTCGGTTTCAAGGTTCTCCCCCCGTGGAGTCTCTTCATTTCGTCGCAGAAGGCATTTCTCTGTACCATCCGGATGATAGTTTGGTGGGCTTGTCTTAATTCCTGGACTGTGAGCTGATCTTTCTCGCTAGATCGTTTCAAGAATCGCAAACAATATGCGATGATTCGTTGTAATTTCGATATAGATGAGTACCTTGTCAGTATTTCATTGTTTGCTGGGCTTGTAATTGCTAGACAGGTGACTCGTCGTTGTTCTGGAAGTTCCTCGAGGGGTTTCAGCTCCGGAGTAGGCCAGTTTCCCTCTTCCTGACTGAGCCATATCGGACCCCTTTTCCAAATCGAGGCTTGCGTGAACTCTTCCGGCCCTTGACCGCGAGATACTAGGTCTGCCGGATTATCATATGTTCGAACATGGTACCAATCATTACTCTTAGTTTTTGTTTGTATTTCCGCGATACGGTTAGCTACGAATGTTTTCAGTTGATGTGGTGATGATTGTATCCAATGCCACACGATAGTAGAATCAGTCCAGAAGAAATTTTGTTGAATATTCAGCTGCATTTCGTTTGTTACCTTGGCTGCTAAGGAGGCTAAAAGTACAGCTCCGCACAGTTCGAGTCTAGGGATAGAAACCGTCTTCAGGGGTGCTACTCGTGATTTCGCACACAGTAGCTCTACTTGAATTTTTCCATTGTTGTCTATAGTTCGCAAGTATATGCAGGCACCGTATGCTCTTTCGCTGGCATCGCAAAATCCGTGCAATTGAATTGTTTGAGCCTCGTTTAAGACGACGGCTCGTTTGAATGCGAGATTGTTCAGTGCTGGAAGCTGCTGATAATATTCTGTCCACCTCGTATGAACGTCGAGTGGTAATGATTCATCCCAGTCCAGTTTCAAGCTCCACAATGTTTGCATAATAATCTTGGCTGTAATGATGACGGGAGCTAACAATCCTAATGGGTCGAAAATTTTGGCGGTTTCGGCTAAGATGAATCTTTTCGTGATTTTCGCAGGTTCTGTTGATATTTTTACGGTGTATGTGATGGTGTCCGAACCAGAGTTCCAGAATATTCCGAGAGTCTTGAGTGTTGTAGATTCTCCGAGGCTTATGTGCAGGTTTACGCTTTCTTCGGGAATCTCCTCTAGGATCTCAAGGTTGTTTGAAGCCCACTGACGTATTATGAAACCGCCTTTTTTCAATAGTCCTGTGAGTTCTTCTCTCAATGCTATGGCTTCTTCCTTCGTTGCGGCGCCTGTGAGGGCGTCGTCGACGTAGAAATCTTCTTTGAGAGCCTTAGCGGCGCGAGGGAATCGGTGTCTCTCGTCTTCTGCTAATTGATGAAGGCTTCGAATTGCCAGATATGGAGCCGAAGACAATCCGAAGGTGACTGTATTCATCTCGTATGATTGTAACTCTCCATCATCTGTCCTCCCTAATATCCTTTGATACTTACGATCTTCAGGTCTGACGAGGACCTGCCTATACATTTTCTCGATGTCTCCAGTGATCGCGTATACATGTTTCCGGAAGCGAATTAATAACGCGAAGATATCTGACTGGATAGTGGGCCCTACGCGGAGGGTGTCGTTGAGGGAGATACCGGTAGTAGTCTTGGCGGACCCATCAAACACGACCCGTACTTTGGTAGTAAGGCTGCCTTGTTTTATAACCGCGTGATGAGGTAGGTAGCAACCTCGTGTGCTTGGATCGTCAATCGGTGACATATGACCCAACGATACATACTCTTGGAGGACGGCGTGGTACTGCTGTTTAAGACTCGGATCGCGTTCTAATTTTCGCTCGATACCCCTTAAGCGATTCAGTGCGGTATTCTTCGATTCTCCTAAATTGTCTATTTTTTCGTTGAATGGCAACGCTACTATATAGCGGCCGTCTGAGTTGCGAGTGGTAGAGTGCTTAAAATGCTCTTCGCATTTAATTTCTTCTTCGGTAAATAGATCGTTTGAGGTACCTTCTTCTATTTTCCAGAATTTCGTCGGGTCAAATTGAAGACCTGTGCTTGTCGTATAACATGTTGTTTGTTTGGGTGGTCGAGTAGACGGTGCATTTCCGCCGATTACCCAACCGAGTCCCGTCTTTTGCAGGTAAAGATCGGGACCCCCCGGTGGTGACAGGTTCAGTTGACCGACGCATAATAATGAGAGGGTAGTCCCGGCGCCCAGAAGCAGGTCAACCGGAGCTGGTAAATGAAAATGTGGGTCAGCTAATTTTATATGAGCTGGAATTTTGATGGCATTACGATTGATTGGCTGATCAGGTACTGTTTGCGAGATGTGCGGTACTATTAAGAAAGTTAAAGTTCTTTCGTAGCCGTTAATAGGTGATCGGATGGTGGTCGTGACGATGTTTCTCGAGAAGGTAGTAAGGGCGTTGACCGCGCCGATAGGGATGGAGCAGGTCGTTTTCTTGAGACCCAGCGTGGCTGCAAGACCCTCGGTCATAAAGTTTGTCGTCGAGCAGGTATCCAGCAGACTTCGGCAACGGATTGGTTGATGTTTGTGATTTAAAACATTAATGATTGCTGTGACCATGATGTCACTTGTCGCCGAGTTTACCACTAGAGTGATGGCCTTCGTACTATCCTTCGAAACATCGGACCTGTCTAGTCATACTTCTCTAGACAAATCCACTTGAGGCACTTGACTAGTGGACGGGGTAGCTTCTTCCGCAGGTCTTTGACCTGCTGATCTGTGCAGAAAAGTATGATGACTTTTCTGACAAATGTGACAGGGTCCCGCCTTACAAGTCTTGCTTCCGTGACCCCTTGCCAAACAGTTATAGCAGAGTGAAGCCTTGGTAACCGCCCTTTGTCTCTCTTCGGTCGAAAGAGCTCGGAATCGTGGACACGAGTAGATGCGATGTTCTTCATTACAGATCGAACATGTTACTGGTTGATTGCTGGTGGCGAAGGCTTGTGCCTTTGGGACTTCTTGAGTGGCCCTGCTTCTTTTGTTCCTTATGTCGTCTCGTCGTGATGTATTGTTTTTGCTCACCGCCGTTGCGTTTTCCTTATATGTGAATTCTGAACAATTGGCTCGTTTTTCGAGGAATTCCAGTAACTTTTTGTAGCTTGGCATTTCGTCATCTTCCAAGGTAAGCTCCCATTGCCAGGCAGTGTTTTGACAAATTTTCTTTAACATAAGTTCGCTCAAGGGAATGTCCCAATTAGAGACAGGTGCCTTCAAGTTCTCTAGAGCCCGCGTATGTTGGTAAAAGACATCTACAAGTTTGTGTAATGCGCTCGGTGTGTCCTTTTCTAACCGTGGATATTCGCATAGAATCGTCCAGTGACGACGAATTGCCTTACGCGTACATTCAAATTTCTTTTTTAATGTCTCTAATGCGATTGTGTAGTTCTGAGCGGTAGTTTCCAATGAGTCTATGGCGCTGGCTGCCCTACCCGTCAATGATAGTTTAAGATATTGCAGCTTACGCACTGGAGGCAAGTTCTCATTTTTATCTATTAGAGAGGTGAAAATGTCGTAGAATGATGCCCATCCTTCCGTCGACCCGTCGAATTTAGGCAATTGGATTTGAGGAAGCGATGTTGGAAACGACGCAGGTGTAGACATCGGAGTTGAAGCTCTACTCGCCTCATTCAAGGGCACTGACCCATGCTCGCGGAGTAACTTTCTGGCTCGGCTTAACGCCTTATTGTATTTATCTTGCAATTCGAAGCGTTCGGCAATCTCCGTTTCGTCTAATGCTTCTATCTGTTCTTGAATGTCGTGAAACTTGGAGAATGACTGTTGCATACTCTCTAGGGATGCTTGTAAGTAATCGGTGTCACCCCCGCCTAATTCCTGTACCCAGCTGTCCATAAATTTGTTGAAATTTGTGATAGCTGCTTGAATTGCTCCGCGTTTGCGGTGTAGCGCAGAGAGATCGGTCATTTTGGGAGTGCTTAGGAGAGGAATGGAGTGAAGAAAATTGACGATTCGAGACTAACGAACCTACCTTGTTGAGAGCGAAGAATTCTGGAACCAGCTGATGTCCAGTTCCTTCAAGCGTGCGTTGTTCTTTCGTGGTTGACTCGGAGGTATCCCGTGGCTGCGGACGTCCGAGGTTGGATTCGAGAACTTTCAGCGTTAACTGATAAGCCTTGAGGATGTTGCACACACAAGATCCACTTACACTGCAATTGTTGAGTGACGGTTATTTTACCGGTAACACTGCCGAGAGTTTTCTAGAAACCGATGTTTTACTACATCGGTGGCACTCGCGAGTTTGCTTGGAGCCAGTGACTTCTACACCGGTAGCACGTGATGCTTGTCTTTGAGGCCGATAGTTTGTTATATCGGTAACTTTAGGAGTTCTTGAGGTCGATGCTCACTGCACCGATGACACTTAGAGTTCGATTTGAGGCCGATGCGTACTGCACCGGTAACACTTTGAGTTTTGATTGAGGCCAATGCACACCGCACCGGTAACACTTTGAGTTTGATTCGGGGCCGATGCACACTGCACCGGTTACACTTAGATTTTGATTCGGGGCCGATGCACACTGCACCGGTTACACTTAGATTTTGTACAAAATCCGGCTCGAAGGACCATAAAATGTTCACGCGATCGTTTTCCTTTTGGACTTGCGTTGCACCGCGTGAACGGTCTACACCAACTAATTAAAGGAGTGTAGGTATTTTTGTTGTGGTATTGTAAGAAGTGGTTGATGATGCTTAAAATCTGAATATATTCCTAACTGATAAAGACAAAAATGTTACAAGATGATTATATATAAATTGAAGTTGAATGATATAAGTATAAATCGGTCTGAGTACTGATGACAATTGGAGTTAACACTTGAATTAAAATGGTTCTGAGTGGTTGAGTCTTGAGTTAAAGGAGAGATTTGTACCGACTAGTTCTGTGGTTGAAGTTGTACTGCTTTTTCCAAGTGAGTAGAAGAAAGCATTTGGATAATTTTCGGAAAAGTGGAGGGACGAGGGAGGTTGCTAATTGGTCAAAAATTAGGATTGGTGGATTTTTCGGATTGGTCGAGGATATGTCGTTTTAGTTGATTGGATGAGGAACTGTACATAGTCAAAAGTGGGAAATCGGAAAGTCCACATAGGGGAGAAAGTGGGAAATTCGAGGAATTGATACATAGAGTTTCTAGAAAGTGTACATGAGGCGATAGTTTTATGGTGCTGGAAAGAACGTGATGGAAACAATAGAAGGAAAAAACCCTTGAAAGTCACGTAGGTAGGGTTGTAAAGAGTAAAAATTTAGAGTTTATGAGTACACATTTGGTCGCCAAATGTGTCCATCGAAGCTGTAGAAATTAGTGAAAGTGAGTGAACGGTTTATGGTCGACGTCCGCCCTTTTGTATTGCACTCGAGTTGGATTGACCGAGCGTCTCTATAGAAATTCTTACTTCCAGCTACATTATAATATCTTAATATCTAAAATTGTGTACTGTGACATAACATGCATCGCATAATAAAGCCTGTACCTTCTTCAAAGTCAATCTTGTTTGGAAATATCATTCTTGTACAAATGATATACCTAATATAAGAATAAATTGATGAGTGCTTAAACTTTGAATCTAATTAGAAAATTATTTATAATGGTTTCATGGGTTTCCGAAAAGATGAAAAAGGCTTAGGCCTTGAGAAACAACCGAGGCCTTGTTAGGCTACCTAGTGCCATTATTTTGTTTGTATTATAGTCAAAATTACGAGGCATAAAGACATATTATTCATTTAAATGTATGTTGAAAATTATAAGAAGCAACACTTGCCGCCTTCATGAGATAATTATTTTTAAGTAAAAATGATATAAAGCAATTTGAAATAAGGTGGGGGGTTATATGCCTCAAGTGCCCTATGGAAGAATATTCTCCGAAACTTTTAACCCCAAAAGACGTATGGATATTGAGAAATTTTTAACACTAATTGTATAATAATTTTTTTTTCAACTTTACGGAACCGCCATATTTTTTTATACGTCATCACTTTGAAGTTTACTTCAGGCTGAAACTTTTTTATACTCCGCATTTTTTTGTATGATGTATAGTTTTCGAGTTACACTTAATTAAAACTCGTGCCACGACTCTCGCTGTTTGAAACGTACAAATTTCCTCATTTATCTATGGGAAATCCATGGGAAATTTCACTATAATCTTTTCTCCGTGTACAATCGCCGTATAGGCCGTAGAGCTCTCATGCGGGTATAGAGACTCGGGTCGAGTCTCGCGCCGTGCGTTAAAAATTCTTTTTAAGGAGGTTCGACCGAATCTTATGTAAAAAATAATTTCCAACTTTGACCTTCGAAATTCGGTGTACATATAAATAAATACGTCATTTATATAATCCCAAAATTTGAAAACGATTCACCGTTTAGTTACTTCGATATAAATTTTCAAAAATGACGTTATTTTTCTCCTTATACACAGGCTCTTATGGCAGACGAGCTTCTGACGAGACTTTTTTTAGTTTTTTTAATATTAACCTCCCAACTTTAACGAATAAAAAACTATACACAAGAAACTTGAATTATTTAAAAATATTTAAAAAATTAAATAATATTACATTACCGATGTAATTTTGGAAATATTTCAAATTAAAATTTATTTTTTCAACTCGCTAGTGACGGCTATTTATTCGAATAAAGATTTGGCAACGTCGCGTCAACAGCTGAGAAAAAAGAAAAGGATAGAAACATAATTACAAAGAGAGAGAAAATATAAGAAATGACATGATGTTGCAAGTATAACAACAATTGTTGTTATTAGTATATAAATTAAAAACAATACCGAAATATTTTATTGAGTGAAATAGTTTAATGTATTATAACTTAGATAATTTGGAAAGTCACGGATATAATCAAACGCACTGTTGCCAAATCTGTTTATTCAATCCGGCGAGTAATAAATACGAAAGTAATTTCATTACTTTATTTTAGTAAATAAGTAAAAAATATAAATTAATAAATTTGTTAAATTGTTTTAAATTAAAATAATGAATTTTAACAAATATTAGGACAACAGAAAGTAAAAAAAAATTTAATCATTATTTTGACTCATAAGTTACGGTCGAACCTCCTTAATGTACTTGGCGCAAGACTTTACCGAGTCTCTTGATACTATTACTGATGAGCAGCCGCTGCTTCTTCGGTCCTCGCCTCCTGTTCCCCGAAAGGGTTCGGGACCCCGTCGCTGATCCGTGACGACCCTAGCCTCCGGCTAGGGCGTCAGGGCGAGAGCCCCGGAGACTCCGGCTTCTGGAGATAATAACTACTATTATCCCAGAGCTCTAGATACACCGGTTACCAAAACCCTCCCAAAGAAGCGCAAGCAACTACCAATCCAAATAATAAAAGCCATGCGTAGAATAAAGGAACCCTGCTCAGGGTCAAATTCGAATGCCGCTCGCGACAAGAAACTCTACTAGTTTTAGCCTAATATTAGAAGACCGGATGGATGCCGTAGAGAGCGACTCAGAAACGGATAGGCCCAGGTTAGATAACTCTGAGAAAAGCTGATCTCTCACCTCCGATTTGGTAATAGGGCAATTCCAAATTAGGTGGTTCAAGGTTTCAGCACCCGTGTTACATTCACAACTACTACTGCCCAGATAACAATATGCGTGCAATATGCGTTACATTATGCACGCACGCGTGCGGATAAACCTGCACGCGTGCGTGCAATTAAGCAGACATATGCGCGCGCAATTGATGGACATTACGCCCGCACGCGTGCGACCAGCACGTCGTGCACGCGTAATGCTAGCCCGTAGTGATGAAATAAATATTACAGTTTTTCTCAAACGTTCTTCATTACAACAGATGTCAGCAAAACCTAAAATCAAAAGTTCAACCAGTTGAACCGTGTTTACGCAAACTTTGACTGTAGCATAAGAATATATAAAATATAAATATATTAGATGAAGTCGCCCACGACTCGAGGATACCAAATCGTGAGGGCGATCTTGTAGCGAGAGAAATTCGATCTGGTGGCCACCTGGTGGTTATTGCGTAAAGCGCTTGTCGAAGCACTAGCCTTGTAAAAATTTGGCAAATTTGATAATCACCCTCACGATGTTGAAAGGATATGCGTCGCATTGTTCCGACATTATGTGACAGCACATGTGATAGCGAAATGCGACTCATACCGCACGCACCTATGTGCCTATTGTTGCGACCATAAAGTTCATGGTTGCTGTGTTTTAATTTCCAAATTGTTTATTCAGAAACGTTCAGTACAATCAGGGGCGGATTTGATACCTTAGCTGCCCTAGGCCTACGGAAGATTGCCGCCTCCCTACTCTCCGCAAAGCACGAAAAATTCTGGGAACGATTATTCCTCTTCTCCACCGTGTAAGAAAACTAATACTATGTGGCACAGAAAATACCGAATAACTCAGAACTAGTATCTGTAGTCTGTAGTAGAGCAAAATAAAAATGATACGTTTGGACTTTGAGTAAGCTAGTAAGCAAAGATCCAGCTCGATGATTCAAACTTTTATTAATCGGAATCTCCATACAAGTAAATTTTTTTTGACAGGTGCGATGGACACATTTTTGAATTTGTAGACATTCGACGTGTGAGTTCATGGAGGGCACGACTTCTACCAATAAAAACATCTCATTTAGTTTTGCCGCCCCGTAAATTTTGCCGCCCTAGGCCCGGGCCTACTCGGCCTATAGGCAAATCCGCCCCTGAGTACGATAATTAAGGTAAAATGTGAAAAATGTAGGAGAGTTCGATATATAATGAAAACTTATAGATAAAGTCCAGTTTGAATTACTTGGATGAATTATTCCTGATAATTCAAGTTCAAGTTCGTATTAAATTGTGAGTGTTAGCGATGGTTGAGTGATAGATTCGATTAGTTCGAAGGTACAGTTCTTCACTACAACACAAGTTCCTTTCCGCTCAAATACTAATGTATATACACACTGGTTCCTTTCCGCTCAGTTGGCTGTTCTATAGGATATGGTAAATAGAAATATTAAATAGCCCCGGAGAGGTGGAAAAGTGGTGGGTGGAAAGTGCACCCTTAACTGTGGTTCCAATTGGTGAATTAGTATATTCCTAAACAAGGCCTAGGGTGTTTCCAAAACTGTGAAGGGATGGCTTAACGGTATTCACTTAATTTGGCTAGGTACGCCTTGACTTCGCAGAATTTGACTCTTAGACACTAATAAAACATTTGGTGTGCAGAAGGCACGGAAACTCCGACTGATCATAAAAAATCTGGCTTGCAGAAGTTGTGACTTTCCCTACTCATAAAATACGGGCATGCAGATACGTGAGATATGTTATTTTTCGAGGATTAGCGTGGTTTATTAGAGTTAGTCACTCTGACCTGAGCTGGTAGGCCTTATCCTAGTAGGAATCATATAATTAAACATCATTCTAATAATAATGTGTTAGTACGTTCGGTAGAAATACCTTTTCCTTATTTTCTGCGCCAATCCCTAACACCTATCACGTAGTGACCTGACACTCATGCCGTGCGGCTAACGTGCATCGCACGATTGTTATCTGGGTGTCTACTAGGGCTGTGCGATTAATCGATTAATCGGTAGTTTCGATTAATCGCTTTTCCGATTAATCGATTAATCGATGGTTTCGATTAATCTTTTTTTCGATTAATCGATTAATCGACGGTTTCGTCATAATGGTCGTTCTTTTTTTCTCATTACTTGGTACTGACAAAACTCAGTTTTGAAATTCTGAATGTAGTAATCTATTCTAGTTTTAGTATAGTATGGAGCATTCCATGACATCGCGATCAAGATTCGGCGTCGATGTCTCAGATTGGTTTGATAATTTTTTGCATAAAAGTACATGACGAAAAACGCAATCCTAATTTTTTTCAGAATTTTTTGATCCAGCGTCTCTGAAGTACGATTTGAAAACTTGAAAAAAAAAAACCCACTTTGTAAAATCTGAAAAAATTCAGAAAAATCTTATGAAATATAACAAAATTTTTGACACCTATTAGAAGATGGAGATTTCATAACTTCAAAAGATAAATAAGGAAAATGAAAAATTAAAAAATTATTACTTTTCCATTGCATTTTTGACATCAGAATGAACATAAAAGCTCCCTATAATATGGGCCGAAAAATGTCAATTTGGAGAGTTACAGGGAATCAAAAATATCAGGATAATATTTATAAATATGAATTTGCGAATATAAATATTATATTAATGAGTTAGAGAGTTACAGGGAATCAAATATATTAATATAATATTTATATTCGCAAATTTATATTTATAAATATTATCCTGATATTTTTGATTCCCTGTAACTCTCTGAATAGACATTTTTCGGCCCATATTATAAGGAGCTTTTATGTTCATTCTGATATCAAAAATGCAATGGAATAATGATAATTTTTTTAATTTTTTATTTTCCTTATTTATCTTTTGAAGTTATGAAATCTCCATCTTCTAATAGGTGTCAAAAATTTTGTTATATTACATAAGATTTTTCTGAATTTTTTCAGATTTTACAAAGTGGGGTTTTTTTTTTCAAGTTTTCAAATCGTACTTCAGAGACGCTGGATCAAAAAATTCTGAAAAAAATTAGGATTGCGTTTTTCGTCATTTACTTTTATGCAAAAAATTATGAAACCAATCTGAGACATCGACGCCGAATCTTGATCGAGATGTCATGAAATGCCCCATATGCGTGTATGGTTATAGTGGACCCTCTATATAAATCATATTCGTATCCATGATACCAAACTTTTGAAGAAGTTAGGACAAAAAAATTAAATTCACTCTGGAAAAAAATACATATAATGCTCGTGTTTATATCAAATCTTTATTTTGGTACAAGAATATCAGAACATCAACGTGCTCGGAAGATAGGTAACTTCGCTCTGCGTTGACGATGTTTCCGGCCGTAGAGAAAACCCTTGCTGCGGGGGTAGATGTAGCAGGTACAGCCAAGTACTTCTTGGCTACAGCTGAAATAATCGGATACCGAGCTTCGTTATCTCGCCACCACTTCAACGGATCAGCATTGTGTCCTATATCTTCTTCGCCCAGATATTTGAATAATTCCTCTGTGTGACTGTTCCTTGTCACAATCGCTTCAGAAGAATCGTCACACATGAACAAATAGTCCAGCACAGTAGGTTGTGTATTTTCCGATTCAGACACGTCCATTCTATTTTCGGCACGACATTCATCAATCATATCGTTCAACTCTTCTCTGGTAGAAATTTTATCTTCCTCGTCTTCGTTGATCATCTTCTTGTACCTTGGATCTGGAAATTGTACCACTACGGTGAGAAGCTTTTACTTCCAATTGCAAGAATCAGGAAAATCTATGGAGATTGTTATTGATACTCACCCAAGATCATTGCTAATTGTGCAATATGCACTCTGGCGGCTCTTCCACCCTTAGCCGTCACCGATAGAAAACGAGTTGTGAGTTCAGCTCTAACTAAGTCTTTGAATTCAGCAGCTAATTGCCCATCGGTCGGATCAGGTGTCAAGAAATTTTTTATTAGACTGTGGACCAACGGACGAACCATGGAGAGTGTCACCCCATTTTCGGAGGACACACCGTTGTCGCTCGATCGAACGGTTTCAGGAGCTTTGTTAGTTGGTCCATGTGCGCCCACTCGGTGTTGTTTAACTGGTATTTTTCTGTTGTCTTTGATACTGACAATCGACCATCCCCCACTGCCCGAAGCGCTAGTTGCTGCTCTAGCAGCCTCTCAAACATCGCATAAATTGAGTTCCACCTCGTTCGACAACTCTGTATGAGACGATGTTTCGGTGTTCATGAACTCCACAAACCCTCGATTCTCCGAAAAGGACAGCGGTAACATATCTATGTATAGCAATCATTTTAGCTATCCCTGCAGTTATTGTTTCGGCTCGATTTTGCTCTAGAGAATTTGGAACGTCAAAACGCAATGTATTCTGTATCCTGCATTGCTTTTTGCGGATAAATCGTCTATTGATTGGTCCACCTTCGTCAACACTGCTGGAACTACTTGGACGTACATTAGCTTCGGAAACCTTCGAAGGTAATTCCTCGTCAGTGGCGACGAATTCTGTCAGCTCAGGTTCCGCTGAGTCTGAATCCTTTGTATTCTCATCGAGAGATCTTGAGACCAAATGAAAAAATATTCTCAATTATTGCATGCCAAATTTAACTTTTTGAAAAGGGTGGATAAAGAAAATATACGCATTATTGAGAAAAGGCATTTTGTCAGTTTGAATTAAAATATGTTATTTGAAATCGAGAACTTCTGGTAGTTTAGAAAAGTCGTTGATTAGTTCTTCAAAGACCGAAATAGGTAGTTGAAAATACATTATTTGCAAAACCTTGATGATTACAAAATTGTGAAATATTTTTGAGGAATATGCCACTTGCCCCAGAAGATTCTGTTTTACAGGTGCTATCCTGCCCCGGCGCCTTTCTTTATCCGAGGGCAAATTAACACATTGCATTATTTACATTATTGCACTATTATAATGCAATATGCACATATTGCATTATTGCAATATAACTTCGTGAATTGATTAAAATTCATGTGAATTAAATTGAATTGACTGAATTATTGGAAATCAAATCAATTAATGAGAGTTTAAAAAAGTAATTTGAATTGAATAAATGAATTCGAGATAACAGGAAATTTGAGAAATGACTTGAAGTGATTAAATGTCAACTTGAAATTGGATGAATAATTATGAAAAACAGATTGAATCGTAAGAATAAAGAAAAATTAAACTGGCTTAAGCAAATTGTCTCAAATTAAAAGAATTTATTTGAATCAAAAAGAATAATTTGTTAATTGTACCTATTTAAAATATTAATGCGAAAAAATGATTTCGACCCAAAAAATTATTGTATCTCTTATATCTTGAGTTATTTTTCCCTCGCTGTTATCATCCATACTTAGACCTACCTTCGAATTGGAGTTGATGGCGCCGATTGTGAGTTCGTGTCGCCATTACTGAATATGATATGATGCTTTTGTGTTAAGCGATACTTCAATGAGGTAGTCGTACTCTTGCAAGATATCCACAAGCCGCATATGTCACATTTGGCACTGTCGCCATCCTCAGACCTAACGAAATAATTCCACGCAGGACTTGGCATGTTGTTTACTGTCGAAGAAGACGGGTTATAGTCCGTACCTCTACGCAGCCGAATGAATACACTTCCTTGATGCCTCAGGTCACTTTACTGGTCAATGATCAGTTCACTGTGATGATTTCGGTACATAATCATACAAACTCGCGGAAATTTGAAATGGTGCGACTGATCTACACCACACACCTTTTGTGAATAGCTGCACCTGAGCACAGACTGTCAGTGTATTAATGAGTCTGATTGACCGTGACATTGCATGCCGTGCGCGGTGTTCACAATGTCTTGTAGGTACAGCTCGAGAGAAACGACGCGAGGTAAACGAAGCCCGGTCGGGTCAAATATACACATGATCAAAGGCATGCAGAAAGCATGTTTTTATAATATGCTGTTTTACATACATACGAAATATTTTGATAAACCAATCTTTGAGCTTGAATAAAAAGTGCACACGAAGTATAATGATTATGATACAATTTTTTCCCATTCTCACTATCAATAAATCTCGGTAACACCCATAAGCGGGCAAAATTTGCTACTCTAAAACTACTTACGATTTGTCCCTTGGCCAATCTTTATTGAGGTTTTAATTGAATGAAAATGAACCTGGTGCCGTAATTTATGTAGAGAATAAATGTGTGTAAATGAAATGTAGATTCTAAGGTTTATTTGATTATTTTCAAATCCGTAAAATGAAAAGCCAAATACAAGTTTAGGGTAATTGAAATAGATATTTGAATAGACGAGAAATTGTTAAAGTACTTTTTCTATGGTTTCACTCTAAAATCATCACGTAACTATATGATCGTCGTTCACGTAATGAATGAAAATAAGCATATTCAATACCTAATACCTAAGTTGAAATACAGATATAAGACATTTTTCTTCATACGCGTATATTTTTTCATAAAGCTTAAATACAAAATGTTGGATGAATCAGAAAACCTGTAAAGAAGCATTTGGTCGTTTCTGCATTATGATTATTCCTCCAGATGAATTTCATACGTGAACAACAAATTGGGCAATGATGTTTACATACTATCATTCGTTCTCTGAAGATTGGGACCATATAACTGATCAAAATTATTTGGTTTGGTTTGGTGCGAATATGAATTATAATATTCGTATACGTCGGTCACAGACGAAAATAGCTCGAATATGGTAAATTTGAGTTGCGAGCCATATATACCGTTTGATCTACAAAATTATTATGAGGAAATTTCGATTAATCGATTAATCGGAAAAACGATTAATCGAAACCGTCGATTGATCGATTAGTCGAAAAAAAAGTTAATCGATTAAACGGAAAAACGATTAATCGAAGCTACCGATTATTGGATTAATCGCACAGCCCTAGTGTCTACCATTTCCAACCTAGCTAAATGGTCATTAAGTCGCATATGGCCCGTTAAGATTCTATTAGCGATCCGAATTTCCAAATTCTTGTAACCCGAATTCGAGTACCATGCTTTGAGACCAAATTTCCCGGCGTGATCTATATATGACCCACCCTTGAGCGGCCCTGGTTCCCCATAATGTTGGATTTCCTCTTCTGTAACTTCGAGAAGTTCCTTCTTCCACTTAGCCATAAGATCCGAGGTGGGTAATTTCATCAATATTGTCGTATCCGAGGCCGCTCCTGCTTTAGCCTCTAAGTCCGCCTTCTCGTTGCCGACAATGCCTTTGTGTGCGGGCACCCACATGATAGTAAGTTCGAAGTTATTCTCACATAGTCTGTATATTTTCCCTCTAATATCACCTATAATTGGATGCATACTACTGTCTAGGCTTGATTTCGCTAAGTTACTAACTACGCTCAGGGAGTCCGAACAGATGATATAGCGACCTCCGACAGCACGATCTCTAATCAAGTCCAGAGCTTTACTGATTCCAAACGCCTCTAGGGTAAGAATTGAGGCTTGTGGATTAAGGCCTCCTGACCATTTCAAGGTCCTCTCCTGAGCCCAAACACCAACCCCTGCTCTTTTGTTCTGTGTGCATTTGGAGCCATCCGTGAAGACCACCTCGGAATCGGGAAATGAATCCCTCATTGGCTCATTAAACAATCTAGGCGGGCATCCATTCGTTCGTAACGCACTTCCTATTGATGTGTTAGTCTTACCCCCGATGAAGTGGGAGAAAAACGGGACTCGGTAAGTGGTAGGAAGTACCTGCGTGTGACACATAGCCAGGCTTGGCTCAATGGCTCTCCAACATTTGAAGACCAATAGCAATTGATCATCATTGTCGGGTGGTCTCAATCTATACGGTTCCTCCAAATGGCGGAGTTTGTTTGGCAGCTCGCTATTGCTAAATCCGGACCCTCTGGATAGAAGCTTTTTCAGTAAGTATGTTCTTCTGATAGCTAGAGGAGGAGTTCCATTGATGTGCACTAATGAGTTAATGGGCGTCGATTTAGAACATCCCGAGGCGCATCTGAGAGCTTCATTCTGCAAAACCTCGAGTTTATATAAGGTTTTTCTTGGAGCATCGGCGTGAAGCCCAAACCCCAGTCCAAGCTCGGCCTGACCAGAGAGTGATAGAAGCCTAATAAGGTAGTCGGGTGTGCCCCCCAGGCAAATCCCGCTATGCACTTAATCATGTTCAGAAGTTTGATCTCTTTCGATCCTCAGATGATTAATGTGATTGGCCCACCTGAGCTGAGAAACCCGAAGAACCCCCAAGTACTTGACTTCATTCACATTGGAAATAGTTCGATTGTTGGAGACTAGGCTTATTGAACCCGGGGGTATAAACTTACCCTTCGCATGAAATACCATAAACTTCGTCTTGCTTAAGAAGACTCTCATATCCAGTTCCGCAAACCACCTTGTCAGCTTCGACGCGTCATCAGCAAGTGATTTGGTGACGTCCGCCATGCAATTGGACGAAGCGAAGTGAGGTCGTCGGCGAAAGAGATAATTTTAGTTATGATCGAGAGACACTTGTTAGCGTCTGTTATGTACATATTAAAAAGACACGGACTTAGGATCGAACCTCGGGGAACCCCCTTGTTTGTGACTGATGAGCTCAAGGCAATTCCTTTATAATAGAACGACACCTCCCTCCACCCCATGGTGACTCTGACGAAGTTGGTATACTTGGGGTAAATTCTTAGATCTTTCATTTTTACTACCAATTTCTCAATGTTGACTTTATCGTACGCTCCCTCAAGGTCTAACAATAGTACGCCCGTGTGCTTTCCTTGTAGCTTTGCGGCTTCGATGTCCGTCCTAAGTAAGAGCATGCAATCATAACACGATCTGTTCCTTCTGAAGCCGTACGCGCTATTAGGGAAGAAGCCCCTGTTCTCCAAAGTCCACACAATCCTATCCTTTCAAGGATTTTCAGCAAAGCGAAAGAAAGAGCAATGGGCCTGTAGCCAGACTGATCAGGCTTAGGGATTAAGCATACCACATATCTCTTCCAGGCTGTCGGGATCTTTGACTCTGATAAGACCAAATTGAAGAAGTTCCCTAACCACCTGACTAGCACCGGAGGAAATGCCTTGACTGTTTGATAGGATATATTATCGTACCCTGGAGTAGATTTAACCTTGGCCTTACTGATTGCGTTATTGACTTCTTCTATAGAAATCCGCGCCTCCATAACTTCACTCGGATCATGGTCGTGCTGTTGGGGGTGTAGAAGTCCTCAGAATAATTATAAATACCAGTGATTTTTGTTTGAGCATCCCTAATTTTAGGGTCGCTAAGAATTTCATTTTTTGTTACATCTGCCGTAGTACCGTGAGTGAATATTTTCTTGAAGTGTTTTATTTTTCTCCAGACTTCGCCCAAAGGCGTCTGCGGTGAAAGACTGTCACAAAACTTCCTGAATCCCTTCGTTTTGGACTTTTTCAGGATTTAATTGGCCTCAGCCTTTATAGAGACAAAATTAGCCTAATTCTCCCGGGAGCAGTCTTGCAGGAACCGCTTTTGCGCCAGCCTTCTATTGTGCACCGCCTTAGAACACTCCTCGTCCCACCATAAGGCTGGAGTTGGAAACTTCTTGTTCGGATGCGTGTCTTTTGGGAGGATCGTCTTTTGGAAAGAGTTTGGGATAATCCTAGTTTGCTCTCCGCTATTGCAGACCACTAAGCCCAAATCCTATACGATGTTTTGCAGCCACGATTCTCTGTTGTTCCGCAATTCGCTACCCCATGCAGCCGACTGAGCATTCATGTCCCCCATGATTATAATATTTCTGTAGCTTGCCAGCTCTTCGAAGACACTCTTTAGACTGGCTTTAGAGACTTGGGGCCCCGGCGGGATGTACACAAAGGCCAAGAAAATATGTAGTGTATTATTATGTAATTTAACAAAAATTAGTTCCACTTCCTTCTGAATTGACTGTCTCATTATAACGCTTTCAAATTGAATAGTATCGCGAATATATATTGTAACTTTTTGCGGGATTTTTAACAAACAGAAGATTGTTAAAAATCCACAAGCTAGCGTGAGTTTGAGTCACGAAAGAAATTCGGAGCTGCTCGTATTTAGAGATTGTCTAGAAAAAATTATCAAAGTAAAATTTATTCCCTGCTCGTGAATCCGGATGATTAATCAAGATCACCTCCCTGTTTCACAGACCCGAAGAATTTTATCAAAACAAAGCTGGCAAATTCAGACTCGGTTTGTTGATATTTCTTAAGGCTGCCTCCTTCAGAGCCGGACTGTAAAGCCAAGCCTGACACAGACTCGGACTTTGAGCGGTACCGTCAGACGGGGGTATGAATACCACCGCTGCCCCTTGCTCTGTAGCCAGAGCTGTCTCTATCTAGCTAGGTGTTTATGCTGGGTTTAAAGAGATGACTAGAAAGGATAGGCGATTGTCTGACACTGAACAAGTTCCGTTATTTTATGATTTTAATCAATAATTTGACAAATAATAAGACTACAAAATAAATCAAACTGGTTGCAACCATGCGTTATACAAAAGAATATGACTAGAGAAATATTATAATGTGACTCGATATAAAATAAAGTAAAATAGTATAAATCTACCGTTGTGTTGTTTTGATTTGTGTTGTGTCCAGAAACGAGACGTTATAATAGAAAGTTGAGCTATGTTTTGATTTTAAAGTAGCGAAGAGAATAAAAGAATGAAAGAATTTAAATTTGAATAACTAGATAAGAGTTTAAATATAATAGAGTGTTGAATTTGCGCCGGTAGACCAGGCTAAGGCGTCTTCTAAGTTTTATATTTGATTTTAGACGTTAATGAATCCTAATTCTACATGTAACTTTAAATCTGTCGCTTTGACCAGATAAGCCGTATGTTTGAAGCTACGTTAATGGTAACCGGCTGCTTTAGCGCGGTTCCAAGCAAGAGAAACAAGATGTTGAGTCAACCTGGCGCTTTGCCGAAGATTGCTCTAAGATTTGGAATAGAACGCGGTTGAGACAACTAGGCGCTTTGCCGTAGATTGCTCCTGAGTCGGCTAGCGTGCCCCCTTTTATACCTGTTTGTGACGTCAGTTGTTATGCGCAATAACTGTTGCGTGGTACAGCCGTTGGGTACAGCTGTACGCGTTACAATATAGTAACAAACCCCCTCTTCCCAAATCATTTTGTCTATCTTTTGTAACGGATACAAATCCCCTAAGATTATCCGTGCGGTAATGAGCTTTGTAGTTCGTCTCAGATATTGCTAACACATCAAATTGCGAGTAAATATTTAGAATATCAGGGAGTCTTCTCTTGAGACCGTTCCCATTCCAGCATAGAAACTTCATAATTATAGACTCGGTGGAGTGAACCTAAAGATTACTCTGCTACTGCCTATCTGTTTAAGTGTACAACTACTGCATAACGCTGGAACGTGACCTAATTACTAACTACCTAAGATAACTCCCTCCCGTAGCTTAGCCTCAATTCTATTAACTTACCTTGCTTGCTTATGATCCTACTGGCCTTTGCTTATCCCTATGGTTTACTTATGGACCCCACTTTGATGCGGCCCTCTCTCCACTTTGCTATACCGCAATTTAGAGATAATAACAAAACCTCTGGCATGGGCCTAAACCCATAAGCTCGGGCACTCACAAAAAACTACCTTAACCTAACTTGAGTCTATGAACACTATAATGGCCCTTGCCTACTCTTACATCTAATTCTACGTAGGGCATAGAGCCCTTCTTGTTTATTCTGCCTCGTCGTGATTCTCAGATTCCAAGCTCATATTACTATTATTTGCAGCGACGTTCTGGATGTCCAGCTGTTCTTTGTGGACAGGGCTAGTTTGAACTAATGCTTCTGAACCTGGAATCTCGTTGATGTACTCCGTGCTGTTCAATGCCGGTTCCAGCTGTCCCGCCCTGTCCATCTCTAAATCCTCTTCAGATTCTACAGGTTCTTCAGGGTCCCGGTCAAGGGAGCGGAGCAACAGAGCAAACGCGCGGCTCCTGTTGTCTCGTGTTGTCTCGGCTCGTGTTAAAAAGTCACATATAACCAATAGAATTCTGGAGGGCATCCTAATGAAAATTCCTTGCACCTCCGATTTCAGCTTGATTTGAGCTCTGGCAAAAAACCTAAGAAGCCCCGCCCTGGGAACTTCCAGCTCCGCACAGTCCCAAATCAGATGATCAACTGATTGGTTCCAAATCCCGCAAGAACAAGAACCCTAACTCCTGATATTGACTCTATAAAGGTGTGCCGCAGACATGCAATGGCCCGACTTCAATCTATTCACCATGGCTATTTTCTGTCTATTAATCCGCGCCCTCGAGAACCAGGGAACGAATGAAAAATCCCCTGCTAGCTCACAATACTTCACCCCCTTTACCTGTCCCTGGTCCTTTATGGACCGAGTCTGTATTACTCTTAACCGTGTTCCTAAAAAGGTAGGAGAGATCTGACCAATGGAGAGCCCCATTCGGATCAGGTGCGAGACTCAGAGCTAGCCAGACCGTCAGCCCTTTCGTTTCCGGCAATCCCCCGATGCGAGGGAATTCATACTAAGGAAATTGATAGATTCAGTTTGATCAACTCAGAGATCGATTTCCTAATAGAAATAATAATCGGATTAGAAAGCTTACTAAGATTCGGATTATCCAGAGCACTAAGAACGCTCATGGAGTCCGTAAAAATAACAGAGAGCTGCCACCTATTAGATAGAACAATTTCTAAGACTTTGACAACAGCCGTTGCTTCCGCAGAGAAAATGGAGGCGTGATCGCTGAGTCTAAATTGAGAGCAGAGTTCAAGGCCCAATACGAACACCGCCCCTGAAGCTCTAGGAGGATCCACAGACCTAGACCCGTCCGAAAAGATTAATCTATGCGCAGGAAACTGAGTCTCTGCAATACCCCTGAAATCCAAACCCGAATTGGGAGATCTTTTTAGATACATCCCTATGTCGAAATTAATATTTACAGGCCGGAAAAATACCGGATAATCCAGACTAAAGACCGTAGGAAGCCTGAATCTCGTAACCCCTGATAGAGGACCCCTAAGGTCAGCCCACACTGTAAACAGAAAAGGGAAAGAGGAAGCTCTAGATCCCACAAGTTGGCCCCTTCCCAACATCCATCTGAATTTAGGAATTAATGAGCATTACGTCGAAGCCCACGCTTTAGCAATAAACCTTTTAGCTAGAAACAAACGTCTTTCAGCCAGAAGAGGCACACCCGCTAAATGTAGTAAAATGTTGGTCGGAGTCGATCTCAGGCAGCTCAAGATGATACGAAAAGCCGCGTACTGGACTTTCTCCAGAGATTCCAGCAAAGTGCATGAAGCCCCCTGAAAAGAAAGCCCCCCCAATCCAAGATCGCCCTGACCAATCCCTTATGAATCATTAACAAAGTAGAGGGGTGAGCCCCCCCACTTGAAGCCAGTAATTGCTTAAATGATGGAAATAGCCTTAAACGCTCTGGCCTTGGTCACCCCAACCTGCACTTTCCAATTAAGCGAGCAGTCCAAAAAAAAATCCAAGAATCGAACCGATGCACAATTGTTTAGTGTAACATTATCAATCTTGATAGTGATAGGGTGACGCCTCAAGTCCCTCCTAGCGGAAACACACAGCTGTGATTTATCGCCCGAGACCCGAAGCCCCCTATCCAACAGCCAGGAACTCAGTTTCCTAGTAGATGCCGAAACCTCCGAAAGACTGGACCTCAGATTATTAGCAGAGGAATATACCACTAAATCATCGGCGTATGACAGCAGTCTGGACTCGTTGCCGATGTGAGACAAGATATTTCTCAGGTATATGTTAAAAAGAATAGGGCTGAGAATCGATCCTTGGGGCAGGCCCTTAGAAATCCTTCTCTCCCCCAGTTCAATGCCCTGAAAATAACAAATAGCTTGCCTACACCAAATAACATTTTTAATAAAAATAATTAGCTGACTGGGTAGCCCTAGTTCAACCAAGTCCCTAATTAAAATGCTGGGAATCACATTGTCGTAAGCCCCTTCGATATCTAAAAATACAGCTGGCATATAATTTTTCTTCAAGAAGCTGATATGAGCGTCCGTTACCAGCACCGCTATATTATCAAGGCATGACCTGCCCTTTCTGAAGCCATAAAAACAGTTTGGCAAAATCCAGTTTGTTTCCGACCAGAACTGAAAGCGGTCATTAATGATCCGCTCCATAGTCTTGAGCCATGCCGAAGAAATAGCGATTGGCCTAACCCCAGAGTCACCCGGCTTTGGGATAAAACAAACTATGTAGCGAGACCAATCCTCCGGAAATACCCCCAGCCTGAGAACACTGTTAAAAACGTCAAGCAATAATTTTCTAGCCTTGACACCAAACCGCTTGATGGCGACATTGGAAATAAAATCCGGACCAGGAGAGGAAGCCCCCCTGGATCTAGAAATCGACCCGCCTAGCTCCCCTAAACATATGGGAGCCGACAGGAGCGACTCGACCCCGAGACCCCCCGGGATATCATTCTCCTCAGACACGTGAGACGGAGCAATTTTACTAACTGCCTGTTCCAAAATAGGATCCTTCGCGGAAAAGGCTGGGGTAGAAGAACTTGCATGAAACCTACGTCTGAACGCCTTTATAGGACCACAAATTCTCCCAGCTGGAGTCGTAGGATTCAAGGAGCCACAGAACTCTCTAAAACCCTTCCTTTTGCCCTATTAAGCACCTTGGAAGTCTCTTTACAGGTGTTTTGAATAGGCAGAATAATTATGGTCCGAGGGACATCTTTTATATCTTACACATGCAGCCCTTCTCCTGTTAACCGCCTGTGAGCATTCCTGCGACCACCACGGAGACGGAGGAGGAGAGGAAGAAGACTTCCGAACCCCCTTCCGCACCCGAGGGGATAGACGCCGTATCTAACCTCAGCGAATCCGAGACCGTTCTTATAAAAGATGAATAGGAATTCGAAAAATTGTCCTCTTCCACCACCATAGACTCACACCGTAACTCTAGGATGTCCGAGAAGTTACTCCAATCAACTTTGGATAAAGATGCTCTAGGCCTCGTCAATACTTTGTAGAAGGTGACGTTGCCCACGGAAATTTTGATGGGGAAGTGATCGCTGCCTCTGGCGTCATCCATGACGGACCACGAAACCCTAGAGAACAGTGAGGGCGAAACCAAAGAGATGTCCGGAGCACTTCTGCAATTGTTCTCGATGTGAATCCTCGTAGGAACCAAAGAATTTAGGATGATTGAATTAGAACCGTTGATAGCCTGAGCCAGGTGGTTACCATCATGATTTCGAAGCTCGCTACCCCAGTCGGAGTGGTGAGAGTTGAAGTCTCCACAGACAATGAGGAGAGGAAAATCCTCCAGGGAAGGTAAGGTCCCGGTCCACTCCTCGGAATTCAGGAACTTGTTTGGGGCTTTATATAAATTCAAAAGGTGGAAGACCTCCTCTCCAACCGTAAGCTCCAGCAGGAGATATTCTAATTTATCAGATAGTCTAGGCGCAACTAAAACCCTATATATTGTATAGACTTAGCGACAAAACAAGCGACCCCCCCCCCCCCCCCCTTCCCTCCCCCACCCCCAGGGTTGAGGGAGTCTCTATCCTTCCTAACTAAATTAGAATTGGGGATGGCTAAATGATGAGAGGAAGTAAGCCACGTCTCCTGGAAGCACATAATGTCGAAGTCACCTATCAATTCCCTAGAATCTGCCCAATTACTGATGAGGCTCCTGCAATTCCACTGACAAATGGAAAGAGACCTATGCATCCCGGGAAGTACCGTCCCTCAGGACAAACGACTCCTCCTGTATGTTCACGCGAATCCTTGTCATATGAATTAACTCAGATATCTTGTGAACGCCTACACGAGCTAATTAAAGGTATGTAGGAAGTTTAGATGAGTTGCGGAATAAACACTTCGTACTATTTTATAATATATTTAAAAACACAAAGTCTCATATGTACAAAGGTTTATTGAACTATCAACTCAAATGTATCGTGAGGAACTAATTGTAGTTATGATTTGAATGGTTATTGAATATTTGAGTTGAAATGGTTGAATATTAGATACACGAGTTGAATCGCGGAGAGCACAAGTCCTTGAGTTGCTTGCTAAGTGAAGACGATATTCGCGCGTGATAGACGTTGTGACACTGTCGATTTTGTCTAAAGATCTCGGTTTTATAGGAAGTAGTAAATAGAAAATATTACATAGCCCAGTAGAGAGGGAAAAGAAGTAGGTGTGAAGAACATAGTTTTGCTAATTTTCATTGGTGAATCTGATGTGTGAGAATAATAGATAGGGCGGCACGAGTTAGCCTAAAGGGCTGGCGTGACGGTACTCGTTTACCTAGGGTGGAAAACCCTTGATTCCGCGAAAGTTTGACCGTTGGCGATCGTAAAGCATCTGGCTTGCAGAAGGCAGCGAAAGTTTCGTGTAGTCATAAAAAATCTGGCGACCAGCGATGCGTATTTTCCAATCGTAAAATGTGAACGTGCGAATACGTGATTTTAGTTAGTTTTTAGGGATTAACTTGAGTTTTTAGAAAGGTTCGCTCTAAAGGTTTCCTTCTTCGAAGGAATGACTCACAGAGACAGTTGAACTTAACTTAATTGCATGCTTAGATTGTAAAACTAGCTAGAAATTATCTGTCCGAAGGAACATACTCCCCCCGTTGAGAGGGTGCAACCCGATCAAAAGTATAGATACGTGGAATTGCTATAAATCTACTTAAATTCGCTATAGAGACAGGCTTCGTGAGTCTGTCATGATGATTAAGATTAAGGTACACTTAAATGCTACATAATTCAAAGTTCATTGTTCTAGAATGTTTTTTTTGGTTTTTACTAGTCTTTAACTATATGACTACACTTCACCATGTGTTCATTCAGAGTCAGCATCATCGGCATCAGCAGCGCTGGCTGACGCCTGAGCTGCATTAGTCGGAATGGGAAGGGGTGCCAGTGTTTTGACGTTGCGTTTGAACGTACTGTTAGCTGTTCGTAGGGTAACAGCACGAATGACACCATCCTTGCCTGGATGCACTTCGATCACGCGGCCCATGGGCCAGTGTAGGGGTGGTAGGTTGTCCTCTTTTAAAAGGATAATAGTGTCTATAGATATGGGGTGTTGACCTTTCGCCCATTTGCTACGACAAGTTAGCTCATTGAGATACTCGCGCTGCCAGCGAGTCCAAAAATCTTGTTTAACCTTTTGTACATGTTGCCAGGTAGACAAACGATTTGAGGGTACTTCCTGGTAATCTCGGTCACGGAGGTTCGTCAACGAATCGCCAATTAGGAAGTGACCCGGGGTTAGGACTAACAGGTCATTGGGATCGGTGGATATAGGAGTTAATGGGCGTGAGTTTAAGATAGCTTCGATCTCGATTACTAGCGTGTTGAATTCTTCGAATGTAAAAAGAAGTTCTGCCCCGGCGACGCGTCTGAGATGATATTTAAATGATTTTACGGAAGCTTCCCATAACCCGCCGAAATGCGGTGATTTCGGAGGCATAAAATGCCATTCAATTGATTTTATTGTCAAGAAGTCTTACACCTTACTTTGACAATCATCTGATTTGAGAAGAGTGGTGAGTTCTCTCATGTCGTTATTTGCACCGACGAAGTTGGTTCCGTTGTCCGAGTACAAATGTGCACAATGCCCACGTCTGGCGATGAATCTTCGAAGGGCGGCCGTGAAACCGTCACTGCTGACATCGCTTACGATCTCTAGGTGGATGGCCTTGACTGCCAAACATACAAATACGGCGACATATACCTTGATTTTATTTCGATTACGATGCTTTTTTTCCTTGAGGAGAAATGGTCCGCAATAATCGATTCCAACGTGTGTAAATGGGCGTGATTCGGTTACCCGAGCTTGAGGTAGGTTTCCCATTATGTACTCTACGGAGGGTGGTTTTGCTTTGCAGAACCTGATGCAGGGCTTTATGACCTTCCATACCTGACTTCTCCCGTCCAAGGGCCAGTACCGGCGACGCACGGCGTATAGAGTGGCATGGATACCGGTGTGGAAATGTGTTCGATGCTCATTTCGGATTATGAGCGACGTGATGCAATGATTTTCCGGGAGGATAATTGGATGGCGTTCTGCGAATGGTATATTAGCGTTTACTAATCTACCGCCTACTCGTAAAATTCCTTCCTTGTCAATGAAAGGATTCAGTCGTATCAACTTGTTTTTCGCGCCGAGTGATTTGTTTTGTTTTATGTCGTTGAGTTCTGAGGCAAACGCGGATTCTTGCGTCAATCGCATAATTATCCGATGAGCAGCTTGTAGTTCTGGGACCGTTAGCGGGCCCCTTTGATTGTTCGTGGTTTTAAATCGCAAGCAATATGCGATAACCCGTTGCAATTTACCGATTGATGAGTACCGTTTGAGTAAGTTCAAGATGTCATCGTTGATTGTAACCGTGCTGATGAGACACGTTGACTGTCGTATCTCTGGCAGCTCATCAATTTGAGGCAGTTCCGTGGTCGGCTAGTCCTTTCCGTCGGTGAGCCATTTGGGCCCGTGCTGCCATATGGATGGTTGCACAAATTCTGCCGGTAGTCGACCTCTCGATACGAGATCTGCTGGATTATCATGCGTGCGTACATGATTCCAGTTGTTTACATTGGTGCTTCGCTGAATTTCTGCGACCCTGTTCGAGACAAACACCTTCAGCCTTTGCGGTGGGGTTCGTAGCCAGTGGAGTACGACCATTGAGTCCGTCCAGAAGAATGAATCGTCGATCTTATATGGGAGAAGATTCTTGACCGTATTGACAAGTGATGACAATAACGAAGCTCCGCACAATTCCAATCATGGAATCGTGAGCGTCTTGAGAGGTGCGACTCGAGATTTGGCACAGATCAGTTCCGTTTGAATTTGTCCGTCTTGGTCGATTGTCCGAAGATAGATACAAGCTCCATAAGCTCGTTCGCTTGCGTCGCAAAATCCGTGCAATTGGATTGTTCGGACATTTTGAATAACGGTTCTACGATGAAATTTGAGGTTGTTTAGCGCTTGTAGTTGGTTGTAGTAGTTGCACCACTCCGTGTGGATGCTGTTCGGTAACGATTCATCCCAATCGAGCTTGAGACTCCATAGTTTCTGCATTTGGATTTTGGCGATGATGATCACTGGAGCCAAAAGTCCTAGCGGATTGAATATCCTTGCGGTTTCTGATAACACGTCGCGTTTAGTGATTCTTGAGGTTTCCTGAGGCGTTGGTTTGACCATGTAAACAATTGAATCAGAGATTGCATCCCAGGCGATGCCGAGAGTCTTGATAGTTGATGAGTCTCCGAGTTGCAGGTGCATATTTATACTGCTTGCTGGAAGATCCTTCAACAGGTCTGGGTCATTTGATGCCCATTGCCGGATCTTGAGCCCACCGCGGCCGAGTAGTTGTGTGAGTTGGTCATGCAGTGCGATGGCCTCCTTCTTAGTGCGTGCTCCGGTGAGCGCATCGTCAACGTACATATCTTCTTTTAACGCCTTTGCTGCGATTGGAAAACTTTCTGCTTCATCGTCTGCTAATTAATGGAGCGATCTTATTGCTAGGTATGGTGATGGTGCCAATCCAAAAGTGACGGTATTCAATTCGTAGATCTGCTCCTGGCCGTTAGAGTTTCTCCAAATTATGCGTTGGAATCTTCGGTCTTCTGGGCGAACCAGAAATTGACGATACATTTTTTCAATGTCGCCAGAAATGACTATTGTATGTGCTCGGAATCGCATCAAAAGCGGAAAAAGATCAGTCTGAATCTTAGGTCCGACCATCAGTGTATCGTTTAATGAAACACCTGTATGGCTTTTTGCTGATCCGTCGAATACGACTCGTAGCTCCGTCGTGAGACTACCTTCCTTGATCACTACATGATGGGGAAGATAATAACCATGGCAGCTCTCTTGTTTTTCTACGACTTCAGACATATGTCCTAGGTCGAGATACTCTTGCAGGACCGCTTTATATTGGGTTTCCAGTTTGGGATCTTGAGTTAGTTTTCTTTCAATGCCCTTCAGGCGGTTTAAGGCCTGGGTTCGCGACTCGCCTAGTTCTCGGATTTTTTCGTTGAAAGGCAATGCTACTACATAGCGTCCTTCTTGGTTGCGGCTGACATGTCGGAAGTGTTCTTTGCACGTAGCTTCTTCCTTGGTCAAATGCTGCATGTAATTTCCTTCTTCGATCTCCCAAAATTTCGTCAGGTCGAATTGCAGTTCCTTCGTCACGTGACAAATTCGGGCTTGCGATTGTTTGGTGGCTGGTGCACTCCCCCCGATGACCCATCCTAATCTGGTTTTGTGTAAAAATAAGTCGGGACCTCCTGGCGGAGATAAATCCAGCTGTCCTATGCATAGCAGCGATAGTGCGGTTCCTGAGCCTAGTAACATGTCTACCGGCGCAGGGCGGTAAAATTCGGGATCGGCTAATTTAATGTTTCCCGGAATCTTAATGCTGTGGGGGTCAATGGGTTGATCTGGCACCACCTGTGAGATAGTGGGCACTGTCAGAAACGTTAATGTTCGTTCGTAGGCTTGATTTCTTGAGCGTATTGTTGCGGTCACGATGCCTTTTGATACCGTGGTCAATGTATTCAAGGCTCCAATTGGTATATGGCATTCCCTTTTGTTCAATTTCAATCGGTTGGCCAGTTCTTCTGTCATAAAGTTGGTTGTAGAACAGGTATCGGTTAGGGTCCTTCCTCGTAGCGGTTGTTTGTGACGATCAAGTATATCAATGACCGCGGTAACCATCAGGTCGCTTGTCTCAGCATTGACCACGAGAGTGACGGCTTGAGACCCTCTTTATGGGACCTTTACCTGTTCTAGTCATGCCTGCCCGGTTGGCGCGGCTTGGCTTGATGCAACTACCGATTGACTTGCAGTTGCTTCTTGGGTTGTTGTGCTTGCCGACGGACCTGCCGACGCGTTTGTATGCGTGGCATCTGAATATCTGTGTAAGAACGTGTGATGCCGCCTCTTAAATTTGTGGCAGGTATACTGGTTGACTTGCAGTCCCTGCAGCTGTGACCACGCGCAAGGCAATTGAAACAAAGACTGGCGTTTGTACAGGCCTTTTCTCGTTCTTCCACGGAAAATTTGCGAAAGGTTTCGCATTGATAAATACGATGATTCTCGGTACAGATCGGGCACGTCGTATTCGTGCTCGTTGCGAAAGACTGTATTTGAGGCTGTGCGTCCGATTGTACGTTCCTACGGTGTTTGGCTTTGTCTCGCCCTTGCGTGTTGGAATTTGTTGACGCTGATGATTCTTTTGGCGTTGAGAAATCAGCGCAGTTTGCTCTTTTTTCGAGAAATTGTAATAGATTTTCGTAGCTGGGCATCTTGTCATCGAGTAAAGTGAGTTCCCAGTACCATATGGTAGTCGAGTTAATCTTGGATAGGATTAAGTTTATCAATGGAATGTCCCAGCTGTTTACCGGTGCACCGAGATTTTCGAGGGCTCGAACATGTTGACATACCGTATCTACCAAATTATTAAGCGCGGATGGCGTATCCTTTTGTAGGCGAGGGAATTCATGAAGGATAGCCCCTCGACGGCTCCGTCCAACTTCGGTAGCGTGATCTGTGGTAGTTTGACAGAGACGGGTGTTTGCCTAATTGAAACGGAGGATCTCCCGCAGTCTTCTGATGGCGGTTGCCTGTATTCGCGTAGATATTGTCGAGCTCGTCCAACTGCGATGTTATAACTTCTAATTAACGGCTCTCGTCTCGCGGCTTCGGTCACGTCGAATTCCTCAAGTTTATCTTGTATGTCGTCGAATTTGTTAAATGACTTTTGCATGGTTTCAAGCGCGACTTGTAAATAATCTGGATTTCGCGTCTCTGTATCCTCTACCCATTCATCTAAAGTCTTAGTGAATGAGGTAATTGAACCCTGAACATTACCGCGTTTTCTACGTAAAGTCTCGATTTCGGTCATCTTGTTTCGAAGCGGGAAGGGACGTGGATTTCAAGGAAATTGACGATTTGATTGTTTGACGAACCTACCTTTTGTTGTCTATGATGTCTTAGCCTCCTCTCGGAACGGTGACCCTTGTTGCGTCTCGGCCGTCTTTGTTGTGAATTTCTTCTAGAATTTGCTGTTTTTCACTGTGTTTTTACACTGCACTGTATCGATCGCGGATGATCCACGATCTTTCGTGACCCTGCACTTGAGATTGTCTGTGGTGTACTTGTTCCCTGTTTGCAGGCACTGTTTGCGGCTGGAATAGTTTGTACTATTCCAGTAACACTTTCGAATTTTGCGGCTGAGACAGGTTTTTACGCTGTCCAGTAACTTGAATTGTTCGTTTTGCGGTACGCACTTGAATTTAGGTACGGAAACACTAGTAATTGTTTGAGTAACACTGATTCGTTTTTGATATCCGGCTCGAAGGACCAATATGTATGTTCACGCGAATCCTTGTCATATGAATTAACTCAGATATCTTGTGAACGCCTACACGAGCTAATTAAAGGTATGTAGGAAGTTTAGATGCGATGCGGAATAAACACTTCGTACTATTTTACAATATATTTAAAAACACAAAGTCTTATATGTACAAAGGTTTATTGAACTTGTTAATAATGATTGCGTGGATTGGGGAAAATAATTGTAGGAGACACTTCTTTGTTATTAATAGAAATATTATTATCATTTTATTTATTTATTTATTCATATCTTAATTCGATTAACTCCGATTACATTCGTGGCGTACTGCCATGCTCAATCGACATTATTACACGATCTCAATCTCTTCTTGTTCACACACACTGTTGTCTCGCCTTTCGCAACGAGACTTGCGCCACTCGCTGTGCGCACTCACACCTCCTTACTTAGCTATTGTACAGAATATGAATTCACATACTTCAACAGAACTATTAACTTAAATGTATCGTGAGGAACTCATTGTAGTTATGATTTGAATAGTTATTGAATATTTGAGTTGAAATGGTTGAATATTGGATACACGAGTTGAATCGCGGAGAGCACAAGTCCTTGAGTTGCTTGCTAAGTGAAGACGATATTCGCGCGTGATAGAAGTTGTGACACTGTCGATTTTGTCTAAAGATCTCGGTTTTATAGAAACTAGTAAATAGAAAATATTACATAGCCCAGTAGAGAGGGAAAAGAAGTGGGTGTAAAGAACATAGTTTTGCTAATTTTCATTGGTGAATCTGATGTGTGAGAATAATAGATACGGCGGCACGAGTTAGCCTGAAGGGCTGGCGTAACGGTACTCGTTTACCTAGGGTGGAAAACCCATGATTCCGCGAAAGTTTGACCGTTGGCAATCGTAAAGCATCTGGCTTGCAGAAGGCAGCGAAAGTTTCGTGTAGTCATAAAAAATCTGGCGACCAGCGATGCGTATTTTCCAATCGTAAAATGTGAACGTGCGAATACGTGATTTTAGTTAGTTTTTAGGGATTAACTTGAGTTTTTAGAAAGGTTCGCTTTAAAGGTTTCCTTCTTCGAAGGAATGACTCAAAGAGACAGTTGAACTTGACTTAATTGCATGCTTAGATTGTAAAACTAGCTAGAAATTATCTGTCCGAAGGAACAGTAGGAATATGAATTAATATTCGTATACGTCGGTCACAGACGAAAATAGCTCGAATATGGTAAATTTGAGTTGCGAGCCATATATACCGTTTGATCTACAAAATTATTATGAGGAAATTTCGATTAATCGATTAATCGGAAAAACGATTAATCGAAACCGTCAATTAATCGATTAATCGAAAACAAGATTGATCGAAACCATCGATTAATCGATTAATCGGAAAAACGATTAATCGAAAAAACGATTAATCGAAAATCTCGATTAATCGATTAATCGATTAATCGGAAAAACGATTAATCGAAGCTACCGACTAATCGATTAATCGTACAGCCCTAGTGTCTACCATTTCCAACCTAGCTAAATGGTCATTAAGTCGCATATGGCTCGTTAAGATTCTATTAGCGATCCGAATTTCCAAATTCTTGTAACCCGAATTCGAGTACCATGCTTTGAGACCAAATTTCCCGGCGTGATCTATATATGATCTACCCTCAAGCGGCCCTGGTTCCCCATAATGTTGGATTTCCTTTTCTGTAACTTCGAGAAGTTCCTTCTTCCACTTAGCCATAAGATCCGAGGGGGGTAATTTCATTAATATTGTCGTATCCGAGGCCGCTCCTGCTTTAGCCTCTAAGTCCGCCTTCTCGTTGCCGACAATGCCTTTGTGTCCGGGCACCCACATGATAGTAAGGTCGAAGTTATTCTCACATAGTCTGTATATTTTCCCTCTAATATCACCTATAATTGGATGCATACTACTGTCTAGGCTTGATTTCGCTAAGTTACTAACTACGCTCAGGGAGTCCGAACAGATGATATAGCGACCTCCGACAACACGATCTCCAATCAAGTCCAGAGCTTTACTGATTCCAAACGCCTCTAGGGTAAAAATTGAGGCTTGTGTATGAAGGCCTCTCGACCATCTCAGGGTCCTCTCCTGAGCCCAAACACCAGCCCCTGCTCTTTTGTTCTGTGTGCATTTGGAGCCATCCGTAAAGACCACCTCGGAATCGGGAAATGAATCCCTCATTGTCTCATTAAACAATCTAGGCGGGCATCCATTCGTCCGTAACGCACTTCCTATTGATGTGTTAGTCTTACCCCCGATGAAGTGGAAGAAAAACGGGACTCAGTAAGTGGTAGGAAGTACCTGCGTTTGACACATAGCCAGGCTTGGCTGAATGGCTCTCCAACATTTAAAGACAAATAGCAATTGATCATCATTGTTTGGTGGCCTCAATCTATACAGTTCCTCTAAATGGCGGAGTTTGTTCAGCAGCTCTCCATTGCTAAATCCGGACCCTCTGGATAAAAGCTTTTTCAGTAAGTATGTTCTCCTGATAGCTAGAGGAGGAGTTCCATTGATGTGCACTAATGAGTTAATGGGCGTCGATTTAAAACATCCTGAGGCGCATCTGAGAGCTTCATTCTGCAAAACCTCGAGTTTATATAAGGTTTTGCTTGGAGCATCGGCGTAAAGCCCAAAACCCCAGTCCAAGCTCGGCCTGACCAGAAAGTGATAGAAGCCTAATAAGGTAGTCAAGTGTGCCCCCCAGGCAAATCCCGCTATGCACTTAATCATGTTCAGAAGTTTGATCCCTTTCGATCTCAGATGATTAATGTGATTGGCCCACCTCAGCTTAGAATCCTAAAGAACCCCCAAGTACTTGACTTCATTCACATTGGAAATAGTTCGATTGTTGGAGACTAGGCTTATTGAACCCGGGGGTATAAACTTATACCCTTCGCATGAAATACCATAAACTTTGTTTTGCTGAGGGAGACTCTCATATCCAGTTCCGCAAACCACCTTGTCAGCTTCGACGCGTCATCAGCAAGAGATTTGGTGACGTCCGCCATGCAATTGAACGAAGCGAAGTAAGTGAGGTCGTCGGCGAACGAGATACTTCTAGTTAAGATCGAGAGACATTTGTTAGCGTCTGCTATGTACAATATTAAAAAGACACGGACTCAGGATCGAACCTTGGGGAACCCCCTTGTTTGTTACTGATGAGCTCAAGGCAATTCCTTCATAATAGAACGACACCTCCCTCCACCCCATGTTGACTCTGACGAAGTTGGTATACTTGGGGTTAATTCTTAGATCCTTCATTTTTACTACCAATTTCTCAATGTTGACTTTATCGTACGCTCCCTCAAGGTCTAACAATAGTACGCCCGTGTGCTTTCCTTGTAGCTTTGCGGCTTCGATGTTCGTCCTAAGTAAGAGCATGCAATCATAACACGATCTGTTCCTTCTGAAGCCGTACGCGCTATTAGGGAAGAAGCCCCTGTTCTCCAAAGTCCACACAATCCTATCGTTGACTATCCTCTCAAGGATTTTCAGCAAAGCGCAAGAAAGAGCAATGGGCCTGTAGCCCGACTGATCAGGCTTAGGTATTAAGCACACCACATATCTCTTCCACGCTGCCGGGATCTTTGACTCCGATAAAACCAAATTGAAGAAGTTCCCTAACCACCTGACTAGCACCGGGGGAAATGCTTTGACTGTTTGATAGGATATATTATCGTACCCTGGTGTAGATTTAAGCTTGGCCTAACTGATTGCGTTATTCACTTCTATAGAAATCCGCGCCTCCATAACTTCACTTGGATCATGGTCGTGCTGTTGGGGGGTGTAGAAGTCCTCAGAATAATTATAAATACCAGTGATTTTTGTTTGAGCATCCCTAATTTTAGGGTCGCTAAGAATTTCATTTTTTGTTACATCTGTCGTAGTACCGTGAGTGAATCTCTTCTTGAAGTGTTTTATTTTTCTCCAGACTTCGCCCAAAGGCGTCTGCGGTGAAAGACTGTCACAAAACTTCCTGAATCCCTTTGTTTTGGACTTTTTCAGGATTTTATTGGCCTCAGCCTTTATAGAGACAAAATCAGCCTAATTCTTCCGGGAGCAGTCTTGCAGGAACCGCTTTTGCGCCAGCCTTCTATTGTGCACCGCCTTAGAACACTCCTTGTCCCACCATAAGGCTGGAGTTGGAAACTTCTTGTTCGGATGCGTGTCTTTTGGGAGGATCGCGCTCGATTCCTCGAGGCAGGAGCAAACTAAAAACATGAATTCTTCATACTTGGCTAGAAAATGCTTCGATGTATTTCAAAGTTACCGGCATTAGACCTTTCCTCTAATAGCGCTGTAAATTTGTTCCAATCGACTTTAGAGACCCTGATTCTCCTCTTGCCGGATCGAGGGTGAGATGGTATTCGTAGAAACTTAATAACATAGGGAAATGGTCACTGCCCATGGTATCATGAAATACTCCCCAGGCGAATCGGTCAGCAATATCCGGAGAAGCTATCGTCAAGTCCGGGACACTTATTTGGAAAGAGTTTGGGATAATCCTAGTTTGCTCTCCGGTATTGCAGACCACTAAGCCCAAATCCTCTACGATGTTTTGCAGCCACGATTCTCTGTTGTTCCGCAATTCGCTACCCCATGCAGCCGACTGAGCATTCATGTCCCCCATGATTATAATATTTCTATAGCTCGCCAGCTCTTCGAAGACACTCTTTAAACTGGCTTTAGAGACTTAGGGCCCCGGCGGGATGTACACAAAGGCCAAGAAAATATGTAGTGTATTATTATGTAATTTAACAAAAATTAGTTCCACTTCCTTCTGAATTGACTGTCTCATTATAACGCTTCCAAATTGAATAGTATCGCGAATATATATAGTAACAAACCCCCTCTCCCCGAATCATTTTGTCTATCTTTTGTAACGGATACAAATCCCCTAAAATTATCCGTGCGGTAATGAGCTTTGTAGTTCGTCTCAGATATTGCTAACATATCAAATTGCGAGTAAATATTGAGAATATCAGGGAGTCTTCTCTTGAGACCGTTCCCATTCCAGCATAGAAACTTCATAATTATAGACTCGGTGGACTAAACCTAAAGATTACTCTGCTACTGCCTATCTGTTTAAGTGTACAACTACTGCATAACGCTGGAACGTGACCTAATTACTAACTACCTAAGATAACTCCCTCCCGTAGCTTAGCCTTAATTCTATTAACTTAACTTGCTTGCTTATGATCCTACTGGCCTTTGCTAATCCATATGGTTTAGTTATGGACCCCACTTTGATGCGACCCTCTCTCCACTTTGCTATACCACAATGTAGAGATGATAACAAAACCTCTTGCATGGGCCTAAACCCATAAACTCGGGCACTCACAAAAAACTACCTTAACCTAACTTGAGTCTATGAACACTATAATGGCCCTTGCCTACTCTTACATCTAATTCTACGTAGGGCATAGAGCCCTTCTTGTTCATTCTGCCGTGTCGTGATTCTCAGATTCCAAGCTCATATTACTATTATTTGCAGCGACGTTCTGTATGTCCAGCTGTTCGTTGTGGACAGGGCTAGTTTGAACTAATGCTTCTGAACCTGGATTCTCGTTGACGAACTCCGTGCTGTTCAATGCCGGTTCCAGCTGTCCCGCCCTGTCCATCTCTAAATCCTCTTCAGATTCTACAGGTTCTTCAGGGTCCCGGTCAAGGGAGCGGAGCAACAGAGCAAACGCGCGGCTCCTGTTGTCTCGTGTTGTCTCGGCTCGTGTTAAAAAGTCACATATAACCAATAGAATTCTGGAGGGCATCCTAATGAAAATTTCTTGCACCTCCGATTTCGGTTTGATTCGAGCTCTGGCAAAAAACCTAAGAAGCCCCGCCCTGGGAACTTCCAGCTCCGCACAGTCCCAAATCAGATGATCAACTGATTGGTTACAAAACCCGCAAGAACAAGAACCCTCACTCCTGATATTTACTCCATAAAGGTGTGCCGCAGACATGCAATGGCCCGACTTCAATCTATTCACCATGGCTATTTTCTGTCTATTAATCCGCGCCCTCGAGAACCAGGGAACGAATGAAAAATCCCCTGCTAGCTCACAATACTTCACCCCTTTTACCTGTCCCTGGTCCTTTATGAACGAGTCTGTATTACTCTTAACCGTGTTCCTAAAAAGGTAGGAGAGATCTGACCAATAGAGAGCCCCATTCGGATCAGGTGCGAGACTCATAACGGCCCTTTCGTTTCCGACAATCCCCCGATGCGAGGGAATCCATACTAAGGAAATTGATAGATTCAGTTAGATCAACTCAGAGATCGATTTCCTAATAGAAATAATAATCGGATTAGAAAGCTGACTAAGATTCGGATTATCCGGAGCCCTAAGAACGCTCATGGAGTCCGTAAAAATAACAGAGAGCTGCCACCTATTAGATAGAACAATTCCTAAGGCTTTGACAACAGCCGTTGCTTCCGCAGAGAAAATAGAGGCGTGATCGCTGAGTCTAAATTGAGAGCAGAGTTCAAGGCCCAATACGAACACCGCCCCTGAAGCTCTATAGGAGGATCCACAGACCCGTCCGAAAAGATTAATGTATGCGCAGGAAACTGAGTCTCTACAATACCCCTGAAATCCAAACCCGGATTGGGAGATCTTTTTAGATACATCCCTATGTCGAAATTAATATTTACAGGCCGGAAAAATGCCGGATAATCCAGACTAAAAACGGGAGGAAGCCTGAATCTCGTAACCCCCGATGGAGGACCCCTAAGGCCAGGCCACACTGTAAACAGAAAAAGGAAAGAGGAAACTCTAGATCCCACAAGTTGGCCCCTTCCCAACATCCATCCAAATTTAGGAATTAATGAGCATTGCGTCGAAACCCACGCTTTAGCAATAAACCTTTTAGCTAGAAACAAACGTCTTTCAGCCAGAACAGGCACACCCACTAAATGTAGTCAAATGTTGGTCGGAGTCGATCTCAGGCAGCCCAAGATGATATGAAAAGCCGCGTACTGGACTCTCTCCAGAAATTCCAGCAAAGTGCGTGAAGCCCCCTGAAAAAAAAGCCCCCCCAATCCAAGATCGCCCTGACCAATCCCTTATGAATCCTTAACAAAGTAGAGGGGCGAGCCCCCCACTTGAAGCCAGTAATTGCTTTAATGATGGAAATAGCCTTAAACGCTCTGGCCTTGGTCACCACAACCTGCACTTTCCAATTAAGCGAGCAGTCCAATAAAACCCCCAAGAATCGAACCGATGCACAATTGTTTAGTGTAACTTTATCAATCTTGATAGTGATAGGGTGACGCCCCAAGTCCCTCCTAGCGAAAACACACAGCTGTGATTTATTGCCCGAGACCCGAAGCCCCCTATCCAACAGCCAGGAACTTAGTTTCCTAGTAGATGCCGAAACCTCCGAAAGACCGGACCTTAGATTATTAGCAGAGGCATATACCACTAAATCATCGGCGTCTGACAGCAGCCTGGACTCGTTGCCGATGTGAGACAAGAACTTTCTCAGGTATATGTTAAAAAGAATAGGGCTGAGAATCGAACCTTGGGGCAGGCCCTTAGAAATTCTTCTCTACACCAGTTCAATGCCCTGAAAATAACAAATAGCTTGCCTACACCAAATAACATTTTTAATAAAAATAATTAGCCGACTGGGTAGCCCTAGTTCAACCAAGTCCCTAATTAAAATGCTGGGAATCACATTGTCGTAAGCCCCTTCGATATCTAAAAATACAGCTGGCATATAATTTTTCTTTAAGAAGCTGATATGAGCGTCCGTTACCAGCACCGCTATATTATCAAGGCATGACCTGCCCTTTCTGAAGCCATAAAAACAGTTTGGCAAAATCCAGTTTGTTTTCGACCAGAACTGAAAGCGGTCATTAATGATCTGCTCCATAGTCTTGAGCCATGCCGAAGAAATAGCGATTGGCCTAACCCCAGAGCCACCCGGCTTTGGGATAAAACAAACTATGTAGCGAGACCAATCCTCCGGAAATACCCCCAGCCTGAGAACACTGTTAAAAACGTCAAGCAATAATTTTCTAGCCTTGACACCAAACCGCTTGATGGCGACATTGGAAATAAAATCCGGACCAGGAGAGAAAGCCCCCCTGGATCTAGAAATCGACCCGTCTAGCTCCCCTAAACATATGGGAGCCGACAGGAGCGACTCAACCCCGAGACCCCCCGGGATATCATCCTCCTCAGAAACGTAAGACGGAGCAATTTTACTAACTGCCTGTTCCAAAATAGGATCCTTCGCGGAAAAGGCTGGGGTAGAAGAACTTGCATGAAACCTACGTCTGAACGCCTTTATCGGATCCCAAATTCTCCCAGCTGGAGTCGTAGGATTCAAGGAGCCACAGAACTCTCCAAAACCCTTCCTTTTTGCCCTATTAAGCACCTTGGAAGTCTCTTTACAGATGTTTAAATAGGCAGAATAATTATGGTCCGAGGGACATCTTTTATATCTTACACATGCAGCCCGTCTCCTGTTAACCGCCTGTGAGCATTCCTGCGACCACCACGGAGACGGAGGAGGAGAGAAAGAAGACTTCCGAACCCCCTCCGCACCCGAGGGGATAGACGCCCCAGCTAACCTCAGCGAATCCGAGACCGCTCCTACAAAAGATGAATAATAGGAAAATAGGAATTCGAAAAATTGTCCTCTTCCACCACCATAGACTCACACCGTAACTCTAGCATGTCCAAGAATTTACTCCAATTAACTTTAGATAAAGATGCTTTAGGCCTCGTCAATACTTTGTGGATGGTGACGTTGCCCACGGAAATTTTGATGGGGAAGTGATCGCTGCCTCTGCCGTCATCCATGACGGACCACGAAACCCTAGAGAACAGTGAGGGCGAAACCAAAGAGATGTCCGGAGCACTTCTGCAATTGTTCTCGATGTGAATCCTCGTAGGAACCAAAGAATTTAGGATGATTAAATTAGAACCGTTGATAGCCTGAGCCAGGTGGTTACCATCATGATTCTGAAGCTCGCTACCCCAGTCGGAGTGGTGAGAGTTGAAGTCTCCACAGACAATGAGGAGAGGAAAATCCTCCAGGGAAGGTAAGGTCCCGGTCCACTCCTCGGAATTCAGGAACTTGTTTGGGGCTTTATATAAATTCAAAAGGTGGAAGACCTCCTCTCTAACCGTAAGCTCCAGCAGGAGATATTCTAATTTATCAGATAGTCTAGGCGCAACTAAAACCCTATATATTGTATAGACTTAGCGACAAAACAAGCGACACCCCCCCCCCCCCCCCCCCCCCCCCCAGGGTTGAGGGAGTCTCTATCCTCCCTAACTAAATCAAAATTGGGGATGGCTAAATGATGAGAGGAAGTAAGCCACGTCTCCTGGAAGCACATAATGTCGAAGTTACCTATAAATTCCCTAGAATCTGCCCAATTACTGATGAGGCTCCTGCAATTCCACTGACAAATGGAAAGAGACCTATGCATCCCGGGAAGTACCGTCCCTCAGGATAAACGACTCCTCCGTAGCCTTAATAGCCTTGATGATGGAACTGGAATCAATATCTTTAATATCTTTAAACTGTTTCGAGATGACGTCGTAAATAGTGGCAGAGAAAATCGCTAACACCTTGTTGACTTCACTGCTAACAATAGCCTCTATATCCACCCCACCAAGTACAGAAGGTGAGGCCGAAGTTACGCTACCCACAATGGTTTCATTGAATGAACTGACCGAATCATCAAACGCCTCCCCCATCTCGCAATCACCATCCACTTGAGAATCACCTACGAGAGAACCGAATGCAGCCTGAGAAGTATCGGAGCACCCCGCGACAAAAGACCTCGCCACCCGAGCCCGCCCCCCCATCCCGCGCCGCCCCCTGGAACGGACGGACGATCCAGGGACCGCTGCAAGAGGCGACGGAAGAGGAGCGAGAGGAGGAAAATCCCTGAAAGCTATAAAGGCGGCGGAGGAGTCGTTCGTCCTGGGAGACGTCCCTTGCCACGATGCGTAATACACTATCTATTGGTTAATGAAACTGTAGGAGTCTCATGAGCAAATGGGCCGATTTTAGAAATTTCAGCAGTAGTTTGGATATTATTTGTCTTCAGGAAACGTGGTTGAATTCTTCGCATCTCATCTCATTCCCTAATTTTAACTTGGTGAGAAGGGATAGAGATTCTCTCAATCCGGGGGGAGGCGTAGCTTGTTTCGTTTCCAAATTTATACAGTATAGAAGGCTCGTTCAGCCACGTTTAAGTTTTAAGCTAGAATATATTTTGTTGGAGTTGAGGATAGGGGAGGAAATTTTTCATTTACTTAACTTATATAAAGCTCCGAATAAATCTTTGGATACACGTGAGTGGACTGATATATTTTCATCTCTGGAGGGTCTTCCGAATTTGCTGATCTGTGGGGATGTTAACTCTCACCACTCGAGTTGGGGGAGTGAGTTGTTCAATTATGAGTGGAGGCATTTGGCGGAGGCCATTGGCGATTCTAACCTAATCATTTTAAATTCCGCTACGTCTACTAAGATCCACATTGATAAGGTCCGCGCACACTATTGCCGCCAGGCGACGCGCTGCGAAGCACGGCTCGGTGCGGCGAAGCACGGCGAAGCACGGTGACGCACGGTGACGCTCGTTGCGGCATAATTTTGGTGTACGTTGGTAATAATACCGCCAGGCGCAGAATAAATACGGTACAATGATAACGCTGTATTCAAATCTCACAAATCTGAGATCGGCTACGATTCACGATGACTATGTGCAGCTAATATTTGAAGAAAAAAAAATTGAGAACAAAAAACGGTGGCAGATAGTATATAGCAATAGTCTAATTACAAACTCCAATTGTAATTTATCTATTAAATCAGTGTCGAGTTACAAATTACAATCGCAAAATATAATTCGCGTTTATTTGCCTGCTAATTACGATTTTTCAGAATACCTAGTAGTGGCTGTATATCAAATCGTCGTTTTTTTTTAATCTACTTTTATTTTGACTGCCACTCGTCATTTTCGTGATCCGGGAATATCACTGTGTAACTTTCTGTATCTGCAGCTACGGGCTGGGTGAGCTTCGCACGATCCAAAACCATCCCTCAATTGATATTCTTTTTCCTGTATTACCGCGCCACCGCGGTATTCATTAATCCAGAATCTGTGTAAGCAGGTGTCCGAGCAGAAGTAGTCCGTAATTCTTATTTCACCACGCTTCAGTTGTCCGGTATTCCGATAATAGGTAGTAAGTACTCATTAGGGCGGACGTTGAATATCATCTTGAGGAGTGAAGCCCCACAGTTTGTTGACAAAAAATAGAAAAAAATTTTGGCCCCAGACCGAGGTTTTTAAAATGAAACTAACCCGTGCCGGTAAGGTCTCAAAGTTTCCCATGTAAAACACATGCATTTTTACCGATCTCAATTCAAAAATTCACTGTGAAATAAGAATTTCGGACTACTTCTGCTCGGACACCTGCTTACACAGATTCTGGATTAATGAATACCGCGGTGGCGCGGTAATACAGGAAAAAGAATATCAATTGAGGGACTGGTTTTGGATCGTGCGAAGCTCACCCAGCCCGTAGCCGCCGATACAGAAAGTTACACAGTGATATTCCCGGATCACGAAAATGAGGAGATGGCAGTCAAAATAAAAGTAGATTAAAAAAAAAACGACGATTTGATATACAGCCACTAATAGGTATTCTGAAAAATCGTAATTAGCAGGCAAATAAACGCGAATTATATTTTACGATTGTAATTTGTAATTCGACGCTGATTTAATATATAAATTACAATTGGAGTTTGTAATTAGACTATTGCTAAATACTATCTGCCACCGTTTTTTGTATTCAATTTTTTTTTTTTTCAAATATTAGCTGCACATAGTCATCGTGAAACGTATTCGATCTCAGATTTGTGAGATTTGAATACAGCGTTATCATTGTACCGTATTTATTTTGCGCCTGGCGGTATTATTACCAACGTACACCAAAATTATCCCGCAACGAGCGTCACCGTGCGTCACCGTGCGTCACCGTGCTTCGCCGTGCGTCATGGGCAGTTATGGACGACGCGAGGGGTAGTGACCATTTTCCCATTCTTATCACCATTGACAGCATTGGCTTTTATGAAACAACCACTAGATCTAGAATTTCCACGGGCAAGGTTGACTGGTCAAGTTTCTCGGATACCTTAGAGTCTAGATGTGAGTCGGTAGTGGTGACTCAAGACAACCTCTCGGATTCGTATGCATCCTTTATTGAAGACGTTATTGAGGCTCTCAGAGTGTCAGGGGCATCCCTCCCCTCGGGGGCGGGGAATGGTCGGTCCTCTCCCGCTCCTCCCTCGGCTCCGTGGTGGACTCAGGAGTGCTCTCAGGTGGTTAATAGGAGGCGGGCTGCCTGTGTACGGTACAAGAATTCACCCACTGACGAAAATTATACGGCATACGTAGATATCTGTAAGGAAGCTACTGAATTTCTCTGCAAGGCGAAAAAGAAAGGATTTAGGAATTTTTGCAGCTCTTTGAATCCCCTCACTCCAGTGAGTAAGATATGGGGCCCTATCAAGGCGTTTAAGTGGAGATTTAACATTCCTAGGTCTACGTCTTCATTCTCGGCTAAGGACCCTTCCGTGGAAGCAGCTATGAATAAAATCGCTCCGCCGTATGTCAGGGGGGAGGAGTTGCCGCCGGCTGCCCTTGGGGTCGAGTCGTTCCTGTCGGCTCCCATCAGTTCAGGGGAGCTTGACGGGTCGATCTGGAGGTCGAAGGGGGCTTCTTCTCCTGGTCCCGATCTTATTACGAATGTGCTGATTAAGCGATTTGGGGAAAAGGCTAAAAAGCTTTTGTTGGAGATTTTTAACTGTCTTCTAAGCTGGGGGCTGTTCCCTGAGGACTGGCGGCGTTACGATGTTTGTTTTATCCCAAAGCCCGGGGGGTCGGCGGTGAGACCTATTGCTATCTCGTCAGCTTTGTTCAAGACTTTAGAAAGAATAGTTAATGATCGTCTTATGTTTTGGGTAGAAACGAACGGGATCCTTCCTAATTGTTTCTATGGTTTTCGCAGGAATAGGTCTTGCGTAGATAACATCGCAGTGTTTGTTACGGACGTCCACATAAGCTTCATTAAGAAGAATTACTTGCCTGCGATCTTTTTAGACATTGAGGTTGCGTATGATAATGTCATTCCCAGGAGTGGATTTGGGGCTACCCGGGTAAATCATTACTTTCATTAAGAATCTCACGTGGGTGAGGGAGGTTCGCTGCTACTTTCCGGGTATTGACGTGGGAGGTAGAACCATATCTAAGGGTCTTCCTCAAGGGTCGATTTTAAGTCCATTATTATTCAATATTTATCTGAGGAAGATCCTTTCTCATATAGGGAACGAATCCAGGGTGTTGTCCTATGCGGACGATCTGGTCGTGTACCGCTCTTCCAGTGATATTGGTTCCGGCCTTTCTGACGTCTCTATGTCCTCCAATAAATTGAGTTCTTGGCTGGCAGATAGGGGCTTGAGGGTTTCCGGCTCCAAAATGCAGCTATGCGTGTTTGCGAGGAGGGACTTTGGGCGCAATCCTATGTGTGTGGGGGGGGGGGGGGGGGGGGAGTGGGCCCCTTCAAATTGAGAGACTTTATGAAGGCGCGAAAAAAGTAATTTTTGAATATTTGAAAATTAATTGTAAAAATATTAATACAGAATAAAAAATGTCAATTATGAAATTTTTTTTGGGGGGCCAACTTTGCCCCAAATTTTGGATTTTCAATTTTAATGGATGCAGCATAATAATGTTAAATACTTATCAAGGGTCTAAGAAGAAGTAAACGTGTAAAAAAAAATTGATATTATGATTATTTTCCGTAAGGGGCCCACTTTGCCCCCCCCCCCCCCCCCATATCAAAATCAATGAGGTGACGGTGCATAATAGCTCGTCAGTCCGGTTTCTTGGTGTCTTTCTGGACTCTTCCCTGAATTGGAGGATTCAGGTTGGCGTCACGAAGTCCAGGGCGGTGAAGTCCATATCTGTCATTAAGGCGATTTCAGGGTTCAGGTGGGGGGCACATCCGAGTTCCCTGCTTATGATCTATAAGGGCCTGTCCAGGGCCATTTTGAATTGGGGGGGGGGGGGCTCTTTTTTCAGGGGGCTTCGCAATCTCTTCTGGCTTCCCTGGAAAGGGTTTAATATCAGGCTCTTAGGCTGTGCTTGGGCTGTCTGAGGTGTACTCCTACTAATACTCTTCTCCATCTGGCGGGGGTTCCTCCTTTGGATCAACGACGTCTTTTTTTAGCGAACAAATATTTAGTTAAGGTCTCCTCTGTTATGCACAATCAGCTTATTCCGAAGTTCCGGTGGTTGCTGGCTCGGGGTCAACGTGCTAGAGTTAATGACTCCTTACTCCCATCCTTATTTAGGGTTTGGGTGAACCTTAGGGAGATGATGTCAGACATCTCGAGACTTAGGCTCCCGTTTATTTATAGCTTGGACTACTCCGCTTGGTTTTGTCCGATTGATGTTAACTTATCCTTTGGCAGGTCGTTAAGGGGGGCTTCCGTCCCCCATTTGTCATTTGTGGATCGTGCTAGTCTTGAATTCCCTTCTAACAGATTTCTTTTTACCGACGGTTCCAGAACTCTTGTTCCTCCCAGGGCCGCTTGTTCAGTGTTTGTGCAGGGGCTAAATATTGTATCTCAGACAAGATTGGATGATCATGCATCGATCTTTTCGGCTGAGGCGACCGCCATCGTCAAGGCCTTGGAGATCATTCGGGTTAATGGGTGGAAGAATTCCGTTATTTTTTCTGACTCCCTGAGTGTGCTGAAGGCTTTAGACAACCGTAACTGCTATGTTATTATTTTATTAAGAACCTTATTATCCTTTTTATCAGGAAGATATTTGATGATCTTTTCAATTCTGACTTTGTTATATCCTTGGTATGGGTCCCAGCTCACTGTGGAATAGACCGTAACGAGAGGGCTGACCTCTTGGCTAAAGAAGCGCTGAATCTGGTCCCCGAGCGGGGTGGGTTGGTTTTTTAGGCGGATTTGGTTTATTTATTTAGGATAACAGTGAAGCGCAACTCGGATTCTCTCATCAGGAGTCAGGGTCAGCTCAAGGGGGTGAGGTATTGCCAGCTGGCTGGGGATTTCTCGCTTTCCCCGTGGTTCTCTAAGTTCTGTATCGCCAGAAAGAAGGTTACTATGGCCAATAGGGTCAAGACGGGGCACTGTATGACTGGGGCTCATCTTTACAGGGTTAATCTCAGGGACGATGGCTCACGTACTTGTGGGCATTGGAGTCAATCCTTAAATCACTTGAGCTGGGATTGTCCGGAATTGGCCATTCCCAGAGAGGGTCTCCTCCGGTTTTTGTCCAGGGCTCGGGTGCCGTTGAACTTTGATATTCAGGAAATCTTTTTAACTAAATCCCCCAAAATATTTTTTGTCATATGTGATTTCCTTTTTCGTAATAACATTCCTATTTAAGTCCACTTTCCCTTGTTTTGTATGTTTAGTGTGGTGGTGTCTCGTCCTCTCTTCTCCTGAAGGCCTTCCCTAGTAGGATCAAGAAATCAAGTTGGCGCGGCCAATCTGGGCTTAGTTTGGCACTCCCCTCGAGGATTACATTCCTCGTCTTCTATTCGCCAGGATCTGTGCGGGGATTAGGACTACGGTCCGGTATTTGTCAGGAATTTCCTGTCCAGTTAACCCTTGCTGTGTTTTTGGTACTTGCCTCGGGCTTAGTGTCGCAGAGGATATAACCACTTAAGGAGTAAGAAGAAGAAGAAGAAGCAAAGTTTCGCTGGTTTAGCCACGAATATAATAGTCTAGGGCCGTTGTATAAACATTCCGTCTGCGTGATGATTTCAATTTTTGAACTATAGGTAGTCATACCGAAAATTTATTCAGCTATTTGTTATTCAGACGCCTGAAAAGTAAACTGTAAAATTTGTATCAAGTTGCCCCACTTTTTCCTGACATAAAATTGCAAGTTTTCAGGTTATGAAGAGTGACTATCAAACTGTCAGGTGTGTATCTTGTGGCTCTATGTATACATTATAAGTGTAAATCAGATATTGTGCACCGTGTAGGATGCGTGGGCCATGACACGAGTTTTTATGTTTCAGCTACTAATTATCATGCGATCATGCAGCAATAGGAGGCAAATAGTACGATACGCACAAATAGTTGACTGAGATTCGTGCGAATATAGGTATACCTTAATTGGAGACTACGCTTAGCACCTCATATTTGAAGTTTCAAAATACAACCTGCCACAGTAGCATGTGTGATTCTATACATATGTATAACCATTGAAGTTGTGTGTATTATTTGTTGCATCGATCATGATTATCGATAACATACATTTTTTATACATTTTTCAAGTCCGGCTCGCAGTAAACACTATTTTTACAGACTGTATATCTATATATTTATTTGAAGACTATAAATAGATTTGTTATAGCAGAATTTTTTCCAATTTATATGATAGCTTCATGATCTATAGAAATTCAGCTTCACACAAAATTCAATTGAGTTGCGATAGGAATGTTTATATCTTCAAATCAAAGAAACACTATTTTCAGACCGTTCCTCACGATTCAGATGTAGGTAGTACATTCGAGCTTGGTGACGCTCGGTCTGATATAGGTTCAGATTTCTGTCAATTCATATTGATTATTCTCTCGTTTTCACTGCATGTTTTCTGTAATTTTTCAGTAACTAAATTCTAGAGCCGTTGTAGTCTACTTTGCCTTCCGATCAATGGCACAGTCAATGAACACTGCGCTTGCAACTGCTGAGTTTACAAATATATTGCCCCTTCACAAGTCACAATTCAGAACTCATAAGTAAATGAGGAAGCAGAAGATAATACCGTTTGATCCTGTTACAATCACATCACTTTGTACTATTATTGTAACATCACCGTGCTAGGTGAACCGTTCATATCCAGTGACAAGAATAGTTTATAAGAATCCAAAAATGTGAATTATGATACGATAATACGACAAGGTATAAAGTTCTAGGGGCTATCCTGAGTGCTATTTATTTCCATTGAAGCCGGCAATCAACTGTCTTTTGTCTCTAATATTTTGATGTAATGAATATCAGAAGTACATAGATAATTTTTCATTGGTACCAGTAGACCAAGATTCATGAGTGAATTTATAAACACCATTAACCACATTATAATTTCTGATTTGATATAGAATCGTCGTCGTAGTTTCTTCATGTTGAAACCAATCTTTAGCCAAATTTCGTTTATAAGGTTGATCTTCAAATGTTCCCTGCGTCACAGTTACAAAGTGATTGATTCTACCTAGATTTCGAATTCACAGAGTTCAGAAGTATAGTGCATATTTGTTATAAATAAAACCTACTGTTAGCCAGTACCGCATTATAACTGCCAATATGGTGAATTTCTTGTTCATATTTACACATGGCTTATCAAAACGTATAGCAATGAAACCGACAAGCCCAGGTTTGTAGCTGGCATAACGTTCTAAGCGCCATCATATGACCATTTCCCCTTTTCAAATTCAAAATGTATAATTTTTTCTTATGTATAAATTATACAATTCTGCATACAATTCATCATGAACAAGACTTGGTACGAATCGAGATGGTACAAAAAGTAATGAAATCCCCCCCAAAAGCACCTCTGGTGCAAAAACCTTTCGCCAAGTACATTATACAAAAATGTCTTTATACAAAAAAGTATTGAAATCAGATCTCATTGCCAAGTAGGTGATATGAATATACAAAAATGTCGTCTTCATACAAAAAAGTATTGAAATCAGATCTTATTGCCAAGTGGGTGATATGAGTTCGAGAGAATGACATTTACTTTATCTTGAATTATTAATAATTAGGCCTCAAAAATTTTTTTTATGGCATCTTCATTCTGCTACATGGAACCACGATGGATACCGCCAGAAGCAATGTGGGGTATTCATCTGTCACTGTCGCATTATTTCTGTTGATTCTCGGTTCGTCGCGCTGTTACTTTCTAAGACTGCTCCAACGATTTCAGAAGTCCCATACAACCGCAATTTGTGTACGACTTCTTGAGACAAAATTCTCCTTTGGGCATCTACAGTTGTCGTAAACCTTCTTCGGTAAGCATCTCGTGGACAGGGATAATTTTCTCAAAATAGTTTTCGCACAACAGTGTTTTGATATCTGCCACATATATGAAGGCCTGGCTCTTTTTTCCTGACAAGTGCTAGTTGATTAAAGTACCATGAAACTTTATCTGTCGGGCATTTCGAATGTTTCGGCTCTTCGTCTGTGGGAACTGCGTGATAAATAGTGGTCTACAGTGCACTTTGAATCCGTTGTACGTTCCCCTCATTCCGATGGATGGGATTTGGTATATGTCCTCTTGAAGTCTTTGGATTCTAATAACTTTCAGGGTGCCGCGGCCTCTACCACCGAGAGTAACTCTGCGGGAACGCCACTTTTTTACAGTATCACGTAAACCTGTGCCGAACCTTGAAGTGTATTGAAAACCTTGTCTAGGTGAAAAATGATCCACTGACCAAAGAATGAGATACATACAAATATAAGAGCAGACAAATATTTTGGTGGGTACCCATTCTGTGTACCGAGAATGAACTGTCCTTACCTTTTGTTCACGTGATTCTGCACGCATTCTTCTTTTGCAATAAGGACATTCGGGCTGTAGACTTGTAGCCCTTTTTAAATGCAGACATCGTCGTTCTGTACCGGGGTCTCCATTGCTGAGAGCATTATCAAATTTTCGCTACCGCAGTCATTTCCATTGCCATGGCATATCACTAAGCCGAATCTCTAGAGATTTACTATTGCACTCGCTGCATTTGACTTTAGTAATCAATTTGACATAGATTTCACGTTCCTTTGGACCTAACCCCATTTTTCAACCGAGACTGCAAAAGTAGGATCCACAAGAGATGTCACACACTCACGAGGGTCATTTTTTCTCCACCTTTCTCCACCTTTTACATCCTAATTCGGTGTAGAATCTACATTTCACACGATTCGGCATTTTTATGTTCGTTCTTTATGAATCGCAAAGAGTCACTAATGTGGTTTACTGATAGATTCATACTGTAACGTGTTGCTTTATTGTGGATCTCAAGAGGTAAGGTCAGGTCAAGTCATTGTGTAAACGTAAACACGAGGCACCAGCGGCCTCACGTGCTTGGGGCAATGTCAAGTTCGAGTCAACTATATTGGTATGTTATATTATTTTATATCATTAAAAAAGTGAACGTGAATTGGTCCGTTGAATCGCATGGCGGTTTGACTTGTTTTCCATTGATTTACTCACGACAATGACTTCAAATCGTATCCACCCCCCACAAATCTCCACTGAAAGGATTGTCGATTTTTCTACATATCCTTCGAGTTGATTTGAAAAATCAAGCGCATTGATTTCATGATACCTCAAATATTTTGAAAACGGTCAAAAGAATTTTTACATATTCTTCTACTCATATCACGAGGTCGTATTTTTCTTCTTTTTCGAGATAAAGAATAATCGCGAGTGTTATAGAAAAATCAAAAGTTTGGCCCCGGCGGTGTTTACTTATAATCAGTGGAGTATAGCCCATGGGTATACTCACTGGTGCGTAAATCACTTATGGTAGCGACAGTAGCATCGATCTCTAGAGCCTCCCAATCATCCTTGCCAGCAATTCCAAATTGTTTAGCCAAGTAGCGTCCAATTGCCTCCGATTGATGAGCCCTCTTACCATCGACTTCCAGTACTGGCATCTGCCCAAATGGCATTACTGAGACAATGAAAATGTGCGATTGAAGCTATAGGTATTAATAAAAAGTAGTAATTGTTATAAAGTTCTGTGGCTGGAACATTGTACGTCATACAAAGCCTCGTATTTGCAGTGATAAGAAAATATGTTATCGGTATAATGTAATATAATGTCAGATAATTAGAAATTGACGGCGCTTCGAAAAATAACAAATGGGATTATTGGAAAGTAACAAAAAAATAAAAGAAAATATGAAAGTACAATTTTTATCACATTTTTTTTGGAAACAACGGTCTGTCAAGAAACGGACATATTTTTCATTTGAGTTCTTGACATCTATTACTATTAGTTCGACTTACAGTTATCTTGAAAACTTGCAATTAACAGCTGTAACTTTCATAAAATATTCGAGTCACATTTTCCGATGAATTATGGTTCTCGTTATTTCTTTAAAGACTATTTTTTTTTTTTTTGACACAAATCTTATCTTAAAATTTCCGGAAAAAATTCGAGGTATTATCATAGTTTCAAGTAATTGGTATAGCGAAGAATAGAATAAAAAGTTCAACTATATTAGCTGTAAGAATGAAAACGAAAACAAGCAACTCAAAAAATGCAAAAATATACGTATCGGCTTTTTATGTCGGTATACCGAGAGAAGAGTTTATGTATAGCTAAGAAAATTCTAATTAAAAAAAAAAATAAAAAATAAAAAATAACAAAACCTAGATGCAGAGGGTCGTATCCACCTACACAGGTACGACCTTGAGCTTTCAGAGTTTCAAAATCTTAATTTCGAATTATTTATGCATTTTTATAATTTTCATAGCGAATAACGGAATGAAAAAAAAATTATATGACCTGTCACTAAAATGGCCTTTTTGGTGCTTACAACCTTGTATCATTCAATACACAAAATGCAAGTGTTAGATATGGCGAATCGAATAATTATTCATGGTAAACCTACGATAGCTTCACAAAATTTCACCTAATCCTAAGAAATATTTAACAGCCACAGCTTTGTAATTTTTAACAGGTAAAAAATAAGTTTTCAGGGAATTTTACAAAATGCCGCGTCATGCCTGCACCTATACTATACTTGTATGTAAAGAAACCCTTTGTTTCCAAGATGAACATTTGTAACGCGCCTTATCATGAACGCCCGGTAGATGAAATGAGTCTTATCAAAGTTCTAGCCTCAGTTGCTATAAAAACATGATTTATGGGAAACAAAACGTGAGATCCCGTGCAAGTTGGATCCACATGACTAAAGCATGCGCAGTGTGAAAGTGACGTTTGATTTCTCGGCCCCTAGTTTTTAAATTAGCCGAAAAACGACGTTTCAGCATATTTAAGCTACCCCCATTTTGGAACTTTGACAAGACTCATTCTGTATACATACTTATAACAAATTCAGAGGAATCGAAAATGATCAGGATTTCGAAAATAAAATTTCACATGAAAGCCCCGGTATATATAACATTGAAAATACTAATAATAATGGCAATAATAATAATAATATTGTAATTATTTCTTATGAAGCAACGATTCAACTTACACGGTTTAAATGGCAACCAATTTTCTCGGTCTAAGCGCTCATCCTCAAAATCAACACCACCATAGCTTAGAATGAAACGAATTGGCTCTGCTAAGCCCTTGATAGGGAAGTAAGTCAATTTGTAGGAAAGCATTTCTGATCTGAAAAACAGAAAGAAATCACAGAGATTTGTAGCGAATCTGTTGGAATCAAGGGAAGCACAGAATCATGCATATAGCGTAGCAGTATATGGAACAGCGCTTATCATGTTATCTATGTTTACTTTTTCTCAAACAAATTCAGTATCGTGTTATATCAAAATAATAGATTTGCTTAACGCATATTTCAGGTTTGTTCACAGTATGTACAGCTTATTGTTTCAAGACACAGAAAACCAAGGAAATTTCTATCACGAGTATGCTGTATCAGCTGGTCAGATTTTACCTCATATGAACCTATTTACATACGTAATTAAGTCAAAAATTGAAAGTGTTGAAAAAAATTGTTGGAATCGAATAGAATATATTCTAAATGAAGGAATGTATGTTACTTCAAAAATGTTGGTCTTCATACAATAATAGTGAAGATTTAGGTTATAAGAATTGTGAAATAAGTGCAGGTTAGATTTTTCTTCACTGATTATTTATCAACGTTCAAAACATTGCAGAAATTCATAGGTATTGGTATATTGCTGAGGTAAAAGTAATATTATAGTTCCAAGTGAAAGTTTTGCACTTCTAAAGAAGCTTAATATTGGTTTGACAAGAATATGGTATGATCATTGACAAAGCACAGAAGCTTAATTGTAAAAATGAAACAAATGAATAAAATAATAGACCTAAACATAAATGTAAGATTAGACTAGGAAAATTAGTTGAGGATTAATTAAAAGCTGAACCATAATTTCCAACGTTTCTATAGTCCGCAATTCACAAAATTATTGTACATTATATGTTTGAACTACATGAATCAATAAGCGTTTCGTGTTCGAATTTGAATTTGAATTTAAATTTATTGCATCCAGGTGGAACGGGAGTCACATAGCTAGTAAATCGTCAGTTGGGAGGAAGATGGGCCCGTTTCGTCTTCGCTGTGAAAGCGGAACCATTTCAGCTTTGCTACGAAAAAGGGTGCGCCGTTTCGTCTTCAATCCTTTTTGAATCGAAGCCGTAACGGCTCCGTTTTCACGGCAAAGACGAAACGGCCCCATCTATTTCTCCCAGCCGACGATATATCCTAATCCCAGACTTGAAAACAAACTCGATTTTCTGGTCAGGAGGGGATTAACACACTAACAGACACAAAAATGTATCATTTTGCCAGTACAAAACCTACCTCTATTTATAAGTATACATATACAGGAATTACAGAGTGAGACGGACGTACGGCCACGCACGAGTGATCTCGACCGAATCCAAAACCAAACTACGTTATGGGCCTTATCAGTGACACGCCCAATTCATCCTAAGCCTACTGTTGTTCGAGACTATCGTTCGAGTCTCTAACTTTTACATTTTTGACTAATTTGGTTTCGATTATTTGCGGCACTACGTACAGATACCTATTTTTGCGCAAACGATTGGCGCCCCAAATGTGAACTTTTTTTTGTCTTGCCAGGTCAAGCTACTGGACGCCTTATGCGACCTTTCGACCTTATGTCGACATGGCTATAGCCTTCGTTTGTATCTCTGTCGCCTACCAGTGCAGGTAGGATTTTCTTTTAGACCACCGTACGTTGCCCGCCGATCTTCACCACGGCACTGATACTGAGAGTTTCTTTTTCTTCAACAGTCTCGTCTGTGATCGCTCGTGGGCTTATACAATATCAAATTAACGAAAATCAAGGTACTTAACATATTGAATCAACGTAAACATCCCGAATTTCAGTGGGTACCTTCAACACAATTTTCTCGTGCAAAGTAATCGAATTTACCGTGAATAAAGAAAGTCCCTGAACTTGACTGGCATTTATAATTTTGGAAAAATCAATGATTATAACAATAAGAGAGTAAAAATAAAATAGTAAGGGACACTTTTTTTTACAGTTGGATATTAATTCAAGGAATCTAAACCCAGTGCCGGCCTAGGCCCACTTCGCGCCCTCGGGCGGTATAATTCCGGGCGCCCTTTCTGAGATAAGGAAATGCAAATATTCTATTGATTTTTAGTGCAAAAAAAAAAAAAAACGAACAAACAAACAAACAAAGCAAGAAAATTGTGTCCATATGGAAAACCTTATAATGTTTGGGTACGAAAAAAATGACAGTTCAATATGAAGAACACAAGCAAAATTTTGAACCAAGCATAACTGGACGGACACAGAGAAATATCAACAAATACGGACAAACAGATAACGAGATCATTGCCAATGAAAACTATAAATAAATACGTTCTGCTATTTCATGAAGACAAATTTTCAAGTTCTTACACGAGACGTAATGGTTGGAATTGGATGACAGGGACAGGTTACTAAGTTGGCACTATGTTCCAGCACTTTAACTTTTTACTATATTTCTACTCTACATCTACTGTTTCCTCTGCTGATATTGGAAGTTATTCAGGGGATTCCCTCGAGCTTCAACATGAACGCATTTTGGCCTATAGATGAACAACTGTAGTCATTTACTCGGATCATTCGATGCACTGGCGTGGGGCTGCCAGAACTAAAATTAGATCGGCCTAGTCATCATCGGGGTGCATTTCTTTGAATCGCTGAAATATGTCAATTCTATAAAACGAGTCTTATAACCATGATATAAAAGATGGGACCTTTGGCGCCCCAACTCACTTGGCGCCCTCGGGCGGCGCCCGACCTTGCCCCCCCCCCCCCCCCCCCAAAGGCCGGCACTGTCTAAACCAGTATCATTATCTTTTAAGTATTGCAGCGTTTCTAGGTGTACGGTAAGTTTCATACAATACACCTGGCGCTTGCAGGCGCTTCTTGGTAGCGGAACGTTGAACGATCTGTTCCGTAGAGTAAGGGAAGATTAAGCTGCGTTAGCTTAACAATCAACGTAAAATTTTTCGCGTACTGCCGAAAAGTCGCGCAAAAATTTAATTGTGTAGTAAACACGCGGAGAAAGAGTATTTAGGTACATCGAGGGGGGGGGGGGGGGGGGGGGCAAAGTGGGCCCCTCCAAATTGAGAGACTTTATGGAGGCGCGAAAAAAGTAATTTTTGAATATTTAATAATTAATTGTAAAAATAAAAATACGAAATAAAAAATATCAATTATGAAATTTTTTTTGGGGGCCAACTTTGCCCCAAATTTTCGATTTTTTAATTTTAATGGATGCAGCATAATAATGTTAAATACTTATCAAGGGTCTAAAAAGAAGTAAACGTGTAAAAAAAATTAATGATATTATGATTATTTTCCTTAAGGGGCCCACTTTGCCCCCCCCCCCCCCCCCACATATAACACCGTATTGTTCCGAATTGCTTGATAAGAACACAATTTTTTTAAAATCATAACGCTCGATACGAGTTCGTTGACTTGGAGCTTAAATGCTTATGTCACTCTGACGTATAACTTTTAGAAATATATGAGACATTCCAGAAATAGTGTCATGGGTTGTGGGCCTCGAAATTTCGATTTCAAATTTTCGTTTATATTTTGTTGAACACATCAAAATCAATAAACTGTAAAAGTTTGAGACCTTTTGCTACGTAGGTAAGTAACAGAGAAACACCTATTTTTGCGTTTTTCTCATTTCTTTTGTTTTTAAGGTTTCCCTTTGACTGAAAAAATATACGGTACGTCGCTATCACTATTTTCTATCGAAAATTTTCTGAATTTTTCAAAAAAAATATTTGGAAAATTTTATATTTGAATTTTCACTATGAATCATGAGTTTAAAAGTCAAAAAGTGAAAAATGACAGCGCTCCCCACATTTTTTTTGAGTTTTTATTTTTGTTTTTAAAAGCTGAGACAATTTTACATGAAATCCATGCATAAAAAAACTCGGGCACTGTGGGTTCAACGATTAAAAAAAAAATGTAACGCGACAATTTGCGCTTAAAGTTTCAATAGAGCGATTGTCTTACATTTTTTTTTTAATCGTCAAACCCACAATGCCCGGGTTCTTTTTATGCATGGATTTCATGTAAAATTGTCACAGCTTTTTAAAACAAAGATAAAAAATAAAAATAAATTAGGGGAACGCTGTCATTTTTCACTTTTTGACTTTTAAACTCATGATTCATAGTGAAAATTCAAATATAAAATTTTCCAAATATTTTTTTTGAAAAATTCAGAAAATTTTCGATGGAAAATAGTGATACCGACGTACCGTATATTTTTTCATTTGCAACTTTTTAACTTTGAAACTCATGATTCACAGTGAAAATTCAAATTTAAAATTTTGAAAATATTTGTTTTGAAAAATTTTAAAAATTTTCGATGCACGGAGAGACCGTTTTGGTAATGATTCTTAGAAAATCGATACTCATTCCTATAAAAAATGAGTAAAGTGGTGACAATCGTCACTTTTAGTGATGCTTCATCCTGAACATTAGTAACGGCTCCTAGCGACGTTTGGAAATCATTACCACCCCAGCAGTAAAGCTGCGGAACTAGTGAGAATATTGTTGATATCCATTGCTACTAAGTTAGGAACTATTATTACACTGAGGAAAAAAGTCGTTGACTTGAAAAAAAAAAAAAAAAAATGTTCAATCTAAACAAATCCGGCTACTACTAACTTAATACACTGCAGTTTAACGAAATAACTATATCAACTTCAATGGACTACATATTTGCTTGTTTCAAAAGAATTATTTCGTGCCAGCATAATTAATGATATTACCTAATATCATACCTATACGGAGGCCAAAAAACTTTTTTTTGTTTATAAAACCATTCGATTCTTCCATACCTCACCTATACATATGCTCTGATCGCGATGCTAACGAATTACAATTAACCGCATATAAATTGAAACGCATTTTCTTGTTCGCTGACCGGGATTCGATCCGGGGACGCTTGTATTACGAGTCGCACGCTCTAACCACTACGCTATTCTATCGCACAAGACTAATCGCAACATTTTCCTATACGTCTTCAGAGCTACTTCTAGCAATGATACTGCTACTCCTTTTTGCTTCTTGTATGCCTGTATAGCTACAAGCATTCGGAAGGAATCATTACTACACATGATATCATTGTTTGATATTTGAACTAGAAATAAAACTGAATGTGGTATGGTACTTAACGCTTTAGCCAATATTAAATTCAGTACTCTACACATTGTTAGGAACTACTCCCATACAAATAGTAAAAAGTGCGGTATTGGTACATATAGGATAGATTCCAATTTTTTTTTATATCGAACTGTTACTACGTGATATAGGAATTATTTCTGGATTTTCTTGAAATAGTTCACAAAAAATCTAAATTTCTCAAAATTTCTAGCGAATTCTTGGAAACTCTCGAAAATACTAAGCCAGAATAGTAATCATTACCAGAATGGTCTCTCCGTGTGGAAAATAGTGATACCGATGTATCATATATTTTTTCACTCAGAAGAAAACCATAAAAACAAAAGAAATGAGAAAAACGAAAAAATAGGTGTTTCTCTGTTAGTTACGTAGCAAAAGGTCTCAAACTTTTACAGTTTATCGATTTTGATGTGTTCAACATAATATAAACGAAAATTTGAAATCGAAATTTTGTGGCCCAAAACCCATGACACTATTTGTGGAATGTCTCATATGCATTACGGGAAATAGCAGAATAAATAAATTATACTGACGTTCAACGCAAACGACCTTCGCCATGGAGATAGCGCAAAAGCGCTATCGCAATTCCGCTAAGTGTGTTGAATGCAACTATAGTGTTGACATTGTCACTGGCTGCTGAAGAATCTGGATTCTCCACAAACAATTAATAGGAAGATTCATTCTTTTCCTTCATTTTTCTCAGTCGGATTATGTGTACACCGCTTATACCGCAGTATTTAATTCAAATACAATATTTTAGGCAAGTCTTTCATTTTTAGGCACGATCGCATAGCGGAGTGAAAGTTGCAAAAATTTTCAAATAGTGTATTCCTTTACCTTCAAAATGAGTCATATACCATCTCTTTACGATTAATAGAACAGGAAATATCATTTCCCAAAGCCAACCGCGCCCGGGGTTTGCGATAAAATGCATTATAATGTAGTTTGTAACTGTCGTAAAAAAAAATTTCTGACCAAACGCCAAAAATCGTGTCCACTAGTTTTGTATTTGTTACACATAAAAAAAAAATTCCATACGATTTAATAAGTACGACGTCAAAAAACACACAAATCCGGTCGATCTGAGGTAGAATTGCCCAAAAACAGCTTATGTATTTATTTATTTCATCTTCTTTCTCAGAATTTTCTGCGGGTAGTATAATGAACAATTAGAAGAATTTCAGTACAAAAAATAAGCTTGCGGTCATACCTGTTGCAAAAAAGCGAAGCTTTTTCGGTCATACTGCTAGTCACTATTGGTTCTGCGAATTACGCGATGTAATAAGGTTTGATAAGCAAAATATCATCAAGTTTCTCCCTATAAAAAATTAATTAAATTGTTTTTTTTCCCCTCTCCTGAACCATTTACAGAATTTGAATGACGCGGGCTTAAATAGTTTTAAGATTGATTGATTGATTGTTTTAAGCAACGGTATATGATAACGTTTTCAGCTGGGGATAGACTATAATAGGCTACATCGGTGCGGTGCATCTCTGTTTCTATGTTTCTTAAAGGAGAGAAAAAGATGGCGGAAGCTACACTACACCAGTGTAGCCTGGTGTAACGCCAGCTGTAAACGTTATAAATCTACATGGAATTTAAAATGCTGCACCAAGTCAATACAACAAACGTAGCATGTACTGGTTTTGTCATCATAATCTTTCTATTCATAACTTACATTTTACATCTCGAGAAACGGATCTTCATCTGATAAAATGGACTTTGAAATAGTCTGCAGTTCTTAGAGAGAAAAAACCAAAATAAAAAAACACATATGTGACGTATCAAGAATTTTGAATTGCGAAGTTCGTTGAAAACGCCAAAGTCTGAAACAGGTATTAGGGACTTTTTACTACATAATCCCTAATTATGACTAGCAGTTGTAATTGAAAAAAAGGGATCATTTGCGAGCAATTATTTTTTCATCATGCCACAATTAGAAAATGACTCTGAGAAAGCTCTACGAATAATCGAGCATGAATCTGCTAAGTTCAAAGACAAAAACAATGTTATTATTATTGTTCCTTTGCCATATAACCTTTCGGTAAGTAGCCGGACAAAGTAGTTTAGAAAAAAACGCTAAAAACTTTCCCAGGATTAAATCAGAACGTCAATGAAACGTTTTTCGGCTGATTTCGAGATTTGAATTTCGTACGCCTATCATACGGCAACCGAAAAGACAGATCATTCTTCTGGTGGTGACCCCTCTTGGAAAAAAGCTGAAAATAAGGATATTGAGTGGTTAGTCACTTGCTGATTCTGTGAACTACGTATTCTTCAATCGTTCGATCTTCGTACTTGATAACTTGACAGTTCTTAAATTGTACAACCTGACCATTGAACCTGACATACGTGCGATTTTTAATTTCTGCTGCAGGTTCCATGTTCGTGGTTCATTAATTGAGAAAAAATATTCTGTTAATCATTGCGGCCTTGTTGATAACTGTTTGATAAAGATATTACGGTATCAGAATGATGTCCGATCCTTCGGAGGAAAATTTTGGTTCTCAATATGCGCTTCAGGTAGCTTTACAAACAATGAAAGAACGCTGCCAACAATTTCAAAAACGATTAGCTATTGCGGAAAGAGAGAATGCCAGTCTGAGATTAAAACGTGAAAAAGAATCAACCACAGCTCTAGTTCCCAGCAACGGAGATAACCAAAACAATGAGTTACAAATTTTGACCGTAGGTATCAACTGAAATACTTAATTTTTTTCTTTTGCTCATCAAATTTTTGTGGTTTACAATGAAACATCACATACGTGGTTCCATCTATGAAATCAACAAGTTTCCAGCATCACATATTTGCCTCCACGATCATTCGTTAATTACCAACCTTATCAACAAAAATTATTACTATTTCTCTGTTAATTTGTATCATAAATTTCAGGGATCAAATTATTGATTGTAATTTTTGTTTATTTCTTAATTTTGTGTCCCAAAGGATAAGGTGGAACAGCTGACAAGGGTAAAGACACAATTAACACATCACATATTTATGGTTGCAACGGAAAATCGTCAGTTATGGAATCGTTTGTCTCGATTAACAAAGACTAACAAATCCCTTGGCAATCATTTGCATAAAATATCAGATGCTTTGCAGCAACATCCGCCGACTCAACAACCACTTGAAGCTCTGTCATATAATTTCAGAAATGATTTCAACCTGAGCAAAAGTGAATCTGATCAACTTCTCATGACTACGGACCCTGGTTTGTTTAGTTTTTTGTTTTTCCCTATTAGTAGCCTGCCATAATCTTATTAGAAAAAGATCTCAACATCATAACTTCTAACAAAAAAATTAAATAAAGAGAAATGAAATTCAATCAATTTAATCTGACGCCTATAATCTTAGGTCAACACCAAAGCCGAGCATGTCTTTTTTTGTGGTATAAAGTTTATTTCAAACCGTTATTAACAGTATTTTTATATTTTTAGAACTCAGCGAGGCAAGCTTGGAAGAAATTTCATTGAAATTAATAAATAGTATCAGAATGGAGAAATCTGAGTTAGAGCAGCAGTATGCCGAGGTAATGAGATATTGAAGAAAAATCTGAAACGTACTATTCGAATTTATATGCCTAATGAAAGAAAAAAATTCAGAATCTCAATGACTGGTACTAACAACGTAACAGCTGTTTGTTGTCATAGATTGAAAGTTTATACATATATTGATTAGGGTGGACGGAAATTCCCTTATTTATTTTTTTATTTTTTTATTTTTAAGAAGAAGAAAATCGATCTTTGTATCTTTTACATAATTGACCCTATGAGAAAGCCTACTTGACTGTAATTTTCCTGTCGAAGAGTCGAACAATTTACTTTAAATAATAAAAGCAATCATTACGATTACTAAATCGTTAAATATTCTATTTACAAGATGGTGGAGATGCAGAACACAACTGACATCAATTTCCACAACATTGGCTATTCTTATCCCGAATATATAGACTCAGACTCAATGGAACAATTGAAACAACATGATACCAGATTATCACATACTAAAGATATATTACTGTTGCAACAAGCAAAGCTGAAAACGGTTATAGAGAATTTGCAGATAATAAAGAAAGGTGAGGTATTAATAGAATCTGCACGACTAAATTATCTTGCTATCTTACTTTTTTGAAAAATAAATCATTAGCCACAGAGATAAGTTACACTGTATTTTTAACAGATTGTTGATTTTTTTTTCACAGGCGCATTGTGCAAAAGTTGTCGCGAAAATGCACGGAAAAAAATGTGCCAAACAGGAACTCAGTTTAATTCGGATGATAGTCTGAAAGAAAATGGTGTTACGCAAACGAGCCTCATCCCGCACTCGACTGCGGTTATAGAAAATCGAAATTACGCTACAGATGGGTGCAGAGAAGTTGAAAACAAAGTTTGCCCAATGTGTGGATCAGTTTACGGAAAATTAACTAATTGTGCTGAATTTCACGAACATGTTTTAAGTCACTTTACGGAAGATGACCAGCCCGGCTGTGACTTTGAAATAATTCAATAGCATTTACTGAGTTATAAATTGATACACGAATACCTAACAGAGCTAAACCAATTATATTTTGTAAATTGTAGCTATAGATAAAAAGTTAAATCGAAAAAAAAAAAATACCACATAATTACATGTTCATAGTGTACATACATACATACTTACCTGTACTTCTAATGTCTTGTTATATCATCAGAAACAGTATTGCATTATTTGATTATGATAACTACGTTTGTATTGATTTTCTGGAAATTAATGATTTTTTTGCCGACGTACGCTCGTCAAATTATATAACCAGAACTCGAGTTCAATATTTTGATATATTTCTCTATCATCGCTGGATTTCCAGTTAAAAATTAAATTACCTGGTTAGATGCCAAAAAGTAAAAGTGTTCATTTTCTTATCATTATGCTGTCCTGCGAAACAAAATCCGTTTTCTTTAATCAGAAAATTCTCTTCCTAAGCGAAATCTACCCTTTTTTTTATTTATATCAATAAACCCCTTGGCCCTCTAGGCGCTTCATTTAGAAATCCACAATGACCTTACTTCGCAGTTTCTATCTGGCCGAAACAATGAATAATTTCGATGTTTCTTGTGTTTTTATGTCAAGAAATAAAACATAACTATTAAAATTACGGCCATGATGCCAAGATGGGAAAGAAAAGATTAATAAATGCATTCTCAATCAATATCTTATGGTAACTTGATCGCCAATCTGCATCCATTCTCAATTTCATATAAAATTAGGATATTTAAATAAGCACCTATATACCAGCTATAATAAGTGCAATTTCGCCTTATCAACCTTTTCAAGAAGCACACTCATCTTCACACGAATATGCTAAAAAAAAAAAAAAAACAGTGAGTAAGCTAACAATTCAGGCTGAGAGATCCTTAAGTAGTGGAGCAAAAGATTGTTGCCAGACTTGGGAATGCCTTTGGGTTTCGTAGCTGGGATATCCTTAATTGGAAGTGATTGCACATTGATGATGTTCCATAAGTATGCATGGGTCCTTAATTTTATTTTAGATCTAGCCATTAGTTATTATAAATTGGAATACAGGGAGGTCGATGATTTCAGAAACAAAAAACCGTGAAAAATGACTTATTTTGTTTTGTTATACAATATATTTTACTCTCAATACTATAGTTCCCTATTAAAAATGCCAGATAGAAACTGATAGATTCGTATAAATATGGAAAAAATTCAGGTTTGAAAACCGTATATCAAAGTCGGTTTTTGGGTACGGATCTTTTTCGGTTCTATCAGTTTCTATCTGGATTTTTGTGTAGGGTTCCTTAACAATTACAAAAAATAGAAAATTTTACATAGTGGGTCCAAAGAAATATGTAATAAGAATAGAAAAGTGATTATATCCATGGTTCCCAACCATACCATGTCCGTGCCAAAATGTTAGGATCCGTGGCTTGGTCCAGCAAGCAATCGACCTGAAATATTTTTCTCATATTTGATGATTTTCCAACATTAATTGCGAACAACAAAATAATTATAATAAACTCACCTGTTCCTCAATACTCAAATTTTCATCTCGACACTCTGACCGAACTCTTAATTGAAGGCCATTATCGGAACCATTTATTATGTCGATATATTTACTGAAATATTCCGTGCTACCATACCGATCCTTCATCTGTAGTAAAGTGAGCTTAGATGGCTTTGCTCCATTCAATTTATCCACTACAATATTTATTTTCTTCTTTGGATACCATTTTACGTCTGTAAGAACAACAATGCTTGCTCAGTGACACGTTCATGCATTATTCTACATGGCATAAATATCTATAAATACATGGTAATTATAAAACCAAAAATCAAGTATTCATACCTGAACCCTCTTGACGATCATCCAGTATTCTCTTTCTTGCCAACCAATCTAACGATGGTTCTTTTACGAAAATGTCCATACAAGCAAGGAGCGGGTCCTTCCCATGCTTGATTGCTCGCAGAACATTTATCATTGTTACCTTCAGTAACCCATTCTCATCAAATGGCTTTAAAAGCCCAAGAATTTGCGGGGTTAGCCTGAACGGCATGAGTTCTGGTACAGATGTATCTATCGCAGCATCGAAGCTGTATCCAAAATCTATACCCAATGCTTTGCCCGAGGAATAGGAAATTAAAGTATTTGAAAGGTTTCGATCACCAATTCCTAAAATCCATTGAGCTATGCATATAGTTGCGTAAGAAGTTATGAAGTTGTGCCGTAACGCAAAGAAACTCTCAGGTGATGCGCTAAGTTTTTGAAAAGCTTTTCTGAGTATATCCCAATTGATCCTGTTTTTAAAGTAATCAAATTTTGTTGTAACTTTTTGTCTACCATACTTGAGGATACCTTTACTGTACATCTCTTCAATTGACTGTCCAGGCGCAAGATTACACATCCAACTTATATACTGTTCGGCAATCGTCTCTCGTTCACGTTTTTGATCATCTGATAACACAGAGTTAATTATCTCATTCAACGATCTAGTGTTGTCCACCCATTGAATTAGTCCGAGGGAACCGGTCAACGGGATTACCAAAAAAATATCAATAGACAGCTGACGTTGTCTGCAAACTGTGTCTCCTTGTAAAATTTTATTCATCAGCATAAATAACTGCTCTATCCTTTCGTCTGTTCTTAAATCCTCCCCAAATTTAACAAGAAAGTTGTAGTTCTTCCCATCGTTACCCAGCATTGTTATCCTGATGGGTTTACGCAGTGATGGCAGAATCGTAACGTCAGGACTTAATTTCACAATTCTGGCATGATACTGTGGTATAGGTTTTATATCTACAACATATTGTCCGGGGACCTCGATTTCTCGTCCACTATATCTGTACAACCATGGGCTGTAATCTTTGAGCGGTAGTTTGCAACTACTTTTTATGCGAGTTTTTAGCAATTTTAGTAATTCATCCAACTCATTGATGATCTTTCTTTTACATGAAAGTAGTTCCATGCCTTCCTTGTGCAGCATCTCTTTTATCCTCTCTTCAAATTGGCCAATAACTTCATACGCTTTTCCCTGGACTAAAGCTCTCTCGGCTGGGTATACAGTGGTCAATAAATTATTTACTGCTGCAATTAAACCTGTCGATGTATCTGTTTCCAATTCGTTTACATGATATTTTAAATAGAGTTCTGGTTGTACGACATACTTTATAGATTTAAGAAACAATTCCAAATCTTTGTTCCCTGAGAGAATTTCAGTCAGCTTGCTGATTAACGGATGAGACAATGAAGATTCATTCATTTCTTTTGTCATACGGAAAGTGTAAACAAAAGCATTTGGATATGTTTCTGCAAGTTTAAATAATATAGGAGCAATTAGGGAAGATATAGGTGTTCCAATATGTGACAACAGCTGTGCTTGCCATTTGAGAAACATCCATGTTTCCACATTATCACTCGTACGTTCAAATATTTTTGTTAATTCGGTATCATTCGAATATTCTAAATGCAACAAAGATGGAAAATATTGAGTTGCTTCGAGAGAACCATAACTCATAGCGCTGAGAGTTGAGTGTACAAATTCTTTCGATATGTCTAGGCCCGTTTCAATATCACCACACATGGAATGGCAATACATTGAAAGTTTCAAGTAACAATTGGCTTTGCTTTTCGAATCTCCTGACTTGCAGCATTCGTTCATTTTATTCAAACAATAGTCGTTCAATGGTTTAAGAATACTTTCCTGATCGTTACTGGGAGGTAAATATTGTAAGATCGACCTATCTTCTAACAATTTCTGCCTGATCGGTTCAGATTTTATTACTAGCTTCTGTAGTTCGATTACTAAGCTGGTGATATGCTGTCTAACATCAATTTGCACTTTGGTATCAAAACAATCGTTGATCAAAATTTCGTGTGATTTTTCCCATGAAGCAATGAAAGCTTTAACTTTTTTATCTTGGCTCTTAGTATCTATATAATATAAATATTTGTACTTCGCGAATGCTAATTGCCATTCATTACTTAGATGCAAATTATTCTCTTTAACATACGGTTCGGAATACTGCAGATATTTCTTCATGAAGTGCGAATTACTTTGACCATATGCCACCAGTGCTATGTTCAGGCATTGCTTAACAATCGTAGTATTTATCATATCTAGGATTTCATTTTCTCCATCATTTGACGTATCATTTTCGAGCTGTTGTTTCATTAACCCAAAGAAGTATAATCTGTAAGCGCTGTGCTTGTCCCACAACAGTAAATTATCCTGATTCGCTGGCCCACTATTGTTCCAAAAAGTAAGCATACCTTGTACATTTGGAGCAAATTTATTTTTGTCTTGAATTCCTTTCAAGTAGATTTTTATATCATTTAATCCACGTAATTTTATGTACTTGTTGATTTTTTGCTCGTAATAGAGAGGATTCAAGTGCTTCCATTCCTGTCGAATTTTTTCTAAACCACTCATTAAGCAATTCTCGGAAAATTCTGGGTTTTGATCGACATAAAATATCGCTAGTTCTTCACCGTAAAGCTCTTTCAGTTGAGTCAATTTATCTTTAGTGTTAACCCAGTTGTCGAGAACTTTTGGGAATTCATTGCCATAATCATTCTGTACCATTCCATGAATCTCTGCTTGTAACGCCCAAGAAGCCATCCAGTTTTCATTCATTGGTTTCTGCCAGAGCGCATTAAAGTCCTCTTTCAATTCTGTTTTTACGCGTTGATGAATTTGTTTCCAATTGGAAAGATGCGCCAGACAAATGAATAACGATTCGTGACAATAATCTTTAACCAGACCTTCATGTATTTCGTAAGCCTTTTCGTAGGCAACTTTCGCCAGGCTCCATTTACTAGCAGCTTGTGTAAAAGATGCTTCCTGAAATAATAATCGGGAAATAAATATTGAAGCGAGTGTAACAACATATTTTTAAGTATTTACAGTAAAGGATTTTTTAGTTCACTGACTCCAGATCTGAAGTCGAGATATAGAACTTCGAAATAGTGGGTGTTATATTATAGTATCAAAATTGTTAAAAGTAGACTATTCTGCATCAAAATTGGTATCCGAACGTTTTTGGGGTTGCTAAATTCAAATCCAAATTGAAAACATTACCAAGTTCACAATGATAGACACCAAAAACCGCGAGTAGCAATTTTCAGTAGCTATTGTGGAACTTGGAATAACCATTCGTTCAGATATTATGCATTATTCAATATCAAGGAGATCAGCAGTATGAAGCGGCAGTCTCACGCTGTTGTGTTGATCGCTTACCCATGACGGGGCAACTGCTTATTGAGTTATCATAGCAACGCTGCTGACAATAGTGGTTATTTCTAACCATTACTGGTAAATACAGTCAAGTGAGGGATTGTCGAGTTACAGTTTCTTGAAGGCAAACAACTAACCAAAGCATGAACAAATTCGTTCATAGGCGCACCTAATTTGAAGTAATGAATTGACTTTTTTGTATAATTTTATATTAAATAATGATTATAAATATCCTGTTTTCGATATCATTTCATTTTCTGGTTTCAAAATATACCTAATCTTTGTAAAACATGGAAATTAACTTATTTTGCCTTAAATTAACTTGATATTTGCCGATCTCTTCTACAGTGAATAATTCACAACTTCTGAACGAGTAGTTAAACCCAACTTTGCAACAGCCTAAAACTCTTGTTCACGTGTGAGATGGTCAGAGTCAGACGTTAGTAGAGTTGACAGGAAAAAGCCTATATACCTCTACAATGTAGCAAATGAATTAAAAAATTTATAGTACCTGTAATTCTTTTCCGAATTTCTCGCATCCGAAGATACTCTGTACAATATCAAAATCATTCATAGATTTATAAATATTTGCCAATTGCAACCAATCATTTTCATCATCGTATTTTTGAGTCTCATATTTAGATCGTTTGGGTGGGGGATCGCACTGATCAGTTGCATAATCAAGAATCATCTGTTCTTCTAATAGAAGAGCTCCCAAAGACAACAATCCGCAGGATTTCGACACTTTTGCAATGACATTAGAACTGATATGAATTTCATGCGAGATGAGAATTATTTCTAACACAGTAGCAATAAGAGGCTTAAAGCCATTTGTTTTATCCAATATGAATTTCAGACTTGTAGACAATTTTTGGAGAAATTCTTTCTTATGATTCGGCGACATTTCTTTTAACATTGAGGAAAACATTGCCACTGTCAGATCTCTGGCAATAACTTGGTCATTCTTTACTAATTCTTGTAACGGTTCAATTAAATTAGAATGCGTAATCTCCGTATCTGGGAAGTCTCCGTTCCTATATTTTCTGAAATATGAATAATACCAGAATCAATATCTTTCCTGTCATGAATAATTGAATGAACATTTTATTACAAACGTGACTCTTGGCTTTGTTTCGGAAACTCTGGTGTCATTATGTTTTGATATTATTAAATTGGGGAAAATTTCTCCTATCACAATACAAGTACGAATGACAACACATTACTTCCTTACCTGTAAATCTTAATGCTATTTCTTTGGCGGTCAACTTCCTCCTTCAGAATTTTGTCTCTGCGCAGATTTATTGAGATTTGCTTTTGTCTCATGTTGTTTTGAAGATCAGCGGTATTTTGTAAAATCCTCTTAGACTTTTTATTCTTGGACGGTTGTGGTATTTTTTCAATACTCACAGTTGGAAAATTAAATTCATTCGCAGCTACATGAGCATTTTGTAAGGAAGTCTGGTCTCCTGATAAAGTTTGCTTGAACTGTAGGGTTTGCGAAGCCCGCAAAAATAGACTTTGATTTGAGGATTGATTAAAGCGAGCAAACGTCGGGTTTGATTTTGAATAATATTGGCTCATTTCGGTAGCAAGAGAAGATGTAAATAGTGGGGCTACCAATCCAGTATGCTTCGATCGCCACAGTATTGCGACTTGATAATCTTCAAACTTGCAGTTACTTAAAGGCTCAAACAATTTCTTTTTAAATTCAGGATCCTTGCTGACCAGATGCAACATCATCAATGGTAAAATTGGTAGATAGCTTGATTCTAGATCACTATCATACATATCGAAAATCTCCAATATCCTCTCGATAGATTTGTCAGTTAAACTTGCATCCTCTGTCCAAAAATGTAACAGTTTCTTTTGTAAAGATTCATTTGTATCAAGTAGACCCAACAATAGAATGTGTTTGCTTAAATCTTTCAATTTATCCACAGCTATATTATCTTCAATGTTGTCATTGTACTTTCTGTATACAGCTATAAAAATATCCATAACTTTTTCTCTCTGTGTTACAGAACTATCTTTTGAATATGGTCTTATTAATAAAGCCAATGGTAAGTAATCTGATGGCTCTAAGATATCCAATAATTTTTCGATTATTTTCAAAGCCACATATTGACATGTTGATATCTTGTTTATGAATATATCTTTAAATTTTATAAATCCCAACTCAACGGTGATTTCTTTATCTGTGAAGTTTGGCAACGCAGATAAAAATAATTCCAAACATTTTTCTTTGTTGGAATTGTCTATTTTAAAAAAGTTGGATGTCAATTGATTGAAACAGTTGTTACCGATATTTGGATAGAATCTATGTATTTCATGGATACATCTTATATATTTGTTGTGATTTTTGTGTGCTTTATCAATGACTGATGTTTGGATGTTCTTAATAATCGATTCTATTCCTTCCTGATCGTTCTTTGATTTTAAAAAATCAAGAATTAGCCCAAATGAATGACAAACGTGCGAAACAATTTCTTCATCTGGGTTATCAAATAATTCTACTAAGTATTCCAAGACTTCATGTTTTGATACTAACGACTCTTGCTTGTTGTTCAACAGAAAACTAAGAATCATTCGGACGATAAATTTTGGCGATGCATTTCTAATGTTAAGAATTCCTGCAGGTACTTCCAAACAAGATTGCCACGCTTCGACTAGCATATTGATAATTTCTACGTTGTACTTGTAAATGTGTCTTTGATGACTATCAGCATTTTTCATCAACATTTCCAATGAATCCTGAGCCAATTGTTTGTCCGTATTTTGAGAGGGAACTGTAATGTTATGCCAATCTATCAGCATAATTAGGATATCTTTGATCACGTAATTCAAGTGACGAGAATTCTTGAAAAGCAACTTTAGAAATTTCAATATCGGAGTGAGAAAAAATTTTCCGTAAGGTTTGAAAACTTCTTGCATATTTACAATGACTTTTATCATGAATAATTTTACGTTGTAAATCATCGTCATATTTAAAGATGAATGGAAACATTGCATCCATTTAGGCATAGTCAAATTTTCACCGGGGTTTGGCAAATTGAATATATTTGTCGACACCATATGGGTAATAATTCCACAAATAGAAGCCATACATTCGTGATTATTAAGATCATCAGATTCAAATGTCAAAGATATCATTTCTTGATTGCAAATATTTTCTGTAATTGAATCAGGTCTCAGATTAGATTCGTACAAATCAAAACAAGTCAAATCCTCGTTTAATGTTGACGCAGCAAGGCTGTAACTCTTTATATACGAATAACTCTGAGCTGGCTTCAAGTTAGACTGTTTTCTTATGTTTATTAACTTCTTATATTCTTTGGGTATTTGTTTGAAATCTTGTTGAAACTCGTAACTCCTATCAGAATCAATAATATTCTCCCATACAAGTTGACCTTTAGATCTGCTTTCCAAGAATGGCATAACGTAGAAGTGCTCTTCATGTTTCAAACTTACGATGGCTATTGAACAGTTATATGCCGCACAATGCATGAGGCGTATTAGTTCGCTCGGTTCAGTGTCATGAAGCTTTAATTTTCTAACACCTAGAACGTTATTAGTTAATGCCTGGAATAGTTCTTTCCCGGTTTCTATTGTTACGATAGAATTTTTCACAATTGCACTATTGGCGCTAGTTAGCTTTTCCAACGGGACTTTGGCGAACATAATTTCAAGCAAATTATAACAACCAATTTTAGATACTATTAAATTCTTCAGACCAGACCCATTCCCAAAGACTTCTTGCGATACGGTCTCATAAATTTCTTTTATATTGTTTTCAAAAAAGATTTCAATTACGTTCACGTTACAGAAATGCATACACTTAAGAAGTAACTTGTTCAATATCTCCAATCTTGCTTTGAAATTTTCTGTAGTCATAAAATATTTGTATAAAATTTTCAGAGACTCTTGCGAATCATTAGATGATATTTTTTCAAAGTAGGCAGTCAAGTATACAGTTGAACTATCGTCCCAAAGATATTCAATACTGCCAATGGTGAGGTGTATCACGGAATCGAATAGAGCGACGGATTTCAAAGTTGGTAAATGGCGTGCCAACGTTTGGAAAGATGCAATTATGTTCGAATGTTCAAGACTACCTTTGTCAAGATTGCTCATGTTTGTTGGATAGTAATCAGTTTTCAATTTGTGCAAACAATTTGTCAATTCAGTTTTTTTATGCTCAGTCTCATCTATAATGCAAGGCAAAAAGTTGTTAAGCATTCGTGTTTTGTATTCCAAATCCAAATAGCCCGAAAGCCCTTGCATTATCCACGAATATAATTCATTTTGTTCTCGACAAATCTCAGATGGATTTTTGGAAACTTGTACTAACAGGGAGTACAAGCTTATCACTTTTTCTTTCCTCTTCTCGAGCCCGTTTATCATATTACGAAACGTAGAGAATCTGTTGATGAATTCATTTTCCAACTTTGGGAGCAGTTCTTCAAAGCTTCTCTTATTTCTTTTAACATACTTCAGTAGATCTTCCAGTATTGATACCACAACGTCAAACTTCTCTTTCAATGAAGAATCGGACAGTAATGTATCCATACTTTTACTCAAGTGTTTCAGTAGATTTTTAAAAATTGGAATTCGGAAGAGATTCATAAAGTACTCCCCGTGAAATATGCTCGTCAAATTCTTATGACTTAATTCAGTTTTTGAATCGACGATATAGACCAAAGTGGTTATCGTCTTAGGCTGGAATGAAATAAGAAAATTACAAAGTGACATTATTAAAGCCAAAACGTTAGTTCTGGTCTTGGCATTAGAGCAACTCTAAATTTGTGGCTGCTTCCCAATCACGCATAAAGAAATCATGTATTTGAATTTATTCAATTCAAGATACATTTACGAACACGTGATTCTTGATTGGAAAAAAAAAAAAAAAACCCTCGACTGCGGTCGCAAAATTTCATGCATAACATTACGTAAATTCTAGAAAGCCATTAATTCTTCTTTTATATCTGAACAGAAACATCAGTGACACATTCAGCTGAAGCAAAATGTAGATCTAAAAAATTCGTGGTAATGTAAAGCAGGGAGCGTTTAATGCCTTCAATTAATAGAAAACTAGATTGGCATGTAAGGTACATAGGTGCGAGACCCTAATAGTTGATAGCATATTCATTACGTACTTCACACTTGAGGTATAATAATTCCAATAAGTCTTCCAAGTATTCCTTTTCGCTTGATTCCAAATTAATACAGACCAATTTATCATATTGTTCTTTTTTCAGTAAGTTGAAAATTTGTATTACTTTATTGGCTGAGTCATCATCGGTAAGAGGTCTCTGAAATCATTTATTACTGACCATGATTACGAATAACGAATGTACAAATTCCTCATGTGATATTTGTGAATTCAGATGTTACTCCAATGATGGCAGAGTGAAATTTCCGCCATCCCAAGATCTCTAAAACTTGTTACATTGTTGAGGAAGCATATGCATATTGGAAATATTTTTTATCCAATCACCGGTACGCTTTGAAGAAATATTATATTGGTTCAGCTTTCAAAGCTAATTATTCGGATTTTTAGATACAATTAGAAATGATTTTAGATTTTGTAGACTTCGGCTTAAATAAATCGATTTCGCTGAAAAAATAGTGGCAGTCTGTACAGGTCGTATCGTTCACCCAAAGTTTTTGAAATTTGGCAGAAATATTCTACAATGATGTGACTTTATGCCTTTTCAAGTTAAACCAGAATAGTGAGTACAAACTTCTGACAAAAACAAGTCTTTTCCACACAAGCTTCGCCACACCCGTCACACAGTTACATATTGAAACATATGAGTTTTCTCTATCCAATTTCACGAGCAAAAAATCTGTTGGTATTTTTCGGAACTATGCAAAAGTGGAAGAAAAAGGATTAGAATTTGTTTGTTTTAATTCCTATGTTGACTCGCTTAAGCGGTACATTGATATTTTTTGGAGTCAAGTTTTCCCAATCGATTTTATTGAACATACCTTCAAAATATATCAAATTATTAGCAATATATCTTCTGATATTGACCAGCAGGCCAGCCAAATGTCACTCGGCCATTTTCATTAGATTAATATATTTTTACTCAGAATAAATTTAATACACACCTCATATAATTTTCCGTGTTCATCGAACGTTTCCAACATAATTAATCCTTTCAAATAATTTTTCAACGTAATGCTCATATCATTGTTAAATATTTGATCTAAATCCGAAAAATCTTCATATTTACTTTCAACTTCCTTTACAATTGACACTCTTAATTGTAAAATATGCTTATTCTCCAATTTCCAAATGAGGCTATCTAAAAGTTGTTGTAAACTTGTAGGGAGAGATTCCATTATTTCTATATTTTGAAAATCAAAACCAAGTACTTCTGGTTTGAAAATCGATGTTGATATCAGTGAATATAGTTCATCGTTCCACAAGAATGTCGGTATATAGAGAAATAAGTTTCTATCACCCTGAGTTTCCTGAAAATATTCATATATATACCTATATACATATGTATATATATATTTTTCTCATTTGGTTTACATTTCAATCCATAACTAACAGTAGTAATCATGAAATTTATTAACCATGACAATCGAGACTTTTTGTGGATAAGAATAGCTAACAGCATGGTAAATGACTCACTATTTTGTTGAGAAGTATCTTTATGAAGTCAAATATCTTCAAAATAATTTCGCATTTTAATACGCGTAGAGTTTGATACTGGTGTGTGAATTCCGGCAGACTGTCAATTTCCTCTTTTTTCACGTTGATGAGATAAATAAAATTTATGACGCAATTGAAAATCATATCTTTGTTAGCATTTTTGTCCGTAAATAATAAGTCCAAGCTTACTATATCTTCTTTAAGAATCCAAATATAGCAATCCAAAGTCCTTAAGATTGGTTTCATAGTTTCTACAGATAAAGTCTCTATCTTCGGTCTTAAATCTTTTAATATGATTTGGTTCAAGCCTCGAATACTATAGCTTTTCACATAATCTGCAAACACTTGTTGAACCGAGCCAAATACAGGCACTAGTTTAGATATACGACCAAGAAACTCCATACTTTTAGATCTGCAATTCAGATCCAAAGATCCACATTGCACTAAAAGCCAATCTATGGCATCTTTGAGCAACGTCCCTTTGAATTCCTCCGGTTTTCTACGCTCCGAACTCTCTTTGTTCAAAAGTTCGTATCTATTATCAATTACCCCTTCAACATGCTTGAGGGACTTGAAGATCTGTGTGCTGTTACATCCATCCAAGCTTTTTATAAAACAAAACACTAGTTCCAACCAATATATATCAATTATTATCTTGTTTTCACTCAATATTGTGGAAAGGTAGTTGAATGCGATGGCAGCGCCAATTCGCTTTTGCACAGAAGGATGCAATGCAAAATTTGTTATTTTGCTTATGATCGCAGCTATATTTGTTGATGGTGTTTGTAATTCTGCATCCGTCGATTGTTTTATTGACCATTTAACAAATTCGGCTAAACATACGCCACAAAAGTCGCTCAGAGCGACGTTTGACTCATAGGTTAACAAATCAAAGAGTACATCAATTAAATAATCAGTCTCCGACGATCCTAACATCATTTTTGAGCTATACCAATGAGTGAGCTGTATCATTAAGGGGTAAATCAATTGTTGTATGACTTGGTCAGAGTCTGATCCAAGCCTTAATACGGCTGGGCAGATCTTTCTGAAGACAGGTAATAGGCGGTCAGGATTGGATGACAAAAACTGCATTGTTCTTCCGAGCATTATAATAATAATTGAATGTAAGACTTCACATGCTACAACTCTCGTACGTCTGTCTGTGGAGTCTAATGCTAGTTCGATAGTTCTTAGCAGAATTGTATCCAGATAAATATCTGGTTTGATGTCGTTATACAATAAAGTGTATTTCAGTAAATTGGTATTATCTTCAAGAGCTCCGTTACTATTAGTTCGTTCAGCTGCTAAGCTGGACGTTACTTCTGAATCCAAAGAGCCAAAAAATAATAAAATTCTTCTCTGATATTCTTGAAGCGTTTTTTCATGGTCTGTGAGGACTATATGTTTAATGACTTTTCTTTCGTTAAAAAGGATTTCTGGTGTTAAGTCTATAGTACTTTCGTTGCTTTGCAAAAATGATTCCAAACTCGGAACCACCGAAATTAATAAATTTTTTCTACATTCCCCTCTTATGGTATTTGTCCATTTTTCTAACGTGCTTAACGCAGACTGAGCAATGCTGAAATTACTCTGTCCGAGAGAAAATGCTGTCTTGAAAGCAGGAACCAAACGATCAAACATCTTTTCAGCCATAACAATTGGCATTTCAAATATCATATTGAAACAAGAGCTTTGCAATTCTCCAGAAAAACTGGTTAATCTATCGACAGTATCTGATAAATATTTTGATACAAGTCGAGATGTTTCGTCGGATAACTTGTGTTCGCCTGAATCTAACGACGAACTGTATAACTTTAGAACAGCGTTTACAAGTTTGTAAAATCCTGATATTGAAGGATTTTTATTTGATTTTCTAATTATTTCACGAAAGAACCAATTCGTCTTTGATTCCATCAAATCTGGTTCTATTTTTTCCAGTATAGCAACAAATAAGTCGACCAAATTTATGAATACTCGAAAATCTGTATCGTTTACAGCAATAGGTATATCAATGGCTTCAATTTCGCTTGAGTTTTCGACAGTTTTAATATCTAAATTTAATTTCTTGATAAGCCGAACACACGTCTCGATCATATTATCGAATATTTCTGTTGAGATTGTGAAGCTGCCGGTACTACTCTCCATTTTATTTCGACAAAGCAACGTTTGCCATAACGGTAGATAGTTTTTGTAGCATACTGGACGTTCGTTTAAGTTTTCCATTTCACATTCCCTCTCTGCGTCAACGAATATCATATGCGAACAGCTCCATATGATTCCTTCGTATACTAGAAAATAATCATTACACAATTGGCGTTACTTCTGTGCAAATGCAGAATATTTTTTGTAAAAATGTAGCGGAAGTACCGCAATGTATGCTCAGAAACACACGTATTTTTTTTTTTTTTTTTTTAGTAACAGAAAGGATCGTGAATGAACAATTTTGAAACATTCAGTCGTATGTCTATCATTAGATTATCAAATAGACAACATTGCAAAAATTCATATTGAAATACAGGCAAAATCAAGCAGTGTTTTGATACGTAAAGATACTCATTTTCCACATCAAATGTAGCCAACTTACCTAATTTCTCAATAAATTCTCCATATGAGCGTCTACAGGCTTGCCTGATATTATAAATCGTTTTCATCAATGAAATCACAGCGGATGAATGGCTAGTGAAAGGTAACTCAGGAAATCGTTTAATCAAGATCAAAGATAGCGCAGACAGTGATGTAAGTTGATCAGATGAGACCTCACTCATATGTAGCAATATTTCTGATAATGCAACTTGGTAGTATGTGACATTTTCTAATGAACCATTATTCATATCGTTGTTACTGTGAATTAAATATCATTGTTTATTTTCTTATTACAATTCGAAATTTGCTTTTGACTCTTATAAGATACGATGTATTTATACTTGGACATTCAATCTTTCAATACTTAATTTCCTCCCTCATATATTTGAGTTATATTTTTAATACTGAGCAAATTATATTCGAACATTAGGTGATTTGTATTTAAAAATTTCTGTTAAACTTTAAATAATTTCACAGCGCACTTACTTTGCATAAAGAGCAGTTGTTCTTCGTGCAATTAGTGAAAACATGTGTATAACATCATCTTCAGTCATATAATTTTTGCAAGCACCTGCCATGTGACCAAAACCACATATGCTCAATTGTAAGGTGACCAACTCCACGTTGTCGTTTTGAAAATTTCTTTCAAAATGTCGCATCAAGCGCTGCAAATTGATAGTACAAAAATATTTGATAACATGGAATGAGAATATTTGGAGCAAGTCGCAAAAGCGTGTTATGATGTCAATTTTTATACAACGAATACCTAATAATTTTTTTTTGAGCTATGAGATATAGGCGTACAGAAAATCTAAAAAATTTAGAGATTATAACAGAAAACATAAGATAAAAGTTTTACTTTTATTGAGACAGTGTTGTTCTGATATGAAACAATATGAATTGGAATTATATGAGTAGAAATCAATTAGTTTCATGTTGTCTTTTTTATTTTTTTATTTTTAATAAAACTGGTGTTGTCTAAATGGGGTATTCCAAAAACTTGAGTTAGAGAAAGCGGATTAGTTGTGATTCAAAGTTTTCTTTTCTTCCTCAAATGTTCATCACTTGTTGGGTAAGAAAAAACTTGAAGATATAATACTTATGGTTATAGTGAACGATTCTTACTATTGGCGATTATGAATTTGGTATGTTTCATACCTCAAATATTTGTCGGCCACTTTCAGTATTTCTACTTTTCAATATGACACCCATTTGCTCGTAGTAAACAGACAAAGCATTGAATGCAACAACTCCATTCTCACCTTTTAACTTTGTCCATTTCAATAGAGTGTTGTGCCAGTAGATAGCATCATTATGAACATATTCAATGAATGCAGACATACGTTTTCCAAGTAGCGCAATGGCTGCTGCAATACCAAAGTAGATATCATTCGCAACTTTCGATCAACAATGGAATTACTAATATACATTTAATTTGCGACACATGTTACATGTTACAATTGGTATCATATACTAACCTCGGCTGACGAATTTAAATTTTTGTTCAATGTTAATGTTACTTAGTTCTTTGATGAAATGGTATAATTTTTTATAATACTCGGATATTTTTGGAGATTCTTGCGCAGAAAAATTTGGCAACAAGTTATTGATGACTTCAAGGTAAACTGCCATATCACTTGGTTGTGAACCAGGTTTTGATTTGGAATGCTGAAATTTTGGCGAATACAAGAGTTAAATAAAAGATTATCATTCACGAACACGTAAATTATGTATCATTTGTATCCGATAGAAAATACACTACTTACAAGCTGTTCAAAATCGTTCATTACTCTCTCAAAAATTGCGTTATAGTGTATCGACGATATAGCCTCCGGGTGATGTTTAGCTATAGATCCCAAAGTTTTGAAGAACTTAGCTCTCTCTGAACATCAAACACCTTATATTTATTCAATGCATATCATTTTGGGTGGCATAACTACTAAACTGCTTAAATGAGACCTCGTTTGTTTACGTACCAATATCAGTACACAGGTGAAATTTCTTAACAAACGCTTGCACTGTTTCATTTAATCCCAACTCATGGCTTGGGCACATCTTGACAAGGCTTTCGAAACATTCAACTGCAGCTGTTTTAATTGATTGTGAAGACTTTGTGATAATTGCAGATTGGCAAACTTTCTACAAAAATTAACGCGAGTTAATTCAATTAGTTAACTTATATAATTACGGATACCCATCTCTAAATTTTCAGTTTTCAAGCCAGTTTTTGCTGAGATACAATTCATAAATCAACGCCAATTTCTCTCATGAAATTTCACTTGTTCATAGTGTAGGTATTATATGAGATACATGAGATGAAAACGTGAAGTGGGCCCCTTTTTTAGTTAGATTTTTTCAATGATACGCTAATTTTATGGTGTCTTCAAGGATCCCAAGAGAAATGTTTGGAGCACTTGACAAATTTGTATATTCGAATAATTCTGTCGTAGTAGAACGGGGAAGATCAAATTATTTAATACATGTGTTCAACAGAATTTTTTCCGGACTTTCACGTGAAAAAATCCAGGTTATTCGGAACAGAACCCATGAAGATTAAAGAGAAAAATCCAACTGAAAAAGCATGTAGTTTCTTCGTATCGCATTCCGATTCTATGCAGTTAATGGTGTATACATGCTTGCTTATAGGTAGCTAGGGAAACTTTCAATCTACTCTAAGGTTTTCAAATAAAATTGATTGCCAGTAGTCTTTATATTCTGAAGTTAAAATCATAGATTCGACTGCATTGAATTTTTGAATAAATTATTATAAATAAGATAGTTCAAATTAGTTAAATGTGGTCGTTCACAGAATCGATGGACACCAATAACCACAGTTTGAAGAGCTGTTAGTAGAGTAAACCTGATATTTATTGAAAGGTTTAAAAATTGTATATCTGAAAACTCATTTTTGTGAAGCCTTTTCAGAAAATTCTATTGCTTAGCAGCTTTGATTCTGTACTTCTAAGTATACACATTACTGGAAAATATGATTACTGTATCAGTACATCACACAATCGCAAGATACAATAGTCATGGGAGAACCCGAAACCTTTTTCCTCGTTTTTGCAATTGTAGTAAAAAGTAAGTTGCACAATAGCAGACCATAATTCATATAAAACATAATTCTATGGACTAGTACAACAAGCTACTATTAGCTTGAAAAATCAGCGCGTCTGAATTCGAAGATCAATAGTTGAGTAGGAAAAATTCGTGGGGCATGCAGCAGAGAAGAGCTTTTTGAATGCCAGCATCTTCTGCGGTCCTCGAAAAAATTCTAGGGTAGGGGTTGGGGAACATAGGTTAACAAGTGCACATTTTGTATGTTGCATAGCTCAACTTGAAGAAAAAGTTTGAAGCAAATCTTACAAAATTCTTGGAATCGTGTCAGTACTGTTTAAGGTATCCAGCAAAATTTACCCATCAAAAGTCAGGAACTGAGGACTACAAGTCTGAACGTTTCATGGTGACCATTTCAATAGTTTCTGTTCATAGATAAAGAAAATTAAACGAAGGAAAATAGTCTCATTGAAAAAAAACACAATGTTTTGTTAGAGTTGCAGGATATTTGCACATTATTGTAGGGATCATGTATCCCCCAGGATACCTTTAGGATTTCGTGGATCAGTGAACATTCTGTTCATGATACTTTGGGACTGAATGTCCCATGATTTTTTCTGACGAATTATCGATATTCGAACTTGGTCCAATTTTCCAACTCCATAATAGAAAACGTTGTTCAGAAATGATACAGTGATTGATTAGATCCCTGCTTTTAATACATACCTTTATTCCAATACTGTATTGATCGAGTAACCAATAGAATTGTTGTACCATAAAATCCAACAGTTTGAACCCTTCAATAATAGAGCTTTCCATATTTTTGTCAGGAGTATCCGCAAGGAAACGTAACAATCCTGTTTTATCACTGAGAAAAACCGACAGTACCAAGCCTGGAATCATCAAAGGTGCATTACACTCATGTTGAGCCAATACAAATGTTAGTTGTAAGCTACTAAGATTTCTAACAGGAATGCGATAGTTTTATCGAACACCTGACGAAAAGATTCTTATGCAAAATGAGATGTTAGCAGAACATGCTCTAACCACTACGCTAAATTACTGATTAGATTTTCATCAACTTCGACTGCTTATGTAGAGCTTCGTGAATGTCTTGATAATATTACTATTTCAATACAACACAGTTTATGGTAAGAATATTTGATCATCAGTTAAATTGCAAGTGTAAAAGCTGTCATGAAAATTTAAAAGCATGCATAATAAAACACAATCAGCAGTATAAGATTACATTGAGAGTTTAGAAAAGGTTTGCATGTAAAATAAGTATGCAATATATCACCCGCAAATGTTGCAAACCAAGGTACAGAAAAATTGCGCAATCAATAGATATATACTGGCATTGAAAAGCATGGAAATGCATTACAAAGCATAAGACTGAAAAGGCAGGATTCGTTTATACGAATGTCCGATCTTTAATAAAAAAAACATCACAAGTGTAGAACCGGTTTGCAGAGTCATAGAAATGCATTCATTTGCATTGAAAGCATAGACATGCATAAACTTCAGATAGAAAGAAAAAAAAAACACTTTTTTCATATAGAGAACAATGTATTTTTCTAACTATTTATTTTTCAATGAACTTGTTCGAATCTATGCATATCTAAATGTGAATTACGTGCACAGAATTTGCATAGTTTTACAAAACAGAGGCCTATATAGACTATTATAGAATCTGTTCCACTGGCCATATGTAGATTATCGTATAGTATGGGACTTTATTCATTTACACCATAATGACATAAGTATTACTTCCATCCTTATACATAAAAAATTACTTAAACATTACATGACTAATTAATATGAAATGTAGCTTCATTCAAGAACAGCTACATCAAAATTATTACAATTATCTATCAATAGTTATATATCAACAATTAAAATAAAGATCTACTTTGTAAAACTTGATCATTATCGAAACCAATTAATATTTGCATGCAACCTTCTACAGTGTAAGAACCATTCAAAGAATTTGGACTTGTGACAAAAGGTCACAGCTCTGAAGTAATTTAGTTACAAACATTGTAGGTATTTCAGGGAGTTGATGTTAATAACATAAGTTAACAGGTCAAAGGGATAATTAATGAATTAATCAAAATATTAATTGATAATCAAATATTTCCAATAAGTCATTGTAGTTAGGGTCTAAAAAGTATTGATCACAGGGATCATTAATTGCTGGGTTCTGTATGCTCACCAATTTCATTTGTTGATAGATTTTGAAAATAGGATGGTCCATTTTTCAAAATTTCCGTGAGATCACTGTTGTTTCTTTGTTTTGTCCATTTTTGGAACAGTTCGACGAAACCGTCGAATGATTCCATGATCACTTTTGTTCTTACCAGTGTTTAAACATTTGAAAGGGACACACGTAATTATTTGCCATGTCGAGACCATTCCAGGGTGCTATCCTGCCCAGATATTTTTTCGTTTTCTCTATTGACTTTAATAGTGATATTTTTTAATATCTTCATAGTTTTTGAAAATGAAAAGTTCAGGTATAGTTCAAAACTGATCTCGAGATTTGGCCCTGCTGAGGGATCGTTTTTTATAATCAATACATATATTATGTGGTCAACTTCAAAGATGTAGTACTCATTAATTTATGTATTTTTGGTTTTGAGGAAGTAAAGAAAAAAAAAAAGAAACTGAACTGGATTTTAGAAATGAGGACTTCAAAGTTCAAAGGAGAAGAATAAAAATAGAACACTATCATTCATTTGGCAAGGAATAATTATTTTTAAGAATGAAAAGTGAGATATGTTTGGCGGATTTCACCAACTATTTTCATCTGGAATACCTTCTAGAATTGGCTTTTGTAACTCGAAATAGAACTGTCGTGAACTGAAAAATTTGATGATTACACTCAAATTAATATCTGTAAATTGTATAGTTTAAAAAAATTAATATTAACGGTTGTTCAGCTTTATTCGGTCAATCACAAGTTAAATTTGCTTATCAACACAAACTTCACGTTCAAATATTATGTATGAGAAGTGTCAAAAACAAAAAAAAAAAAATCATCAATTAGTATACACGAAAAGTAATCGTCACAGATGGTCACAGATGTATAAAGTAACTATAAATTCACAAATAAACAGCACGCGTACGGGTTGATATCATTCATCAATACGTCGCCGAGGATTTCCACATTTTAGACACATTTGAAACAGAGAGCGTGGGATTTTACTATGATACTAAGGTTCGCCTCTGAGAAGGTAATTAATTTTTGACAATGAATAATGATGTCAACACATTATTTGAACACAGTAAACAATCATAATTCAGGAAACGAGATCGTGATAGTATAATCTGACCAGTCGAGACGTGTTTATGCCTGCCAATGAGTGCGTTGAGTGGCCTACAGGCAGGCAGTTGAAACACGTTGAAACTTGCAGCGTTGACAATAATACGCAGGTACCGTTGACTGAATAATATAAAGACAGCTCACCTTGGGTTAATTTGTGAGCCGACCATGCGGGCTTGAAGTGCGCTTGGCGTAGCAAACGGTATCTGTAACATCTACTACAATTCACAGTTTCGCGTATCCTGCGATCTGACTCCGGGGGTAAGTGTAGGTTGATAGTTATAGGGATCTGATATACATGCAATCGCACTGCAGTTTTTTCCTACTTTATCGACCATGTCGACGAAGTGCATATTGCAGCTCTGATTGATTCGGAAAATGTTTTCATCGTACGAGATGCATACATTTACAGTCCCATTATTATTAAATATTAGAATTTTCTCAGAAAAATTCGCCAAGTTTGAACCTCCTAGGACTTACCGTTCGCGAGAAATGCCACATCCAAGTTTATATTTGTTTCGACCTTCTTGAGGTTTCAATTAGTTTTTTTCAAATATTCTATAAACTCAGTTTAGAGCATGTAAGGCTCACGGTATCATGTTTTAAACAATCCGAAACTCCTACAATTAATGAAAAATGTTGAACGATTTCATTTGCAGAAGTTTTTGAATGCTTAAAACACGATACCGTGAGCGTCTACATGTTCCAAACTGCAGAGTTTATAGAATATTTGAAAAATAAATTTCCGATTCTTGATAAAATTTTCTAATTCTCGGATGGCGCACCTCAACAATTTAAAAACACGAAGGCATTCATAAATTTGCCGCATCACGAGATAGATTTTGGCGTTTAGGCGGAGTAGCACTTCTTCGCCACGGTTCATGGTAAAGGCCCTTTTTTATTTTGATCCTTAGGCTTATCTCCGTGAGGAATGTAGCCAATGGGAAAGGCCCTTGTGATGGTCTTGGGGGGACAGTGATGCGACTGGCAAAACGAGTCAGCCTTCAAATGGGTACAAGGCAACATATTTTGGATCCTCAAGATTTATTCGAATGGACATGTAGGAGCTTATCGAATATTCCTTTTGTATTTTTTGATATCAGCGCACAGCGTCAGACATTTCTTGATAAGTGATTTGTAAAAGCTACTACGGCTAAAGGAACTCAATGCTTCCATTACGTAGCCCGGGTTCTTCGACTGGTTTTTAAGACTTACTCTAACAGTGCACAATTCAAAGAAAATATTCCGTTGAATTCCAAAAAAGAGTATTATTAACAGACCTTCAGCAATTGAACGTAGCTCACGTGAGATCCTATGGCCGTCCCACTCTGAAAATTTGAGTTTCTTAAAAACTCTCAAAAGTAACATAAATTTTGGTGGCGTATGAAAAAAAAAACGTATAGGCCGAGGAAGGGAGAAATCTTGAAGAAAGCCTAAAGATCCCTTACAGACTGCTTGGCCTGCACATTCGTTAATTTATTCCTTACGAATCGGGTTGGTCCTCAGTCTGGGAAGTATATGCCGAAGAAGGGAAAAATCCTGAAGAAAGCCTAAAGATCCTTTACAGGCCGCTTACCCTGCACATTCGTTGATCCATTCCTTAGGAATCGGGTTGGTTATCAGTCTGGGAAGTATGGGCCGAAGAAGGGAGAAATCCTGAAGAAAGCCTAAAGATCCCTTACAGACTGCTTGGCCTGCATATTCGTACGATTTCCTATTATTATTACCAAATACCACTAATGCCTAAACGATCGTCAGTGATTAAAGGCGGAATAAATAGAGAGTGTAAAAAACTTAGATTAGCGACAACAGCGGAACTAAAACTTAATAAAATCCTCAACCAGTTTGAGGATATATCAGTGACACCTAATCAATTGATTCAGCCCACAAGAGAGGCATTCGTTAGACTGCCAAAACCTCGACCAGATAGTTCACCAGAGTCATCGACTACGGAACCTGTGCAAAATCTTCAAGACCCAAATCCAAATCCACAGGAGCAGCCTGAATCTACATGTCCTGTCATACCTGATACCCGATCCCCTGATTCTAAAATTCATCCCCAATTACTCTTCTCTGGACTCAAATCCTCCTCCTCCGTATTCACAAAACCCCTTTGAATCCATGTATCTACCAACTCAATCTCCCACCCCATACAGTATCCTAACTGATACTCCTACTTTATATTCCCTACCTCCCTACCTCCCCAACAACCCGCTACGCCCTTTATAACGTTTGATCACGTCTCTCCTCTTATCGTCGCAAAGGAGGAACCGCTTAAATCGCTATCGATCCTCAATTCACTCGAGCCATCGTCGGTACTCTCTTCCTACGTATTACTACAATTGGAAGACCTTAATCTGTGGGAACACTAACTAGGGTTACCATCCAGAGATAACACCAGCTTACAAGCTAAGAGTGAAACACGTCAGATTACTACACTCCCTACCTTACCGCTAGTTTTTCTCGATAAGGAACCTTTCTCCGACACTCGCCGTATGTGTGTATATATGATACATGTGTATTTGAAAGGGAGTCTAAATTGGATGGAAAAAATTGATTTTGACAACTTTTGGCTGAAATTGGCCTGTATATCATTAATAAAATTATGGCTAAAATTGCATTGTATAGTGCACAAAAAACTAGATTAGTTTTGTAATTGGACTTTCTTTGGGCAATCTACCTATATGTTTTTCACGATATTCTTAAATGAAAAAAAGGGCGTCCCCGAAATAGCTGAAAAAACCCAGATAACAAAATGTCTGCATAGTGATGGCGTATACACCCGCACGAGTGCGGATTTACCCGCACCGTGTGCTCTCACCTGAACAAGCATTTGCGTCATCAATGGAGATGCATATTGCTCGCATGTCGTGCGTGAGATTCAAATGCGACGCATATCGCTACCAAGTCCTGAATGTGATTTGAGCCTATCAAATAATTTTTCTGGACTAAATGGAACCCAATATATGTTTGAAGAACTTTTATTCAGCGAATTATTAAATCATAATCTACTCATTCATCCACGGTGCAGTGAATTTGAGGCGTCATGGAATAGTAAAATATGATGAGGTGGCTCATGGCTCGAGGATACCAAATCGTGAAGGCACTCTCGTAGCGAGAGAAATTCAGTCTGGTCACCACCTGGTGGTTATTGCGTAAAGCGCTAATTTGACAATCATCCTCACGATGTCGACACGATATGCGTCGCATTGTTCCGGCATTATGTGATAGTACATACATGTGATGGCAAAATGCGACTCATAAAGCACACTCCCATGTGCCCATCACATAGTGCTGGCAAAAACGGTGCGTTCTCGCACGCATGACCTGAGACTCATGCCGTGCGGGTAACGTGCATCGCACGATTGTTATCTGGGAATTGACAAAAGGCTTTTTCACGTAATATTAGAAGCTGGCGAATTATAAAAAATATCCAAGAGATTGATGAAAAAAAGTGGCTCAGTTGATAAGAATACTTCATATACATATTGATCTGACTAGGAGTGTCCCAGGGTTCCGGTGCACGGATTTTGTTCAAATTTGGAGAGGTGTTTCTTTGGTCCAAAATACCAGCTCTCTGATCTTCAATTCCATCTCATAGGCCTTTCTTCTCCCATAAAATATTATTATCGTGCAATTTATTGGTCCTCCGCCATGGCTTAGATTGATGCAGCGAACTTGAATATATCACTGAAACTTTTTCATGCGAGCATGAAAATGAATATTTAACGCGTTCATTTACCATATCTTTTTTTTTTCTTTTTTTTTTTTTTTTAATAATTAAAATTTTTTAATAAAAAAGAGGCAAAAAAATTGTATAAAAAAAAAGATATGGTAAATTAACGCGTTAAATATTCATTTTAATGCCCGAATGAAAAAGTTTCAGTGATATATTCAAGTTCGCTGCATCAATCTAGAGCCATGGCAAAGGACCAATAAATTGCACGATAATATTATTTTCTAGGAGAAGAAAGGCCTATGAGATGGAATTGAAGATCAGAGGGCTAGTATTTTGGGCCAAAGAAACACCTCTTCAAATTTGAATAAAATCCGTGCACCGGAACCCTGGGACACTCCTAGTGAGTAGTTTTCAAAAGTGAGCTTAGCAATGAAAATTTCTTCCTGCCTATATTGGAGTCAACAACCAATCCCTCAACTTATACATACATATATATTCAGTAATGATTATAGTTATCATACCTATGAGAATCTAGAGAATTGTAGTATTCAACGTTCACAGCGAATTTGCGTCGATTTAAACGAGTTAGATAAAAAAGTTAGACTCAAATGATTGGACAAAACTTGAAAATTCGTCTGATGAAGGCAATTTGGACCAACCAATAGGATTCCACATTTTCTGCATTGACGTAGCAAACGTAGGTGAAAATAACAAACCCATTATCAATTCTCTACAACGTCAAGGTGCTCATGTAAACAAATAGATGGCAGTTATGTGATGTCCATGGCCCATGCGTTAAATGAAGAATCTTGAGTCTGTATTAAATATTTGTAGTCGGGTAAATAGTTTGTCCATAATTGTTATATCACAATTGTTTTAAGTGTTTTAAATAAAATTATATTATCAAGTGAGTATTGAAAATTATTGATGGTCAATATCCGTTGTGTCGAAATCTAAAATCAATATACCTATGTTTTATAAACACGTTTGACGTGTATCACATAGTTTACACAATAAGGAGTGAACCGTAAGTACGCATTTGTACTTACATTTACCAAATTCTTATTCATGCAATCAAACGATCGCTTTGATCGAAGTACGCTTATTTCTTCCTGCAAAAAATTTTAGCGCTAAAAGATAGACTTGAAAAAAAGCAACACAACGCACATAACCAACAAATACATCGATCAAACTGACATTTTGGAATTAGAATAACAATATTTATTCTCATATTCGTTATTTAGATCGTCTAAAATGTGCATTGTACTTCTCGGTTCGTGAGAAGCAAAATAACTCACTTGTATACGAAGGCTACAGCATTTGTGACCTAAACATAATAAAAATCGATCAACAGGGAATATGTCATATAAATGTCATATCAAACTTAACAAATTGTAAAAAATTCGAAGATTATCTAGTACAATATAGAATTTAGAATTTAGAATTAATGGAGTAGTTATAACGTCCCCAAAGTTAGGCTATCGGAATATGTGATGCTACAAAACTACTCAGCCAGCGACATTCCATTTATTTCTACATATGTTTACAAGACAATTCACATTGAATATTCGTTTTATTGAAAATTGTTCAAGGGTTTATGTAAGATGTATGATTTACCTCAGTTTTTGTCGAATACCTCTTTCATTGACGTCCGTAGGAATGGATGTCTCAGACAAACGTTGGATGTTATAAATGAGGACACACAGAACATGAAATTGGATTCGTACGACTGTACGCATTGTTCAAAATGTCCACTTTACTTTGGTTTTTCTAACTGTAAATAGATAAGTCCAATTTTCATTCACCAGCATTACAGCTGAGATCAAGACGAACCTAATAAGGTATTACAGACTACAGAGTTGGCATTCTAAAAATTGGAAAAAATTTCATAAAATTTTTTAAAAAAGCAACGATTTTCTAGTTCTCGGGAATAAAATTGCCCCGTTTTTACCTGAAATTTGTGTTATTGACGTTCGATTCCGGAATGCTGTCAGGACAATCATTTATTCAAGTGAAGCATTCAGTCTAGCACTTTCGTTTTGTACGTACGCTCAGAGGAATCAATAAGTGGAAAACGTTAAGAGTCATTCATAGTAAATAAAAATTTAGTTAAGTCAAAAAAGTAATTCGTGTAACTACTCATTTACCTTGAAGGAGTTACATACCTACAGCTCAATGGATAAAATAGTTACGTAGCGCTCTACACTCTGGTACTATCAAATTAGGAATTCTAAGTTAAATGTATTCATTGATGGTCTAACTATTAACAAATAGAAAAAGAAACTTATACTTTCACAGTGTACAGTAGAAGTTTTTGCCTGCTCACCCTTCCGACTAGACATATTAATGTTGTCGACAATCTCAGGTCGCACTGTTGTTAAAAACTCAATTTTCTTACAGTAACAATAATCAATAGTAACTGTATTGGGCTTAGTTGCCAAAACAAGAAAGAAAAGTTCTTTCATAATTGTTTCAAATTTTTACGCGAAAGTATTGATATAAAATTAAGATTTTACTTTTGAGTTTTGTAGTCAAACCCGATGAAGTTCATGAAACTTGCAAGAATCAACTAAGATAAATAATTTAGCGAAAATAGTATTACTCTTGTAAACAATAATCGATTAAAATAGTATTCTGTTGTCAATATGAGCTATAAAACTACCAAATAAAGATTAAATACTTCCATTTGAAAATATGGGGTAACCTTGATATTTAAAACAGTGTGTATGATAATACAAATTTATTCTGTTTTCCAGCAATGAAAATTACTATTATGTAGCTGATTGTGATTAGTATGTTTCGAATTAGCTGTTTGTGCAATAAATCAAACTGTCCAAACTCTGAAATAGCTTCATGTCAATTTGAAATCGTCAATCGTCTCTGAAAACGTTATGTTATTTCATTTTATACTGCAAAATTCACTGACCTAAATAAATAAAGTTTTGCACGAACCATCAAGGTTGGTGATTGAATAGAATCACCACTAAGAGCAGCAAAATAACATTATTCTTTATGCTTCGTTGAATACAATTTCAGGATTGACTTATTTTGTTCCAAGTATTTTTCCATGAAAACAGAAACGTTTCATGAAAATATGAGTATTATAGGGAATGTCCACAGTAAGCCAATCCAAAAAATGCTTATCAGTAGCATTGGAAATCCAAGCTCCATTGCTTCATAATACTCGAGATAATTTCATGTGCCATGTGGCTCTGAAACTCTAGTTTAACAAAGAAAACCTAATTTCAGCTTAACTTTTATCATAAGTTACATTTGCCGATAAATCGAAATTGCACAATTGCAAAGAACGGAAAGTATGCATAAAAGATGGATGGCAGCATGGACCAAAATGTAGCAGGGATAGAAGCGTCGAATCAAGTAGTTGGTCCGGGTAGGAGAGAAACAGATCAATGGTTTGATAATAGACGTATCGATATGACTCAGCATCAACAGATGCAGCCTACATATTACAAATTCCAAAATGAAATGGGTGAGTTCTATTTGCTATCAGAAAACTCTTGACAGTATATTGCAGTATGAATTTAATCATCAATCAGTTTTCCAAATAACAAATAAAATGATAATTTACATTTTATTTATATGTGTCTGAATTGTAGGAATAGTTCCAGGAAATTTTCCAGAAATGCCGACTGCGGCACAATGGTGGCGGGATACTTCGGCAATGGTTGTGAATCCGCAACAGTCGCGGCAGGACGAAGGACCCAGCGGTGGTTATCAGCTAATAGGTATAAATAATATCACTACAATCATTTTTTTAGTACGACTCGGATTAGAAGTTTGTAAATATAAATAGTTACGCGGAATTTGTTGACCTTTATTTGATCTCATGATAGGTGTACCAGAGGTCGGGTTTAATGAATAAAAATCAGGTATTTGATAATATGCAGATGAAATGAATTTTGAATATAAATTAGGTCCCTATTTATATGACCAAGCCTTTTGCTTATACTCACAAAGCTACTTTATTTATTGCATGTGTGTTTGATGTACTTGAAGTAAAAAATAATAAATTTCATTTTTTCCAAAGTATCCATGACTTCTTTTCTGAATTGCTCGTCCCTACCCAGTCTGTTTCCCAATTTACAATTTTTAGGATGAAGGTAGTTGGGCTGTCCGTATGACAGCCCCCACCATACAATCGAGAAAACAGGTGTGCAGGAACAAGAGACGAGCAATTCATATGAGGTATATAAAAAAAAAATTAGATCTCTGCCTCTAGATTAATATTATCGCTGGTCAAGTTTTATCCTCAGATCTAAGTGATACACATTTAGAATCCGCAAAGAAATATTTACTACTCAAAAGTGCTGCATTTCAAACTCATATATGTTTACTGATATTGAACCGATTATTTCAGAAAAAGCACAAATCCAGTGGTGAGTTTTAGGATCTCCAAAGCTCCGATGGTTTTGAAAGTCTAATACTGAATATTGGGATCTGTGCTGTTTCTGAAATAGCCGATTTTATCATAGATATTTTGAACTTTGAGTAAATTTGAATCAATGATTGTAGGACATACAATGGATTCACAACAACCTGCGCAACTGCAATTGCCGGAAGCCCCGCCCAAGAAACCGCCGAAGCCAAGGGGGCCCAGAAAGACAAAACCTGTTAAGGAACCGAAAGAAATTATAAAACGGACAAAGCATCCAGAAAAATGGAAAGTAAATGTGAAGAAAAATGCTAGGCTAAGGGGCGAAGAATATATTGGTGTTGGAGGTAAACTACTAATTTGTGAAAAGACAACATGAGATCTATTCGAAATCAATATACATTATTATTTGTAAAATCAGTCATTGATTAGTGAATGTTTAATATGAATTAAAAAAAAACCTACTTACACAGGTAAAATAGTACCGGCTAAAATAATGGGCCCACCTTGCGATTGCCGCATGCGTTGCAGTGATAAAATTGACGAAGAAGCTCGGGAGCAGTTGCATAATGTATTTTGGAAAACTTGCACGTGGGAGCAAAGAAAGCAATATATCGCGCTATCAGTAAAAGAATCTCCAAAACAACGGACCAGATGTCGTGGTAACGTTAAATCCGAACATCGTAGACAGGTGACTTTCACTTACTCTCTACTCATCAAAGGAGAGTTCATAACAGTTTGTAAACCAATGTTTCTGAGCACGTTCTCAGTCTCGGAGAAATTCGTGAGACACGCGATGGATAAAAAGCGAACATCACCTGGTGGAATTATTGGCCCTGATCAAAGAGGCAGGCACACCCCAAAAACGAAAAAAAGCGAAGACGTTAAAGAGCGAGTTCGTGAGCATATTAATTCCTTTCCTGCTGAAAAAATAAATCCCAAAGACCGGAGCAGCAGGAGATATTTAGACTCTAGTCTAAGCATCGCGGCCATGCATAAGTTGTATGTTCAAAAATGTAAGGAGGATGGGATACCGGAGAGTGATACTGTAAAAGAAAGTTATTATAGAGAAATGTTCAAGTCCGAATTCAATTTAGGTTTTAAAATGGCTCTTGATAAGGATAAAGATGTGAAGAAACAAATCGTACCAAGTTTCGGTGATAACAAAAATAAATTATGAAATAAATAAATCTTCATTTAATATTGATAAAGAAATTTTCACGGATCGCTAATGCTACCGGTGAATAAGCTACGTATACATATATTTTCTTTCGTAAACGGTATTGTTTCTACTCATACCTGTAAGATTTTTAAAAATCATTAATATTAATCCACAAATAAACAAAATTGGTTAACACTCGATGCCAAGAGCTTGTAAAAAAAAAAAAAAGAAAAAAACTTTTAACGCATCCGGATATCATTATAGTTACTCATTACCTCTGTAATTGACTATTAAACCGAGGTAATCATTTCCGTAATTTCTGATCTGATCAACAGATAATTTTCTATTCATATTCGAATATTTTATACATTTATCATGCTGTGATTAAAATTGTAAATTATTTTTCGTTGAGGTTCCATAGAATTGGGGTTTCCTTTATCTATACCTGCAATTGATGATGTCAGAAGTGAGGCAATCCTCATCGACAAATTGAGTTTGATCGAAGCTACGAATTTCACAGGGATAATTTTTTTTTTTCATTGAAGTTTGAATTAAACTGTGAAATTTGTCGTATTTAGCAACTCTGTATGATATACCTGGGGTATTCCATGCCAATTCGACCAACCCATGACCCCGACCCCCTCAGATTTCAAAATCAATTTTTTATATGATTCGCCGGTCTGCAAAATGCAACGTCAATTTTTTCAGATTTTTATTATTTTTGGTTATTTTTTCAGGAATTTTCAAAGCTAAAAAAAAAAAAACGCCACGTTTTAAAAATCTGAAAAAAATCAATAAAATCCAACGAAATAAGACCATTTCTTCCATATTAATTTTATAGTGGTGTTCTCAAGGGGACACCCGGGGCAGCACTAAACCAAGGGAAAAAGTCCAAGTCGGATACTGTCTTTTTTTCAGACGTCAATTTTTGTGCTCAAAATAGTACCGCATAGTTGAAAATAAAATCCTTTTTTTTTTAACGTTCATTCAGAAAAAAACAAAAAAAAAGTGAAAAAAAAAAAAAAGAAAAACAAAAAAATAATTAATATCATTTTCAACTATGCGGTATTATTTTAGGCACAAAAATTGACGTCTGAAAAAAAAAGACAGTATCCGACTTGGACTTTTTCCCTTGGCTTAGTCCTGTCCCGGGTGTCCCCTCGAGAACACCACTATAAAATTAATATGGAAAAAATGGTCTCATTTCGTAGAATTTTATTGATTTTTTTCAGATTTTCAAAACGTGGCATTTTTTTTTTTAGTTTTGGAAATTCGTAAAAAAATAACCAAGAATAATAAAAATCTGAAAAAAATTGACGTTGCATTTTGAAGACCGGTGAATCATATTAAAAATTGATTTCAAAATCTGAGGTGGTCAGGGTCATGGGTTGGTCGAATTGGTATGGAATACCCCACCTATATCTATCAAAAACTTGTAAAACTGATGGCAGTTTTATGGCACCTCAAATAGATCTTACGTTGGGGATGGAACTTAAATTAAACAAATATTTACCACCTGGACGAGAACTAAATTTCATTTTAAACGTGAACTTACAGGGTGCCCCATCTCAAACAATCGAGCTGAATATCTCGAAAAGTAATGGTTGTAGAGAAAAATGTCTTAGATAAAATTTGTTGGGTTTCAAAGGGGACAGATAATGGTGATATTGGCTTTTTTGTAAGTAGAGACGCCAAGGTGATATGGAGGTCAACTTCGTTTTGTTTTTGAATAAAAACCTATATTTTTTATCACGTAATTTTATTCTACTTGAAAAATTGAACGAATCCATATTAAAACATTTTTTTGTGGAGCACCAATTTTACATGATATTCAGCTAGACTAGGAATTTTCAAACTTTTAACAACGTTTCAGCTCTGAACTATCAAGTTTGAAGAAAAATTGAAAGTGACAAAAAATGCGTAATCTCACGCAAAGAATTTCGGAAAATAATTACAGAATTTTTTCCCACAACTTTTTATTGCAGCATCTTCAATTGCGTGAAAACAAAATCAAGAAGTTCCGGAAGAATATTCCTCAAGATTCTTTGCATGAAATTAGGCAATTTTTGTCTCTTGCAATTTTTCTCCAAACTTGATAGTTCAGAGGTGAAATGTTCTTGAAAGTTTAGAAATCTCTAGTTATTTAGTTGAATATCATGAAAAATTGGTGTTTCACAGCAAAGTGTTTTTCATACGGAAGGCGTTTGATTTTTCCAGTAGATTGAAATTACGTAATGAAAAATATAGGTTTCCTTTCAAAAAAGCAAAGTTGACCTTCATATTCCCTTGACGCCTCCACTTGCAAAGAAGCCAGTATCATCAGTATCTGTCCCCTTCAGAAGTCAATAAATTTTATCTGAAACATTTTTCTTTACAACCATTACTTTCCGAGATATGTATTCAGCTGGATTGTTTAAAACGGGACACCCTGTATGTACATAGGGTTAAAAAACTGGTTTTACTCGCCTCGACATAGTTGTATGAATATATTGAAATGATGTAAAATTTTGGTCATATGTACTCAGGCTAAGTTTAAAAAATGTACATGTCGCAACCTAATTAGATAGAAGAAACACCTCGCCCGTGATTTCATATAAAAAAATATGTGGTTTGGTTTCAGGAACCCCTAAACAAGCTTGTTTTATATTTTTTACTCATTCTATTGATAATATATTTTTTATGTCCGGTACGAAGGTATATAAAACATTATTCAAGCAATATATTGTATAGATTCTATATTTGTATTCGCGGCTTGGATACCTGTATACGTTTCGTATAATGTCAAGTTTCTATGTTCTTTCAAGCCCTAGTAAAAATTTGACTGATTTTTATAACTAATAATTCCTGTATCAGTATGTAACTGATTATACATTATCAGGCCTCACAGTGCTCAGGGTACTCAATTTAACCAAAAATAGAGAAGTTTTAGGAAATAGCAATGCGCCCATGTGACTTTCAAGAATTCCGGTCGCCGGGGGGCTTTTTCTTGTCTTATTTTGCCATTGTCGGGTCTTCTGTAAAATTTCGTTCATCAAGACAACTAGAATTAATTTTTGGAGAGCTGGGTATGAAGAACAAATGTTTCTATTCATATCTGGAAGTGGGGATTGTTCTTTGAATTTTTATGGATTTTTTATAATAATGCTTACAAGAACAATGTCGATTTTAAAAGCTGTGCACAAACGAAAGCGTTATTGAATTATGTGGATAGGTAAGATAAACAAAATTCAAACCGAACTTGTGGGGTAAAAAAATCTCAGATCTTGGCAAGATTCGATATTTTCGAATAAAATAATGCCCTTTTATGTCTCAGGTTTTTTTTTTTTTTTGTTTCCTTCTAGCCTCGGATCATCACCATTCATACTGGTACCAGGTACAGCTGCCTGGTGTTTTGTTTTATCTCGATATCATTTTTAGTCATCATTGTTTAGTTACCATTGCACGTTAATTTCTTCGGCCACTTATTTTGTCGAATAAAACACGCAAAATATCATTTGTCAGAAGGTCTTTGCCAACGCGATATTTTTATTAATTTGAAAGATATAAATATGTAATCGAATACCGCATGAGGGTCTGTTTTTGGGGGAAACTTCTGCTCGGGGTTTAAGTTGATTGTGTGTCAAACGGCTTCGATTTTTAATGAAAATTATATGCACTAAAGAACCGAGCGAAGTGTGGCATTTTTATTGGTTCGAAAGTTATGAATCATTTGATATCTATAAACCAGAAATAACATAACATCTTCGAACCGCGATTTGCCAAGATTTCGAATTGGCCAGTCTCAGGTTCTTTCTCCTTTCCTTTGAATTCTCATAGCAAATTATCGATCCGTGATTTTTTGTTCTGACGAATGCATTTATCAGTTTTGATTCGTGATTTGGAATATGTACAGTATTCATAATTCGAGTGAATTCTAATAGGGGAAAATTGCAAGAATTAACAAACAGAAACCCGGGCCGGGCAATCCAAATTCCTGAAAAACGGGATTGGCAAGACACCGTATAGGGAATCATATTCAATTCGTGAGTTCAATTCGGTTTGGTTTACTGACGATGAGACTAGGGTCGAGGTTCCTGCTGTGGACTGTCTATTCCCAGACTGGCTGATTTTAATTATTTATAAATCAAAATAGGTGGTCCTTCGAAATTGTTTCTTATAACACATTAGTATTATCCGTATTATTTTTAAAAAGAAATTCACTATAACATGGACAATTATATTTATTGTACAGGGCAGACTTTCGACAGGCACCCACGGTATATTAAATGATTAACAGTTTTTGAATTGATGAAGATAAGTACATACACGTTTAGCGAGGTCTTAAAATCCTTGTAAAATCTTTGTGAAAAAAATCTTTGTATCCAGACAATTTCTTTACTTTTAATCACCCTTGTGATGAAAAAAAGCATTATTTTCGGTTAAAAAATGAATTTTGCTACTTTTAGCGAATCGTTACGATTTCAGACCTGTAGTATTCGAAAAAACATTTTTTTTTTTTTTAAAGATGGATTTATAAGGTGAGGAAACTTGCTTTCGTGGTTTTCCATGGTTTCGGATTGAAAAAATTAAGAGCACTGTAATTCATATATAATAATGCGTCACTCTGGAATGGTAAGTGGATAGAGAAAAAAAAAATACTATAGGTCTGATAACGCTACAACGTGCCAGCGTTATGATGAAATTGGGTATGGACTATTCGAGGCTAGAAGGAAACAGATCGAGTTCCTCATATATTGATATATTGACAGGTTTATCTCACGCTTTTCTATCTTGCACGAGATAACGCATTTTCATTAGGGCCCGTCGATATATTTATGTTTTTCAAGCCGTCAAAATTAAACGATATCCAAAATTCGAAGTGGTAGATCCAAAATGGCAATTATAAACATAAGAATTATTTTTATGTTTGTATAAGTTTGGTATCGCATGTCGCTATTTTGGCGCTGATTTTCAATATGATATCCAAACATTAAGAAAAATGCAGTGATATTTTAGCATTTCATTACTTTATGAAACAATATGCATTTCGTTAAACTAAAAATAACAGGAATGGCTGCTAAACTTTTTTGATAAAACTTTATCAATCACCTTCAAAATGAACTTTCGTTTTCGTTCGTAATTAGCTGAGTTTTATAAGAGATATGACTTTTTTAGGATTCTGAGATATACAAGTATAGGTATGTCTATTTGGGCATGAAAGGTTTAACAAACTGTTGAAAATAGATGACTTTAGGGTATAATATTGGATTTCAGTATGTGTATAAGGACACGAAAAGAAAAGTATCTACAGGGTGTTTATGTTAACTCTGGACATACTTCTAGGGTGTGTAGGGGCTGCCTAGACAAGCATTTTGAGGTAAGACACCCATGGTCGGAAACTTATCCTAACGGCTGTGGAGGGCTTTGAAGGATTTGGTACCGCGCGCTTATTCGTAGTGTACTGAATCAGATGTGATCACTTTCGAACCAACGTTTTATTCATCCAAAGACAACAGTCCAAAGTTCTCGTGTAAAATCAACAAAACGATAAACTTGACAATAAAAAAAATAAAAAATAATTTCTGGTTCTTATAATAGAATTTGAAAAAGTTATAGGTAGCGAAAAGCCCAAGTAAGCGTGTGCACAGTGTGTAGCGGACTCCCCTACAAAAAATTGTTTTGTTATTTCTTATTGTTTATCGTTTTTTTCAAAGTTTATCGTTTTGTTGATTTTACATAAGGATTTTGTACTGTTGTCTTTGGCTGAATAAAAGTACGTTGGTTCGAAAGTGATCACATCTGATTCATTACACTACGAATAAGCGCGCGGTACCAAATCCTTCAAAGCCCTCCACAGCCTTTAGGATGAGTTTCCGACCATGGGTGTCTTACCTCAAAATGCTTGTCTAGGCAGCCCCTACACACCCTAGAAGTATGTCCAGAGTTAACATAAACACCCTGTATTCGGAGAAATGGGGAAACGACTGTGAGGCCTGTACATTGAGCACCCAGTGAGAAACAAAGTACAGTGCAACCTCTCAATAGAGCCGCTCATGGGCTGTGAGGGGAATACATTTCTCAGAATCTCGGTTCCCCCACTTTGACTACAAACGCTTGTTCTTGTGCATACTACTGAGTCACTGAAGTAAGTATGTATTTCGTTAGTATGGTAGTGGGCGAAGCGCCCGAGCATGGATTAGGGGAAGCGGCACTATTGGGAGTGGCACTATTGAGAGGTTGTACTGTATGATAAATTTATCCCAATGTTATTGAAATCATTGGTACGTGTAGCACGAAGAAAATTAAACTTATTTTACTAAATTTACAATTTCCCAGGTAGTTTACATTTGTCTACTGGTATTTGATCCGCATACCTATATAATGTAAATCTCGACGGGATATAAGAGTCAAGGACTAAGTATGTAGGATAATAATTTTACAAGTGGAAAGTGTTGCTGATTCTAAATACCAAGTGATGTGAATAAATTGGTGATTTGGAGAGAGGTAAAGAAAGTGGTAGAAGGTGCTTCATAAACCGTCGTGAAATGCAGTAAAGGTATAAAAGACAGCTCGTCAAAAGCTTCATGTCTGACTCTGTTTGGAATGAACGTTTCATGCGATAGTACCTCCGCAAACTCCCTTCGGTGCATTCGTAAATCGAGTCTCCCTGCCCCATTAGATTTTGATAAACTGTAAAACACGAAAATTTGTACAAACAAAAAGCAATTTCAATATGTTGCCTAACTTCACATGCTCAAATCTTATGTAATAAATAAGCAATAGTTTCAAGATAGCAGATGTATTATTTGCACAATCGTGTCGTTGAATAAACAATTTTGAATGTGTATACATATATAAATCGATAGTTCTGAATAAATGATCAATCATGAAGTACTCAAAATGAAATTAAAGACGGTATTCAAGTATACACAGCAGTGTGCCTACATACTGTACATGCCACGAAAATTAATGCGACTAAATGATAATGATACTGAGATTAATTTTCTTCCTATTCGATTTGTAAATATATGTAGTGTTACGCATGTCCAATAGTTATTTTTGAATCAAACTGATCTCATTGTGGCGTGAAAATAGTCATGTATTTGTAAACCGTTTCGATAACAAAGTAGAAGTGTATTTTATTTGGAGTCTGATTGTAGAACGGCAGATTACAGATTTGGAGTACTTTAATCTCTACTAAAATTCTTGAATGGCACCAACGAAAGTGAACATTCCACAATTAGGTTTGAGGTACATACACTAAATACATAATACCTTTAAATGTTTGCACAGTATTCTGTTTGGGCTTTGGGCTTAACAATTACAAATGTAAATAATATAATACACACATATGTAGTATTATCATCGATTACGTATGCGTGGACACATTTCGGTTTGAAATCATACAAAATCCAGTACTTTGAATGAACTGATTCCTCTTGCTGTGTGGAATTTCTCAGGGAACCTTTGTACCATCCAGATTCTTTTTGTTTTGCCTTTCAGGTTGAAAGCAAAATAATACAAGCAAATTTGCTTTCGTGTATACACCTACATGTGCAAATAAAGCAGACGCTGTTCTGGTGCTATCACGATTCTGATGTTCCTATAATTTGTAGCCTCGTCTGAAATCACATTTTAGGTAAGAACCGGCTAATATACACGTCCAGAATACTTGGACTAGTATTTTGTAACGGTATATGATAGAGTAATAGTCCGGGAGCCAGTGAATATTTTTGGAACTTATTTTCGCACGCCGCTACCAAGGTTTTTTCAATTCAATAGATGATGCTTATCAAAGAATCTAATAGACTTTTCATCATATTCCGATGGATTTAGCATTTGTGTAAGTTTGTGACCCAGTGAGAGTTACATGTATTATTCGTCGGAATGGATGGATTTAGCGTAGAGGGCGTTTGAAAAAGTGAAAAAAAACGTCAATGCGTTGAACTTATTTTCGCAAGGATACTACTTATTGTACTTATGAAGGCGATCATAAAAGCTAGTTAAAGGGTAGTCTGGCTGATTTCTGAAGATGGGAACTTCGTCTGGCAAGCGAAAAACCGGAAAAAAAACTTAGGGAACTTATTTTCGCATTTTTGAAAATTTGTCAGATAGTTGAATGGGTTGTACAATTGTCGAAAAAAGCAGTCTGGCTGTTATTCGAGGTCACTTGAGCCTTGCCAGACCGACCGGAAGATGCGTAACCTGGTAGCTTATATGCAATCGTCATATCAACGTGTGCGCCTATACAATGAGTACGGTCTTAATTTCGCCCGAATACTTTTTTTTCCAGATGATATTTCACACTCTAACGTGAATGAAAAAGACAGTCTGGCTACTATTTTCAATCACCAAAGCCTCACCAGACTCTAAAATTGCGAGTTCTCGAGCGTTCTATACGTCATCTCCGACGGTACAGGGACGACTCACGTTCTATGCGCTATTTTTTTTATTTTTCTTTCATAATTGACATCTTGAGAATGAGCATGTGCATGTATTCTCACGCAAGCAATGCCATGTAGCATATTTTTATACCTTAAAATGAAAAAATTAGGTCATTATACCATCATATTGTTTGTAAGGGATGATTTCTTTTATTGACAATTAATTTTTGTCTTAATATACTTAAAATTGTACGATATATCAATCGAAAATATAATACAAAATACACAAAATAAAAGAATTAAATAAATTTTTTTTTTTATCTCATTCCGCGGCTGCTTCTGCCTCATCCAGACAATCATCATAATTTATAGCGTCGTCATCATTATCTTCATCCGAATCATCTCCAGGCAGTCCAGCATCATCATCATTCTAGAAATTTTTTTTTAACGATTTTCAAATATCTGCCAGACTGATTTTCCACCTCCGGAAATCAGCCAGACTGTTTTTTTACTGAGTATTATTATGATGCTAACTAGTGCAATAAGTTTCATCTATGCGAAAATAAGTTCTATAAGTTTTTTTTTTTTACGATTTTCACATGTCTGCCAGACGCATTTTCCACCTCCGAAAACCAGCCAGACTGTTTTTTTACTGAGTATTATTATGATGCGAACTAGTACAACGAGTTTCATCTATATGCGAGAATAAGTTCAAGGCAAAAAAAAAAAACCTGATTTTTGTAAATTTGAAAATAAACTGCCAGACTGACTTTCCAACTTCGGAAACCAGCCAGACTGCTTTTTTGACATAGTTTTAGGGTAATACTGATTAATACAACAAGTTTCATCCGTGCGAAAATAAGTAGCATGAGTTTGTAATTTTCACTCATCGATTCCATCGGAAATCAATAGCCAGACTGTCGATTCCTTGAAAAACATCATCAATTGACCCGGAACTACTATAAATAGGGCTTGCGAAAATAAGTTCCAAAAAAAGTTCACTGGCTCCCGGACTATAATCTCAGTAAACGGAAATGGATCGATGAATGATGAATGATGAACCCGATCTTCAATTTCAGATTGAAATATATTGAAAAAAAATCAATTCTTCTTCATTCGCATTCGATTAGACAACTTGAAAAATGGGATTTGGTAATCCATTTTGGTTTGCTGGGACTAGTTCTTCAGCTCAGGTAGATCTTATTAGGCTACAATTTTGTTGATCCAGCCGTAGTATACACCCACCAATTTTGAGATTGTTATGCTTAGAAATTGGTATGGGACTTCCACCTCAAATGTGGAAACTACTGGCACATTTCACAGGTAGTTGTTACGACTATTATTATAGGATATGTCATCACAAATCAAATAACATGCCTGATAACATTTATGTTCGATATTATTCCGAAGCAATTAGACATCAAGTCGAACATAATAGATATGGAGCATTCTATGCCAAATCGGCAATCTTGTGAGCCTTTGCATTCCTAATTTGGCTGAATCTGTTTTCAGTTTTAGTACATATAGGCCAGGCGTCAGAGCTCTCAAAAGGCACCAAATTTGCTTCAAATAGGACAAAGCGGGTTAAAGCTGGAATTGTTTCGTTTTGGTGTTCTCTTTGAGATACTAAGTTTTCCCCCTCACCGGATTCCGGGAGCAACCACTATTTTGACAAAAATTCGTCAAGAAATCGGTTCTCTGATAATATCTCGGTTTCGAGTGGGGTTAAGACAAAAAGAGTCATTGCAGAAAGTGAAGATAATTGAATTTCGCATCAAAAATATTGAATACATATTTTCGGTAAAACAAATATTTTCGGAGCTTCAACCGAGATAAGTGTCGTATACCTCCTCGCGTTAGGACCATACGTCGACTTATTCCTACATTATCTCCATTACTACACACTGCGACGTTTAATTCGCACGTTTCGAATGCGAGTGAATGCGTTTCTGATATATTTTCAAGTTACAAAGACCTGTAAAATCACAATTCCATATTCGTTTCGGAGCATTTCCACAAATGCACTCAAAGACCGTATATAGTATGTAGAAATGTTAATAGTTCTACCACAATGTCAGGCCGCTGGGAGCCCTCGAGTCCTTTTTTACGATCTGTGTCGTATATTCGACCGTTGGCCCCCTCATACAAAGAAGGCAAGGTTTGCAGCTCTATGCCTTGCGTAACAATGCCAGTATAGCGGAGGTTCTGATCAATGCTATACGTAAATCTTCAAAAAGTGCAGTTATAATAATAGTTTAACGTGCGATATGGCGGAGTTGACAAATTGTTTTATGTGTGAAAAAACATTGTCGGAAGGCCGGACGCTTGAAGTGGAAAGGCTCAAAACCTCATTAGAATCTAGTTTGAAAAGAAAAGACAATAAATCGATTCAGCTCAAAGAACTGCGTACTCTGCCCATACAAGTAAAGTGCCAGAAATCTTATACAAAAGAAAATAGTATTGTTGCGGCATTAAAGTCAAATCGAGGTAAACCTGCGACTGAAATCACTACTCTAAGATCAAGTGTCGACAATTCTTTCGATTTTAAAAGTAAATGCTTGTTTTGTACCGAGAATGCAGCAAAAGAATTTTTCGAAAAACAATCCAGAAAATCCGCAGAAAAACGCGATACAGTTCATATTGTTCCGACTCTGCCGATAAAAGAGAATATTTTGAAAGCTGCAAATAGCAGAGACGATAAATGGGGTGCAGACGTTTCACTACGTGTTCGAAACGTCATAGATTTAGTTGCGGTTGAAGCCAGGTACCATGGATCGTGCGAGTCCAAATTTTTCCATCCTCCTACGGATCGGAAAAGGGGCAGAGTGGAAGGCGATGAAATCAGCAGCGTGATAGAGCATATTTGCAAGCACCTCGAAGCTAATCGAGACGAATGTCAATTCGCATTGAATGACATTCTCCGCGAATACAAGGACAGCTATATTCCACTCATGCGGACCATCAAAAATAGGCTGGAGAGTAAATAGGGTGATGACATTATAATTACTGCCGGACACAACAAGGAGCCTATAATTTGCTTTCGCGATACTGGTCAAAAAATTTTAACTGACAATTGGTACTCAGCTCGCAGCTCAAACGACCAGGAAGAGCGTTTGAGAATTGTCAAGGCAGCTGCAGCAATAATAACGGAAGATATTAGATCACATGTGTACGAAAGTAAGCATTATACCCTTCACCGAATTTTTTTTTGGAAGATGTTACCAGTGATGTGCCAAAAATCCTCGATATTCTTCTGCAATCCATTATTATGAAAAACAAACAAAAAAATGAATATAGATGGAAGCCCAAGCGCGTTGCTATTGCACATGCAATTATAACAGCTGCCAGGCCGGGATCTTTTCTTTCTCTATTACAGATCGGTCTTGGAGCTTTCTTATCGAGAAAATACGACTCGAAAGATCTTCTACAGGTACTATCGGCTTTGGGATTCTGTGCGACGTATGACCAAGTAACGCTATTTGAAGTGAAGGTGCTGATGCATCCTCAGACAACTGCTTAGCCACATTCGTTTGCACAGTTCATATTCGATAATGCTGATGTCAACATTAACACTATGTATAGATGGATTAAACACTTTGTATTCCATGGGATGAATCCAGTGCATAACGCCTTCATTGGTGTTTCTTCAGACGAAAAAATCAAAAAATTATCGAAGATTCCACGTGCGTATTCTATTGGCGATTTTGTTCATGTTCCGCAGCTGACAACTTTTCAAAAGACCGGAAAATCTGGCTTAGCAGCGATAGAAATAATCGATCTGAGAGAGAAGAATTCAATTTCTACTGAAGTAAAGCTGCTGCTAAGTGATTATTTATGGATCTATGGAAAATGGAAGAATTTACCTGCTGTGGCAGGTTAGAATGCTCATATGGAATGGCTGACATCACACGAGACGTATTCAAAGTATCTTATGCCTGCCACTATATACCGTTCTTCTTGCTGAAGCCACAAAATGCAGATCTCTAGAACAAACCACCTGTTTTGTGACGTTCGATCAACCGTTATACATAAAGGCCAGGGATATAGTAGCGTCTTCGCCTGAAAACTCCGAATCAAGTTCAGTCATTGTAAGGCTTGGTGGTTTTCACCTTTTAATGTCATTAATGGGCTCAATCGGCTATGTCATGGATGGCAGCGGGTTGAAAGATTTGTTTAGCGTCGTGTATGCAGCTGCGTCTACCGATAAAATGTTAGATGGTCATGCCTACGCTAGAGCAGTAAGAGGACATATTTTGGCTCACCTAGCTATGGCAAAAATTGTATTGTCTGCAATGACACTCACCTATGAAGACGATACCGCAACAGTAGAAGCATTGAGCGACGTCGGCGATGCCTCATTATTGAAAAGGATCGAAGTAGAGCCATTTCATGGCATGGTGAAAAAGTTCACTGACAAATTGAATGAGCTTGGAGAAAATGGCCCAACAGCAAAACTATGGGCTCAATATTTCAATATGGTAACTTTGGTCAAACAGTTTATTCAAGCGGAGAGAATAGGGGACTGGCACTTGCATCTGCAATGTATCCAGAAAATGTTACCATATTTTCATGCGAGCGGTCATTTTTTATATGCCAAATCTGCTCAGCTTTACCTGCAGGATATGTTCGATCTTGAATCGAAAATGGATCCCCTCAACAAATTTTGCGGAATAGCACGGAGACGTCTTGCCAAAGTGTGTACCTTTAGAGTCAACTAGTATAGGTAAATCAGTAAATTCACTTTTCGCCCAAGCGGCATCAGTAGAAACAAATAAATTTAGCAATTTAGCAAAATATAATAAAGATTTTATAAACTTGCACTCAAAACCAAACCTAGAAGCATATCATTTAAATTGATAAACAAATTTACTTAGATCGCTTCACTCAGAAAAGATTTTAAATCGGCAGTTGCGACAAACAGTACTGGCTAGATAAAATCACGATAAAAGACGAGCACGGCTCAAACAAAACAAACAACAGGTCAAAGACCTAAAAACGATAGGCTAAGAAAAGAGTTAAAGTTAAAATCAAAACAAACTCATTATTTTTGTTAGCTATAATTTCAAACTGTGTTCAACATTTAATCTTTTTGTATTATTTTCGTATGAATCTTTGTTAACAAACCGCGGATTATAAAACACCGAATTTATTGGGAAATATAGTATTAGTAGAAAATCTATCAGCTTGATTCTCCAACAATTTCGCAATCCTACCATTATTAGAATAAAGAACAAAACATAGCTTACAATCCTGTTCTTTTCCTAGTCAGATTTCACTGACACTCTCAAACTTCACAGTGCGAGCGTGTTCCGTGTAAAAAAGCTACGAAACGAGTCAGGTAGAGTGCAGTCGTTATTTAGGAAACTGAATACCGGTCTGTAGGGCCTAGCTCACACGATACAACCACACACAATCACGCTATTCGAGACACTGATCATTCAATAGAAATTTACACATCCTTAGAATTACGACAAACATGAATAACCTAATCCTTGCTCGGCGATTCTCGTTGCTATTCGTGTAAACTTGATTTTCAGACTTTAAGACAGGTAGAGTCTATCAGTAAATCAATAAAAAACATCAAATTAAAGGAAAAACTCACACACAACAGTCGTAAATTCCTCTCATATTATATCGGGAATTTCCGAAAAGTTGCAATATACGATGAGGTTATTCCAATCGACCCTGAACTACGTTTCCAAAGAATTTCTCTTACCAAAAAATCTGATGAAGAGCTGAAACAATATTTTCAATTCGAATTGGCTCCTTATCCGCTCTCGGTGTTCGATGAATTGGAAATGCAAAAAACTAAAAAATCTAGTCTTTATGAATCATTTTCTCCTATAACTGAGGTTATAAATTTCGGAAATCAGATCCATGTAGTAGATGGCGGATTTGTGCTCCATAGAGTAGTATGGCACCAATAAGATACCTTTGTTTCTATCGTATCAAAGTACGTGGATTATGTCCAAAAATACTACAAAGTCAATAGCATCATAGTTTTCGACGGGTATCCTGCTGATGCTGCTGCTAGAAACAAAATCTGCGACGAATTCAAAAGCACGTTGCTGTGAACGTTTGTTTTGAGAGTCAATGACAGCTACTATGACTCAGGATAAGTTTCTATCAAACGACCAGAATAAGGATCGGCTTATTTCGCTGTTATGTGAAGAGCTTAAGACTGCAGGATTTGTTGTGAAGCAAGCTGTTGAAGATATGCCTACTTTCTCATCGTGAATTCAGCGATTAAATCATTACCCGAGCATGATTCTGTAATAATAGTTGGCGAACATGTTGAACTTTTGATCCTCATGGTGGCTTCAGCTTCACCTCACTGGAACATCTTTTTTATAAAGCCAAGCAAGGGAAAAACGGACAAATACATTTGTTCTTTGGACAGCTTCATTTATCCAAAAAAAGTAGTGGATAGTATTTTGTTTTTACACGCCTTCAGTGGTTGCGATACAACCTCAGCATTTTTCAGACAAGGGAAAGTGAAAATCGTGAAACGATTGTTAAACAACGAAGGATTACAAAAAAATCGTGGAAATATTCCAAAACCCAGACGCTCATCCTGATTTTATTGACGTCGCAGGCCAGAAATTTATCGCAGCTCTTTATGGAGCGAACATCGATGGTGATTCTCTGGATGAATTTAGGTATCGATGCTTTGTTAAGGCGGTATCAAAGAGCAAGTTCAACCTTGCATCCTTGCCTCCTACAGAGTCAGCTGCACGACAATATTCTTTTAGATCATACTTTCAAATTCAGCTATGGTACGGGAACTGCAAAACTCCACAAGATTGGAGTTGGAAGAGAACGAAATTTGGGTTATGTCCGATTCTCACCTTAAAAGACGCTGCACCACAGGAACTCTCAAAGAGGATATATAGTGTAAATGTACGAAAGGCTGCAAGGCAGCTTGTGGGTGTAGGAAGGCAGGAGTACGATGTTCCATCATTTGTTACGAATGCTACGGACAATCGTGTACAAATGTTGAAGTCCCTGTATACGACTTAGACCAAGACGAAGAAATTGACACACAATTATCACAATTTCTCACGGAAGAGACAAATGACGAGACTGGAGAATTTACCAAGAAAGATGAGACAAACGTATACGACGACGAGACACATAGTAGTATCGAACTAACGAACATATAGGTATGATCCCTCGACTTCTAAGAAAACAAAGAACAACTAAGTAACTGAAGTGGATTAGGCCTAATGGGGATACCACGTTAAAAAAAAAAAACGTGCCGAGAGCTCTACTGCAAAGTAGCGTGGAAAAGAGTATGGAATTGTGATAGATATTGATTTTACAGGTCTGTAGTTTGACAATATATCAGAAACGTATTCACCTGCATTTGAAACGTGCGAATCAAACGTCGCAGTGAGTAGTAATGGAGATAGTGTAGAAATAAGTCGACGTATGGTCCTAACGCGAGGAGGTACGCCACTCATCTCGGCCGTAGCTCATATTTGTTTTACCGAAAATATGTATTGAATCCTTTCGATGCGAGATTCAATTATCTTCACTTTTTATAATGACTCTTTTTGTCGTAACCGCGCTGGGAACCGAGATATTATCAGAGAATCGATTTTTTGACGTATTTTTGTCAAAATAGGGGTTGTCCCCAGCATCCGGGGAGGGGGAAAACTAATCTCTCAAAAAGAACACCAAAACGAAGCGAATCCAGCTTTGACCCGCTTTGTCCTATTTGAAGAAAATTCAAAACCCCTAACGCCTGGCCTAATATTAAAAACAGCTTTCCTGATTGTTTTCAAATTCTTATCTTCAACAATTCAAGAGATATTTATTTTTGAAACAATTTCGCAATTCTGTCTGAAATCCCTACAATTCCATGAAAAATTGACCAAATCAGAAACAAGTTTTAATTTTTATTATTTTGAAGTGAACTTTTGTTCAAGAATATGTGAAAAAAAGTGTGTGTGTGTGTGTAGCGTCATACGCACGCTGGAAGTGAAACTTCTTTCGAGTTAAACGGAAAGACTTAAGACTTAAGACTTAAGACTTAAGACTTAGGACTTAAGACTTGGGACTTGGAACTTGGGACTTAAGACGTAAGACTTAAGACTTAGGACGTAAAACTTGAGACTTAAGACTTAAGTCTTAAACGCCTCTGAAGCTTGCCACAAGTGTACGAGAAAAAGAAATAATATTATCGGCAAAGATTTTTATGGAAAGCTATGATTTATTTAACATTTTCTTGATTATAATCTGTAGAATTATTCAATGATCTATTTATTTGATTCTATAGAGATTGAGAACATTTTCCTCGAAGAAAAAGATGGTGGCTTTCTCCTGGGATTCGAAACCTCGCTTTCTGTAACGCTTGTAAACTATTATATGACTAAAAACCGTCTTTATAGTGCTTTTTCAATTTATTTTCTTGGAACAAAAGGCCGGCCCATAACGCAAATTTTACAGCAAACTTGGGGTATCGAGTGGATGATTTGTGAATTTTTTTATCAAAATCAAAACTGCCCGAAGATCTAAAAACATCCTTTTACTCGATTTTCTGACGGTTTTTTGGTTTTTGAGCACTTTTTCTGAATTAAAAAAATTTTAAAATATTTCCATCACAAAGCTGAGGAAAAAACAGGTTTTTCATGTATTTTTAATTATTTTTTCTTTCTCCAGCGGAATAAATGAATAGAGAAAATGAAAAATTGCACACATCTCTCATATCTAGGCTACCAGCAGGGCGAAAGATCTGAGAAAATTCCCACAAAGTCCTCGAATACAGGTTAATCGTCGGAATAGAAATTTTTACGGATTTGCGGTCATGATGAAAATAGGTGGCTCACTTGACAAAGAATCCTTCTTATGTCAACCAATTTTGAGAATACGTGATTATACTAGAAAAAAATGTCACTTTCTATTGAAGTTTATTGTACAACACAATAATATATGTTAATTATCTTTTTATTTACTTTTTATAATTATACCTTATTCCACATGAAAAATTAAACAATTCACACACTACACCAAAAAACATTCGGCGTTGATATAATTCGTAGGAAATTCCCTAACAAAAATTATAGAAAAAAAAGTATATATGGGGCATTCCACGCCAACTCGGACACCATTTGGCTTTTGCATTTTCGATTTTTTTCATAATTTTTTATGTTATAGTATCGGTTGAGAGAGGCCTCCCTGATTTTTTTCAATTTTTTTCGTCGAGCCGTTTCCGAGATGTCGATTTTTCAAAAAACACGTTACTTTTTTTTTAAATACCCATAACTTTGCGAAAAATGGGCCGATTGGGTAGTTTTTTTTTTGAAATTTCTCTCTTCAAACACACTTTTGGAAAATGAAATTGAAACATTTTTCAAAACCGTATTTCTTCGAAATTTTCGAATTTTTTTCATAAAATGTTGATTTCCAAGAAACACGTATCGATCGATTTCCTTGAATTTTTTTTCGAAAAAACTGTCACTCATTCCGCAACTTTTAAGTCTAGTCTGATAATGGGATAATGATGGGATATATTTTTTTTTCGAATTTTCAAATTTTCATGTTTCAGTCATCAGTACCTAAAGTAAATAATAGTTTTTTTTTGAGGCCCCCAAGTAATAGTTATTGTCATTTATGAAATTGAACTGATATAACTTATTCATTTAACGGATAATTACCGTTAATTTTTAGTTAAATATATTAAGACATATGATCACTGTATTAATTTTTAGATGGTTTTTTGTTTTTTTTTTTAAATCGATACCTACAAGACAAAACTCTATTTGAATGATGTTCAAAAGTTGGCACATTTTGTCATCAATTTCAATCTTTGACTACGGTCAAAGATTGAAATTTATGTAATATATTCAACTAAAAATAACGGTAATTATCCGTTAAATGATTGAGTTATATCAGTTTAATTTCATAGATGACAATAACTATCACTGGGGGGCCTGAAAAAAAAGTTATTATTTACTTTAGGTACTGATGACTGAAACATGAAAATTTGAAAATTCGAAAAAAATTAGATCCCATCATTATCCCATTATCAAACTAGACTTAAAAGTTGCGTAATGAGTGACAGTTTTTTCGAAAAAAATTTCAAGAAAATCGATCGATACGTGTTTGTTGGAAATCAACATTTTATGAAAAAAATTTGAAAATTTTGAGGAAATACGGTTTTGAGAAATGTTTCAATTTCATTTTCCAGTAGTGTGTTTAAAGAGAGAAATTTCAAAAAAAAAACTACCCAATCGGCCCATTTTTCGCAAAGTTATGGGTATTTAAAAAAAAAGTAACGTGTTTTTTGAAAAATCGACATCTCGGAAACGGCTCGACGAAAAAAATTGAAAAAAATCAGGGAGGCCTCTCTCAACCGATACTATCTTATTATAAAAAAGAGTAAGGATGGTGTGCTATATATACGTGTCACCCTTTTATTCGTGCGCTGATTGGCTGCCGATGACGACCGGATATCGTCGTTCGTTTGTTCTTTTTTACATTCGACTGTTTGACAATCTGTCATGTTTGTATGATCTGCGAGGTTCAAAAACCTCGACGTCAAACATCGTCTTGGCGAGCTGTATCTTCTGCGAATTTTGTGTAGCGAAAAAATTCACAGCGCACTTTCTTAATCGATTGATTTGATAGATATAAATCGAAGAAGTGTGATGGAATTATTATACAATAAAGTAGGTGTTTGAAGCAGAGACTCCGGCAGTGAGCATTATTTTGCACACATTCGAATTTTTGTAATGCTTCTTTTTCTGCAGGTTAAACTTCGGTGGTAGGAGAAGAAATTGAGTTGATTTTAGAATTGTGAAAAAAATATATCAAATCTATAACAAGACGTACAATTGTATTTCACTATTATATTTGTGAAAATTGTATACTATGGAGGTTGAAAATAAATAATTATTCACCACTAATCAACCCTACAGTGACGGAACTTTGCAAAGATTGATTTCATTGAATCAGTGACGCTGTTGATGAAAGATGAATTGACAAAATAATCAGTATTTCAAATCAAATATGAATTGACAAAACAAGCAGTTTTCTAACAACCATATTCAGTGATCGATTTTTTAATTTTTATGACAATGGGACGTCGGAAGCTTACACAGGAAGAAAGAGAAGCAGCTAAGAGACGAAAAGTTGAACAGAATACCATAAGCCAGCGCCAATCACGGCAACAAAAAAAATTGCATTATCGTTTGTTAGAAAATTCGAAAAATTAAGCAAATTCACAAAATTCCGGGGAAAATAGTTTAGTATGCGGCAATAATAGAGAGTTAGAAAATTCGAAAAATGAAGCAAATTTACAAAAATTCGCAGAAGATACAGATCTCAAAGACGATGTTTGACGTCAAGGTTTTGAACCTCGCAGATCATAAAAACATGACAGATTGTCAGTAGTTAAGATATAAAAATTGAAGTGTGCCACTAGATCATTTCCCGTGTTATTTAAATGGGAAATAGAAATTCGTGATGAGGTACCTCTTGATATTAATATTAGAATCTCAAATTTTAACAAGCTTCTTATTTTACCTTCCTGCAAATACAGTAAACGGTTTCTAAAGGAATTTAAAGAGAGGTGGGAGGGAAATGAGAAGGGAAAGTAATTGCGTCATAGTTTGTTAGAAAATTCGAAAAATGAAGCAAATTCACAAAATTACGGGGAAAACAGTTCATTATGCGGCATTAACAGAGATAATATCGAGCATAATTCGAATGTACAAAGACCTGGAATACCCGAAAATATTGATCATTCGAATAATGTAGCTTGTGGCTCTACCAATGTTGTAAAATGTCATAATAATTTGAACCATGTTCTGGAACATTACATCGGTAAAATGGATGTCCTGTGCAGGCATTGCGACGCACACAATATTCATCGTAAAGTTCCTTTTGAATAGTTCGGCGAGCGCGCGCGCGCGCGCGCTCCTAAAGTCAGACTTCTAGTAACATAAAAAATTATGAAAAAAATCGAAGATGCAAAATCCAAATGGTGTCCGAGTTGGCGTGGAATGCCCCATATATTTGTCGGAGATGTCGAAGAAGAACGGATATATTTTGGGATCGTTCAATTAAACGACTCGATCAAGGACAACCTTATATTTTATTTATTCATCCTTACAAATCTTTGTCAATCACACTACTTCTTCATCGAAACATCAATCAACAACTCTATCTTCTGTTCAAAACTCTTCTGTTAAATATCTTTGCCGATCTGATAACCACTCTCCGACTTATTTATATTCAATATATAAAAAGATATCGTTGATTTCAATTGGTATTTTTTTTTTTTAAATTGAACACAAACAAAAATATCATTTTAGGAAAAAAGTTGGGAATTTTTGTAATTGAAAAAAAAATAAATAAATAAAATAATTGAAAAGTATTGGTTTTTGGATTTCTTATGAATTTTTTTTCACCATAAATCTTTAGGTGGCTCTAGGGGATGAATGGCAGGGAGTGGGGGCAAAGTGTATGTGATCTTTTTGGTAGAAAATTTTGAGCTCGACAAATTTGCACTCAATACTTTTTCCATACCTCGCGTTGTTTTCAAGTTATTTGAAAAAAATCCATTTTTGAGGTGGTTTTTATTCTTTTCCACCCTCCCCAGAAGAGTAGTACTTCCACACTTCTCCGCGAGTTTTAGGGGATCAAAAGACGTGTCACAAAAAGCAAAAACAATGATTTCAGGCTTTGTTTGACTGGACTATGCTGTAATCTGCACCAGACCAGTAATGACATGTATAGTATCAAAACCGTCATAGACCTGTACTTTGCTGGTAGTTTGACAGACAATTTGAAAGCGTATGTATGTCGATGGCTGGTAGTTTAGAACAAGGTTAATTAAGTACTATGGATTTTTATTTGTTACAAAGTTATTAATTACTATTAAGTTACTGAATATAAGTCTAATGAAAAATAAATTATATATAAAATTCTAATATTGTGCATTTAATTTTGTACCTTGTATTGCTGCTATGGATCATATCTATACAACAACAACATAGCATATGAAATCTGTTGAACGAAGAATTATCATTGAATGCCATGGAAGATTCAAGAAATTTCCGAAATTTAACGTTCCTAAAGTTAGAGGAGGGAATTCTATTGATATTCATAATTTATCATTACACCAATAAAAAAAAAAAAAACTACTGTACGTTTGCACATGCCCTGGGAATTCCTGTATGCGAAAGTGTTATAAATATATATCTCGAATAACAAAGCTTGTTACTTTAGACCAAAAATACCTTTCGAATGAAATTGAAAACAGATTTACAGGTAGACATTTCAAATTTTGTAACTCTATGTCTCCAAGAAGAAATCATTTATTCCATATCCGTATTTGATAAGTTTATAAACTTAATATGAATCATCTGAGCAAGAGGACTAGTTATGACATCCACGGAGACATTTAAATTGAAATTATCCTCAAAACAATTTGTAAATATTATAAGATAATATATGTATATTTACAGTTTGTATACCATTTTTATTCCTTTTCTTTGGAAGAAATACAAATTTTTTCGATGATTCCTGTTCATTTTAGTAAGCCGTTGATTTGTTAATACACAGCATCTGAACTATCGTTAGAAATTGTAAAAGATCTAGTTCTTAGTGTTAGGATGAATTTTTTAAATGAGTTCCTCTTTCTCATCAAGAAGGGTGGTGGATCCAGTTTGATGCGTTATACAACCGTTGGTATGCATAAGAAAAAGTACATGCTAATGCTTTGAAGTATATAGAAGGGTTTACTACTGTAAGCGTTTTGGGATCATATCGTTGGAAATACTTCACTAGCATCGTATGTAATTTGGAATGCTAAGCGTTATGCGGAAGTGGGGTATGCAGTACTCGCAGCCACCGGGAAATGCTTAGAAACACTTGTGATAGCCAACTTGTCAAAGAAGTTTCCACCCCATATCCGAAACCCTTGTCTGAAGCATTAGCATCGACATAATTTGTTTTATACATACAACAGCCATTATTTTCTCAGTACTAACAATCTACATATTTAATAATACAATATAATTAAACAGCAAAATAGTTACCACTCACAATTTGTAATAAAGAATTCTATCCATAAACGGATGTTGTTTAACCCGATCATATGAGATTTTTCATTAAAAATATATGGGGCATTCCATGACATCTCGATCAAGATTCAGCGTCGATGTCTCAGATTCGTTTGATAATTTTTTGCATAAAAGTACATGACGAAAAACGCGATCCTAATTTTTTTCAGAATTTTTTGATCCAGCGTCTCTGAAGTATGATTTAAAAACTTGAAAAAAAAACACCCACTTTGTAAAATCTGAGAAAATTCAGAAAAATCTTATGAAATATAACAAAATTTTTTACACCTATTGGAAGATGGAGATTTCATAAATTCAAAAGATAATAAGGAAAATAAAAAATTAAAAAAATATTATTATTCCATTGCATTTTTGACATCAGAATGAACATAAAAGCTCCTTATAATATGGGCCGAAAAATGTCTATTCAGAGAGTTACAGGGAATCAAAAATATCAGGATAATATTTATAAATATAAATTTGCGAATATAAATATTATATTAATATATTTGATTTCCTGTATCTCTCTAAATGGACATTTTTCTGTTTATTCTGATGTCAAAAATGCAATGGAATAATAATAATTTTTTAAATTTTTATTTTCCTCATTTATCTTTTGAAGTTATGAAATCTCCATCTTCTAATAGGTGTCAAAAATTTTGTTATATTTCATAAGATTTTTCAGAATTTCTTCAGATTTTACAAAGTGGGTGTTTTTTTTTCAAGTTTTTAAATCATACTTCAGAGACGCTGGATCAAAAAATTCTGAAAAAAATTAGGATTGCGTTTTTCGTCATGTACTTTTATGCAAAAAATTATCAAACCAATCTGAGACATCGACGCCGAATCTTGATCGAGGTGTCATGGAATGCCCCATATGTAGACCATCAGCGGACAAGGTCCTCAATTCTATTGTAAGTTTGCCAAATGGTAACCCAACATGAGGAAAGAACTGGGAAATACTGTCCTTCGCAAGAAAAATTTTAAACTACTTGCCGCATATTTCTAAATTATATATATTTTTTGTAATATACGAAATTAGTAGTCAGATTGTGTTTTTTCAACTCGCGTGCTATGTTAATCATGGCAAAATCTAAGGCCTTGTCCGCTGACAGAATGTATATATCTGATCAAAAGCCCCACTCATTTATTTATACACTAATAAATTAATTACAACATCAGTTAATTAAGTAGTTAAATGCCTTGCAGCATTTAATTACTATTTTTTGACTATCTGCTATGATGCAGAGAACAAAATCGATTATCTTGAAGGAATGCTGTGCGTTTATAATTATAGGTACCGGTTATGCACATCAATAACACACTTTTTTTTTTGTTTTTGTTTTTAAACAGATATTTACTCAAGTAATTGCATTTCAACTATCTTTAGAAATTATTACTTTTAATATTGTATTGGCTCAGCCACAGTAGCTTAACATTGAAACGTTTACAACTTTGTCATGTGTGTTAAAAACTTTTCTCAAGCTTTCAAATTTAATTCTCACAATAATTACTATTCTAGTTGTAACAGGTTTCATACGTCACCATATACTTGTTACACAATATTATTATCCGTTGTCTCCACGTGGTCGCGCAATGTTTTTCTCGCAAGTACTGCACGCTATTGACATGAATCACGTCTCTGCACAAAGCAGAGACGAATGAGCTTTGTTTTATTCATTTATATATATATTTTTTTTACCACAAATTTAGTCTAAATTTTAACTGTTAGAAATTTTTTTTTCTCCATATTCCTATTTCTTCAATTGCAACATTTTTCGATGCAATTCATTATATAAATGGAAAAAAATTCTCAGTTTTAAACATTTTAACTAATCTGATAAATATACTTTCACTTAGATATTTATTGTTATTTTTATCGGTTTTTCAGCGCATTAGTGTTAGATAATCAATATGATTAACTGTACCTCAATTTTTACTACACTAGACAATTAATGATTTTTAATCGCAATAACTCCACCAAATGTTATTCTATATGTATTTGTATCTGTAACTGGTTGCCATTTTCTATCATAATACGAAGTGCAGAATCCGAATTGAATTCGTAATAAAAATTGAAATTGAAATTTATGTCATCAAAATGATACATCTCTCGAACACAAACGCACTCAAAACACATACATACAACTAGGGCACCTTACATTTTCATTTCACAAAATTAAACGAAAATGTTGTAGGATAGATTTATTGTAGTAATATATTATATACAAGTATACGCGAATCGCGTTAACGACAATTAACAATTGTTTTGTCATTATTTTGGGGGGGGGGGGGGGGGGGGGGGGGGGGTATCATTTTTTTTTTTCAAGCAAATAATGTAATACAGCTTTTTTTTTTATTGTGAAAAGGCCACATAATAAATTAAATCTATACTTTTTTCATTATTTAAAATAACTTATTTATTACGGTGTTTTATATAGTTTTCTTTTACAATATTTATATTCAAAGTATCCTTTGAACGGCTTACCTCTGACAATGATTGCATAGCTGTTATTTCATAATCTTATATGGTTTGTCAAAATGATTGAAATTTCATGTTTCTTTTTCTTTCAATTTCCGTAAATCAAAAGGCTATTGTGGCGTTTATGTTTTCCCGATAATTTTTCACATACTCCATCAACTAAATTCGATCAGCTTATTGCATTTTGACTAGATCACTGTTTATTAAAGAACGAAAATAAACAGTGACTTAGTAACAAGTCGCTCTCCGGTATTTTTATCCACAAATTTCATTTTTTGTTTTTATTAAAACTTTATTTTAATCTATCTTCACCGTTGAGTAGATTTTTCGTACGAATGCATTTGTACCGATATAGCCTACCGTACCGCACATAATACCTAGTGCCAAACTGAACAGGGCCATGTATCCAAAGTAAAACGCCGTCTGAAATAGACCATACATTCTGGAAACAGAAGAAATATATTGTAGAACTTTCAGAATTTTTTCAAATTTTTTAATAACCATTCGGATTGCGGTTGAAAGTAGAAATATATTACCAACATTTTTTTTTTTTCTTTTTAGATTAATAATACTGAAATTTAATCACTAATACTTACTTGGTTTTGAAGAAAAAGTAATAGAACGAATAAACATAGACATATCCAGCAGTAGAACCAGCTGCCAAGAAACTTGTCCATTGCCTGAAAACCACAATTTGGATTATTATACAGAAATTTTACCATTTTGATACATATGGGAAATGCGACTCACTGCTCTGAGGCACACTAAGTGCACTTTTATTCTCGTCTATCTTCTATATCAGAGTGAGATGGAAGTAGATTCATCGCGCGACAGGGCAGTGAGTCAAATTCGCCATTAAGTAGAGAATTTTTTTTCCAACCGAACGAAAGTTAAAGATCAAGTCAAAACTATAGTGTAGCTTAGACTGTGTGTTGAATAAAATGGTCTTTGGACCTAAAATTAGCATATTCGAAGATGTTGTATTTACCATCGATAGTCTTCGGCATTCAACAGGAAGTATGTGCAGACAATGGTTACGCAAACAGTAACAATCATTAGGATAACAAATACTAATAACATAAAACCATAAACATAATAGATCTTGTAGGCCCAAAATGATGTGAAGATGAAATACCTGCAACAAAATAACAGTAATATTAACTTTCCAAATATGAATTGCGAAACTTAAAAAAACATTCCTAAATTTTTTTATTAGATTAATGATATTTTTAAATATTTTTCAATTACATTCGGTAACAAGGATTCGTTAGAGTAATTTAATCCAATTGGAATCTAACAAATGCTAAAACCGTTCAACCATAATTCTTGTAGTTTATGTAATGAACTCAAACTACACAGATGTTCAATATCTTCAAATCAGAAAGTGAAAGCCCAATTTAGGAAGTGAGTGAAAATACTTCAGCATCGAAGGAAAAAAACTAGCACAATTTGATTATCAATATTATGATGATCAATCATTACATTTCAATGAATATGGAACCAAAGGGCAGAATTCCACCCAGTGTGATGATAACCAATGGTTCCATGAACCATTTTTTCTCCGGGATGGGCCTTGGAACTGCGTTTACTCTGCACGGAGCATCCGGTGTACCAGCAAGGTTGCGGCCCAATATAGTCCCGACAAGCGTTAAAGGTAAGATGACAAATATGCAAATGCATGTCACCGCGACCTGAACACATATAAATGACGGGGTCACGATTATTATTTGCAGCTCATTTATTTAGTAATCTTTTTATTAATTTTTTTCGTTTCGATAAAAACAGCACACATACCATGGATCCAAATGGAATAGCGCGGCTAGCGTGGTAGTACATAGCGATGAAGTTGATGAAGAAAGCAGTGCCGCAGACCAACACTGGGAGCAGGAAAGCACTCAACATCATCTGCTTTATCCATATTCTTCCTCCCATACGTGCGTATAGACCTCCGCCGGCATATCCATTAACAGGTGAGGTTGCTGCGTAAACAAATATTGCTGTGGATAACATGGATCCACGCTCTGTGTATAATTCTCCGAGGATAGCGAAAATTATCACACTTAGGACTACAACGGTCACCTGAAATGTAATAAAGTAAAATAAAATCAAAATATGCGATGAAAAAAGGTGTCATGAATAGAAATATCTGCAAAGAGCTTTATGGGACTTTAAAAAACACTCTGGTTTAATTATCAAGATACTGTTTTTTTTTTTTTTTTTCCAATCAGTTAAACGTATCTTAGCGTTTTCTGAAATATTCACCTGATATCCTGCACCAATAAGAGCTGAAAATATCATGGGATGACCTGCGGGTCTGAATACATCTCCGTGTACTTGTTTCCAGCCATATTCATCCCCTAAATCTCTTTCCATGTCGTCCATTTCCTCATCTTTGCTGTATCTCGCGTAATCCTTTCTCAAAGTACGCATCAAGATCATTGAGACCAAACCAACCAGGAAGATAACCATCATAAAACTATTGAAAATGCTAAACCAATGTATCTGGAAATTTATTAATGAAATTATTGATTTTTTTTTCTTTAATAGACTTCTGAATTCAAATATTACCTATCTATGGTAGTAAAATCACCTCGCTACACCGAATTGAACTTTCTTTTTGATAATTTGATGATATGTAGTGAAGTAGAGTGAACTGATAATTGTCTATCTTTATAGGTATAATGTCCAATTATTTGATGAAAATTTAAATAAAATCAAAGAAATAGACTGACCCTATGCTGGAAGAAGTTGGGATCCAAGTATTTGTCAAATCTGTCTTCAAACTTGACTTTGCTCTTCTTCCAGTTGACTTCGTAACTGAATGGAATGCGAGCACCCTGAGTTAATTTGACTTTATTTTCGCTGGTGAGATTGACATCAACAATTTGCTTTCCATTGTATCCAATATCCAATTTTTTGTGTGTCCAAATATAGTAGGAAACAACACCGTTGTTTTCTTCGGCTTCGCCGACCACTCCTAGAGGTTAATAGATCACATATATAATGTAATTGTATTAATAGGTATAATATTTCGTCAAATAGAATATCAAATTCCGCTCCTATTAGAGCCCATTTCAATCATGATCATTTTAATCTCAAACAGGAAACTGGGATATGAATATCTGCTGTTTTTATAATGAGCATGGCGAAAGTTCCGATTTGATACAGCTCTGAAGAAATAAAATAGAGGTTGAATTGATATCAACTTTGGTAATTATACTTATTCATAATTACTAAAATAAGGCGATTGAAGTTTCATTTTTCACATTGGTTGTGCGGTGATAGTAGAAATCTATGAGTGATAAGATAATAGCTAGCAAGCTACTCAAGGTGACTACGCCATAAGGTTCCTTTTTATTCTTTGTTGAGTTACTCAATGCAGCAAGTATACTACACAGGGTGTGCAGGAATCTCCGCCACATAAGCATGCGGTGGTGTTCCTTGTTCAAAATGAGTATAAAAAAAAAAAAGGTATATGAAAACTGATTAGCGAATGAATCAGTCTTCAGTGATGAACGTGTCACATACACTTCCCAATCCTATTTTTGTACAATGAACAACGCCATGTGCTTTACTAGATACAAATTTATGAGCATTCGGTATTTTGATTTGTTAGCTAACCAATACAGTATAAAAAATTTATAACTAATGTTTGTAATCGCAAGTTTAGCTGCATTTAATACACGTTATAAGCCATGCCAAGTTAACTGAGGAATTTAGTCCAGAGCAAGGCTGCGGTATGACTTGATTATTACCATTGCATTGCACCGCCTTGTAAAAGCAGATGGAAGGAGGTGATGGTATATAAGTTATGGTCCAATGCTATATATAGAGTTAGATTATGCGAGTTACGATTATGGGTGCAAGGATTGACGTATACAAATAATGAAAATTATGCCCTTACCCCATACTGGTAGATCGTCAATGTACATTTGGTACCAATACTGATTTTTCACAGCGTAAACAAAAGCCTTTTGATTTTTTTCTGTCAGATTAATTTCACAGTATTCAGTCTTTGAGATGTCAGCTGAAAATAAACTTACTTAGTTCTAGTAGTCGATGTGGTTCAGAGATTTTCAAATCTATATCTATTTGTGTAAAATAGTTGATTATTTTCTACTAAATCATTAACATTATAATATTCTAGAATGCTGAATATATTCAAGAGAAATAAACAGTCATTAGACTCTCCAGTTACATTAAAATTTGAACCGTACAAAAACGTTACTTATAATTGTAGTAAACATCAAGCTGTTGCAATCTACTTATTTTTAAAACAAATCAGGGTAAATCTGCAGAATAGAGGTATAACAATTTGTCACACAACAATACATATTGTTCAGTTCTAATACCTTTATAATCAATATCCAACCCACTGAACTCTAACTCGATTCCTTGAAGAGCCTCAGATAATGTCTCATGGTAATGACTGATCATAGCTTTTCCCCCGGCACAGAACGGGAGAGAGAAATATGAATAAGTCTCTTGTCTGTTGTGATATGGACCCACCGTACTCATCCATAATACTACCTCGTCGTTCACTTCATACTAGACCATAAAAGAGATGCTGCGTTAGAACGTATAATTTTCAGTTTTTCCCTAAAGTAGAGTTGCAAGTTTTATAGCACGAAATCAATATGGAATAAGTTTTCTGAATCTAAGCCAACTTCATGGAAGAAAGTTTCAAAATCATTGAATATTGTGATAAGATAATTGTTTGGTCCTAAGACTCTGTATAAATTTTTTACCCAAGTCTAACGTTCTTATAACGACGTTGAAAATAATGTATGCGTCTGGAATTAGATAGAAAGATGGACTAAGAGATTAAAGCATGAAAATTTAGCGCTGATAAATAGTGGAGCAACACTATTTTGCCAAAGATATCTCTGGTCTTTTTTCAGATAATGAACTTGTAACTAATTCGAATTTCAACATGTTTTGCAGACGGAATATCTAATAGGGTGAGAGAAAGGGTGGGTATGGCTCATAGTTGGTAGATTTGAGAAAGACAAAATGTGGATTATGAAAGTAGTGAAGTGGGAACAGCTGCTTTGTTTTGCACGTAGTTATTATCACTTAGAAAAGTTATTAAGTGGGGTTAACCTAGGAAAATAACTGGCAACCATATTCCGGAATGGTAATTTGACATTTCTAAAAAGATGTCACCGGCCTCATACTCACGACGTGATTGTGTTCATCTCCGCAGACGAGGGTCAGAGCTAGCAAACCAAGAACTAATCTAGTCCATGCCATTTTATACACTATGTTATGGCGAAAACAACCCTTTAAACATTAAATGGAAATTAATTAAGCAATATTTAAAGGGGAAAATGCCCCGTTCATGACCGAAATATCATCAACGGTCGACAGAACTGGACAGTACCACGTAAAACCGACACGATTCACACAATTTTGTGTGTTGCCACGTCAGATGGCTCTTGCGTCGACAACAGCCATTGTTTCGACTTTACAAGTTTGCCAACTTGACACTTTTACTCATCTTTTACTGCTCGCAGTAGGTACCCGGATGTGACGTCACTTTCATCGAAAAAATGGTGTAACCATTACAGCTCTATTGTGGATAGCGCCATGGACGTATAAAATATATTTTATACGTCCATGGATAGCGCGTGTGTCGCGAGCAAACCATAAAGCTGATAAGGAGTCCAACGGCGGTCGTTGCACGAGCCGGACACGTTCTTCTATCTGTATCCTGGAATCTATTCAATCCTTTGATGTGAGGATATTCAAAGGGTTGTAATGAGCGGATTAGGATAGAAAACGAATATATGTTTCGTTTGTCCATAGTATTTTTGGACTGAGTCCAGTGAATGTTCAGTAAAAGGTGCCTAGCGTTGTGCTTGATTAGAGTAGTCGCAACGAGGTGATCCCGTCACGTGCTGGAGGAGTCTCCTTAAGGGGGGGCTCTAGGCGATTTTTACCGACATCAACTATTCTTTCGAATATCTCCGAAACGGAGGGTCCAATCGGATTGTCCTTTGGGCAGTCGATGTTCGACGAGGAATGAATTCGATCTATCATGAGAAATTCAGCGAAATAATTAATTTTTTTTTTTTTTTCAATCGCAAAGTGTGGGCATGCCACCTATTTCGACTTATATCAAGGCCTATGCATCGAAAATGTAAAATCGGCTCCCTGAGCCCGATTCTGCATGAAATTCCGAACACAACCATCCGAAAACATCTCTGTTTTCGACAACGATAAAGACGTGATCCGTATTCTACGAATTTATGGTATTTAGCAAATGTCAACGGCTGGAAGCAGCCATTATATTGGTTCCCAAAACGCCTGTAAGACGTCGCCGCGCGCGAGTTTTCTGCTTCTCGTTCTACCACCACTGTTACGTTGGTATGTTGGTACCACGTGATTCGACGTGCAGTCAGAAATGATTTGAAGACTAACAAAACGTATATTCACGATATGATACTTTTCAATGATTTCTGCAATGTCTTGGTAAGTGAAAATATTCAGTCGATTCATAATTGAGCATTTTGTTCATTTATTTTCATTATTGAATAAGTATTCAATTACGCGTTACCAAAATAATCATGTAGGTATAGAAGAACTATAGCCTGAATATCATTAGTTCTTATACATATTTTATTATTTTGGTAACGTATAACTAAATTTTTATTTAATGGGTAATTTAATTTTTATTTGATCACCCATTATTTTGGTAATGTGTAATACTACTCATTACTTCGGTGATGTGTAATTAAATGGGTAATTTAAATGTAATGAGGGACTCGCAACACTGGTTGAAAAGGAGAGCTGACGATCGTAAGATATTTTTTTTCAAAGTATTCGGAACGAATCTATAAATACGAATATTCTACTAACCATGGTCACATTGTATATATAGATCGTATATCATATGTATTTTCATATGATTTTATATAATAGATAAAACGACTGATGTATAGCATGAACTTATATTATATGCAGTACAACCCTTATATATTATTCCATATAATTGTATTGAAAATCCATGGAAAAATTGTAGAATAATGAAAATAAATGAACAAAATGCTCAATTATGAATCGATTCAATATTTTCACTTACCAAGACATTGCAGAAATCATTAAAAAGTATTATATCGTCAATATACGTTTTGTTAGTCTTCAAATCATCTCTGACTGCACGTCGAATCACGTGGTACCAACATACCAACGTAACAGTGGTGGTAGAACGAGAAACAGAAAACTCGCGCGCGGCGACGTCTTACAGGCGTTTTGGGAACCAATATAATGGCTGCTTCCAGCCGTTGACATTTGCTAAATACCATAAATTCGTAGAATACGGATCACGTCTTTACCGTTGTCGAAAACAAAAATGTTTTCGGATGGTTGTGTTCGGAATTTCATGCGGAATCGGGCTCAGGAAGCCGATTTTGCATTTTCGATGCATAGGCCTTGATATAGGTCGAAATAGGTGGCACGCCCACACTTTGCGATTGAAAAAAAAAAAAATTAATTGTTTCGCTGAATTTCTCATGATAGATCGAATTCATTCCTCGTCAAACATCGACTGCCCAAAGGACAATCCGATTGGACCCTCCGTTTCGGAGATATTCGAAAGAATAGTTGATGTCGGTAAAAATCGCCTAGAGCCCCCCCTTAATACAATCTTCACTCACAACTAATTCAATTAAAATTCTATTAAAATTCATCAATTATAATAATAAATAAACTATAATTAAATATAAACTTACCAAGGACTTTATACCCCGTGGCTGGCTACTTTCCGCAAGGATATGAGCCTTTGGAGAAACAACAACATAAAGCTGATAAGCATGGAGAGGGCATGCCTATCCTAACAATGGGAGATAGTGGTGGTTTTCCAAGTGAGTCAATTTTCAAGCCCAGTGCCGCACTAAGCCATGTTATTGGTTGGATCCAAAAGAAGTGACCAATAACATGGCTTAGTGCGGCAGCGTGCTCAAAAATTGACTCAATTGGAAAACCACCAGTTTACAGTGCTTACACGTGAGAGGGATTGAAAGGAACAAGATGCGCTGTCTCTTTGGCGGCACACATGTGTCTTCAATGCACGTTAGAGCGTATAAATATTGAGGGATACGCTCCACCCTTTTGCTCGCTAATGAGAGCGAGAAATTTTCTGTCTCCACGGAAGCGGAATGTGGTGCTGAAACCATAACCTTAAACCTGCGGTATCATGAAAAGGCGGCTTTACTTTGACTGGGCATGCCTGCTACCAGAAACTCTACGTCGCAACTCGTAGACTAGTTTTTTCCACATATAGCGCTACTTCATTAGCGCCAATATTCAAATAACAGTCCAAGCGAATACTCTACCAATACGTTGACTGAAGAATTTAAAGACAGCTCGTATTATATCGAGCGTCGTTGGAGTCTACCGAGGGCTTGCTGTGCCCACGATAGTGAACGACCGAAAATATTATTTTACCGACGATCTCGAGCGACATCTGTCGTTAGTACAAGTTACAGAATACTGCTTGACGCTTTCTACCGTTACCGAATTGACCGACGTCGTTATAAATGTACAGAATAGACCTGCTGGGCATTTTCGTGAGCCGAGAAAGTGGGCTTGAAGTGGGCTTGGGGACGAAACAGCGTCGGAACTTACCGACAGAAATAACATTGTAGTATATCTATAGTGTGCGAATATATAGATATACAGTAATGCTATTTCGGTCGGTAAATTCAGACACTATTCATATCCCTAAGCCCATTTACCCGGCTCACACTTCCCCGTTAGGTGAGCCGTCTTTATAGATCTTCAGTCAACGACCAATATAATACCTATAACTGTGAATGATCGATTGGTCGTCATGAGCTTTGGTTTGTTACAAGAAATACTTTTGAAACACTCGAAAAAAGAAAGACATACAATTTGTCTCTCGAGTAATAGAGAACCCCAACCTAGATGCGGGCGTTGACTGAAGAATTTAAAGACGGCTCACGTTTGACGTTGGGCATTTTCTTTATAGATATACTAGCTCAGAATAGCACGCTTCGCGCGCTTCTTCAACCAGCCTTCTTCTTATGCGAGAGTAATTTCTCTTATTCAACTGCCAAATATTTGTCACGAATCACTGAATGACCCTTTTTCCGAATAAGGTTTCCAGTACATTTTCGAAAATTAACTAATAAAAGATGACCAACAATCCTCGAAAAATCTCCTGACACGACCACTCAAATAATACTCTGACTCAATAGCTGTGATCATTTTCCTCATTCCGATCAATTCTGAAAATCTGATCTGAACTATACTGCTCCCTTCAGACCGATTCTAAACCACGAAGTTCGCCCCGCGACGATCCCGAAAACCAATCAGAACGGGTCTTAAGCGATGACAATGGACTTCGAGATTAATCGTGACAAACCGATCTTTTATGAAGGGACAGCAATGCTATTTCGGTCGGTAAATTCAGACACTGTTCATATCCCCAAGCCCATTTTCCCAGATCACACTTCCCCATCAGGCGGCTCCTTCTTTATAGATCTTCAGTCAACGATGCGGAGCAACCCAGGTGATCTTCTCATTTTGAGAGCCTGATCATTGTCGATTTTATCGTTTTTTTTAAATATTCTTCTGGATTAAAAATAGGAATACATGTATCTTGTTTTTATTTTGCCGTTCAGTGATTCATTCCGAAATGAAACTGAAATGATGCTTTGTTGGAAATTAAAAATTTTTCAAATGCATATAACTTCTGCAAAGACTCTGCAAAATAAAAATTATGTTACAATTTTCAGACGTGAATGAATATTGGTTTGCTCGCATTGAAGCCGACAAAATACTTTTTAAAAAGCCATTTTTTTTTTTAATTTTTCAACAAAATACGAAACTTTGATGCCCTACCTGCGAGTGGCACGATTATTCGTTAAGAAATTATAGGTTTTTGAATGTTTCAACATGCTAATGTTAATCAGTAAATTGTCGATACTACCGGCAAAATGAAAAAATACATAGGGGCAAGTCCACCAATTATCAACAAATGAACGGGACGTCAAAAAATCGATTTGTCTGAAATTTTTACCTCTTATAGTGTGTACTAAGATTGAAAAGTTCACCAAGTTGGAACCCTCTAGGACTTACCGTTCGCGAGAAATGCCATATACAAATTTGCCATTTCGACCTAATTCAGGCCTAAACGCGAATTGTTTTCGTATCGTTATCGGCATAAAAAAATTATGAAAATATACGTATCTTATGTGAAAAATTCTCACCTTTCCGAATATAATATTCATTTCTGGCTAACTTATCGAAATTAATCTCAAAAACACGTTTTTCGGCGAAAAATCGCTTTTTTTCATGCGCCACCAAATTTTATCTTACTTTTGAATTTTTTATCTGAAAGCTGAGATTTTTTCAGTGAGAAACCCAAATTTGTAGAGTGGGACGGCTATTGGATCCCGCGTGAGCTAAACTCAATTGATGAAAAGTTTATTATTCGCCAATTAAGGGGACCAGTACAGCTTGGTTTGGGAAATTTGGAGTACTCCAAAATTCATTTATTTGTCAACCAAAGCTTATTTCACCTCAAAAAAAAATTTTCTTCGAAAAACTTTGTCGTAAGGTTTCAGACACATCGCTGGTCCAATTCAACCTCTCAAGGTCCTGCTTTCTTCAGACAGCAATTGTACATCTTATCCAACGTAGGGATCGGTAAAAAAAAATTCACGTGAAAAGTTACGGTCAATTATCCAAAATTTCCAAATTTTAGGACACTAATTTGCAAATAACTTGGCCTACACGAAATTGTTCAAAAATTCCCTCGTTCACACGATGAAAATTTTTTTTCTGAACAAAATGAGCCCTCAACGACCTTAATCGGAACAGCGATGTGCCTAAAACCTTACGACAAAGGTTTTCAAGGAATTTTTTTTTTTTGATGTGAAATAAACGTTGGCTAAGAAATACATTAGGGTGTGTCAGTTTGACTTTTTTTTTTTAATTTTCATGGTGCTACTTTTCAAGTCACTAGGTCTTATCAAGAAGAAGAATCCCACATAGTGAAATTTTTCTCCGTCAAGCTTAAATGGTTCCGAAACTTTTTTTAGTTTCCCATTTGATTAACACACAAAAAAATCTATTTTCGTGTCAATTCGCATAGTTTTGTAGTTAATCAATATTTTTCAAAAAGATATTGACTTGTAAACAATTTTTGAAATTCTGTATCCGAAAAAAATTATTAAGTTAAAATTATAAACATCATAAAATGTGATATTTACTCTACAACCAAAAAACTAAAAAAAAGTTTCGGAACCACTTAGCCTTGACATACGAAATTTTTCGAGTGGGGAATCTCTTTGTGTTGAGGAGAACTATCCGTTAGAAACGTAGCCAGAAATCGTTTTTTTTGTGACACACCCTAATGTACATACTCCAAATTTCCCAAACCAAGCTCTACTGGTTCCCTTAAGCGTGTAAATAATACACTTTTCATCAATTGAATTTAGCTCACGCGGGATCCAATAGCCGTCCCACTCTACAAATTTGGGTTTCTCACTGAAAAAATCTCAGCTTTCAGATAAAAAATTCAAAAGTAAGATAAAATTTGGTGGCGCATGAAAAAAAGCGATTTTTCGCCGAAAAACGTGTTTTTGAGATTAATTTCGATAAGTTAGCCAGAAATGAATATTATATTCGGAAAGGTGAGAATTTTTCACATAAGATACGTATATTTTCATAATTTTTTTATGCCGATAACGATACGAAAACAATTCGCGTTTAGGCCTGAATTAGGTCGAAATGGTAAATTTGTATATGGCATTTCTCGCGAACGGTAAGTCCTAGAGGGTTCCAACTTGGTGAACTTTTCAATCTTAGTACACACTATAAGAGGTAAAAATTTCAGACAAATCGATTTTTTGACGTCCCGTTCATTTGTTGATAATTGGTGGACTTGCCCATATGTTCCTATTTTGAATTTAGAAGAATATAAACAAAAGCGACAAAATCGGCATTAATCAGGGTCTCATAAATAAGTGTCAATAAATAAGTGTCCTTCTGTACAGTTGCAATTATAATCTACGAGCGTCGCACATTGGTCCGAAACTACACGATACGCGCGCATAATGTTTACATGGTGATATCTTTGTAACTAGACGCTCTACAAGAATTAAAAAAAACGTGGACTGAAGCTAAGGGTTCAAGCTTGAATTTGGGACCTTGACCTAGGCGATAAAAAATTTCGTCCGGAAGTTATATTGATTCAAACATTTACGAAGCGTACAGCAATGTATTCACGAAATTTTTTCAAATCAATCATCGGATTGTCATTCTTTGAACTACATGTTACACATATTATGGTATGTTCGGAAAAATAATCCTTTTGCAATATCCAATTCATACTCAAAAATAATTATTCATAAGACCAACACCCATTTACAGTTGCTTTTATAATTGGAAAAAAGAATTTATTCACATATGTAAAAGTTATTACGAAAAAAAAAAAAAAAATTATTTATAATTTGTAATTGACAGTCTCCAAGAAAAAAAAAATTATTTGCAATTTGTGATTGCCAGTCTCCAAGAAAAAAAAATTATTGAATTTTTTTCATACTAGGACTTTTTAATCAATGACCGCGCAGGGAAATCTACAATATTCGATTAAGATTAGTTGTTGAATCTAATTCATGCTGCCTAAAACAATAAATTTACTTACCTGTTCGGTCCATGTTCGAAATAAATTTGAAACTGATTCATAAACTATACACATACGCGCGGTCAACTACAGTAATAATATAATATACCGCATTAAATACCGTGGAAAGCAAGAGATGGCACTGAAGTACCTCATCTTACCGATTGTAGATTCTTAGAATGCAGAGTTAACTAGTGTGACGGTATTAAGCGCGAAAAATTAAAATTATCACGCCCTGTCGTAGATCGCAACAATTAGGTAGCTCCGTATATATAATGAACGATTCAAAAAGCCGGAGTATTTCACTACTAGTTCAACTATTTTTGAACAATGATTGGAATATGTATTGAGCGTATTGATACCATAGAACCTGCCAATAAGCCTTGTGGCAGCAGAAATATGGAAATGTTAGTCAATTTATTTGGGTAAGATGTGTAGCTGCTGAATAAAAAAATGTACCCCGTCGAAGATTGCAAGTATTAGCAAATAATTTTCTGTTCTACGTATTATACAGGAATAGTACTTAATTATCCAAAAAGAGTCAGAGTGAGAACAGGTGAGAATCAAAAGTTCGATACCATTTCAATTTATAGCTTCAATTTTTTTTATCCAAAAAATGCCTATTTTTAACTGCTGATAACTCGTCCCAGAATTACCATATTTCAGTTTTTCAAAAGCGAGAATCAAGTTCACAATCTGGAGAAACATGTGCAAACAAGAAATTTATTATACGGGTGAAAAGTAACGTTTCATTGCTTTATGAGTAAACTGCTCGTGAAATAATCGGGAAATTTCACGTTACGAAAAGTAAAAGTTAACCTACTGTAACACGATGATGCATTTTTTTTGGATGTATAACTACTCATTTTTGATTTATTAGAACATCTGCAATGACTGGCACAACATGAAAAAAAAATTGGTTGCAATTATTTTTTTGCTATTTTGCGCGTGTTTTGGGCGGTTTTAGACCAATGTGCGTCGTTTTAACTTCTAGGTATCCAGTAAATGCATCCTGTATCTAACCATTTTCAAGTCAGAATTTCGTTGAAGTGTCCATCCGGACTTTAGCGGCGTTGGCTGCTATTGGATTCACATCCTAGTTGATCAAACTCAAATTTGGCGCTCTCTGAAGTCAGTGTACTACTTTATAGTAGAAAATGAAATGATACTGATAAAAAAACTACAATTCAAGAAATGTAGATTCGCTTGAAAATGTTTTCATTCTGAATTAATATCACATGACTTCGTGCTCCTACCATTCTATGGCTCGCTATTGGTTTAAACGGCAGTCGATTCTTTAATCTAGTATTTCGAAAGCTGCTGTTCAAATGAGAGTGCAATTGTTTCCATGAATTCTAATTCGTTTTCCAACTAAATTCAATCCGAGGAACATTATTTTAACAGGGGTGTAAGAAATCATAGTTTACGTAGCATGCGTCAAACTTTGGCACAGCGAAGTGTGAATCTCTTAATTGAAACCAATAAATTTTTTATGCGTTATCGGTTTTCGATATAAATTAATAGGGGCTTGCTTTAGACGTCAACAGCACCCCCTTCAAATTGCAAGTTCGCGAACACTACGATTAGACAGATATCGTGATCCCAAGACAAACTTTCTATTCGAGAAATAAGAAGAAAAAGAAGAAGAATTAGGATATTGTGTATTTCGATCAACATCTCAGGAACCAATTTTGGCCAACTTTTTCGAGTAACGTCTCATAGATTGGAACTAATACACGTATAACTTTGGTTTGAAAATATTGAGCGGTTCAAGAGATATAACAGATATGAAATCAAAAGTTTTCCAATACAGTTTTGAATCTAGGTATAAAAACCCAAGAATCTGTAGATACTGGGGAACAGTTAAGATTTGTATTTCATTTGGGTTGATGCTCATGAACTCATGACTACATCTGTTTTATAAGTAGACCACTTCAACCCCCCGTCCTAAAGCTAATCGGCAAGCTCGTGAAGAGCCTCTGACGGTGTCGTATGCACTAAGATTATACCTTTGGTATTATTTACAATGTGGCAATGAATTTTCCCCCTAAATAAGTTAAAAAGTGCTGAAAATTGCACCCTGCGGGAGTTCTCTCGCTGTCTTTCCCCCACCTGTACCGAAATTCTGGTAGCATAAGAGCTTCATAGAATGTGCTCAAAAATGTGCCATGTCATATAGGCTCCTGCTATATTTACTGCAAAGGCAGCCATTATACATATGTATGATATTATAGTTTCCTTAAGAAATTGAGGCTGTTGAAGTCGAGGCGTTTTTGTTATTGTATCGAATGCCGCATAGCTAGTTGATTCTTCCCACGCATGACAATGTTTAGCCATGGGCGCATTTTTCGTATCCTTGAAAACCTTGGTCTTATTCAATATACATTCAGTATTTTACTTTGTCCTGCAGGTGTTAATTCACTGCAACAGGACCCCGCATCCGTCCTTATAGGTATATGTAAAAGCTGTTTCAGTCAAATTCAACGAAACTGCAGTATATTGCACTCGATATTGCATTTCAAACCATGCTGAATAAAAGTCTCCATGAGCCGAACCCCCTCAAGTTGAGGGTTTTCAGGATATTTAAATATAAAGTTCGAAGAAATTGGTTAATAACTATGAATAACTTGGAATCAGTTAGATTCATCGAAATAGACCAAGAGACCTTTTTTGTAGAGCATTCAATTTTGAACATCAAAATCTTTCGAAGTTGATTAGTTCTTGAGATATAAAAATCGAAAAGTGCCACCAGAACATTTTCCATGTATTTTACAAGGAAAATAAAAAATAGCGATGAGCGACTTCTAAATGTAAATATTAAGATTTGAGTTTTCTTGAGGCTTATTATTTGATCATAAAGAACAAGTTTTTGAGAGTAATTTCAAAAAAAAGTAGTTGGTTTATTAGACCCACCCTAATATGTATAGGGGAATGTGTAGCAAAATGAGACACCATTTTTGTCTCATTTTACTCCACATTCTCCTATACACATTAAGATGGGCCTATAAAGCGACTAATGATTTTCAAAATTTACTCTCAAAAACGAGGAGATAGTATATGGCGGGCCAATGCCACTGGCGCACCTATCAATTTTCGAGAAAAAAAGTTTAATTGTTTTTTACTTGGCTTTTTTTCTCTACAATTTTTGTCTGAAACTGTTTTCCGATTTCTTTGTTGTTATCGCAATATCACAATATCAATTTTCAAGAATTTTTTTTACCCCTTCCTTACAAGTTTTCTTGCACCATTGGATTCAGGACGTCAAAAGCTATCAGAATAGTGCTAACACTTAATGTGATGGCAAAATCGTATCTATGAGCAGGTATGTATGTACGTCAACTGGACTAGTTGTGCAAACGACTATTTTGTGTACCGAAATCGAGCATGAAAAAGCGTAAAACATGCTTGCGTTGTATAAAATCATTTAGCTAACAAACACTTGAAAAAAAAAATCATTTTTTGTTTTACTAAACATTTTTAAGTAGCCGCATTGCCCGGGTTGATCAACTAGCCCTGTCCTTTTCTACAAACCGTATCCCTGTATTTTTGAACATTAAAAAAAAAAAAAAATTGGCTCGAAAATGGTGTCTCAGTTTGGCCCAGACACCTACGAAAAATATGGTGTTTTATTTCGCCCCACATTCCTCTACATTATACGTATATGCGTGGTGAAAACATGCTGGCCTTGCCAGCTGCAATTTTCGAACTTTATACTTAAACATCTTGGAAACCCTCAACTTTAGGGGATTTGGCCCGTGGAGATTTTTAATTCACAACGTTTGAAATGCAACATACTCCAGTTTCATGGAATTTGACTAAAACCGCTTTTACATCAGGACAGATGCGGGGTCTTGTAGACTTCTTCATTTTTGGTTTACCCAGCAATTTTTTCTGCAGCATCGGAGATTGATTTCCTATAATTAATATACTAGACATCTAATGGATTTCAAAAGTCAGCTTCTGATGTATTTGAACGCGTTTTCTTACTACCTGTACTGCACTTTCCCTCGAATACTAATGATAAAGTCAGGGTGGAGAAATTTCAAAATTACTGGAATTTAGGCTTCAATCGTTGTAACAATTGTGATATGTTTTAATAAATTACCATGCATACAATCAAAAATAGTTAACGCGTAGTGCGCTCTTTTGCCCCGTCTTATATGCACAGAAATAAAAAAATAATCCTACTACATCGCTTTTCCAATCTGGCAACGTTACATTCTTATACTGATAGAGACACGAGTTTACATTAGGTCTTAGTGTTTTGGACTATTTTTCACATATTTCATACAAAAATTTTTCTTCATAGGACAATATTTGTCATATTTTCAATTAATGATTCTAAGTTTTTCAAAACAATCGTAAAAAAAATCACCATTGTTATATCATAAAACATCCATCTCAACATAGGTCGGTCTAGGGTTTGTATGTTAAAAATGCAAATTTTAACAGCCAAAATCTGGAAATTTAGTGCCGCAAATTAGAGTCCAATCCTTCAGCTTCATTTTGGTTTTTGTCCGACCGGAAATTCTCAAAATTGATAAAGTCATAGCCAAAAACGTCAAGAGCTGCAACGCCAGCGCTCGCAGCGCTCGCTCACTGCTGCATTTGCACCGCCTTTGCGGCGCAAATCGACAAGCTGCAAAGGCAACTAAAGAACCAAGACAAGTAAGTCCGAAGAAAGAAGCGGAAAGCGGCAGAACAGGTGGCACATGAAGCAGAAGTTGCCTTGTATGGCCCTGGAATAGACCAGCCGTAGTAAATTTTAAATTACAGCACAGAACTTCAGAGCGATTTCTCGAAATCACTTTTTCCAAAACGGTGACCACGATTCCTCCGAAACGGTATATCCGATCGATTTGAGATTTATACACTATGTTTATACTGATAATACCTAAACTCTCACAGAACCGATTCTTGATAAATTGTAATTTGGTCAAAATATCAATTTTAACAATGAGAAGAAATCTATTTCATGATTTTTATCTATGTTTTCGGGTGTTTTCAAAAAACGGAGAATCAGATAAAAAATCGGTTCCGTGAGAGCTTAGGTATTAATAGTATAAACATAGTGTACAAATCTCAAATCGATCGGACGTCCCGTTTCGGAGGAATCGTGGTCACCGTTTTGAAAAAGGTGATTTCCAGAAAACGAGCTCTAAATTTCTGTGCTGTAATTCAAAATTTACCTCGGCTGGTCTAATCCAGGGCCATACAAGCCACCTTCTGCTTCATGTGCCGCTTCTTCTGCCGCTTTCCGCTTCTTTCTTCGGACTTGTCTCGCTTCTATGGTTGCCTTTGTCGCAAACGCGGCGCGAATGCAGCAGTGAGCGAGCGCTGACGTTGCGGCTCTTTACGTTTTTGGCTATAACTTTCTCAATTTTAGGAATTTCGGGGTTGGACACAAACCAGAATAAAGCTGAAAGATCGGACTATAATAAAATGTCGAAAACTGAAAGTCGATAAAAAAAAATCAACTTGGATATACCCTTAATTCACGAAACAATACGACAAATTTTCGTATGCGAAAACCTTCTCCCAGCTAATCAGGTTTGGCTTCCGTTGATGCTGTTACACAATGAAAGCTGACTCAAAACGAATTTTTGAATTCAACAATTTGTCGCATAGTTTCGAGAATCGAGCCCCCGACCCTTTATATCGCCCTCCTCTTTTGGCGTATTCGTTTTTAATTCTACGACAGGCTTTACTTCAAGTTCCTTCAGATTAGGAAAGTCTGCTGACGATTCCAAATCTGCAACGTTATTTTTGATGCAATGGGCGTAAAATTCTTATTTCACGTCTCCTTTCGCGGGCGTAAAATGCCAGTATTACGCCCCCAGGAGCATAAATCTTTGAACATTTAGTAAAGATATACCCTTCTTTACTCAATTCTTTGAATAGCAGTATATTATTTCAAATCAGCTACAGCATGAGTCACGGAGCTTACGCCAGTAAAAAAATTTGGCTTGCAGCAGAATTGTAGGATCTATGAATGTGTGTGCATACATGCATTGCTAACTTGAATATTCCTATTGAAAAACGCATCAAAACACAGCAACAAATATAGTTACGATAAGTATAAATAGCCTCAAACGTCAACTCACAATCAGTGGCAAAATTATTTCTGGTGAAACCTAGATATGATTGTCCGTAGAATTGTAGGTATGTAGTCTACGGTGGGCCAAATAAACTGACTATTTTTTTTCTTCAAATATTATTCTCAAAAACTTGTTCTATATGATCAAATAAGGAGCCCCAAAAAAACTCAGCTATTTATTATTAGAGGTCACTCATCGCTATCTTTTATTTTCCATTTAAAATACATGGAAAATGTTCTGGTGGAACTTTTCGATTTTTATATCTCAAGAACTAATCTACTTAGAAAGAATTTGCATAGCTATACTTTTGTTCAAAATTGAACGCTCTACAAAAAACGTCGCTTGGTCTTTTTCGCTTAATCTGTTTCCAAGTTATTCATGGTTAAAGTTGAAATTCTTTTCAACCATGCATTTTTCTCGCGTTTATTTCATATTTTTCAATGTCACTGGGGAAAAAAAGGAAGTTTTTCTTTCCAATTTTGTTTTCTCTACACTATTTAAGATATTGTTGCATCAATTTAGGGTATATATTTGAATTTATTCGACATTTTATCCCTAGTGAATCCAAGATTATTATTAATTTATCGTTTTCTACGGTTATTTAGTCAAGTTTCGTAAGACCAGGAGATTTTTCTTGTAGAGCGTACAATTTTGAACAAAAGTAGCTATGCAGAATCTTTCTAAGTAGATTAGTTATTGAGATGTAAAAGTCGAAAAATGCCACTGTAACATTTCCTATGTTATTCGATGGAAAATAAAAGATAGCCATGAGCAGCCTCCAAATATTAATATTGAGAGCTGAGTTTTTTGAGGCTCGTTATTCGATCGCATAAAGACCAAGTTTTTCAGAATACCTCTTGAAATAATAAAATAGTCGGTTCATTCGGCCCACTCTAGTATGTACGTTGAACTAAGTTATAATACGGGCTGCATCTTTTACCCTCGTGTATCTGCTGCATGGCACCATAGTTAGTTGATAATACATCCTTATTATTGAACAAATTGTACTTCAAGAGCCCGCAGGGTATGTGAAGAGCGACACAGAGGTTACATTTTCCCTACTCAACGGTCTGGTACCGTATCGATTAAAGTTTAAATGATCTGCGTATTAGTATAAATATAACGTGAACATAGTTATACTATACAATAGATTGATACCGTTCTTGACCTCGTTAATGCTCATTTATTACACTGGTAATATAAGACTCAAATGTTCCGTATTTTCTGAAAAATACCCAAATGTATAACAATTTTTTTATCCTGGTTATAGATAAAGTAAAAAATGAATTTAGCTAGAATGATGAGATATTTCCCTGATCATTTTTCAGACATGTAGACAGTGTGCGAAAGAGGCCAAAGAAACAAGTTCGTTTAAGCGCAAAATTATTGACTAAATAATTTCACGATATGCACATCTTTTCGATTTGTAAGTACGCGTTTGACATTTTGCAGAACTTGAAAAAATGAATGGGTTCTGTTTTATGACAACGTTGAACCATGTTAATGTTAGGCAATAAAATATAGCATATTTATTGAAAAACAAAAGTAGTTTTCGATAAATATTAAGAAAAGACAATCAGGGTTATTACAAAGTTTGAATCATGACGATTTGTCATCACCATGAAAAGTGGTTTAGAGTCAATGAACGATCATTTTTATAGACATAAACTTTATTTATAATATTTCAACGTGATGTTATAAAAAACATATTATAGAAAGTACGGAATACTTCATGTTTCCTAGTTTGCTATCAATACTTTACACAATTCTACGGAGGATTCCAAGCGTTTTGTGTAAGAGATTAGCTGATATATAAAAATATGAAGAAGTATATAGGATGAAAACGGTCCGTCTAATCGCCTACTCAACGGTCAGTTGCAGGACGTTTCTCCACCCAAGCCTTGATATTTGGCAAATCGAGAATCGTTGCTCTGAGTTTCTTTAGATTTTCGTACTTCTCGATTATGTCAGACTTTGCCATAAAATTAATGTAATCAAGCAATGCGACGAATACAAGATCAGCCCAGGATACGGCACCTCCTACAAAGTAGCCTCCATTAGCCTTAACTTGGGCATCCAAACGTTCCAGATAATACGGAATTGTTTCCTTGAACAATGGGTCGTATTTCGATGCCTTTGCTGCTTCGTGAGTTTCGTAATGCCAAGCGCCAATTTCTAAAATATTAAAATGAGCTACTCAGTATTGAATTGGATAATTAAACTTGTTATCACATAAACAACAAAAGTACACCGTTTATGTAATATAACAATTATTGTTGGATTAAGTGTATTTCATGTATTTATGTAGATATTTTTTTATGCCTACACATGCGTATACTCACTGGCGCGTAAATCATCGATAGTAGCGACGGTAGCATCGATCTCTAGAGCCTCCCATTCATTCTTGCCGGCAATTCCAAATTGTTTAGCCAAGTAGCGTGAAATTGGCCCTGATTGATGAATCTTTTTTCCATCAACTTCCAGCACTGGCACCTGTCCGAATGGCATTGCTGAGACAATAAAAATGTCCAATTAAAGCTATTACTATTAAAAAAAAGCATCTATGATTAAAGTTTTTCGAGTTGAACATTGTACAAGCAGCAATGCCTATTCCAGTTGAATTTTAAAAGTGATCCGCTCAATCATTGGATATCTTTGTTGGTTTTGAAATTCCACTGCAAGCTATTGCAAACCCAGCAAAGAAAAGCTATAATTTTTATTGGAAAATGATTTAGACTTTGCCTATTCTAGTGGAGAAATTGAAATTACTCCTAGTAGTTGGTCGCAGTACACAGTACTTGATTCTTCACTTCTACGTGGCAGTGTGTTGAAAGATTATGATTCTTGATAAAAAGAGATAGCGATTACAGACTGACAAATGATATTAGGGTACTGTTAGAGAAGGAATGTCAAATTTGGTTTTCAACCATCGTATTGCAAACTTGTAATATAGTAACTAAAGTTTATGAAGTTTATAATGATTAAAAGATTATTCGGCATAGTATAAATGTTTTGATCTTGTATTTGAAATGGTTTAGTCACTTTGAATTCTCGAATTATATGTTATTCGCTAAACTCTGCCATGTCATAAGTTCATTACATATTTGAACCGTTCATTTACGCAACACTGCAAGTATATCAGATCAAATTTTACAAGAGACATAGAAAACTGACTTGACCGATAACAGAATCAGCAAATGAGATTTTAGTTTTTTTTTTTTCCTTATAATACCCTTCCTAAGAGGTACTTTTGACGAGCACAGAAAATTTTTATCAATCATTGTGGCCACAATATGAGGTCGAAGTTCATGGACTCAACTTGTTTCATAAGTAAACGGATATAATGGATATAATGGGAATTTGGACACTCATGGAAAGTACTTTTGGGAAATGGGTTTTTTATGACTGCAAATATTTGAATGTATTATGAACATCAATATTGTTCAAATACAAGTTGAAACAACGGAATAATGATGTCTCGACCTTCATAACATAAGTAATAATATTTCGCTAATATAAGTGCTAATATAAGTGCTTATATTTCGCGCTCGAACTCAATTTGTAAAGGGAGCTCAAAGCTATTTATAGAATTTTTAACTTGGAAACAAGATGTTCAGTGTTATTGCTGCACCACATGAGTAAATATGATTTTGCTACAAATAAAAGTCAGATTGTGAAAAAATGTAACTTAAGATGTTTCACAAATAAACGATTCATTCATACTTGTTCACAATTCAAATTTATTTTGGGTAAGTGAAGTGTAAATATAAAGATCATTTTCAGTTACTAACAACGAATGAGTTTTGTAAAATAATATAACTTTAAGGAAATGTGAGATATTGGAGCTGAAACACGAGGCAAAAAATGGTCCATTATATATTCAATAATATCCATTATACAAATAATGTCCTTTCTATTTTCCAACATATTAACAAGAGAAACTAAACGTTGACAATAAAAACCACTAACAACAATGACAAACTCTCTGGATAATTTCCCTCGCAATAAATATGCTCAATTAAAATGTTACCCATGTGAAAATTAAAACAATGTTTGAAAGTGATTATCCAGATCACTAATTTGTGATCTGAAAATGACTAATAAAATCAAATATTTAAAGAATGTACTAGTAACATTTTCGTAAACTCCGAAGGCTGTGCCAAATTCAATGAATATCGAAATACCAGGATTAAGATTTAAACAGAAAGGGGGGTATTTTAGTTCCATTAACTCTTAATTCTCATGAACCATCTTCGGATAAGTTATTTTTGTCAATTTTTATTGTTGTTTTATTCAACCCATTGTTAAACTCAGATTGAAAAGCAGCAATGACTTTCAATGCAGTAGCCTTTCGATTTGTTGAATATGATAATTTTATAAATTTCAAATGAAATTTCTAGTTCACAAAAAACATTGAGTCATTCAGTTTTTTTGAACAAAAAATAAATTTGCTCAATATCGAAGAAGGTACCTGGTACATAAAACCTTAGCTTTCAATACTGTAATGTATATAATAATGATAACAGTAACGTATTAATCAGTTTCCATCAAGCAACGATTAAACTTACATGGTTTTAATTGCGGCCAATTTTCTACGTCAAAGCGGTCATCTTCAAACTCAACACCTCCATAGCTTAGGAGAAAACGGATTGGCTCTGCTAGGCCCTTGATAGGAAAGTAAGTCACTTTGTAGGACGGCATTTCTAATCTGAGAAACGGAAATAAATCAATCAGACATTTATAGTACCTGTGGAGCTAAAAGGAAATACAGAAGAATGAGGCATAACATAGCAACATGAGATGCCACCTTATCATTATATCTCCAGTTTATGTTTTTTCAAACGAATTCAGTTATCAGCGGTCTGATTGTATGTTGTTAAAAACATGCCCTGCTTCACACATACTTCAATTTTATTGGCAGTATGTAGCTTTCCTTATCTTGTTTTCAAACTTATATATATTTTTAGGATAGATGCTCGGCACAACTGCTGAGGGAATATCTGTTAAGATATGATGTAATTGATAAAGAACAGTTTCTTGGTATAAAAAAATTGAACAAACCAAATACAAATTAAATCAATCTCAAAAATATTAGATTGAACTAGGAGAATTAGTTTGAAACGCTTTTATTTTGGTATAACGAAAATAAAAGTTATTATACCAAAATTTTATTTTGGTATAATAACTTCATCTACCAATCAACGACTGAAAATAATATTGGCGAAGTAAATATTAAGAGTTTCATAGTATCAGACTGTAGCCATGACTGCTGTGAATTATATTCCTAGCAAAGTATAGAGCTAATACGGCTACCTTTATACAGACCTGACTACTGTAATTGTGAAGTAATTTTGACCATTGCTGGTAACAATGTTTATTCAATGGAAATAGTTACGCAACAATGACTTCCATCCTGGCCATTTGTATAATACTTTAAACTTCTGTGTGTACAGGCAACATTATAAGTCTGTTAGGCAGTTTCAAAATATAATAGCATGAGTAATGTAACAACATAATTATCTGACTACTCATGAATCGCTTGAGCTATACATATGGAATGATGATTGACAAAACAAGGAATCTCTTCTTTCTTGTATCTGGCCTGTCATGTTTGTACTTCCAGAGTCCCTATTCATATCCTTGAAAGGCACAAGGGAAAATTTTTCCCAACACAAAGAGATGATACAAGAGTCAAAAAAAGCTGTTCAGAGTTTGTTGTCAAGCACATACTTAACAATATGAATTCGTTCGTTACAACTTGATAATAAAATTGTGAGTGATGTTTGCTTCTCAGGAATGGAATTTTATGCACCGTCAACTGCAGAGTGACTCGGAATATTTTTCGGCTTTAATTAAAATTAACAACTAACTCGGACTGCAGACAGTTCATGGAGGTGATAGCAATTGTTGAAGTAGTAAAAGAAAAAAAGTTCATATAATGATGGTCATTTTGAATTGAATTAGTTGTAATATTGGCAGAAAAATGCAAATTCAAAAAATGTTTTTTTTTTTTTTATCTTATAATTTTTCTCACTCGAATGAACAATAAAAGTATCCGAAAGTATTAGGCATTTCTGAAGGTAGAATGACATTTTTTTTTAAGCCACAGAACTGCCGTCACTTCAACTTTTCGACAGACATACTGCGTCATGCTGAGACGCAAAATACAACGAAATTCGACGATAAATTCAACTTTTTTTATGGAACTCAGACTGGCGATTAAGTATTTTTGAAACGAATGAATGTGAGAAAAGAACTGATGCGAGATTATTATGTTGGTTAGTGCACCTTGGACCATAGCTTGAAAATAATATCAAGTGTTTTAAGTTACCCTAGTTGCCGGTACTCAGAAAAATCTATGGTGCAAAAGCCGGTTATAGGTTTACCGGCTTCTGAGTACAGAAGTATATCGAATTGCATAAAGTTCAGGAATATGCTCTCTCCAGAAGTCAGAGTCTATTTGCATATAGTATATGTCGGGTGATTCACTTACCAATTGAATTATGACAAATGAACAGGATTCTATACGCCGAGAATGTTCTTTCTGAGAGTCGGTTTAACTTGGTAGAGACCTTGAGAACAGACCTTCAAGTGGTACTCCGGCGTAGCAACACTAGCAACGAACTAATGAGACTTGGAGTTAAATTTTGATTGGTCAGGGCAGATTTTACTACGTCAAAGAAGGGGAAGAATTCGGTTCAATTCGGTTGACATTCGGAATCGTTCGGGCCGGAAGCTGCAAAACCGTACGCAGAAAATTTCTGTATCAAGCGATATTACATATTATGTTATTCTGATAATATTTTGATAATGTTATTATTTTTTCGTTCTAAATAGGAAGTACAAATTCGTAAGTCTTCTTTTTCCTTGAGCTTAATCCGTGAAACGGATGTAGCTGAAATAAAAAGATATTACTTGAATGGCTGGCTCTATACCATAGACTTATACAAATAGACTGCGCGCTCTTACGGGTGTGACGTCGGGCGGTCGTCCGGGGACAAATCTAGACTAGCAACTGGATTTATCTTTTCGAACGAACCTAGACGTACACTCAGTAGTTTAGTGGGTTACCAATATCGGAACTTACCGAGAGAAATAACATTGTAGTATATCTATAGTGTGCGAATATATAGATATACAGTAATGCTATTTCGGTCGGTAAATTCAGACACTATTCATATCCCCAAGCCCATTTTCCCGGCTCACACTGCCCGGTTAGGCGAGCGGTCTTTATAGATCTTCAGTCAACGCCAATGGGTGCGTTCGTCTTGCTCGCTTTTTCGCGCTCACGAATGTCGCTTTCGCCGTTCGTCTTGTCGCTTCGAAGCGCTGCAGTGAAGCGATTTTCGCACCTTTTCACGCGGTAGCCAAGCCGAATGGGCCAAAGTGCTACATGAAAACGTTGGCGCTGACAGCGAAAAAGCTAACAAACCGAACGCACCCAATATCGATTAAGTACTAAAGTACAATGGAAGGTATCAATCTAGTGGTTTTTAGGAGAGAATATTCTCGTCGTCGTCGTTTATCTTTCTGGATCTCGTCTAACTCTGTTGGCTCTCGTCTAACAATTGCTCGTATTATAGGAATCGCTTGAAATATTTGAATTTATGGAATCGCACCTAAATCGTTTGAATTAAATAAATTGAATGACGCTTAAATTGTTTGAACTAATTGAATTGTTTGAATGAAATTGAATTGTTTGGATTAAATTAAATTGTTTGAATAAATTGGATTGTTTGAATAAAATTGAATTGGTTGGATTAAATTGAATCGTTTGAATGAAATTGAATTGGTTGGATTGAATTGAATTGTTTGAATAAAATGAATTGTTGGAATTTCGTCGTTACCTTCGTCTTATTAATTGGAAATGAAACTTTTGGAAAGGAATGACGGTAGAGAAACGATTATTACCTCTGATAAATAATCGACGTTTTTCCTACCTTAGTTGTTGCTGTTGGAATAAAGCTCTGCTAACTGCGGCTGACTGCAGAAGCTGGTTGCAGGTGTTCGTTTAGTGAAGTGAATTTAGACTTTAATAAAGTTCCTTCTATAATTTTATAACAATATTTATTAGCGTTTAAACGGGTATAAATTCACAAAACTGTTCTCACTTGATTCTCACTTATTACCGATAAAAATAAGAATTTAAAAATTGAAATTGAATTAAAATTGAAAATGAAAATTGAATTTATACAAAAATGTAAAAATGAATTTATGTAAAATCGTCTAAGTCCGTCGTGAAATAAAAATGAAGTTATGAAAAATTTTCTAAGTTCGCAAAACCGTTGAATTGAAGTCAAAGAGTTTGAGTTGAATCGTCAAAATATTTCTAAGTTTTTTAAATCGTTGAATAAATGATCGAAGTGTTCTGTTCGAGTGATTTTTTAATATAGTGTCAAATTTCATATGTCAAATAATGAAATTAACTTAGAGCCTTTGTTCAGCCGGCAAGATGGCTAATTGTAAGTTGTTATATATACGGACCGGATTTTGAAAGTCTGACACTCGAGAGAGTGTTTATTATACGAAGTGATTTCTATAGGCATCGCCTAGCTTCATCGTCTTTATCGACTGTTGAGTGATTATTTTTCATTACTATCGGTCTCGATTTTATAAACTGCAAATGATTTACGGCTATTGCTCAATTAGTGGGCACCATGATATTCGATACCTTGATGATTTGATTGTTTAAATATTTGAAATATGATTATTCATAATGTGTTCAACTTATAGTGATTTGTTACGGTTTTTTATAAGGATAGTTGCTAAAATCTAAATCAGTATATGAGGTAGTCTCCCTCATCTGGGACACTTTTCTGCGCATAGGTCACCGATTTTGGTGCCACGCGAGATTTTGACTCTTAACCGATCCCTAACAAGAAATCTAGAGCCACTCGCCTTGGTATCAACTGGTTCAAAAGTTATTCGATGTTTAAGATATTTAAAAAAATCTGTTTTCGAACGCACCGGACGATCTTCAGGCGTACGATTTTTTTTTTTAATTTTTGTCTCAGTTTTCGAACCGTAGGTTATAATTTTTTTTGATGAAAATTTTACTGAAGGTAGTCCTTTGAATACTTGAGAATCCCTGAAATTTGTGGGAGGGTGTTCGGCCTTGTTTTTTTTTTAAATAATTCGACAGTGAATTTCAATTATTGGAGTAGCGCGCTGGAGTATTTGTTCAACCAATGGGGCATAATTTTTAGTATCAGGATTTCACGGAACTTGACGTATTCTGAAAAATTGCTAACAATTAATTCGGATTGATTTGAAAATAACATTTTGTGATTCTCTGATAACAATTTTTCAGAATACGTCAAGTTCCGTGAAATCCGGATACTGAAAATTATGCCCTATTGGTTAAACAAATACTCCAGCGCGCTACTCCAATAATTGAAATTCACTGTCGAATTATTAAAAAAAAAAACAAGGCCGAACACCCTTCACAAATTTCAGGGATTCTCAAGTATTCAAAGGACTACCTTCAGAAAAATTTTCATCAAAAAAAATTATCACCTACGGTTCGAAAACTGAGACAAAAATTTAAAAAAAAAAATCGTTAACAAAAAATTTTTTTCAAGAATTTCTGAGTTCACAGCGTGAAAGGTGGAAGTCTTGCGATTCCGAATCACTAGTGGAAAGCATCTGTATGACTGCTCAAACCAGAGTTACGTACGCCTGAAGATCGTCCGGTGCGTTCGAAAACAGATTTTTTTAAATATCTTAAACATCGAATAACTTTTGAACCAGTTGATACCAAGGCGAGTGGCTCTAGATTTCTTGTTAGGGATCGGTTAAGAGTCAAAATCTCGCGTGGCACCAAAATCGGTGACCTATGCGCAGAAAAGTGTCCCAGATGAGGGAGACTACCCCATATATTGGTCATAATATTGATAATAAATTCTGAGTACATATATTATAAAAATAATTGATAGCTCATTATAATGTTATAGCATAATGTAAAATTGGTTGAATAGTATAAAAGAATTTATATGAGGGATAATATTTGGAGATTAACAAAGATAGTTAATGATATTGGTATCATATGATTTTATACATGAATATTCAAAGGTTGATCGTAATATAGAATTCTTGTGATTAATATCATCGTGCGTAGTATATACCTAAATTCTAAGAATTTTACTTTGTCTTTACCAAACTCACATTCATTTAAATTAGCAGTTAGCTCACAATCTTTTAAACAGTTTAACACCTCACTTAATCTTTCATTATGAATAGCAAACGTCGGGCCAGTGATCATGATATCATCAAGAAAACACACTACTCCTTCCAACCCATTTAAAATTTTATCCATCTCTCTCTGAAATAATCCTGGAGCTGACGTTCTGCCAAAACAGAGTCTTTTATATGTAAACAAACCCTTATGAGTAGAAATAGTAATTAAGGACTTTGATTCTTCCTCCAATTCAATCTGTTGATAAGCCTGAGACAAATCAATTTTTGAGAAAAATTTTCCCCCATTCAATCCAGCTAAAAGATCCTGAATTCTTGGAACTGGATACCGATCAATCTTAAGATGAGGATTTACAGTTACTTTAAAATCTCCGCAAATTCTGATCTCACCATTACTTTTTGGAACAGAAACAATTGGAGTCGCCCAGTCACTATTTTCCACGGGTTCTAAAATTTCCAAATCAACCAAACGCTTCAATTCCCTCTCAACCTTTTCCTTCATTGCGTAACGCAATGGGCGTGGTTTACAAAACACAGACTGCACATTTTCTCTAAGGTGAAGAAGACGCATTAAAATTTATCAACAATTGAATTAATATCCCTTTGATCTACGTTTTCTACCATCCCAATATGATGATTTTCACTTTCAGCCAAAATCTTCGATATATGAACTCCTAATGCACACAACCAAGTACGACCTAGAAGTGGAGGTTCATCCCCAAGCAATACGAAAAGTTGCAATTTAAAACTTTTGCTTTTACAATTTACTTCTACTTCAAGAAAACCTATTGGCTCTATATAATGTCCTGGATACGTTCTGAAACGTCTGTTTGATTGTTTTCTTTACGTTCTCTATATTCCTTTTCCGATATCACGGATACATCTGACCCTGTGTCAATATGAAAATCTAATTCAATACCTTGAACATTCAATTTTACCTTATATGGTGCCACAGTAACATTTTTCTCTCCTTTACTCTGAACACTTTCATCAACTTCTTTTAAATTAAAAATACTATCAAATTCCTCTGCTACAGAGTCAACCTACCTATAAAATTTTGTTTATTATCAAATTTTTAACTTCCCGCTATGAAAATTGAAAATTTTCATAAAAAAAGGGAAGTTATTGGTTCCGGTCCGATTTTCGAAAACCGAGTTTTCATCAGATGTCGACGTTTTGAGGTCCTAGGAAGCTATTCCGACTATTTTTGGATGGACGTCCGTATGTGTGTGTGTGTGTGTGTGTAACAAAATTTTTGTCGTACGATATCTTTAGAACAAATTGAACGATTGGAATGGTTCTTGTAGCGATCGAAAGGGTTTATCAAGACTTAGATCTGATTAGATTTTGGAGTCGATCGGTCGAGTAGTTCCAAAGTTATTCGAAAAATAAAAATTGAAAAAAAAAAATTTTCATGTTTTTAGCGCATATCTCCTAAACTGTTCGTGCGATGAGTCTCAAAACTTAATCAGATTTAAGTCTTGGATAGCCCTTTCGATTGCCGCGAGATTCATCAAAATCGAACGATTAGTTTGAAAGATATTGCACGACAAAAATTTCTTTTTTTGTCGTATGATACCTTTGGAACGAATTAACCAATTTGAATGATTCTTGCGGCGATCGAAAAGGTATACCAGGACTTGAATGTAATTGAGACTGAACGATATCTTTTGACATTAAATGTAACTCCCCAAAACCTAGAAATGTTGACATTCGAAAAAACTCGATTTTTGATTAAAAATCATACGGGAAAAAATTTATATACGGAAAACTAACTATACTTATAACCTTTCTCAATGTATTATATACACAATAGTATCAATTTGTTGTAACGCATTTAAGGCGAGGTGAAACGTTTCAAGGCCACGGCCGGATCCCCTTCGGCCCGGTAAAGCAGAGGGTCCCGCTGCTCGGTTTAGAAGTATACTCGGTGAAATGTCGGTACAAAGTGTCACGTTGTTTTGAGTAACGGAAATTCGTCAATTTTCAGCCATTTCAATATCAAATAAAACGGGATTATGCTCAAAATGTGTAGTTTTCCATTGCGGAGGGCCTGATTATTTCGAAAATGTGCTTATCTACGGTAACGGTTAATAATCGCACGATTTATGTGGTGGTATCTGAATCTGTAAAAATTTGCGTAAAATTTCGAAAAAGTAAAGTAATCAGGCCCTTTTTACTAAAATAATGCGTGATCCCTCAAAATTTCATTGCGATTGATTCAGTCGTTTCGGAGAATTCACCATTCCCGTTTTCGAGGTGTTGACAAACGTTTCACTTCACCTTAGGAACATGGATGCCCTTGCCTATCTATCTTGCTGGATCTGATTAGTCACCTTTTTTCGCCACCTCTTCCACCGTCGACGTCAAAGTCTCCTTACTCACGAACACGATCATGGGAGCCATTGAGGCACATGCCCCCACGCGACAGCTATCTATAAACCGTCCCCCGGCACCGTGGCTCTCGGCCGCTATTAAACGATTCATGGCTGACCGCAATAAGTATTTCAGACTCTTAAGCGTACTCGTAGTGCATCCCATCACTCAAGCTACAAGGAACTCAGAAACCGTACCCAAACTCTCGTTCGATCAGCCGAAGTCAACTACTATGCTGCTCTGTTTCCGACACTTAATGACTCTAAATCTGTCTGGGCTGAATTTCGTCCTTTGGGATTATGCAGGCCGAATGAGTGTTCATCTGCTTTGTGTATTCCCCTTGATGTTCTTAACCGCGCCTTTCTGTCTGCCGGTACCTCTAATCGAACAGCGCCTTCAACATCGCATTCCTCGACAGGCTGGATCACTGAAGTGAGAATTGATTGCAAAAATTTTTTTTTTGGGTATATTACTCCTGAACTTCTTCTAACGCATTTAGGCAACTTTCATAAGAATTCCAGAGGACCTGACAACGTTGCGATTGAGTACATCCATCGGGGGATTGCTGTTATTCTACCCTATTTGCTTGAGATTTTCAATTCTTCATTAACCTATGCGACATTCCCAGACAGCTGGAAACGTTCTCTAGTCAGACCTCTACCGAAATCAAAAAATCCTCACTCTGCTAACGACTTCAGGCCGAATTCTATTCTTTGCTGTCTGTCTAAGGTACTTGCAATGGTCGTTTTTGCTGAACTGTCAGAATTTCTTGTGCCAGCGGGGCGACAATTGACCCTTTCCAGTCGGGCTATCGCAAGGATTTTGACACCCAGAAGGCGCTGATTAAAGTTACCGATGATGTATATTATATTGCAAGTACTGATGTTTGGTAAGATTTTTAAGGTTTTAGTATGTTTAGTGTTAGTTTTTTCGGCTAATCCAACCCTATACGCACAGGGACTTTTGTCTACCTCTGTAGGATCTTCTGTAACCTATGGATATGGGCCACCAAAGGGTAGTAATGTTGGAAATAAATTGAAATTGAAATGTTAGGTCGGGCGTAGACTGCAGGGATCTTGTTACTATCATGGTGCTTTTCGATGTTAGTAAAGCATTTGACACTGTTGACCACAGGCTCCTGCTTCACAAGCTGGGTGACCTTGGTCGCCTCATACTTGGACGATCGGTCTCAAGCTGTCCTTGGGCCGGCGGGTGAGTTATCTTCTTGGGAGCCTGTTCTCTCTGGTGTGCCGCAGGGCTCGGTTCTCGGCCCCTTACTATTCTCGGTCCTCATCAATGATCTTCCGCAAGTGATTAGGCACTGTAGGCATATGCTCTATGCCGACGATTTGCAAACCTACTACCAGTGTAAGCCGCATGATCTCGAGGTAGGTCTTAGGAGAGTTTCGGAGGATGCTTCCGCTATTAACGCGTGGGCTGCTACGAATCGACTTCGACTCAATCCTGGCAAGACCTGTGCTACGATTCTCGGTAGCTCCTCCTTTGTCCGTCAGTTGGATGACATTCCAGGGGTTAATTGCGGCGCTCACTCGATCCCTTTCGTTGAGTCGTTTCGCTACCTTGGAGTCTCCATCAATCGGACTCTGGCTTGGAATGCTTAGGTGCTCCAAATCTCGAAAAGAATCTTCGGCATTCTACATCAGCTCAAGTCATATAAGGAGCTTCTCTCTACTTCCCTCCGGAAATTGCTTATTACTACGTTCTCAATTCGAAACTCCAGCGTGCTTTGGATGCCTGTGTCCGTTGCTCCGTTTTGTCTTCGACTTGAGCAGGGACGAGCGCATCTTCCCGCATCTCGGCAGTCTTGGCTGGCTGACTGTCGCAAATAGGCGACTTTACTTTATGGACTGTCTTCTCTTTTCGGTGCTGGCGGACTCGCGGCTGAAATATCTACGTGATAATTTCAATTTCAGGGTTGATGTTGTCCATCGCCAGGTCCGGGTGGCTGAACGGGAGCCTTTTGTTCCCTCTTACAGCACTACGTCTTTCCGCAAATCTTTCACCATAGCGGCTAGTTATTTCTGGAACTCCCTACCGCTTGATGTCCGACTCGCCTCTTCACTGCCTTGTTTCAAACTATGGTTGCGTAATCATCTTCTCTCGCTCCGCCCTCCATAACCCCACGGTGTCATCTTATTACTGTCGCTCATTGCTCGGCTTTCTCTATCGTTTTATCGCGCTATACCAATTTTCCTTTGCTTACAGCTTGTCTATTCGGGTTGGGAACTTCGTACGCTGCCATCAAATTGCGAATAAATTCAGAACTCAAAATATCAGTCTGTTCAAAATGGCACTGAATATTGCGGCTGTCTAAATAGGTCGGCATGATGTTTTTTGAACGGGAATTAAAACCGTCAATTTGAGATAGTTCCAACTTTTGCCGAGTGCCTAAACCGAATAGACAAGCTGTACTTCACCTTACTATTACTTAATTCCTCTTTCTGTATTATTTCACTTTATTATACTTATTATCTCACTTTATTTAAGCTACATTTTTCTTGTGTTCTATTTTATCATTTTTGTTTCGGTTTCTGGTTATATTATACTTCTTTCTGGTTTTTGTATATTTTTGTAACTCTGGCCAGGGTATTTCAGCTGTTTTCCTTACTATACCTTCTATTTTTCTTTTTGTTTTATTTATTTTTAGTCTTAGTTTTGTGTATCCTACTTCCCTCTCTCGTTTTGTATACTTTTGATTTCTGGCTTGGGTGATGCAGCTGTTTTACCCTCCCAACATCTATCTTTCTTTTTGCTTTTTTGTATTTCATTTTATTTATTTTTTTCTTCTCTTTTTTACTATATTATATTATATTTCTTTATATTGTATTTTTTCTTCGTTTCCTTTAGTTTTAGTTTGTTCGCCAAGGTATTGCAATGTGTTTGCAATGTGTTATCAGGATTAGGTGATCCTGCATCGGTATTATTTTCTCAGTGTGTGTTAAAGTAATGAATCAAGATTTTAAAACAAACAAAGTAATTTATTTAAATTATGATAACATTGCAAAAAGAAACGAGTGTATGAATATTAGCCTCAAGTAGATTTAATATTCTTATAATGTATTTAGTTTATTTTAACCAAGCAAGGTAACTTAGTTATTCAACGGCCTGACCAAGCAAAGTGACTTGATCAAGATATAATAAAAGAGTATAAGTGTACTCAGTGAGTCGCGTCGTTACTCCGGGGGTGTAAGTGCACCGCAAACGGAGAAATGTATATTAGTTGAATACTCGACGAAGACTGACTTCGCTCTTCAATATTAAACTACATTAGCCTATGCGTTTGGGCCTGAACCCGAGAGGGTGGGAGGCAATGCCAGGTACCTCCATTCGTGGTTTTGTAGGGGCTGGAAAAACTCCAAGACGCCTACGTGACATTCGCGAGGTCCTCGGCGTGGGACCCTTAGCGGGCCGCCGAGGGACCGCCGCGTCTGGCGACCACTTGAAAGTCATAAACTTGAAACTCTGGAAAGTCCCAAATCCGTAGAAAGTTCTAGGCGCAGAACGCATCCTGGCCTTTGTCTTCTTCGCTGTTTTTTCCAGGCATGGTTATTGTCACGAGGAGTGTATGTGCGCTCTTTATGGCACTGGAAATACCGAAGGGTCAGACCTGGCCTGGGATTGCCTCCCCTCATGGGATGGAAAATTCCCTGAGTCAGTCCGACGCTTATTTACAATTATTTACTATTTATTCTATATACATTTACGAGCATGAGGCATACCTGGGACTGAACACAATGAAACAACGATGAAAACCAACGCTTCAAAGACATTAGAAGAACTCGGGCGTATTGTAACAAAACTTTATTATGTTTCTCAAAAAACTTTATTATTATGTTATTATATATATATCTATTTTTGACAAAGTTCGCTGTAACGTATTGAAACGATATTAACATACATATGGGGCAATCCAGCTCAACTCAACCAATTATCGACACTCATGTCTTTGATTTTTTTTGGAAAAAGGTATGTTCAAGTTCGAGCGAAAAGGCAATGTTTTTGTTAGTTTGAGGTCCTGTATTCAATTTTTGACAGTCATACGTTTTTTAATAAATATAGACGGCGAATAATTCCAATGATTCTCGAATGTCAATATGGAATATTAGAGGAAAATGTTAAATACACAAAACAACCGGTATCCGACGAATTTCAACTGAGATTAATTTCAAAATTTTTGAAACATTCTTCGACCCAATTTTGATCGATAAAAGTCGAAAATCTCGCCTTTCTCAAATATCGCCATAACCGATTTGTATGAATTTTTTACTCAAAATACCATTTTGAAAAAAAAAAAAAAATTTCAGGACTTTATTCAAGATGCCTGGACTTTCGGTCCCAGAGATATGAATTTTACAAATGGGGAATTTCACGTGAACTTGACCTGAGTTTGGCCGCGTCATTTTTAATTTCATTGAAACTTTTCTGGGTGATAGTATGATGCTGGAAAACATGAAAAAACATCCCCCTTTTTTTTTTAATAATACCGTCTTCGCGTATGAGCCACAAAACCTATCTGAAAAACGCCCCAACCGATTTTGATGGAAAAAGTACAAAAATTTACAGTTTCCAAAATAAAAGATTATCATCCAAACTTGAAAGTGGGCCGGAATTTTTTTCTCTGTTTTTCATCGTACTTTCTATGTTTATGTATGATATTAGACTATTATTTGCAAGTAATGCAAGTATTAAACTATCATTTCAAAAATTGAATTTTTTATCTTATTTTAAGGATTCTTATATTATTTTTCGAGATAATAGTTTAATACAATTGCAAAAATGGCTTTGTATTAACGTACAATATCATGTATAAAAAAAGAAAATACGATGTAAGACGGAGAAGAAAATTTCGGCCCACTTCCAAGTTTGGATGATAATTTATTTTTAAAGCCGTAAGTTTTCGTACCTACATCACTCGTGTCTACTGAGTGTCGATGATTGGTTCAGTTGAGCTGGACTGCCCCATATGTATATGTCGATTTCTCAATAAAAGTGGTCCTTAACTTTAGTCAAACGCGAGAAGAAGGCACACCTTCTTGCAGCGGATTTTCTCATTGTTTGGACCCTCAGGAATATCCTCAAACTCGTGAACATGAGAAAAATGAGGTGGCCCATAGTCAAAATCGAGATTTAAGATTATTAAACACGATTTTTCTCATCAATTTTTACGAAAAAAAAAATCATATTTCAGTACCAAATTTTTTTTTTGCTCTACAATACAAAACTCTATAATAGCCCGGGGTCACAGTGAGTCAGTGACAGTACTATTTTTACGTAATTCTCGGGAGGTGCTATTATAGAGGGTTAAGACTAATTTATGGGATGTACAGGGTGTATAAAAAAGTTTGGTCACCGCTTCACCGGGTGATTCTCCAGCTCGAGATCGGTGAAGTTCTATCAAAACTTGTAACCGCAAAATTGACCTTGACCTTCAAAATCAAGGTTAACATTTTTATTGTATTCAAAAATCCTACTAATTCAGATGGTAAAAGTTCCCAAAAAACTAGATCTAGATCGATTCCTTCCCATCAAAAAAGATTTCGGAAGATAGAAGAAATTCGGTGTAATTGTAAGAACAGAAATTCCAATCGGTTGTCGACCACAAGACTTCGGTCTCGTCTTACATTTCTTTTTGTGATAATTTTAATTTTTTTTTCAAATTTTTTGATCTTTTTTTCAAATTTTTCAATTTTTTCGAGTTTTTCCACATTCTCTTGAATTTTCTTTGATTTTTTTGAAAGTTTTTCGAGGTTTTGTGAACAAGACTGGTCATCAAACGCGACTGCTAAGAGCGCTTGATAATGATGGTTCGATCTTATGGGTCACGCGCTATCAACGCCGTAACGAGTAAAGATTAACCGCATGACGTAAATGTAAAAAAATCTCAAAAGAATTCTAAAGAATTCGAATTTTGTTTTTCAAAATCCTAAGACTTTAAAAAACTTTGAAAAACTTTAAAAAAAACTTCGCAAAAAATCAAGGAAAATTCAAGAAAAGGCGAAAAAACTAAAAAAAATTGAAGATACTTGAAAAAAAAAATCGAAAAAGTTTTTAAAAAAATTAATAATATCATAAAAAGAAATTTAAGACGAGACCAAAGTCTTGTGCTCGAAAACCGATTCGAATTTCTGTTGTTATAATTACACCGAATTTCTTTTTTTTAAATTCTTTTATCTGTTTTCGTTTATCTGTTTTTTCCGAAGTCATTTTTGATGGGAAGGAATCGATCTAGACCTATGGTTCTTTGAGGACTTCTTATCCTCTGAATTAGTAGGATTTTTTGGGACAATAAAAATTTTAACCTTGGTTTTGAAGGTTAACCCCCTGGGTCAATTTGACCCAGCTTCAACTTTCGGGCAAAATATCTGTATTTGGATCGAATAAATACCTTTTTTGAAACCCCCACTATTGAGATATTCTTTCTATTAAAGAACTATATCTCGTGAGTATCGGTCCGAAATTTTTCGAAAAAAAATTGGAAAATGAAAAAATTATGAATATTTTACTGAAAAAGTACATTTTTTGCACATTTACATGTTCACGATTTGTTTAGACATGTTATTATTAGATTTTTTTCCAAATTGACTGTTGATACATATTCTACAATGTTCAAAGTAGGGTCTATAATTTTTTGAAAAAAACCGGATGGATACTTTTTGTACGGCAGCCATTTGAAATTGACGTTGGGTCAATTTGACCCCGAGTGTGACTCTACAGAAGTGTGACTACGGAGGGTTAAGGTCAATTTTGTGGCTACAAGTTTTGATGGATCTTCACCGATCTCGAGCTGGAGAATCACCTGGAGAATCGCTTTTGAGTACTGGATACAAATTGTGCTAATCTATTTTGAACAAATCAAAATCATTTTACAATATTTTCAATAATTTTTTCATTCATTCCCCCCCGCACCCTATGAAAAATTATTAAAAAAAAATTTGTCTCGTAATCTCGTTTTGTTGGTTCTGATTACTGTATATACTTCAATTTCACTTATATTAAACGAATCTTTGATGATGTATTAATATGGGCCAGGCCCCGTGGGCCCATGCCTTTAGACGGTACTGACAGCACTACCACTGCACTGATTGTGAGCCAATTGTGGATGTGAAAATGTATTCCATAAGTCATTCTATCTATATGCTATTATATCCTTGCATTGATAGAGTGGAAAACTGTGATATATTTATACACATGAATATAATATTATCAATAAATCATTTTATTTGTCTACTCAGTTTCGTATACAACATTCTTATAACAGTTTATAATAAGTACATAATATAGACCAATTGCCTAACATAGCTATGGTTCCTATCAATCGAATTTCATAAAATTAAATCAAAACAACTCTGATATGAATTGCATATAATTGTCATTTTCTTGGATTCCATACGTTTTTTTTTTGTTTCCGTTTCCCACGGATAACAGTTGTTCAGTATAGGTATACATATGTAGGTATATTAGGTTAGTTCTTATTTCGGATATTTTGGTTTTTTTTCATGATCGTCCTAACTCGGTTCCAAATAAATCAACAAAAATTGCTGCCAAATTTGTGCTGAATATTTTAATTTTAATCTGGCCTGCTCTCGTCAATAAAATTTTCAAATGGGAAATACATACGTGTATTTTATACGTACTGTCAATTATATGAACATATCTTCAACCAATCAAAAATTATCGTGAAAAATTGTATAATGTATATTGCATAACATCGAGCGCAAACTTGGCAAAACCTTTTTTTTTTTGTTTTTTCAATTTATTTGGCTCCGTTTTAGGACTGTTGTAAAAAAAAATTTAAACACCCACAATAAGGACCACCCTAACATATACATATAGATATAGGTATACATATACATATATACACAGAGTGGGGCGTTCATTATAGTGATTCGGGAAATTTTCTCCCAAACGAAGCGTATGCTAAAAATATAGGTTTCCATTTAGAAAACCAAAGTTGACCTTCAAATGACCTTGATACTTTGACTTTGGAAAAAATTCAAAAACACTATCTTGTGTCCCTCTTGAACCCATGGAACTAGTGTCTGGAACATGTTTCTATATCTCGCTTCGTTTGGGAAAAAATTGCCCGGGTCACTATAAATGCCCCACCCTGTATATGGGTCATTCCATGTCAATTCAACGACGTTGCGACGGTGACCCTCTTCGATTTTTTTTACTAGAAGTTATTTGAAGCCCATCTTGGTTTATGGCTCAAAAATTTTGTTTTTCAACGTAGAATTTTGTGAATTTTTTTGAAAAAAATCAAAAGTGTCCCATTGAACGAAAAACTAATTTTTTGACAAAAAATGGCCGAAAAAACATTAATAAAATTTTTTTCAAGGTTTTCAATTTTTTTTCAGAAAGAGCGTTGAGACAGAAAAAAATGACTCCTATAAAGTGAGATTATCATAATTATAATCAAAGATATACGATTTTAAGCAAAAATCGATAACTCCGAAGTGGGTGCCCTACTGAAAATGGTTTTGTGATAAATCACATGATGTTATGAACGAATTCTGATTATAATTTATCATATGATTTGTCTTGTGAATCTGGTAAAATATATGAGAAATCACATAATAAATCACATAAGCACGAATCATCAGATATACTATATCAAAAATCATATGGTCAATTATATCGATTATCATGTAATTTGTTTTGTATTATATCTGATGATACGTGGTTATGTGATTTATTATGTAATTTTTTATATATGTTAGCAAATTCACAAGACAAATCATATGATAAATTACATTGAGAACTCTTTCATAATATCATGTGATTTATCACGTGAACATTTTCAGTAGGGTGGAGATAAAGAGCTAAAAATTTAGCTGAAGACTTCTTTTTACATGTATGAAAACATATTAAAAAATCAAAAAAATCGAAGAGGGTCACCGTCGCAACGTCGTTGAATTGACATAGAATGACCCATATACATATACCAATATATAGAATTCTTTTCTGTTATTCATTCATTAATTTTTCTATCCATTGTAACATTTATTATAATTTCTAATCATAGTATCGGTACGTCTTTCACCTAAATCCGATTGAATTACCTTGTGCGATTGATTGTATATAACATATTTCAGGTTTCATTTCTGCAGCGTCCCTTACGAAAAAATAGTATTTTCGACTAGATATATTCAATTTGTACGAACAAACTACTGGATCCAATAGTTTTTGATATTTTTCTTTCTTGTTTTTCGTACAACTGTGAACGAAAAAAAAAAAATTCGAAAATAACAGGTTTAATATTTGGTCAACAGCGCGAATTAACGACATAAATGTATATACATATATATGTATACGTATATGGGGCCTTCCCGCTCAACTCGACCACCCTTCAGACCTGACGACCTTGGATTTGAGTGAAACTTTTTCTTGACTTTCCTCCAAGTCCAATTCGAACCTTGATTTTTTTCAGAATTTTTCCGACCCCCGTCTCGGAGGTCCAAATATTGAAAATTTGATGTTTTATGAAATCCAAGAATTTTTGATCGATTTTATCTCGGACTTGGAAAGTCGTATTAACAAAAATAAGGTGTCCAATGGATTTGTCTTGGATTCGACTTTCTGAAAAAAAATATTACGGAATTTTGCGATACCGTCCCGGCTGCTAGAAATTCATTTTAAAACGATAAACTGATGTTTCGATGATTCGGGCATTTTTGTTGTTTCTTATTTTTCTTTTTCTAACATTCTATGTAAAAAGACAAATTTTTGAGGCACACAACGAAGATGGAGACTTCAATGGTTTGCAAGTCATGAATTTTTCAGTTTGTAAAAGTATGCGAAACTGAGAATTTCAAGCGACAAATATCTCATCGGTTGTTTAATTTTTTTCAATTCATGGGGTACAGTCTTCAATGAATTCAATTGAGATTGACTCCTCATTCAAAGAACTGTACCCCATGAATTGAAAAAAATTAAACAGCCGATGAGATATTTGTCGCTTGAAATTCTCAGTTTCGCATACTTTTACAAACCGAAAAATTCATAACTTCCGAACCATTGAAGTCTCCACCTTCGTTGTGCACCTTAAAAATTTGTCTTTTTACATAGAATTTCAGAAAAAACAAAGAAAAAAGTAAAAATGTCCGAATCATCGAAACATCAGTTTTTCGCTATAAAATGAATTTCCAGCAGCCGGGACGGTATCCCGAAATTCCGTAATATTTTATTTCAGAAAGTTGAATTCAAGACAAATCCATTGGACACCTAATTTTTGTTAATGCGACTTTCCGAGTCCGAGCTAAAATCGATCAAAAATTCTTGGATTTCATAAAACACCAAATTTTCAATATTCGGACCTCCGAGACGGGGGTCTGAAAAATTTTGACAAAAATCAAGGTTTCGAATTGGACTTGGAGGAAAGTCAGGAAAAAGTTTCACTCAAATCCGAGGTCGTGAGGTCTGAAGGGTGGTCGAGTTGAGCTGGAATGCCCCATATATATTATGAGAACCATTGCACAGATATATCGATATGATAGTCGTATACAGATGAATCAATCAGAGGATGTAGATTGAGTACTGAGATCTTTGGTGTGGCCTCTGATTACAATATAGCCTTACGGTTATATTATGTTTATCTTGAATTCAATTCTCTGTGTGATGGCTCTTACGACTATATGCATATGATCTTGTGACATGCTATTCATACACGATGGTATTAATTAAAACATCTATTTGTCTATAGATAATTATGATAATCATTGTCCAGCCGATTTGTTGCTAGAGGAATGTTCAATAACATTTATAATATACGTTTCTCATATATTGGAGACTATATTGTATAATCTTCACAATAAAATCCATGGATGGTTTAATCACGAAAAGATATAAAATTCTTAGACAAAAAAAAAATGTTAACCAAAAAATCTTTCAACGGCATCAGAATTTTCTAATTATAACCAGAAGGGATTTGATGTTGATATTCAAGTTTTATTATTGAACAACCCTATATATATGTGCTTAATACTAGGCCTCTTCTTCCTACCTGCATTATCCGATCAAAAGCTCACTAATGGGTCCTTATCCTAAATCTAAGGTAAAAACATTTGAACAGCCAACAACATCATACAACAATCCACTGTTATTGAATTTTCAGATGAATTATACCGACGTCATCTATATATTTCATCGGTCACATTGTTAAACGATAGAGATTATCAATGAATGATCGTTTGAAATATATCATAGTCAGGATTTTTTTTATACAATTGAAATATGTTTTTGCTATACTATTCCAAAAAAATTTCGAATTTAGATCATCGTTCTGCTTGATTCTGCTTATTCTGAGAAATACAGTCATAGAAGTACCTATAGATATTCTTTGTTTTTCCACGGTTTTTTTTGCTAAGAAGTTTCTACAAAATCATGAAACAGAAGTGATATCGAATTAATTCTCAAATTTGTATATCATCTTCGAAGGATTACCTTCATATCAGATAAATTTCATAACCAATGCTCTGATAGTAGCCCAGGAAAAGATCAGTGAGCGTAAAGCATTACGAGTGCCTTGGCATCATATCAATAAGCAATCGAAAAATTTTAATCACACCAAAACTGATAGAGTTTCCGGAGAACGTGACTTTTTTCCGAAAATACAAGTGCTGTTCGATTATCATATATTGTGAGTGATTATCGATTAATTGATTGAATAATCGACGAATCTAAAATTTCATTGAAAAACTATACTTTCTGAATTGATTTTGAAATCAATTATGAAATTAATCGATTGATTACGTGATTATTTAATCAACTGTCTGATTAATCAATCGACTTATCATTAGATTACGCAATCTTTCGATTGATTAATTAATAATCGATTTTCCCATTTTTTTGCACTGCGCTACCTATTCCCTATTAGAGGAAAATTATGTAGGTACTCTTCCGATCAATGCGTCAATCTTTCCTGATGGCAATATATAATGTATAGACATGTATATTACGACTATACATCCTGATATTTTCTAAAAGAAAAATCGGAAAATCTCTGCAATAGTCTCTAAAAAGTCCCATAAACTATGATTGTTATGAAGTATGTTCCAAAAAATTGTCGAAATTTGACCACTTTTTGAGTCTCAAAGTGATTTCGCAGAAATTTTTCAAACACTATCGTATCTTATTGGAGATATGAAGAAAAAAAAAAAACAGAAAAATTTAGTCGATTTTTCAGTTTGATTTGTTTCGAGGTGAAACCTGTGTTAAATATTGTTAATTACTTTTCTGAAAAGTTTCTGGAAATTATTTCGAATAAGCTCTGAAAAGTGTATAAAATGGATTTCTTTTTTTTCCGACAAATTTTAGTGAAAGTTTGTGGAAATGTACGAAAATATTCTGAAAAATCACTAACAATACTCATAAAGTATTTCAATTTCGAGAATATTTTGAGAATAGTTCCAATACTCAGGATTTATCGACGAATTCATGGTACTTTTCATTATAACAAAGTTTCAGATTTTTGCAGTTTTCTTTGAGTCATTCAAAAATTTTCAAAAAAATAATCAGAGATAGATTTTCGGTAGGCTTTCGAATGATTGTATTTATCAGCACATTTTTGCTCAAATTTTTTGTGATAATAGACCAACGATATGTAATTTGTACAAAATTCTCTGCCTATATGCAGTGTGTTTCGATGGTTCAGGCAAAGCATTTTTTGCACAAGAATTAAATTTCATCAACCCTTACAGATTTCATACTTCAAAAAGTATGCCTCTAACGAACTAAAAATGTGGGGGCCACGCAAAGTAATCCATCAATTGGAATATCTTGTGCAAAAAGAGACCAAACTGCGGGATTTTAATAGATTGTTGCCTCTTTATGCACGTAATGTCTCAATTATTATTTAGATCCACGGTAAATTTCATTAAAAGTTTTCTCGGTTGAACTTGTAATGATTTAATGTCATTAAAGTAGCAATCCAAAGAATGTTGAAGATAAAGTAAACATATTTTACGTGAAAATCACACTGTGGAAAGGAAAAATATCTGATATAATATACATCTCATACAGCATGACAATCTTTCGGTGATAAAAACGACATTTGAAAATTCAACAACAATTTACAAATATAAATTTAGATACGTACAATATATTATATGTTAATATATCTATACATCTGTGTATATATGTATATATTATATATACATATATATTCATATAAATATCCATCTAAAATATCTATAGGGATCAACAGATTACGTATTATATATTATTTTACAAAAATATTCGAACATCTACCTGCAGATGCATCCATCTGCACCTATGTACGGTGATTAATTATGTAATGCACCGACGAATATCAGCTGACCAGTTCAATAATTGGTCCGCTACGAAGAACTGTTCATTACGAAACTTTGGATTATGACTCTGAGAAATTTTCAATGCATGTAGTAATATCATTCGTCGATTTCAAACAAAACTTCACAACCTCTTGAGTTGTAAAATAGCTATTAAAAATAACCCAAAACACATTTTGTTTCTGAACAAAGTGTGACAACAACAAAAAATATATATCTATTATGTAGATACAGGAAATTATAGGAGCCACTTTTCAGTTTTTTGGGTAAACTATGTTCGCGAGTATAATTCCTGAGCCATTAAATGTAGAATGCAATACTTTTGGCAGAAGTTGTTCGGCATGGCATGCACCAACAGCCGAAGTTAACAAAACGTTGAAGGACTTTTTACATCCCTTCAGAAATTATTTTTGCAAACTGTTTTCTCGTATAAATTATGAACAATTTATTGGTTTGTAACTGCAGCAAAAAAAATCTTGTTTTTTTGTCACACATACAGCAAATGTGTGTTTTATTTTCCTAACGGAAAGAAAGTGTACTTTACACAAGATAATTTGAGATCGGAACGGAATTTAAAAGAGGAGCGACTACTTATGAAAATAATGAAACAATTTTATTCGGTCAAAGGGTCCTTTCGTCTGGCTTGATTTGTTTGGAGGAATTTACGTAAGGATATTTTTCAGAGAAAATAAAGTCCATTGATTAGAAATATTAGATTGAAATTGTATGCTTCGGCATTTGAAAGATTTTGATTGAATGGAAATACTTGTCCATTGTATTGTACATGCATACGAGTACATGTAGTACTAGACAGTGTTGCAGCTTTTTGGAAGCCGGTGAACTTTCATTGAAAACGACAAGGTGAACTTTTCGTTAATTACTTGGAAAGCACATTTTATACAAACACGCGGAAAACATCGCAGCCATTTCTAAAACGGCTTTGCATAACGACAAACTTTCCATTGTCCACTCCTAACTATAATACCTCCGTGACGTAAGCAGGTTCACGAATCTTGAAAAGGTAGCAAGACAATAGTTCTTCTTCCTCATCTTCGTCCGATATCTTGTATGATCTCCACGAGAACTACTTTGGGGGTAGTTTAAAATTCCGTCTGCGGTCTCTTGGTAAGCCATTCGGCAATTTCTGGTAGCTCGTGGACGCGCTGTTTAAGCCCTCTCAAAGCTGGGTATCCTTCTAGCGCAGCTGGACCAAAGATCTGCTCGAAATTCTCCAATGCCACAGCGAATACAAAATCCGTCCACGTCGTCTGTGAAATAATAATGAACAGACTGAAATAAAATAAAGAAATAATCTGAGATCTGATGATCTGAATACCTACGTCGAGTTTTCACAGTATAAGAACAATTTTTTGGCTTTGGAGAATCAATGGAATTTTTTATAAAGAAGTAGGCAAGTGGCCGACTTCGATGGGCCAGCCCTAAAACTTCCCGTTTCGATATTTGAATCTCAAAAAATCATAAATCATAAATTCGAATTTTTTTCTTCAAAATTTTGTTCTATGGATAACTCGAAGACTACTGAGTCTATGAAATTCAAAATCTAATCAGTTCTAACTTAAGTTAGAAAAGACCATATTGATTGTTACACGGAAGTATGAAATCCGTTCATTCGATCTCGAGATATCGTCTGACAATAAATTGGTCACACACACAGAACCAGATGTGTACATTATACCTACATCCGGAAATACTCTGAATTTCGAAACGCTGAGGTCTGGCGAAAACTGAACTTTTCATTTTTAGGATGACTCCAATAACTTGTTTTTTGGACCGTAAAGTTAAAAAAGTATTGTTCACCGGTTTCACTTATGTTTACGCGATCTAACATTACTGATAAATATACTCACAGTCTTTCCAACGGAGTATCCACCGTTCTCAGCGACAGTCTGCTCGAACTTGTTCAGATAAAACGGAATTGTTTCCTTAATGAGTCGTGCCTTTTTTTCTTCCTTTTTAAAGGGGTCTAACTCAGTGCGGTACTGCCAGAGTACTGAAATTGGAACGAGTAATCATAATACATAATGATATTCATAGCTTAAGTAATTATATCATCTGACTGACGCTATGATGCTAATCTAACTTTGCTTGAGATCTCCCAGGGTGTCTACGAGGACGTCGCACAGCATCGATTCCCATTCATCTTGTCCTGCTAGACCGTGTTTTCTGGCTAAATATCTGGCCACTGCGTTACTCTGGGCGATAGGTTTTCCATCGATTTCTAGTATGGGCAACATCCCGTACAACATAGCTACGAGACAGAGATTTATCAATTAATTTATCAACTCAGTACTCACTCTATTAGTCCAGTCGAGATAGACATTCACCTGGAAATAATTCGGCGCTGCGATTTTTTTTTTGAACTTCAGGGGGGGAGGGGGGGGGGGGGGGGTGGGAGTGTAAATCTCGATTTTCGGGAAAATCTCGCCATTGCGTTCGCCGCCATCTTGATTTTAAGGTGAATTTTTTTGTTTTTTCAGAATAACTCGCTTATTTACAAGTGTAGAGCGAAAATGGTGGAATCCAAAGTTGTTGGAAATTTAATTTCCCACAAGTTTGGTCATTATAATTTTTACCCTAGGATCGATATTTGCAGAGTTATACTGCATCTGGTTTATTATCAAGTTTATCGAAAAAATGGTAATAGGTGGTCAGGTAGGGAATCTCATTCGCTTCAACTTTGGTTATCACCATTTTTACCGTAACTTTTGTAGGTCAAAAATGTCATTCCGGGGCAAGCCAATCATATATAGAGATAAAGTCAGTCTTGTACTGTCGCGAGCACATAGCACAGTTTTTATTTGCAGCCTCCGAAGGGGGCCTAGTCATGGGTCAAGAAGCTAGCTCAGGACGATCAGCTGTTAAAAAATTGAGTCAATAGGAAAGAGATGGTGATGGAATTGAGGACAAATATTCCACCGTATTTTAGTGGCACGGAAAATACGCAGATTTGAAATAATTTTGTAAAATTTTTATCGAGGGGCTGGCAACTCTGGGAATCACTGAGCCACCTAAGCCTACGCCTGTAATCGAGAAGAAATCACAAGAAATCATTGAAATTCAAATGATTCCTCTTTTCGTTTCGATTGCTTGGGAATCGGTGGAAATCATTGGAAATCACATGATTCCGGAAAACGCGGAAATCAGTAAAAAAAATTGCAAGTTATGAAAAGTAACTTTAGTCCATACAATGACGTATTTCTTATTCCAACTGTGTTTGAACGTGGAAATCCTTCTTTCCAAGATTTTGGAATTCACTAGAAATCATTGGAAATCACGTGGAATCCTAAGAAATCATCAATAATTATGTATCAGTGGAAATCGCGAAAATCATAAACGAAATCAACAGAAATCGATTCCTTTTGCATTCACTGAGCCACTCAAATTGGAAGCCCCTCGAATTTTACACAAATGAAGTATGCAAATGATTTTTTGTTTTAACTATCTTCAATCGGGGATAAATGATAGTTAGCTGATAGGTAAAAGAAAATATATTGTAAAGTTGTTGAAAGTTTGTAACTGCTCAGAAAATTTCGGACATACTTTTTTTGAGCTCGGGCCAACGCTCTTTAGGAACTCGCTCATCGACATAGGGGATCCCTGTTACCGCAAAGATGTATCGGATATGCTCAGCTCTTCCACGGGCATTAAAATAAATCAGCTTGTAATCAGGTTGTTGGTCTTCCGCCATGTTATCTCTTCGATCTGCAAATTCAAATAACCATTAATAGACTATACAAATGTAGTGTATGTGAAATTTACATTTCGTTTGTTTTTGCAATGCGCATAGATGTCGCGTTGTAAACCTAACTTAAATTTTATAAATTAATTTAAGCCGCATAAGATGAAAAGCTAAAGGTTTAGAGTGAACTTTACTCATCTCTTGTCATTCATCCATACCTAAAGTAATTAGCTTCGATATAAGAGAACGAGGCCGCGGGAACACGTTATAAGAGTTGCCTCATGCATAGATGTATATGTATATACAGTTTGATTTATTTTCAGTTGTAACGAGAATTTGGCGTGCAGCGGTCAGCGTTGATTATCTTTTGTAATCCAGCTCGCCAAGCGAGATAAGCCACGCCGAGACACAGGATAATGGTTCCGAATTAGGACAGGTATGTTGAGAATATTTATTGCAATGACAAAGCGATGAAATAAAAAGTATTAAACTGTATCATATAAAAATTGACTTTCATTACGTTCAATTAGGCCATTTGTTTTTAAACAAAATGTTGCCATACTAAGGTATATATATTAAACAGTAAAGATATAGCAGATGTGTAAATGATAACTTTTTCGTCAGAATAATCATTGAAAGATATTTTTTTGTCAAAATCCTGCGTGTGATGAAAAAACATTTAATTTAAAGGAGAGCTTTTCTGTCGATTTTCACTTACGATCAATACAAAGTTTCAGAGAGTTTCCCCTGGCATTACGTCCAGAGAATTAATTCCAATTTTGTTACCGTTTTGGTTGTAAAAATTCGGTCAAGAAATAGTCATGGGTTTGGACAGGCTACAGAAAGCGCAAAGAAGGAGCGTTCTGATAGTGGCTTGTCATACGATGAGGCAGATAAAAAGGTTCAAAGATTCAAAGTAGGGAAGTATGAAGTGACCAAGGAGAGGATTCAGGTCGAGGAGACAGACGGTTCGTATTCCGTTGGATCTCAAGCAAGCGAACTTTGTTCTGGAAAACTGTACGATGCGGGGTTGATTTATGCGAAAAGGAGCCTACGTTAGATCTCAAACAAATAGCGTGCGCAAACGTGTATGTTAGATAAATGCATACATAAAATACATATATGGATATTGAATCGTTAGATAAAGAATAAAACTTCTACAAAATTATTCGCAACTATTATAACTTGGCAAGAAATTGTCAACGGATATTCGGCTTTCCCTCCAGAGTTCGCGGTATTGATTCGAGAATATAGCAACTACAGTTCTGTGGGCGTGTAGAACGGAGCTTTTCTGTCTCGCTTGTAGCCCCCTCAGTCATTGTAGATCTCGCGCTAAACAAAGAGCTCTTATACGGGATAGAATCTTTAACAAGAGTGAATTTTCATATCAATTTTGTGCGAATAGGGCATAGGATGATTTGAACAGGTTTTCTCACATTTTCAGCGGATTTGATGTATGCCGGTGCATAAAATGTGCCATTGTTCAAAATTGTTCGAAACGTACCTATAATACTGAGAAATCAGAGAAGCCAATCAATGAATTCCCGCTTTTTGATGACTCTGGCAATGATATTTTTACAGCGTGAAGACATTAGTTGCTGATCGTGAACGTAGAAAAATTGGAATATTTTCATTCCGGTTAAGGAAGTTCATTTCTTCTAAAAGTATTCATAAACCAGAGAGAGGATAACGCTTTGTTTCTTTAATGGATAAGGAGATCGCGGACTAGGGTATAACTTTTTCGAGTGAAAAGAAAAGACAAGATAATTTTCAAATTTTATTTTACTGACTGCCTGAACAGCACAGAACCAACGCTTCAGTTAGATAGCACAAATGTTACCACCTTTCATATTCATAATCTTTCTTAATACTCGAAAAGTAACTATTCAGTTGTATATTGCACGTGTTACTGCAGGAACCATGAAACATTGCAAACAGTTATCTTTCGGAAATATAACCCCTAGAGAGCTGCTGATATTATATTTCAAGAGATGTAACAGAACCATTGCGGGAACATTTCAAAAGGGTCGCCTTATTCACGGACGAGTTCGCGCTCACCACTAGGTGCAAGTTAGGCACAAGGGTCTCTCGGAAGTAGAAATATGCTGCCTGAGTACAAGCCGCGCCCGGCTGGCCTCAAACGAACATTTACTAGACACTCATACAATCTCCAGAAATTTATCTGAAACGTTCTGTGTTGGGTGAGCTGTGCCATCGAGTGAAATACGATCGTTCTCCCAATTGATAAGAATCATTATTTGCTGAAATTATTGATGGTATCGAAGGCCCTAATTGGCAGGATTTTTATCCGGAAAGTTCTGTACTTATGCATATAAGCAAGTTAATGCCTTAAAAAGCGGATCAATATAGTGTTTTAGCACTGAAATATACTCCTAAGAAGAGACGGCAGGCTTGCAGGCAATGTCAGTTTCCTACTTACTTCACTGAATCTAAGTTCTGTGCAATTCAAGTATTATTTTGGGGTAATATTCGCCCAAGCTTGTTGGCACGGAAATTAGGCAGAAAGAGGAAGAGTTAAAGCCCTGTATTTCGCGTCCCGCTTTTATAACCGACGTGCGTCGCTTTTACTTCGTGTGTATGGTTAAAAGCAGCACTGCAGTGATGAAAGCGGGATGAGAATACGGACCAAAGATTTTATGGTAATTTGACATTTGAAAATTCCACCTCTGAAAGAATATCTTATCTAAAGTAACGTGGAAGACCGAACAAAAAAAGTAATTATCCCTTCGTCAGGTATTGAGACCTGCGATTTTATTCACGACAACGATTTAGATCGATTAATCAGACAACCATTTTCACATTCCTATATTATATAAGACTTGAATAACATTATATATATTTGCGAAATTAGCATCTTAGGTATTGTAAATCAATAAGCTTCATTCAAGGAAAAAAAAAATAATCCGGTTTGGATGACGAAATATGGAACAAACTCAATTCCAAAATGAAAAATAAAGCTTAAAATGTCATAGCGCAGATATGCTAGATATTTTACACGGGTTCCATGGTTTCGTAGGAATTTGAAAAATATTCTCTCATAGAATAGAAAATAGAATTTTAGAAAACTAAAAAAAAATTTAGCACACGTTTACATGGGAAGTTCCATACCAAACGGCGAATTCGTAGTCCACATCCCTCTCGTTTTAAACATGATTTTGGGTTCGTTCCCCAAACATTTTTCAGCTCAAATATTTACCACTATGCAATCCTGAGAATATTCACGCCAAAAAAAGTAATCGATCCCAATTGGTTTGCAAGATACGATTTTTCTTCCAACATCCCGTGTGAGGTAGAATACCAATATAATTCGTATTAAAAATATTCCACTTTTACGACTTATCATCTTATCAAATATTGTTAAATAAACATTAATAATATAAATGAATTTTATGTATGTTATAATAAAGAATTAATGAACCAATAATAATGAATTTTTAGTAATTCAGTAAGCTTACTGAATTCACCAAACTTCAAATTTTGTTAATAATTCAGTAAGCTTTTAGATTTTTAATAACTCAGTAAACTTACTAAATTATTAAAAATTCGTTATTCTTGGTTGATTAATTATTGATTATAAACACACATAAATTTCATTTATCTTAACAATTTTTGTTTGGCAATATTTGATTTTACTATATTCAGTAATCACTGAATTACTGAATTCAATATTCGAGTTAAATGAATTCAGTAAGTTGACTGAATTATTAAAAATTGAGAAAAAAATACTCTATAGTCGACGGTATGAACAAGTACAAAAAAGATTCACTTCTTTTATAGATTTGGCGCTTTGTCTACTCTCTCACATCAGCTGGTGCAGAAAGAGAATTCATCTTATCCATTGAATGAAAACCATTTTTGGACTTATTAGTTTAGGATTTAGAGATTCTTTTCGATCTGGAGTAGTGTAGGCAATGGCTTGAGCGGGCAAGGAGTCACTGTTCTTTTGTTGAGATTTTTCTAATGATTTCTTGTAGACAAACCCATTGCTGAGCTGGGATGTTAACTGGTGAAAACATGATTCTGTATCTGAACAAAAATGGGGCACAACGGGTAATTTAGGACCCCCCCCCCTCCTCCGCCCCTCGAAAAAGAACAACATAAAATAAAAGAGAAGGAATCAAAAATATAGGTATGTATCTACATGAAAAAAATAATATTTCGAACACTGAACAAAATTTAATTGATTTATAAATATAGTATTTACAAAGTCTATGAAACAAATATTCGAAGTAAATAGATGTCTGCTAGTAGAAGTAAATCTAACAATGATTCATTCCTTTGAATGATAAATTTACTCCTTACAAATCAGATCTCTGATAGCTGCTCATATATCATACTAAATCATTTCCTTGGATGCTGGAGAAAAGAGACACTGCAGACCTCATATTGTTTACGACAAATATGTACTCGAGAACAATGATTAATAACAATTTATTAAATCCAAAAATCACTCACTTCAGAATTTCCGTTTCTTAAAAATCGATCTCTCTATACAATTTTTACATATCTTATATATTCATAAAAGATGTAATTATTTTTGCATTCAGCAGACTACTCGTATTATGAGCAATCTTGATTTTGTCAAAAATCAAACGTTTTCAAAATTATAGTTCCAAATTATTTGCAAAATTTTATACTCCCGGGGAATCATTTCTTAAAAGAAATAGTGCCACCGAAAAAATTTAGCAATTCTCCATCGTCAATAATTCATAGGGCCAATTTCAGCCCCTGTTTAAAGTACATCTTGTGTACAGCAAATATAAATAAACTTGTGTGTATGTCAATGACCTTGTGTGCCCTCCAGGTACTGTTTATGGTTAATAAAATCATACAAAAAAGTATTGAAATCAGATCTTATTGCCAAGTAGGTGATATGAGTTTGAGAGAATGACATTTACTTTATCTTGAATTATTAATGATTAGGTGTCAAAAATTTTTTTTATAGCATTTTCATTCTGCTACATGGAACCATAATGGATACGGTCAGAAGCAATGGAAGCTTCCATTGATTTTCCGTAAAGAAAAAAATTTGGAGGTAGTGGTACTTGGCGGGCATTTATATTTTCTAGTAATTTTTAAAAAATGCCCGCCAAGTACCACTACCTCCAAATTTTTTTCTTTTCAAAAAATCAATGGAAGCTTCCATTGCTTCTGACCGTATCCATCATGGTTCCATGTAGCAGAATGAAAATGCTATAAAAAAATTTTTTGAGGTCTAATTATTAATAATTCAAGATAAAGTAAATGTCATTCTCTCAAACTCATATCACCTACTTGGCAATAAGATCTGATTTCAATACTTTTTTGTATGAAGACGACATTTTTGTATATTCATATCACCTACTTGGCAATGAGATTTGATTTCAATACTTTTTTGTATGAAGACATTTTTGTATAATGTACTCGGCGAAAGGTTTTTGCACCAGAGGTGCTTTTGGGGGGGATTTCATTACTTTTTGTATCATCTCGATTCGTACCAAGTCTTGTTCATGATGAATTGTATGTAGAATTGTATAATTTATACAAAAGAAAAAATTATACATTTTCAATTTGAAAAGGGCAAATGGTCATATGATGGCGCTTAGAACGTTATGCCAGCTACAAACCTGGGCTTGTCTGTTTCATTGCTATACGTTTTGATAAGCCATGTGTAAATATGAACAAGAAAATCACCATATTGGCAGTTATAATGCGGTACTGGCCAAAAGTAGCTTTTCTTTATAACAAATATGCACTATACTTCTGAACTCTGTGGATTCGAAATCTAGGTAGAATCAATCACTCTGTAACTGTTATGCATGGAATATTTGAAGATCAGCCTTATATGAATGTAGAATTCAAACGAAATTTGGCCAAAGATTAGTTTCAACATGAAGAAACTACGGCGACGATTCTATATCAAATCAGAAATTATAATGTGGCAAGTAGTGTTTATAAATTCAGTCATGAATCTTTGTCTACTGGTAACAATGAAAAATTATCTATATACTTCTGATATTCATTACATCAAAATATTAGAGACAAGAGACAGTTGATCGCTGGCTTCAACGGAAATAAATAGCACTCAGGATACCCCCTAGAACTTTATACCTTGTCGTACTATCGGATCATAATTCACATTTTTGGATTCTTATAAACTATTCTTGTCACTGGATATGAACAGTTCACCTAGCACGGTGATGTTATAATAATAGTACAAAGTCATGTGATTGTGAAAGGATCAAACGGTATGATCTTCTGCTTTCTCATTTACTTATGAGTTCTGAATTGTGACTTGTGAAGGGGCAATATATTTGTAAACTCAGCAGTTGCAAGCGCAGTGTTCATTGACTGTCCCATTGATCGGAAGGCAAAGTAGACTACAACGGCTCTAGAATTCAGTTACTGAAAAATTACAGAAAACATGTAGTGAAAACGAGAGAACGATCAATATAAATTGACAGAAATCTGAACCTATATCAGACCGAGCGTCACCAAGCTCGAATGTACTACCTACATCTGAAACGTGAGGAACGGTCTGAAAAAAGTGTTTCTTTGATTTGAAGATATAAACATTCCTATTGCGACTCAATTGAATTTTGTGTGAAGCTCAATTTCTATAGATCATAAAGCTATCATATAAATTGGAAAAAATTCTGCTACAACAAATCTGTTTATAGTCTTCAAATAAATATATAAATATACAGTCTGTAAGAATAGTGTTTACCGCGAGCCGGACTTGAAAAATGTATAAAAAATGTATTTTATCGATAATCATGATCGATGCAAAAAATAATACGCACAACTTCAATGGTTATACATATGTATAGAGTCACACATGTTACTGTGGCAGGTTGCATTTTTAAACTTTCAAATATTAGGTGCTACGCGTAGTCTTCAATCAAGGTATACCTATATTCGCACGAATCTTAGTCAACTATTTGTTCGTATCGTACTACTATTTGCCTCCTATTGCTGCATGATCGCATTATAATTAGTAGCTGAAACATAGAAACTCGTACCATGGCCCACGCATCTTACACGGTGCACAATATCTGATTTACACTTATAATGTATAGAGCCACAAGACACACATCTGACAGTTTGATAGTCACTCTTCATAACCTGAAAACTTGCAATTTCATGTCACGAAAAAATGGGGCAACTTGATGTAAATTTTACAGTTTAATTTTCAGGCGTTTGAATAACAAATAGCTCAATAAATTTTCGGTATCACTACCTATAGTTTAAAAATTGAAATCATCACGCAGAGGAAATATTTATACAACGTCCCTAGACTATTATATTTGTGGCTAGACCAGCGAAACTTTGCTTACAATGATCTACGTAAGCATGATAATTGTTGTCTGCGCCATCTGCCTTCATTCGCCGTAACGAATGTTGTATACATACACGTCATCACAAGCCACTTTGCTATAGTGTATTAGTATGCACGGTCACTCTATTCCAGTGGCCAAGAAAAGAAGGGACGCCTCTCTATGTTATTTGTATAGTCATAAAATACATCGAGTACCGCGGAGAACACGTATCGGAAGACGAAAATTCTTGGTCGGACTGAGCACTTGTAATTTCTAGAAAAATCATAATGTCAGTTACCGTGCACCGATCGCATTGATCTTGGTGTTGAATAAAAGCTGCTTAGACCCTCATTCTATAGATAAATTGATAGTCTCCAGGATGTTACAGAATACGGCGAAATATTAAAAACATTATACTATTATTACCCCCACTCCGCCGGAGTGCAGTCTCTCCGGTATAGAGACTCGTTTGAGCCTCACGCTACGCGCTCAAAAATTCTTTTTAATGTACTTGGCGCGAGACTCTACCGAGTCTCTTGATATACCCGCCACAAAGTCTTAGACTTGCGAGGTAACCTTTTGCGTATAATCACGGTATAGCAATGTTTATGATATAGGGCAATAAAGTGATGTAGATTAAAATAAATCATCAATTCGTATTTTTAGCTTCAGATATAAGATTCCTAAGCCATCCAGATACATACGTATATATAATATCTCCCTATTTCTATACACGAGCAGATATATATAACTCGGCATTTTCCCTTGCAGTCTAACATTGACCTTAGCATTTTTAAATAGACTCGATCGGTTCTTATTTAATCTACTGATCACTGTGGTTTATGAGATCATTTAGTGAAGGCAGATATTTATCATTTCACCCTGAAATTAATCGGTCCAGTAATGTTCCCGGAATGATTTCCAAAGTCTCACGTATAAGTGAAGATATTGTTTGCCTTTTGATCGCTCGTCGGATATCAAAGATACATTTTTAACAGTAAACAACTATCTGAACTTAAATGTTTACTGTATACCAGATATGTGTATAATAGGGTGTCTGAAAAAAAAAATTCGACATTCTTTCTTCCTACGCCCACCACTCTAAACACTAGTTTGTTACAAAGATCCAATTTTCCTGCAAAATGAGCTTTATATCTCAATTCTGAGAGGTGGCACTAGCCATTTTCAATCTTTACTCAACTTTTTGAAGCTTACACACGGAGAGAAAAAACTAGCAATTAACGCGTGAGCATTGGTCACGTTTTAAAAGCAAGCATTTTTCTTGGAATATTTGCATGACTACTTCCGTTTATCGCAAGCAACGACGCTACGGACAATAAGCGCGGCGCATATGGAAGAATCCCTAAAGTCACTTGGGCATATAGCAAGCGCCGCCATGCAGTGTAATCGTGAAGTTGGCCGAGGGATATTTCCAAGAGAGCCCACGGATTTTTTCCGTGAGATCTCTTGCAATTGACTTGCATATCGGCGCGGGTCGGTTACAACGCACGTCGACAGCGCATAGGAGGCGTGGCTTGAAACACAATCGCAAGGAGCCTCACGGAAAAAGTCCGTGGGTTCTCTTGGAAATATTTCTCGGATAACTTCACGGTTTTAACGCAAGGCGAGCATTGCTATGAATCCAACTGATTCTTGGGATCTTCGGATGTGCGCTGGTGCATTGACGGCAACAGGGCTTGTCGTGCATTAAACTCGTGAGGTCCTAGGGAATAGAGCATGAGAGGCCTACGCGGTTCACATGACAAATAGTCGCGCGTGAATCCAATGAATTCTCTTGGATGAAACCCTAGATTTTTCTCTCCGTGCACTCTGTCTGTCATCCGATCATTCTGAAATTCACTCAGATGGCGTTTTCGGACCGCTGATTCCAGTTCTGACGTCGAAATACTGAAATTCAAAATAACGGACCTATTATGGCAGAGAAAAATTCTAAAAAGTTGACCGATTTTCATCAACTTAGGACTCGACGATGTTTGGGGGTGGTTAAGTTCCAATCTGAAGTCAAGACATGAAATAGCGAGATGGTGGATCGAAATTGTAGAAAGTAAGGTTAGCTGCGCGAAAATTTCTGCTTAAGGTGCCATTAAAGACGCTCATCGCCTGGAAAACGCGGGGAGCTAAAACTCCTACATCACTTGACCGATCGTAATGAAGTTTTGAGGATCGATGTATTACCTCTACAAAAAGTGGAGCAATTTTCTACTTTTTCAAAATTTCGAAAAAAAACATTCGAAATTTCGAAAAATCCTCAAATTTTGAAAAAGTAAAAAATCGCTCCACTTTCTGCAAAGATAATACACCGATCCTCAAAATTTCATTTTGATCAATCAAGTGATGTAGGAGTTTTGGCTCCCCGCATTTTCCAGACGATGGGCGCTTTAATGTCCCCTTAACTCAGGGTTTTCAGAGTCTATCAATGTAAATTTCGTAATTTTTTTTATTTGGATTTGAAATTATCTGTCTCAAAAACCTTCCATTACCAATTTTGATGCAAATTGTCTACCTTTTACATTTTGGGTACGCCACATTGGACTCGCTCTTTGGAATTTCTGTATGTATTTCGATTTCAGAATTGGAATCAGCAGCCAAAAAAACTCCTTCGAAGTAAGTTTCAAAAAGATCAGATGTCAGGAAAAGTGTAGGCTTCAAAAAGTTGAATTAAGATAGAAAAATGGCTGGTACCACAGCTCAGAGTTGAGATATACATACACATCGGGCTCATCTTGTGGGAAGATTTATTTTCTGTCGAAAACTAATGTGCAGAGTGGTGAAAGTAGGAAAAATAACATATCGATTTTCTGGAAACACTCCGACGTAGGTATAACGAGTTATATGAAACAGGGTCATAATTCAATATTTTTTTTACTATTGTCTCAATCGAACAGCGATAACAAGATATATAGTTTTTTTATGACTATATTAAACGATCGTGAATTCATAGATATATAGGGCAGTACAACGTGGTTACGCAGTGAATGATATGTTGTAGGAATTATTTACCAATATAAGTGAAGTCAAAACTGAAGGAACAATATGTTTTCTTCAGAATACTTGACATAGCAACTAACCAGGCATCAATCCTTCAGCTCTGTCAGGATTTATAACTTTGGGGTGACCCCACAAGTGCCGTATAAAAATGACTGCAATCAGTTACTCAAAGAATTGATGAAACTGATTTAAGAACCTGATTTAAATTCTGTTCTTGCGGAAAGAAGTCAAATGAACTTCTTCGGCATCAAGAGAAAGGAATATAAAAGCATATTCCCTGCACATGTTCATATGAAAAGTGTAAAGAACATTGAAATGAGTCGTAGGTATTAATAAAATCTCAGGTGTTAGCACAGCTTAGGGTGCAGCCTAGCTATCAAAGTTTCTATAACTTATCAATTGACGAAATTTTGCACTAAAAACCACGGCTTTGTCTTGATTGTGCATTTTATGAAGTCAAGTGGTATGAACGTTACAACGGAGGTAGAACCGACACAAAATCCTTACAGTGATTTGGCACCAGTAGCTTACGATATGACCATCGACAACTCAACGTTATTGAGAGGATCCAGGTGGAAACCCAGTTGAAATTGTTTGAGGGAATCCAGTTGGTCTTTGGCTTAAGATTTTGGAACAGGATGCGATGGATCTCACCCAGGCTTCTGTGTAGGATATTATCTGGGTTTGTATCGGAACCGAAGTGAAATACTAGTGGAACTGACAAGTTTAAGTCCCATGGAAGGTAACTATTGGAAGAGAAATAATACTGTACCAGCAATAATTGTATGCTGACACTGCCTATTAAAACCCATACATACGTATAGTTGTTAATGGTATCCGTATGTCTTTGAACGCTACTTATTGTGCGGGGAAATGTCATATTGTGTCGTATAAAATTAGTAATTCCTGGGATCATTACCAGGTGGCGTTCTATAGAAATTGATCGGTCTGAAACAATTTTCGTTATACTCTATTTATTTCTATACAATATCAAATGTATCGCTATAGAGATCCGTAGAAATAGACGAGGTAAAATGGAAATAAAGCTGCTTTTACCGCACTTTCAAGGAAAAACGAGGCTATACGTATTAGGATCGTCCCACTGATTTAGGACTCAGCGAATTTTTTAGCAGGTGCCCAGCAAATCGGCTCAGAATGATTCAAGAACAATTCTCTAGTTTTTTTCAGATTTTTATCTCAACTCTGACCCCTCCCACCAAGAGAGTGGAATTTACCACTTTGCGTTTCGGCTATATTCTTAGTACATACCTAAATATTTTATTGTACGAGTAATAATTTTGAAAAAAATTTTCCAACTGCGAAATATTAGTGGGCATTTATGCTATCATCTGATATAAAATTCACATCATCATACCAGGCAATTTAGACGTATGACATTAAGGGGAGAAAAAAATACGAAAGATTGATCATTTTCATATTTAGATAATGCTATATTTTGTTGAGTTGAAAAAAGAAGTTAGATTTAGAGGGTGTGCAATTCGTCTAGATTGCCTGGTATGATGATATGAATGTTTTATCAGATAGTAGCACCAATGCCCACTGAAATCTCGCAGTTATAGATTTTGTTGGAAATTATTACTGTGACAATAAAATATATACTGAGAATATATAGCCGAAATACGTGTATTTTAAATTTGGAAATTCACCCTCTTGGTAGGAGGGGTTAGAGTTGCGATAAGAATTTGCAAAAATTAGGGAATTGAGTTTGAAATATTTGGAGTCGATTAATTCGGGGGGTGTCTGCTTGAAAATTCGACCGAGCTCTAGATAAGGACCGCCCTAATATGTACGAGTATACATGGTAACGTGGCGAACTTTGGGTCGCCATTGATTTTCGCTTCCACTGTTAATCGAGGGTGACCTATATCGCGCTCAGGCAACGGATGCGGTCAACTTGACGTTTTTTTTCCCGAGAGCGATGATATTTTTAGTTTTGTGACCGCCGTTAATTGAGCAGGTAAGGGTCGCCGCCAGGACACCGGGGGAGATGGAATGTCGCGACAGCCCGAGGGGAGGGGGGATGACCTCGAAGCCTCAGCATTAGTATCCGCACCCCCACTGATGACCGTAATCGCCTCGCTCGCCCAGAAGAGGCTTGTGCCTCCCAACCTGGACACTGCTTACAGACCCGGCTTGGTCACTCGGGTCGTCTAAATTCACCTGGCCGCCTTACGATAAGCTTTATGATAAGCGTATCATCCCGTGGCACCTGTCATGGGCCACTACCTCGCCTCCTCACCTTTTAAGATCGGCGTGAAAAAACTTCCGAGTGTGAAGAGGTTCTCTTTTGCTACATTTGCTCTACACGTACAGCGCTGTCGCTAAAGTTCGTGACGTCACCGTTCGCCGATCGCCGACGTCACTCCCGTATCGCCTATCCTAGACACAAATTCTATTTTTGTCGCCACCTTGGCATGCTGGCTTATCAGTTCAGTAAGCTTTTCTTTCTTGGGTGCTCCAACTCCTACTTTGTTCTTTTTATTCTGGTGTTTGATACCGCCGATTGGAGAGTCCAATAGCGGTCGCTGAGCCACCCGGACGCGTTTGCATTCCCATCGCTGGTGCAATCAATCCTTTATCGTAAGGATAGATAAAGTGTTTAATGGATGTTAAACGGCTGAGTGTTTGTGCCGTCTTGTATATTTTGGATCACTAAGTAAAGCAGGTTGCCTCATCTGCGCCGAGGCATATCAGTCCGCAGCGGAATAGTTCTGGTTACTTTAGTGAGCTAGAGATTCAAAGAACTACAAAATACATGAATCAACTATACTACATAATTCGTATAACGCCCGTCTAGCCTGCATTTACCGCAAGGTTATAGGCCTAAGGAAATAATGAAGAAGTTCCCGCCGATCTGTGAGATCCCCGATCAAAAGAAAGGTAGGCTTATTTTGTACTAGTCACGACTCTCTGCTTTTATTTCATTCAGCCATTTTTCGAATACTCTGTTGCCCATGGACGTAAGAAGTATATGGACGGAGGGTTCAGGCAAGGGGAGTGTCCAAGTTCGCGGCGGGGGGGGGGGGGGGGGGGGGGGCATATTGTTAGGGGCAGTTTGGCGGACATTCAAATTTATCTAGGCTTATGCAGTCCCTATAATTGAACCTATGCGACAATATTAAAGATGTGCTGTGGAAAAACATAAGTTTAGAGTTTGAGTACTGCACTCTGTCCATACTATGAGTTTGAGGAATGATATTATTAAGTGATTCCAATTTATCAGTATTATATATTTATTCACAAAATACATCTCATTGACCTTTAAATAAAATTAATTTGTTAAATTTATGCCGATCACTGTCAGAGTGATTAATGGCTTGTTTGCCTATATAAAATAGCCTTATTTTAACGTACTTTTCAACAACTGCCGTCATCAGGCAAAATCATATTGCTCACCTGAGAGCAATATGATTTTCAAGCACGTTTTGATCAAGAGTGTGGTTGCGCAGCTCTCGAAAACATGAATCAGACTCGTTGAACTTTGAAAGAACAGCAGTAATAAAATATTTCGCCGTATATTTTTTATTTAAAAACTGACCTCCACTTTCTTTCAACGCGAAGCGTATCAGTTTCTCGCTTTCTTTACAAAGTTTAATCACATCTATGGATGGGAACTGGAGACCGCCATGACTTTTTATTTTGATAAGGCTTGATTCCATATGATCTATGCTGCCTGTTAATGCGTCAAGACATTCTTCACAGCGTATCTTTGTTTTTAAATATTTAACAACAAAACCTGCGATATACGCAATTACCCTTGCTGAAAAATGGGTAAGCAAAGTCATATCTGGAAGATATGAATGATCTTGTCTAGTGTTGAGCAAAATATCCAAGTCAGGTGGTGGTTCAAGCTCATGATCAGTAGCAAGTCTATTACAGCGTGATGTCATATTAATAACATCTTCTGACTTGTAATGGTATTGCTAATAAAGTAGTGGTTGCACTCACACATGGAATGGCACCATCTCTTAGCCTTACGCGACTAAGTGATGTACGATCAAAACATTCCTCAGAGAAATGCAACGAACAAGCGAATGCGTTTTTAGGTATAACTGCAGATTGCAATCCTACCGCATTAATCCATTTCAATCTTTCGGCCTCCGCTTTAGGAAATCTAACAATACATATATATATTAAATATTAAAGTCCGAAATCGGATGTTCGGATGTTACAAATTTTTAATTTTTACATAGGCCTACACTAAACGGTTGCAAACAAGTAAACACTTACCGGTGAAACGTAATAGTTTTTTCTTTTTCTATTTCTTCTTGCCGCTTGCTTTTGGCCGAAGTGCGACTAAAACACAGCGGTATTACGCAATGCGGCATCGTACTTCAATAAATTCAATAGTTTTCTTTATCAAGTATGGGAACACTGTAAACCGAGACACAAATCGCTTTCACGTTCAAGCCAACACTGATGTATAACCTCGTTAACATAGTTATTTCCGCCTACGGCCTAATGGGAGCAGCACTTGGTGCCCCTAACAATATGGCGGCGTCCCCCCCCGCTATGCCCCTGTACAGGACCAAACCCCTCGCCTATATCTGCACTTTACCCTCCGTCCATATATTTCTTACGTCCATGCTGTTGCCAACTAACGGCCAATTCAAATTCTTCGCATGTCGACGGGTTGTCGTGGTGTTACTTCCATTACGTAGTTGAGTAAGTTTTATGTTATATTTTTCGAATATCGTTAAGGGGGAGACTTTTCGAAATCTTGAATTTTGTTGTGTACATCTATCTTTACCTTGCGCGTAGTTTAAGTTTATTAGTCTCTCTGTCACTCGACCGGTTGCTATATGCCATTGCTGCGAATTGTTGTACCAGCTGTTATCATTTTAGGTCGCGTCTCTTTTTGATTGTGTTGGACGTCGTGTCAGTCAGAACGAATTTTTTTGCGTACATTAATGCGTTCGAAGTAGCTGTGCTGTTTGTTTTTTGGTTATAGTGTCGATTGTAACGGAAGAGCTGACACCGTCTAGCTTATACGACTATTTTGCTGCAGGCTTCGCATTCAATTATTTTGCCTTTACTTTTTTTTCTTTTGTTTTCTATTAATAAATTGTGACTAGATACGTTGTTTTTTTAATGAATACGAGTGTGTTTTTTCTCTCCCCCCCCCCCCCCCCGTTTTTCTCTCCTGCTGACTAGCCAGCAGTCTATAAGTTTCTTTTTCTTTTTGTTTTCAGTTTAATCGATTACATTCAGTTTAAATTCACGCGGCACATCTGCGTGCCTGCGTAACATTTTCGGTATGAATAAGTATACTGTTCAAATTTAGCAAGATTGATACGTTGGCGTTCATTGAGCAAGATTTAATTTCTGTTGCCATTTGTCTCGGGTTAGGAAATGTTCACGTTCCAACAGACATGGATATTTATCAGGAAATGGAGTACATTCGATGGGAAAATCTTTTTGCAAAGAGGTTGAAGGGAATATGACTTCTTCATAGTAGTTCGATTGTCTGTTACTTAGGTAAATAATTCCACATGTTTTTCGCGCTTACTTATTTTTTTCAAGCTTTGCAACTCAAAAATAAAAATAAACAAATTTTATTTACATGTAATTTATGCATTTCTGATCATAAGATTACGAGATAGGAAAAGTGATACAGAAAGAGGATTTATCGCTTATTTCATAAAATACTTATTATTTTTTCGTTGCGAAGTGCCGGAGTTTACAAACGACGCTAATTCGTTGATATTGAAAAATCTATAAGGCCAGAACAAACGAAATTTTGTGTTCACTTAGGATTTTTTGTGCTAAAGAAAAATCCTGATCTTCAATAGCACGAAACATTACTTAGAATCAGCCACAGCTTGAGCTACGGAGTTTACATCGATGTAAATACGCAAAAGACTTTTGCATTTTCCCACTTGTTTGAAGCAGAATTGGAGGATCTTCAAATGTATATATGACGCAGCCTTTTCGTGAAATTAGGCTTTTTGTAAAAAGCCTAGCCTTTTCACGAAACGCCGCCTTTTCGTAGAATGAACGTTGATTGTACAATTAGACTGACGAAAATCCGGCTCTTCGCGGAGAGCCTGACCACTATCAGCCTTTTCGTAAAATCAACGTTCATTCTACGATTAGCCTACCTGGATTTAGCCTTTTCATGAAGAGGCTGAATCATTTCGGCCTTTTCGTCAAACGGTCAGTCAGTAATATTGATATCAAGTTTAAATTAGAAAGTCAAGACATTAATCGTTGGAGCATATATAGTATGAAGTCCATGGTAATTTTAATAGAAACCTCGAATCAAAAAATTAGAATGTCAATTATTAGAGCTTTTATAGTATGAAGTTTATTGTAATTTTCATATACTACAATATGAGAGTTTCATATATGTTTGAAAATTCCAATAAACTTCATGCTACAAATGCTCTAATAACTCATATTTCAATTTTTTGATTCGAGGTTTCTATTGACATTACCATGGACTTCATACTATAAATGCTCCAACGATTAATGTCTTGACTTTCTAATCCAAACTTTATATCAATATCACTGACTTACCGTTTAACGAAAAGGCCGCAATGATTCAGCCTCTTTATGAAAAGGCTAAATCCAGGTAGGCTAATCGTAGAATGAACGTTGATTTTACGAGAAGGCTGATAGTGGTCAGGCTCTTCGTGAAGAGCCGGATTTTCGTCAGTCTAATTGTAGAATCAACGTTCATTCTACGAAAAGGCGGCGTTTCGTGAAAAGGCTAGGCTTGTTACAAAAAGCCTAATTTCACAAAAAGGCTGCGACATATACACCATAAGCTGCTCGCTGGTATGTTCATATGAAAAAAGCGGCGCAATATAGCAACAAATTTTGATAAGAAATGTAAATTCCGTAACCAATAAAAATTTCTTGTGGAACAAATTTTGATCGTTCGTAGAATTTTATATACGTTGAATAAAGTTGTAACTGAAGGTGCATCCTTCAAGACCCTCATATGTCTGCTTCATGATGCGATAGTTAATTAAGATAATATATCCTCATTATTCAACAAAAATGGGACCTAAAGAGCCTGTGGAGTGAGCAAAGAACGTTACAGAGTTTACATTTTCACTACTCATCGGTCTGTACCGTGGTGACAAGTTGAGATTATCTCAATATCAGTATAAATTAATATCCATAATCACCGTTAATTAAAATACATTGACACCGTTTTTAACTTCACTCATGCGATTTTATTTAGCAGTTTGATGAAAGAAACAAATGTTCTCAATTCCTCTCATATGTAGAAAGCATAGCTTAATTTGGGTATATGAAAACTAAATTTAAAAAAAAATAGAATAAGTTTTTGACCTACTGTAATACTTGATATGTGGAAATTGAAACGTCACAGAATTGCTATACTGAAACAGGAAAAAATCTCAAACAGATCGTAATTATCCCTAAAAAATATATTTAAAATTTTTTTAAACCATATAACATCGTGAGTGTGAGCCTTTATTCCAAACGTTTCGATTCGGTTCCAGCTACTTTAAACTCTCAAGGGTCGCGGCGAGGACAGTTAGGCTTTAGTGAGTCGGGCGAAACGAGTTGTCTGAAATGGGAAAATTTCATCAATTCGCAGTAGTACAGTCTTATAGAAAATTACCGATCTTCAAGTCTTCTAATGGAATATTGAAATCGCTTAACCGTCACCCTAATGGCGCAGAGAGAGATAATACGTACCGATAATTACAGAGAACTTGAATTTGTAAGAATTTTATATTGCAATTGGTATGATTTCCACAAGATGAACAGAAAAATCATTAAATATCGGCAATGGCGAAAGATTTAAATAAATAATCGATGCATTATGCTAAACCAGCTAAAGCTTATGAAAAGGAGAGAAAAGTATTGGTCGATGAATGCATACAGCGAATTGCTATATGAAGGATTGTTTCTCAAGTGAGCCACCTGAGTTTTTCGATGTCGCCGAAAATTCTGAAATAATTTGAGTGTATTACCTGATGTGAGCGAAAAACATTGTGAATTATTTCAAATTTTTTGGTTGCTGAAATTCAAATACACTTTTGTCTACCTAACTTCAACACTCAAATTATTTCAGAATTTTTGGAGTCGTCGAAAAACTTTGGTGGTTCACATGACAAAGAATCCATCATATATCCTTCTTGAATTGACAACAAAATCTTGAGGCCGCGGTACGGGGTAGGCGGCAATACCAGCCGGAGGTGATATTGATTCGCAAACGTGTGAATTCGGTAGCTATGCTCCGCGTGTAAGTGCCGCCCAATGGTATTGTATACCTGTATATGAAAATCTACATGAAGTATAGCGGTATATTTGCAATTTACATAAATATTTGTGGGGTAGCGTTTCATAAACATAAAATGCGGGCACGGAAATATGGAGAGACCGGGAGGACCGCGGAATTTATAAAGAATACACACCACCATATCCTCATACCTATGAACAGTATAATCGAGGCATTCTCGGTCAACTGAGTGAGTCATTTTTCTCCATCCACCGCGTGGATATTTTTTATAATTCACCAGCTTGTAGGGCTGCTCGAGAAAACCTGTGTATTGTTTCAGAATTTTAAAGCCAACCATTTCGGAGATACACTTGTAATTTAGGTATAAGAATATCGTGAAAATCATAAATTGCCTAAACAAAATCCACGTACAAAACAATTCTGGTTTCTTGTGCACTTTTCAATGCAATTTTATCCATAATTTTATCGAAGAAGTACAGCCCACTGTCAGCTAAATAGGATCCGTTAGAAGTGAAAAAATTAATTGGATGCAAATTGCATAAATCCAAAAATTATCTATACGTAAAATTCTTCTCGCAGGAGGTTGCTGAATACACCTGCTGTATGTTGTACATAAGTATGCATACCTATACATTAGGGTGACACTTATTTTCGTGGTTTGGTTTGAATCTTCCGATCCGACGGCATAGAACGTTTCTAAATAAATAGAAACAACTATCGGCGGGGCCTAGCTTTTTTACTATATTCATTGGTGCCAACAGACTAAAGAATTTTCCGTTCAAATAACATGGTATCTCTTGATGTTTCAATTTTTTTTCTCGTGTCCATAATTATTCGTTTGAAAGTTCGAAACTCTGCGAAAATGTTGACACTGCAGGCACCTATAAATGAAAATTTTTAGAAGCTTTTTCATCCCGGCAGTATCCTGGGTATTTTGGTGAAAGTTTCACATTTACCAGGATACTGCTGGGATAAAAAAGCTTCCGAAAATTCTCAACAAATTCTGATATAATGAAGTTTATATTTTCTTCTAAACATACCAAAACAGATCACGTGGCTGCGTGAGCATGTGTTAAGCAGTGTGCTGCTCCCAATCAAATACTGAAAATCACGTTATTCAAGAATACAAGGCAATTTCTACAATAATTTCATCAAGTAATTATACTTAAATAATTATACTCAATGAAATTATTGTAGTAACGGCCTTGTATTTTTGATTGGCATGATTTTTAAGATTTGTTTAACAGCAGTACACTGCTTAACACATGATTACGTTCTTGAGGTGATATAAAAAAAAATCAAAAATGACTAAAGTAACGGTCACTCTGAAACAAACACATATAAATATGGGTGTATTTAGCAACCTCCAGCAAGGATAAAATTCACATAGATTATTCTTGGCCTTATGCAATTTGCATTCACTTTATTTGCTTACTTTTGAAACATAAAGATTTCCACGCTGCAATTTTTTTTTTGTAATAGTTATCTGCATATGTTACATTCCCGAAGATTTTTTGAATCTTTACAGGAAAATCGAAGGTAGTCGATTGGACGGAAGAAATTGGTTTTTTTTACCATGTTTTTTCGCTGAAAATGGTCGGTACACCGTCAAAAAAATTATGAATAAAATTGCATTGAAAAGTGAACAAAAAATTAGAATTGTTTCGTACTTGGAATTTGTTTGGGCGATTTATACCAGAAAAAATTCATCTTCCAAATGGTTGGCTTTGAGAATCTGATGAAATTCACAGACCGCTTTCTTGACTCGTATCACAAACTGGCAAATTCCAAATAAATATCCAAGAGGATGATGGAAAGCAGGAGCTCAGTTGACAAAGAATGCCTCATATTATGTATATTTTTTCAACTTTAAGCTGTCTCGCTGAAGTCGCGATGTTTTTATAGCATCTGATATTTCTTTTTATGAATTTTAGCATTATTGTATAGATGGGCTTGCTTCGAATTGTCACTGACGCTCGTCCATCAGATACATCAATTTCAAAGATTTTATGGCACGTACGACTTGATTTGCCACTCGTGATGAAATATTAATCGAACAGCGAAAAAAAAGTACAATGCTGAAAATTCTCGGATATACCAATTCCTATTGTGAAACCTAGTGGCTCCTGCATGAATCAACATTGGACCTGGAGTAAATCATGTTGGCGTATATTGTATACCCGGCAAAAACATTGTAAATGTCAAAAATTACCGCCAAGTACAAAAATAGTTTCACCGTCCAAAAACTCGAAATCATCAGTCTCTTTATTTCAGCGACAGATCACAAACATCACTTTTTCATGTAAAACAGTACAAAAACCTTGTACGTGAAATCAGACAACAAAGCCAAGCACTCCCATGGTTAATTTCCATGTTTTGAAGTCTGTTTTTCCAATGTTATTCAATGGCAATCGATGGAAAACCAATAGATCATTCGTTACCTTTGACAAAACAGCACATCGGCGTCGGGAAATATTGCTGAAGGAAGTTATCTCGGATGACGATACAAACTTGGCGGGCATAGATTGTTCTGAAAATGATCAATTCCTGCAGTGTGGGATAATATCAGAAATCAGTGTATCTTTGAATAGAGTATACCCTTTACTCTCTTCGTTATTGTCTAACAAAAAAATCGATGCGATTTGATCTATATTTACTGCAGTTAAAACATACAAGGAGACGTTAGAAAAATCAATAGCCCATTGTATCAATAATGGAGGCCAGGATATGTATTTCATGGGTTTGATATTTTTATATTTTGGCATAATGTAACTATAGGCGAAATCTGGTGGACGATAGATGCATAATTCTTGACTGCGATGGTGCAATTAAGTTATGCTGATTTGGAATTGAACCATTCTTTGAAATAAAAACTCCGATTTCCACGCCCACCGTTCATGAACTTATTAGTTCTTGCTATGAAAGACGTTAAGTTATGTGAAAGTGGCGCGATGCGCATGTCTAATTATATTTCCCGCCCCGTCCTCTAGATCACCAGGTAGTTTCCCATCTCATGGGCTACGTGCCACCACTTTTAAAGTTAATATTGCAAAATAAAAACAATTGCAGCCACCACACATGCGGTAGCGTTGGCTGCTGACTTCATTCCTTTTCTTGGTGCGTAGCTACACGCCACGTATTTGTGAGAATTAGAGAAAAACGTTTAAATAAATTAGATCATGTCACGAAATCATATTCGTCATAGTGATTCAGAAGATTCAAGATCAGAACGCAGTGAAAGGGAGAATCATCGACACACGGAACTCTTAAAGCGTCTGGAAAAATTGGAGAAAAAATTACAGAAAAAAAGGAGGAACAGACGCCATCGTCATCGATCCAGAGAAGCTAGCGTTCATTCAAGAAACGATCGTAAGCTGTTTTTTGGAGTAACATAACCAACTGTCAGACCATGGAGATCCGACACAGACGAGTTCTGTTCGGATTAGATCACGAGTTGATTCTTCCCCCATGACTTCTCCCTAGACGAGTTCTTTGGAGTTACTGGTCACGAGTTGACTTTACAGTTTTTCGTCCATTGACGAGTTCTTTGGACTTATTAGTCACGAGTTGACTATACAGCCGATCTATTCTCAGACGAGTTCTGGAGATGCAGGTTTTTTGTATTTTTAAAATTTCCACCATAGGTTACGAAAATGCGTCGTTGCATTCACTACGACGGGCCCGGTCCAGATCGCCTTCACGACGAAATAGGTCTAGATCGACCTCAAGACGGACTAAGTCCAGATCAATCCCGCGACGGGACAGATCCACATCAACCTATTCTGGGGAACTACGTGTTGCTCAAATACAAAACGAAGCACCTGCACCAGTTCCACAACCCCTTGAAATTCCACCGGAACAGCCGAGTGCGCCTGATGTCGAAATCCTGCCGTTATGTGAAAACATATTAAACATGCTAGGCAACAAGGTTAGTGAGGACAAAATCCTGAGCGAAGAGATTCATCCAGATATTGCCTGCAGATGGGAAATGATTCTGACGAAAGGTCTTTCCCCCGATTCAAAATCAGAATTAATTAAGAAATATCCAGTCCCGCGTAATTGCATTCTTATGGATGCCCCGGTATTGAACCCAGAGGCCAAAGCGGCAATGTTACCCGGCACAATTCAGAGAGATGTCAGACTCGCAACGATATAAAATCAGATGGGCTCTTGTTTATCAGCTCTGGGTCAAGCATTGACACACCTCATCCAAGGGAACCAAATGGGGGACAACGTACAGCTGATCGAATGGATTAGTGACGCAGGTCGCATACTGTCAGATCTACACCATACTGACTCTGAAACTCGAAGGTTGTTTATAACCTCTAGTGTGAATCCGTCAGTCAAAGAAACTATGTCAGGGGCTCCAATCGGAGAGTTTTTATTCGGTAACAATTTGGACGAGCGTGTAAATTCAGCGAAATCACTTGAAAAAATTTCGATGGGTTTAAAAAACAACAAAACTGACTACAAAAAGCCGGACAATAACAAGAAAATGAATTTAAACTCCAAGAGTCTGCCTTACTTCCGTCGCCCGAATCAGCAAGCGACCAGGACTCCGAGGTCAGGCAGACAACAGCCGTACCACAATCAGCAGGACACACGCAGGAGTTCGAAATCACAACTGGGCCAAAGATACAACAGCAATGCCAAGACCGGACAATTGTCACAGAATTATCGCAAGAAATAACAATCCCACACGTAAGTCACCCGGCAGGAAGGCTACAGTTTTTCAAATTAGCCTGGGAACAAATTTCCAATGATGAAAAACTGTTATCTTGGATAGATGGGTATAAAATTCCTTTTGGTACATTGCCAGTTCAAAAAATTTCACCGCCTGAGCAACGCTGGTCTCCGAATGAAGGACAGAATATTAAAATTTCCATAAACAAATTATTAGGTTTAGGAGCCATTACAAGATGCAGCCCAAATCCTGCACAGTTTTTATCAAGCATATTTCTAGTACCAAAACCAAATGGCTCGTATAGATTTATACTTAATCTGAAAAAACTAAATAAGTTTATTACTACTGAGCATTTTAAAATGGAAGACTTCAGAACTGCTAAAAGGCTTAGATCTCATAAATGTTACATGAGTACTATAGATTTACAAGATGCGTATTTTCTAATTTCCGTCCATCCGAGTCATAGGAAATACTTGAGATTTTTGTTTAAAAATCAAACTTACGAGTTTACTTGCTTGCCTTTTGGCCTCTCGACAGCTCCTTACGTATTTACAAAAATTCTAGAATCGGTTCTTAATGAATTGAGAAGTAGAGGGCTTATGTCAGTTGCCTATATCGACGATTTTCTGTTGTTAGGTAACACCTATCAGTCGTGTCAAGACAATGTGTCTCAGACCGTAGATTTGCTACTCAAACTAGGGTTTATAATTAACGAAGAGAAAAGTCAGTTGATTCCCTCTTGCAGTAAAAAATTTCTGGGTTTTGTCTTCAACTCCAATGATATGAATATTGAAATAACTCCAGATAAAAGGCTTCAATTGCTTAAACAAATCAAAAAATTTAGTATTACTACAAGCTGTAAAATCAGAGAATTTGCAAGTTTTTTGGGAAAAATTACAGCAGCATGTCCAGCATTAACTTATGGTTGGGCATATACAAAATCTTTAGAAAAAGCAAAACTATCAGCACTAAATCATACCGAAGGAAACTATGATTGTATAATAAAAATTCCTACTTACCTTAGAAAAGACCTTGACTGGTGGAAAAATAATGTTCAGGTGGCTAAGAATTCCTTAGTTCAGGTGGCTAAGAATTCCTTAATTAGGCTAATTAAATTCGAATTCGAGATTTTTACGGACGCATCGCTGTCTGGCTGGGGAGCCGTGTGTGGAGACGAGAAGACCAATGGGTATTGGAATGATTTAGAAAAACAGAAACATATTAACATATTGGAATTATTAGCAGCCTTTTTTGGATTAAAGTGTTTCGCTACAAACAAGTCGAATTGTGACATTATTCTAAGAATTGATAATACCACTGCGATCTCATACATCAATCGTATGGGTGGTATATCATGTTTAGAACTTAGTCAAACAGCTAAAAAATTATGGCAGTGGTGCGAAGAAAGAAACATCTTGGTATTCGCATCATACATTAGCTCATCAGATAATTTTGAAGCAGATATAGAATCAAGGAAATTAGAGAAAGAAACAGAATGGGAATTATCTAACTTTGCGTTCAAATTAATTGTGAATAAATTCAGCATTCCAGGGATAGACTTATTCGCCAGCAGAAACAACAAAAAGTGTAAGCTTTATGTTTCCTGGTTCAGAGATCCAGACTCTCTGACCGCCGACGCATTCACCATTTCTTGGGAGGATTATTTCTTTTATGCCTTTCCACCCTTTTCAATAATTTTAAGGGTCTTACGAAAGATTCAAAACAGTAAATGTAGAGGTATTGTAATTATACCTTTCTGGCCATCCCAACCTTGGTTCCCGCTATTTAACCTATTACTAGATTCGGAACTAATCACCTTCAAACCCGATTTCAATTTACTTTCCTCTTCCGACAGAGAACCACATCCCCTTCACCGAAAACTTACCCTGGTGGCGGGTATATTATCAAGCAAGCATACAAATTAAGAGGTATGCCGGAAGAGGCAGCCAAGATATTTCTTGCATCAATATGCACATCGACTTTGAGACAATACGATTCGGCGCTGAGGCTGTGGTATACATTTTGTGCTGCACAAAAAATAGATATTTATAATAGTTCAATTCCAAACGTTATCAAGTTCCTCACGGATCAATTTGATTTGGGATCGTCATACGGCTCGTTAAATTCATTCCGTTCCGCTATCTCTCTAATCAGAAATGGAGATTTAGGCCAAAATCCATTGATTAAGAGATTTTTCAAGGGTATACACAACATAAAACCTAGTAAACCGAGATATGAGGTGACTTGGGATCCCAGTATCGTACTGACATACATTTCTAGTTTATACCCAAACGAAAACTTAACTTTGGAAAACCTGACCCTTAAACTAATATCTTTACTTGCCTTAGTTACCGGTCATAGAATGCAAACCTTCGCTAGTATAGAGCTGAACAATATCGAAATATTTACTGACATAATTGAAATAAGAATTACGAACAGAATAAAGACATCTGGTCTTAATAAAGTCCAACCAGTACTAAAACTACCAAACTTCGACAAAAATCCGAGTATTTGTGTCGCATCTGTATTGAAAACCTATATCTCAAAGACCAAGAATATCCGTGGTACTATCAGTAAATTATTTATTACCACTAGAAAACCGCACAATAAAGCGGTAACAACACAAACCCTCAGCAGATGGGTGAAGACCGTATTAGGCAGAAGCGGTTTAGATACGAACATCTTCAAGGCACACAGCACAAGGCATGCTTCCACATCTGCCGCTTATAGAAAGGGTCTAAATGTAGAAGAAATCAGAAAAACGGTCGGATGGACTAAGAGTTCAGAGGTCTTTGCAAAGTTTTATAATAGACCGGTTTCAGATCCGTGTGTATTTGCCAGATTAATACTTTCTGTTTGATTTATTAATTTATGAACAGATGTTTATGGCTAAGTACAATGGAAATATTAATATGTACACAAACTTCAAATATATCTACGTTTATGTTCTCACAATCATTGTCGTAAGATGCTTTGAACATCTACCTGGTGATCTAGAGGACGGGGCGGGAAATATAATTAAATGATCAAACGAACTTACCTGTGAAGTTCGATCATAATTATATGACCGCCCCGTCCGAATAGATCACTCCCACCCAATTAACCCGAATCCCTTTTAGATTACGACAACAGCTTTAAAGAATGAAGTCAGCAGCCAACGCTACCGCATATGTGGTGGCTGCAATTGTTTTTATTTTGCAATATTAACTTTAAAAGTGGTGGCACGTAGCCCATGAGATGGGAAACTACCTGGTGATCTATTCGGACGGGGCGGTCATATAATTATGATCGAACTTCACAGGTAAGTTCGTTTGATCATTTAATTTATCACCAATATTCAACTGATTATTTATTAGTTTAATTTCAATATATTCCAGTTTCAGGTAATACATATTATTAGTGTGATAAAAGTTCAAACAGTCTTTGATCATCTGCCGAACAGTGTCGTCGGTGTGATCATCACAGAGTGGCTAGAAAGGACAGACCAGAAAACGAGAGCAATTGATCATTTTCAGAACAATCTATGCCCGCCAAGTTTGTATCGTCATCCGAGATAACTTCCTGCAGCAATATTTCTCGTCGCCGATGTGCTGTTTTGTCAAAGGTAACGAATGATCTATTGGTTTTCCATCGATTGCCATTGAATAACATTGGAAAAACAGACTTCGAAACATGGAAATTAACCATGGGAGTGCTTGGCTTTGTTGTCTGATTTCACGTACAAGGTTTTTGTACTGTTTTACATGAAAAAGTGATGTTTGTGATCTGTCGCTGAAATAAAGAGACTGATGATTTCGAGTTTTTGGACGGTGAAACTATTTTTGTACTTGGCGGTAATTTTTGACATAATAATTATCTCCAGATATCGTGGTCCCGAGACACATATGCATGTATCTATGTGCATACGTATATAAAATAATTAATATATTGTTAATAACTTTGGTATCCCATACAGCACGCCACATTGCAGCAATGTCTCAGCAACATTGCTAAGTCTCATTTTCATTGCATTGCACTGCAATGTTGCTGCAACATTTCTGCAATGCAATTTTTGCAACATTGCATTCGCAATGTTACCGCAAGATTTCTGCAATATAACTTTGTTATATATATCAGAATAATTTAATTAATGAATTAAAGAATCGATAAATTGCATCATTTATTGGGAATTGGTACATTTTCGGCTTCTAACGCAATTAAATACATAAAATTGTTAAAATATAGGCAGCTCTGAATATATAGGAAAACATTAGAGTAATTATCATCGGATAGTTTGGCGTAGTAGGCAGAGCGTTCGACTAGTAAGCGAGCGGACGTGGGTTCAAATCTCGATTAGGAGAAACAGAAATCGGTGGCGTTTTTCGTAGGGAAATTACAAGGCGTTTTTTCATTATACATGTTATGAGGAGCATTCTTTAAGACAATGGACTGAATGTCAAAACGTATAAAATTTATGTTTTTTATTTTTTAATTTCAATAGTTCCATTGAATTGGAATACAAAAAATGCAGGAACTTTTTCAATATTGCAGATTATTTGGCAATATTGCAGAAATGTTGCAATGTTATGCAATGAATAGCGGACATTGAGACATTGCAGAAACATTGCAGGGGAGTTGCAGCAACATTGCGCAGCATAACCGCAACATTGCCAATATTGCGGAATTATGTTGCTGCAACGTTGCTGCAATGTCTCGGTGCTGTATGGGATGCGTGGTCGATTATTGCTCAAAAACAATAGGGGCCGAGATTTCCGTGTCAAAAACACCCCCTCCAAATTGCAAGTTCATAAACGGAACGGTTCGATAGATATCGTGGTCTCAAGGAACGCGTTCTGCAAGGAAGAAGAAGAAGAAGAAGAAGAAGAAGAAGAAGATTGTGTTTTTCGATCAACTTTGACGGTCAATATCTCAGGAATCGCTTGATCGATTTCGTGCAACTTTTTCCAGCACGGTCAAGCCGGGTTGACCTTACGCCTCTATAAATTTGATGACGAAATAATCAGTGGTTCAAAAGATATGACAGATTTTTTACAAGAACAAGAGCTTGCTCGGGTAAATGATTCGGGGCTGCCGCGCCGGCCTACGGGTACTTGGCGGCGATTCGCTGCCGCGAATCTTGATATGAAATAGGGTAAAGTCAACGAAGATGGACCAGTTCCGAAAATTGGATCGCGCGATTTTCTTGTAACCATTTTTAGCACATCCGTTGTCCTCGCAGACGTGGTTTATCTTGAGGACCTTTTCTTGTGCATAAAAAGTACCTCTAAGTTAAACTACCCCATACTTCAATGGCGGTCGTCTATATCCTTCGGTTCTTTAAGGCTTCAAGGACAAGCATCGAATTAATAAATTGCAAGCATGGAGCCGATGTTGTGTTATACAATTCAATACCAGTGAAATCGGCAATATGTTACCGAATAATGAGTATATGAGTATAGCTTGTCCAAAATATGTTTTATTTTCCATCTCATTTACTCTTGACTTATTGTATTGTATATTTTTTTGATAAATAGCCTCTGATGAGGGCAGTACATTACTGCTGAAACGTCAGGCAAATTTGAGTTCACCCGGCTTGATTGATAAGACCTTCTTCTCAACAAAATTTTTATAATTCACGCAAAATTGTTTGATATTGTTATTTATTTATCACACACTCTAGGCTTGTTATTGCTACCGTTTGATTGGATATTATTATGAAGATTGAAAAAATATATTATGAAACCCACTCTCTGACTTGGTGTCAATACTCACACGGAAAAAAATGAGGAGTAAATATGGGGACAGCACTTGTGATACAGTAAAATTTACAACAATTGTGATGAAATGTGACGATCTGCGATGTAAATCTAATTAGCTGGTTTGTATAGACCTTACCGCAATTGTTGTAAATTCTACTGTCTTACAGGTGCTGTCCATATATTTACCATTTGAGGTGTAGAATTAACCATTTTTTTTTCCGTGCATATGAAAATTCGTGTGAGGTTTCGTTAGCGTACCGTGCAAATGACCCTCAAAGTGCCCGAAGGAAAAAAAATTTCGGAGACCGCGTGCCGTGTTGTTGGAGGATCTTTTTTTTACGATTGAATGGTACCCCGAAGACATCACTTTCCTTAATGACGAAGAATTTTTCAGGCAGCAGAAATAAACCTTCAATTCCACGAAGAGCAGCACGCTAGAGTAACGCCCGCGTCGTCACTTAATCAGAAAGTATCGCTCAAAAGTGTCAATACCTACAACCGGTGAAAAAATACAAGATCTTGGGAAAAATTGACACAATTGTTATTTGTTGAGTATACAAAGAATACAAAGGTACATTCTATGGCATACGAAAATGCAAACTATAACTGCCACTCGGTATAGATTTTTTATATAAAATTATCTGCGGTGTAATACACTCAGCTATATGCATTGGTATATCACAGATTGGCATATGGAAAGCGAATAGACATCAGAAACGCTACCAGTTTTTCTGTGTTGGAAAAGTTACCCCTCAGTTATATTACGCTTGTTGCTATAATGAAATGTTGCGAACAGTTATCTTTCGGCAAATATAGTAGCGAGCTTCTGAAATTATATTCCAGGAGATATTACAGAAACATTGTAGAAACAATTCAAAGGGTTTCACTCATGAAGTAGCTGTGCGCTCGCCGCTAGGTGTCAGTTCGGCTCGAGATTCTCTCAAAAGTAGAAATATACCAACTGGGTACAAGGCGCTTGGCTGATGGTGAGCCTAAAATCGTAAATGAACATTTGCTAGATACTCGTACGACTTTTTGTGTATCGATGTACAATGTTATGTGCAGAGCCACCCAGACCAAAATTCAGGTGCATGTGATTTCTTTTACAACGAATAGACTGTATCTTGCTAACATATTTCAACATAAAGATTCAAGATTTTACTGTTTGGACGAAAGTTAATTCATTCCGTAAAAAAAAAAAAGATAATCAGTTCAGGAGTTCCAGTACTTATTAAGATCGTCTAAACGAATCGTCGAGTGTTGCGCGCAGGTAAATTGCGAGAGGGTAGAGCTTGTTGTAAAATTGATTTACTTGCAGAAGAAAGAAATTGCGACGAGGCGTTGCAGCGTTATTGTTGGAGTAAAATAATTACTCGAATCCTTGTAGAGTCATTCCAGGTCAACCCTACATTGCTCAATACTCTGTCATCTTACATTTTGACCCAAATTGGTATGTAAGTTCAGAGCACATCGAAAACAAACTAGGTTAAGAATTTTTACATAGAAAACTTGAGGGGGGCTCTAGGCGATTTTTACCGACATCAACTATTCTTTCGAATATCTCCGAAACGGAGGGTCCAATCGGATTGTCCTTTGAGCAGTCAATGTTTGACGAGGAATGAATTCGATCTATCATGAGAAATTCAGCGAAACAATTATTTTTTTTTTTTTTAAATCGCAAAGTGTGGGCGTGCCACCTATTTCGACCTATATCAAGGCCTATGCATCGAAAATGCAAAATCGGCTTCCTGAGCCCGATTCTGCATGAAATTCCGAACACAACCATCCGAAAACATTTTTGTTTTCGACAACGGTAAAGACGTGATCCGTATTCTACGAATTTATGGTATTTAGCAAATGTCAACGGCTGGAAGCAGCCATTATATTGGTTCCCAAAACGCCTGTAAGACGTCGCCGCGCGCGAGTTTTCTGTTTCTCGTTCTACCACCACTGTTACGTTGGTATGTTGGTACCACGTGATTCGACGTGCAGTCAGAGATGATTTGAAGACTAACAAAACGTATATTGACGATATAATACTTTTCAATGATTTCTGCAATGTCTTGGTGAGTGAAAATATTCAGTCGATTTATAATTGAGCATTTTGTTCATTTATTTTCATTATTCTACAATTTTTCCATGGATTTTCAATACAATTATATGGAATAATATATAAGGGTTGTACTGCATATAATATAAGTTCATGCTATACATCAGTCGTTTTATCTATTATATAAAATCATATGAAAATACATATGATATACGATCTATATATACAATGTGACCATGGTTAGTAGAATATTCGTATTTATAGATTCGTTCCGAATACTTTGAAAAAAAATATCTTACGATCGTCAGCTCTCCTTTTTAACCAGTGTTGCGAGTCCCTCATTACATTTAAATTACCCATTTAATTACACATCACCGAAGTAATGAGTAGTATTACACATTACCAAAATAATGGGTGATTAAATAAAAATTAAATTACCCATTAAATAAAAATTTAGTTATACCTTGCCAAAATAATAAAATATGTATAAGGACATAATGATATTCAGGCTATAATTCTTCTATACCTACATGATTAGTTTTGGTAACGCGTAATTGAATACTTATTCAATAATGAAAATAAATGAACAAAATGCTCAATTATAAATCGACTGAATATTTTCACTTACCAAGACATTGCAGAAATCATTGAAAAGTATTATATCGTGAATATACGTTTTGTTAGTCTTCAAATCATTTCTGACTGCACGTCGAATCACGTGGTACCAACATACCAACGTAACAGTGGTGGTAGAACGAGAAGCAGAAAACTCGCGCGCGGCGACGTCTTACAGGCGTGTTGGGAACCAATATAATGGCTGCTTCCAGCCGTTGACATTTGCTAAATACCATAAATTCGTAGAATACGGATCACGTCTTTATCGTTGTCGAAAACAAAGATGTTTTCGGATGGTTGTGTTCGGAATTTCATGCAGAATCGGGCTCAGGAAGCCGATTTTGCATTTTCGATGCATAGGCCTTGATATAAGTCGAAATAGGTGGCATGCCCACACTTTGCGATTAAAAAAAAAAAAAAATTAATTATTTCGCTGAATTTCTCATGATAGATCGAATTCATTCCTCGTCAAACATCGACTGCCCAAAGGACAATCCGATTGGACCCTCCGTTTCGGAGATATTCGAAAGAATAGTTGATGTCGGTAAAAATCGCCTAGAGCCCCCCCTTAATCTGAGAAGTATTCCGTTGTTTTTGGTGACTTTATCAATTTTATTTCCAAATTTGATGCATCTGAAGGTTTTGGATCTACGTAGGACATTACAATCATTGAAGATTTATTTTGGTGGCAATGAGTCAGCGAAGCTTCTAAAATATCAACGTATGGTCAATAGAGAATTTCCCAATATGTTTCCATGAAAAGAAAATGTTTTCAATTGAACTGAATTTAATAAAAACGATTGGCCTCGAAAAAAAAATTTCTAAGTGACATTGGAAATAATTTGTGTGAATATTAAATTATTCATCCGTTGAAATTTTCATGTTGGAAGTTACCTCTTTTCACAATTGTATTAACATTTCGTAACACAAGTTCGTGAATTTGAATATAATAGAAATCTAATTAATTTTGAATGTATAAAAATGTCGAGCTTGTTGGTCTTTCATCGCTATACAATACAAAACTAACTGACTGAGGTGAACTACTGAAGAATGCCGTTTGAACCGCAAAAGCAAAGTTACTAATACTTAATTGTTGTAGATTCAATAATTGGAAGGGTTTGAAAGAAGAGGGTACACGTGGCGAGGTTGATTTTGGTCCGGAAGTGACAATTGGACAACTCACTCGAGTGGGATAACACATAAATGAGTTATTCAATGTTGACTTCCGGACCAGAACCAACCTTGCCAAGTGTACGAGTGACAAGATTTGAAATTTCGACATAAGTACAGTTCTGGACATTCAAACCAGCTTTTATGATCATAAAAAACTGTATTTATCTGAAAATTTGAAATCTTGTCATTTGTATGATGAGTCTGTGTTTTAATCTCTTCAATAACCAATTAAATTAAAATTAATAATGAAAAATTCAAAGAATTGTGTAGCAAGATGAAAAAGTAATATTTTTCTTTCATTTCGCAACACATAGAAAGGAGTACAACGCAACGCAAAGAAAGAAGTAATAGTACAACACACGTGATGATAACGATATTGATATATCATGGTATTGTTAATATAAAATTACTTTTATTAGAAAGTCAGCGAAACCGAACTGATGTAATATTTACATTTGAAATTTGGCATAGAACTTATTTTCAACACGATATGAAAGTATGCTTTGATTCTAAAGAAGCAGAGTAAATATACTTCTGAAACAAAAGTTTAAAAAAAGTTTCAATACTTTTTCCTGCGATCGCAACCACATACCAACTAGACCATAAGATCCGAGTCCCAGCAGATTAAGAACTCAGGATCGATATATGTAATAAACTCGCTAACGATCCAACAAAAAAACTGTATCATAAAAAGTAAATTGCAAGATAAGTATGAACTAAAATCTTGGCGTTTTTCATGTTGCCCGCAGACTAAAAATGCGTGCCTCATCAATGTGTTTAAGTTGTTGTCATTTTTGAGAGGGAATTCTGATAACTTGAGTATCAAAAATCATTTTCGATATAACGTTCCTTTATTTTTAATTTCTGTTTAAATTTTATAATGCATTTTAAATTAACTTTCGATGCGATTTGCTTGAATTCAGTACAGCTTATTCAAGCGATACATTAACGTTATTTTAAAGAAATTGTTTACTTACTATAAAATTTTTCCATCATCTTGGTTTTTCAACACATTCTTCTTCCGTCAACACTGACCATTGAGATTATGCATTACTCGTACTTGATCGACCGAGTTATTGATATTACAGTTCTTCTACTGGTTGAAAAATGAAATGATAGAATATATTGTCATCCATGCTATCGAACATCCATTACATGTAGAATTGCGTACAGCGAAAGAATAAAATTTAGCACACAATATGTATTTTGTATCCCTTGATGAGCCTTGAGCATTCGGTAGGTCTGAGTTCGGTACTTTTTCTATTTCATCTTTTTTCCTATGATTTTTTAAAAATCTTCATACAAAAGTTGTTTTTCTCTGCGCCCTCTAAAAAATTGGCCCTCTCAAAGTAATTCATCATTGTTAGTTTAGCTGCTGAATGCACAAAATTGCAAATCATACGCTGCAATTCAAACATTTGATATTGAAATTCATCAGGTCGGCCAACAGAGTAGAAAAAAATCTGAGTGGTAGTCTTCAATAGCTAATTGTAATATACAATGCACAAAGAGATAAAAAAGTTTCCTAAAAAATTATTATTTAGTTTGAGAAAATAAAATTTCAGATTATTAACACGGAAATAACTTCAGTAATTGGCAAGTTACCGAGTGTCTTCTACGAAATACGTGTTCCTCTTTTCAAGACGAGTTATTTGATGAAAAAACGTTCTGATATTATCTTTACTATAGAGATAATACTAGTTTATGTTTTTATTTCTGTTCCTAATGATATTTCAATTAAAAATATTTACTGTGCAGATTAATGAGCATGAATTTTGCAGATACCTCAGGGCAATAATTCCGTCGAAAAAATTACCGAATTGCGTTGAGTGTAACAAGTCTCGCGGACGGCGCTCCGGGGGGTGCCTAGGCAGCTGGGCCACTCACTGGGCGCCACTTAGTTGCAAATTAGATAACTACGTTACGAATTATCGTATAAAATGTAGATTCAAACTAAAATTGTTTTTCTTTAAACAATCTGAAAATCTAGTTTTAATTTAGATTTGTACATTAACACTTCACGCATTTATTGTTATTTAACAATTGCGTGGTAAGAATTTCTATAAATAACTATCAAATTGTTACAGTTATTTAAAGTATACATTATTACCAATTGTTCATAACATGAATTAACTTGAACGTCATTCCGAATCTTTGAAGCTCCAATCCGTCGATAACTACGATACTGAATTCCTATCCCTGCCTTCCAGAGTGAACAGTTTTTTCATTAAAAAAATATAAAGAAAGCTAAAATCTGATTATATTTCTTATTCAAACTTCTGATTTTTGTTTCAGAAGAACCTCATAAATCTTTCTTCTTACCATCAAAACTAATTTATACTTTCGGGATTTTATTGCTTGATGCTGGCAATGGCTCCTGTCGTCATTTTAGGTTCATAACACACTTAAGAAAAAGTAATTCCCAAGTAATTTAAATCGCAATTCGATTACCTGCTCTCGTTCAATTTAATTGCGACCAGGCTTACATACCTTTACCTAGAGGTACACCATGTATACTAGCACTGTGATAGGATTTCTGAGCAGTTTTGTTCCCAACCATTTGCACAGAGCAATTGTTTCGGGTGAAAATTAGTTCGATTTCTCTTTAGGGAAACGAAATATTGAGAAAAAAAAATTCTTTCATAGTAAACGCCTTCACCAATTCCTTTTCCTTTGTGATAGCTATTTTCGATTTTTTTGACAGATTGAAAAGAACGATTCACACGTTCATACCTACATTTATAGGTACCTATATTTGGAAGTTATACGCAGGTATATATATTCAGAAAAAAAAGAATCAGGAAATTTTCTCACAATTAAATGTACTTTTGTACAGAATAATAGTATACTATTGATTGCTTATGTGAAATTGCCGCTCGCAAAGATCATTTCATTGACGTATTTACGACTTTCATCGAGACTTTGATACCTCTGTATACATATGGCGTCATTGACTCATCGAGTAATTATCGAACTACGAATTCGTGTAAAGAGGTGTGTGTACGGTGCTTATTCATGTTATGCAATGAGTAAGGATGCCCAAATGAGGTAAAGGCGTAAGTGAAACCGGCTAATAATAATCGGGATTATCATCTGTGACTATCGATAATGAAAGGCTGTTTGATTTGCACGGAAATCTGTGATTTCTGAATGCTTACAATTACGGATCGATACAATATTGTATGGAACAAATCGTTGACGCGTTAACTCAATTTGATTTAACAATTCTCACTGATCCGGGATAAAAATGTATCAAGAAGATTTTTGGTGGGTTTGAAATGGCTCGAATTTTAGTCACGTATCGCATACATGACATATGAGGTAAGGCTTTGCTTTAATTTCAACTTTTATTTATCTTTGTGAAATTGGAGTTTCCTGACGTATCACGATATCGGGTATCAGGTATATAACCGTATGTACATGTACCCGGAATCACGAGCATGCAAAATTTACTAATACACTGGGCATCACACGTCAATCGCCCCGGGAAAATATCTTCATAACTAATTGTAAGTGAGATACAGAAATAATGTTTTTATAAAACTTGTAGAGTTTTGAGGAGAAAAAATTGCTAATAATATCGGTAATTCCATGGGTTTTTAGGGTGACCAAAGGTGCCGCGAGAAAACGAATTTTCTGCCTTGTTCAATATTTTAGGGTTTCTTGACAATTTGGAGGACTATCTCCGGTGAGATTTTGATCAACAAAAAAATCACGACTTTCGCGTCGAAAAATGAAACTATCTTTTTTCATATTTTTCAAGTCAGATATCTTTCGAATCGATCGAGTATGCGCAGAAAACTGTTTTACCTCAGTAAGAATAGCCCAAAACGATCCTCGACTACATGGTTCACGTGATCGTTGTTTAAGTTAGGTAATGAATATGATTTGTAGATAGCTTTCATAATTATGTGTGGCATATAGATTATAGATATTAATTGACACTGAGGTAATAAATGGTCGCGTTCGTTTAGTCGACGAATAACCTTACCAAAAGGCACTGTTAAATGTAGCGTGCTACAGATTAGTTGATCGAAATGCAAATCATTGCAGAAGATGATCTATTTGAGAATTTTTCTGTATCATTCGAAACAAATTGCGAAATATTTCAGCTGGTAATAATTTATACGGTTCCTCATTTTCTTTTTCTTTTTTATGTAACTATTCACGCTGGATCATTATTGTATCAAATTTTAATTTGAAAAGAAAATGAATATATGTACTTTCATCAACTATAACGCGAGTATTGAACTAGATACGTTTATAACGGATCTGAAGATTCACTTTGTCTCTAAGTTAAGCCACTATCATTTTGTCATCTACAAAAGCGTTTGTGATATTTTATATGTTATACGGGTATGTTTGTACGGGTTTTTTGTGAACACGATACCAGACGAACCACTTTGGGTGAAATTTTAACAAAAAATTGTCTACTGCACTAGCTAGACGATGTTCCAGTAACTTTGTCAGTCCATTTCCACACCCGGTTTCAAAACAGTAGACTTCCAAACGTTGCAATAAATTCGCAACTCTTACATTTTTGAAAATAACTCAACGAACTTTGGAATAAAACTTTCTTCTATTGAGAAACATTTTTTGGGATTTTTTCATCATTTTAAATCGCATGAGTCTATTTGCGAGTTTCTTGTTAAAATTTCAGACGAAACGCTAAATCGACTTGACTCAAATTTGGACAGGATAGTGTTGTTATCGAGACGACGTAACCAATTAGCTTTTCAATTCATTTTTAATTGACTCCGATATTTTTTAAGAGAATTTATTTCTTTCTATTTTGAACCGTCATCTCCATATGATGGATTCCACGCGGAGCGGACCAAAAAAAAGACCTCGATGTCACGGATTTTTCTCATTTTTGCATGTCCTTCAGTACCTTCTGAATTAGCAATTTTCATGTATATATGACACATGTAGCTTCTTTTGTAAGAAACACTGCATGGGGCTAGCATAAATATTTGGACTAAGCCCGATACCCAGGCGCACTTGAGACCACGGCGCCGTACTCTAGGATATACAACGGGCCTTAGGCCCTGGCCTTGAGGACGTGACCAAGACATGAACCAGGACGCTGCCCCTATCGATGCATTGCTAGGGATGGTGATGCATCAGGGAGCATGAGGGCGTCACTTCTAGTCCAGCCAAGACACGGACCACATCTTGGGCTACGGCCCTCCCTCACTTATATTCGATTATTCGCCTGTACCGGCTTACCGTATATTAATCAACGTACCAATATTACTTTGTACAATAAACGTTGCTCACTGGCAATTCTGGCATCTCGAGTTTCTTATACTTTTGCCTTTGGTGTACGAGCTGTTCCAGTTTTTGATTTCTTACGCTCCTTGATGTCTTTGGAGGCAAATATCTCAGAAACGGTACGTCAAAGGGAAAAAGTATTAGAGTGGTGATTTGGAGCATTTTTTGTGCTCTCTCGCCTCAGCCCATGATCCTGCCCGTGACTATCGGAGAACATGTTGAAAAATCATTTTTCAAGTAAAAACTCAATTCTTATCCACTTATGTCATTTTTAGGATTTTTCTCATATTTTTTTTTCAAAAGCTCGGAAAATTTCCCATCGAATTACGGTTAGTCTGGAATGGGACACGGCTTCGTTTGGGAGCTACAATTTTTTTTCGAAGGCAAGATGAACGACTCGTACGTCCGCTTACATTGCCGCGTCATATTATTGTTTACGTTTTGTAATTCGCACATGTGAGAGTATGCATATTCGAAGTATTTTCTAAGGAAGGCAATAATTCAGTTTTGTCAATTTTAAAAATAGTGTCTATAATATCTTTATTTATGAAGAAACAACGAGTCGTTCATCTTGCCTTCGAACAAAAATTGTAACTCCCAAACGAAGCCGTGTCCCATTCCGGACTAACCGTGATTCGATGGGAAATTTTCCGAGCTTTTCAAAAAAAAATATGAGAAAAATCCTCAAAATGACATAAGTGGATGAAGATTGAGTTTTTGCTTGAAGAATGATTTTTTAACATGTTTTCCTATAGTAACGGGCAGGATCATGGGCTGAGGTGAAAGAGTGTAAAAAATGCTACAAATCACTACTCTAATACTTTTTACCTTCGACGTACCGTTTCTGAGATATTTGCCTCCAAAGACATCAAGGAGCGTATGAAATGAAAAACTGGAACAGCTCGTACACCAAAGGCAAAAGAAGCTACATGTGTCCTATATACATGAAAATTGTTAATTCAGAAGGTACTAAAGGACATGCAACAATGAGAAGAATCCGTGACATCGAGGTCTTTTTTTGGACCGCTCCGCTTGGAATCCATCATATGTAATATACACGCGCAGATAATAGATAATAAAAAAAAGTTTGTCATGCATGCGTACAGTAATTTAATATGATTTCGTTCACCATCTTCCAAAATATGAAGCACGTAAGCGATCGGCACAGGTACTGTGCGCGGTTGTGTCTACTGCAAAAAAGGTTTGCTATTTGGCGAACATCTATTTACCTTTTAGGTGCAGGAAGTTTTGTACGAGGGCAATTTCATATATCAATAACCAAACCATATTTGTCGCAATTTACAGATGGCGGAGTAATAATAAGTCAATCAAAAAACTTTGTACCGTACTGCAATTTGTGCTACAATAATTTCCCGATATATTATGATGAGTAACATGATTATGCATGCGACGTTATGTTCAAGTGCTCTACTCTGTTCAACTATGAAGAAATAACTGCTTGACGTTGCGTCTCGATCTAGACGTAATTTCCTCTCTATTATTCGATAAATAATAATTGAACTCAGAAACCTGAGGTTGATTGTATCTTCAGGCAGTTCGAAATTATCTCATCAACGATTAAATAATACCAATTAACGATACGTGTAATAAATTTCAATTAGAAAATGATTGAAACTATACATTGCATATTTTATTGAAAAATACGTACGTGGTATGCTTGCCTTTGTTTAGTATTATACCAAATATTCGTGTCAATCTCAATAAAATGCACATAAAAATTGAATATAAAAGTTCATTTTTGGTTAAAAGGATGTGATTCAAAGATTGACATTGCGCAAAACAATCCTTAAGTGCAATATTAATTTTTTTGAGTAGAATAGTCTTTTATCTGCACTCTATTCCGTAACATGTTGGGTTTGCGGCGCGCGAAAAGAGGCTTGATTCTCACGAAACGTATAACAAAAACTCAGCACGGCATGTGGGAGGCACGTAATATTCTACATGTTTCGATTTGTCTGAGGATTCACTGTAACCCTTGTATACAGGGAGAATAATCAACTTCCGATTTAAAAAAATCAACTTTTGCCTCTCTAGGAATCGTGAAATATTGTCTAGAACTTTTTCTGCTTGCACTCTGCCACCCGGCTACCCTGTATAAAAATTATAATAATGTTATAATTCTTCGATTTCAATCATTTTGTGGAGTCAGTCTCATGCAGATATATGTAGCCAAAATTTGGCTGCCAAATATCGTTTCAGGTGAATCATCATTTTTACGTATAAGTTTGCAAAAAATTTAAGTTCGGTTTGCAGTTTCCACAGACTACGAGAAGTGGTAGTTTGTAGTAATATGAAATATATCTCAAGGCAGTACGTCATTCTTTAAATTTGATAAAAAAGATTATCGGTTCTTTGCATATTTCGACAGCTTCATCTTTTTCGCGTATTTTCCTAATCTTGGTGACAGAAAAAATTCCAAGGATTGACCAAATGGTAGCCATAAATTGTCAGAGTGCACACGCTACCGATCACTGCGCAATGATGACAACAGATTGCAGGCTTCAATGAAGTGTGAGACGAAGAAGGCAACGAAAATTAACCCTTCGCCTGCACACTTCCGCCATGACCCGTAGACTGCACATGGGGTCAAATTTATCCCAAGCAATTTTCGTCTTAAAAATCTCGAAACTATGCATTTTTTAGAAAAAATATTGATACGTTTTTTGAAGCAAACTTACTCGACATGAGGCCGCATATTCAGATTTTTGAAAAATTAAATTTTAGCTATCGAAAAACTTGCTCGAAGTCGAAGCTGTTTTTACACAAATTCTAATTTACAGAAAAATGTTGGGGTCATAATGACTCCGTTTGCAGTCGAAGGGTTAAAAAAAAAAAAAAAAAAAAAAAAAAAATTCAGGATCAAAGTAAGTCAGAAAAAGGTGTGTTGTATGAATTAATTTCATACGCTTCAATTGATAGCAAACTTTAATGTGAATACCGTCGAAAAGTGCAGAAATCAAATTTTGAATGCGATTTCTCACGAACTACAGTTTTCAAGTCGGTGATCTTAAAATCTCAAAAACCGCTGCGTCGGTTTGAATGAAAATTTAGAGAAAGATGCACGGAGCTATTATCTACGACGGATTTTTGAGATTATTGCGTGAAAAAAGGATGAAATATTTTGCATGTAAATATAGGGTGAAATCGCATTTTTTATTATTATAAAAATGGTATTTTTTTTAATTTATTTCCGGAATTCTGATTCCCGAACGTCGTAGAGACTGTCTTATCAAATATAAAAACCTTATGATTTTGTGTTTCTGACAAGTCACCTATCCGGAATGACGTTCATCAGTAGACGGCGCAGCGCGCTGCACGGTTTCACGTTAAGTTTAATAACTTCGATGTACATACATGAAGGTATAGGGACTATTTTTTGTTTTCCAAATAAGCCTGATAAAATGACAATTTAAACTGAAAAAAAATCATCATTCCATCTTTATTCATCGCTTCGTAAATCACGTTCGAAAACAGGCCTATTTTTGGACGATCAAAGGTGATTAACCCCCTCAAGGTTTCAATAAGAGACATTATAGCTGTAGAGTTGATGAATAGCCACAGAGGAAGATTTTTGATCATTCCCTCCAATCTAGTGGCTAATATAGATTACCTTCTTATTGCAGTACTTATACATACCAGGTGGGGATATAAATAGTTACGTATCACGCGATTGATCGCTCGTTGAATATTTATGCACGTATAACTCTTTGCAAAATTCGGACCTCAATTACTTGAAAAGTATATAGTGAAAAGTGAATTAATGCCACACGCAATTCTTGCGTGGATTGCTTTGGCCGCCTATTCGTGGAATTAAAATTCGCCGTTTTCATGATGAAAGTAGGGTAAATCATTAATCGACATCCCTTATTCGAATTTCGTATAACTGTCTTCGTCACATATGTTTCCCAATGTTATTCCCCCCATTCCGTCAATTACAGACAAAATAGTCAATGACCGTATTTCACGGTAGTCAATAACTGCTTGTAAATCAATCCATTTCGATTCCTTGCTTACTATATTTTCACTCGACTCGGCCAATATTTATGATACTTTTACGGTACAAATGGGTATAGGAGGGTGCAAAATGTATTTTCTCACTAAATGAAAACGGCGAAGTACTTAGTTTTGGGATAATGTAATGTTGGGTTGGCGGTGCTCACTGACGTAAATACAAACCAGACTAAACCAACTTTTTGCACATGCTCGTTATTTTAACAACCCTTCGTGCGTGAAATGAGTCTGAATAATGGAAATGAGGTTCCTACTCAATTGTTAACATTTAACAGGACGAGTTTAGTTTATAATTCACAAGATCCAGTTGGTATGACAAAAAAAAAGTGATATGTGCGTGTATTTTAATTTAAGGGAGGAACGTGGAATTAATCTCAATCGATTACAACACTGTCTGAAAATAGTCCCTCCAAATTTTAGACGGAAATTCATGGTAGATTTCGAGTTACACTTCAAGAAGGGTCAAGCATCGAGCAAGTTGTATGGGCGAGTCATACAATGTTATAGGCAGCAGTTTCAAACTATAACGTACATTTCGGGGTGGCACTTCGTGTTATATTGTGAACAGTCAGTCAAGCTGTGGTCTTCGAAGAGTCAAAATACTTGTAAACAGCAAATATCTATCTCATTTCCAAAATCGAAACAAGGAGAAGGTCAACGAGGGACAAGGCCGCGAAAAAGACACTTTCACAATGGAGAGCGTTCATCGCTGCATGTGTGTTCAACGAAGGATACAGCAGTATCTTGAGAATGATGAACCTGCTACGAATAACGGTTTGACCGTAAACCCGATATTTCGCGAATTCATGTGACGTGTAACGACCTGTAAGGCAGCAGCGCTGCCAAAGCAGCTCAAAGGAGGTCCGAACAGCTCGCAGAATGGGAAGCATAGTCCGAAACGAGTTCTATGAGGAAGCTGAAGGATTACTGTATGGGTCTGCAATAGCAGATTAACTTATGACTGCTGTAAGTTTTTATTGGTAATATTTGTCCATACTGAAAACTTCGAACGTGGCTTTCGCAAAACCACTTTTATCAATTTTGTGTACGCGATAGAGAAAAATCTAATGAACCGATTAGGTTCTATCTGGGCTTATTTTGACGGTGATTAGATACTCTACTAATTATAACTAAAACATTTTCGAACAGATTGAATTGAATTATTATTATTTTTTTTGTTGTCAGAAACTGTTCAAATTTCGTTGTAAAGATATGCTCTTTACTTCAAAGTCTTATCAATTTTCTAATTTTCGACTTTCCTTCAACGTTTGTGGTTTGATTGCGGGGTAGTAATATTAAATGGAAGAAAAAAAACTAGTTTTTTGATTACAGACAAATATTGCGATCTCCAGAGTGTACAAAGTGGAGCAACTCCGGCGGCGAGTCGATACCAACATGGCCCGATTTGACATGCAAATATTTATCAATTTTCTATTAAAAATTTTTTTTCAGTAGGTCAAATGTACAATAATATATCCTACAAACTTCAAAAGGCTTCGTTTTCTTGTTACTGAGAAAAAAATTACCGAAAGTCAGATTCTTTTAAGCCTTCTATAAAGCTAAATAATTTCGGAGCGAAAAGGCAGATGGAAACACCAAGAAAATTAAGCCAGAAAATCTGTAAACTTAGGTTAATAAAAAAAAACAATATGGTTTCCATTATTATTGCTCCACTACGATTTTATTACTAAACTCAGAGATTTGCAATTTTGTTTATAGAAAAGTTGGAGATCTATTTTAGATTTCACGCGTCGTAAAGTTTATTTCTGAAACATGAATATCTTGAAAATCTATCTACTGCAATGATGATAAGAATCATTTTATTGTAACCATTAGATATCGCCAGTATACTGAATAACGATCGTACAATATAGCCATTGCAAAATGACGACCAAGGAGAATATCGATTTTTCTCTATTTAGAATTCGAATGGGCTCCCTCCTTTACCGGCGCAGACTCCAATCTCACGTTTTAAGGGAAAGATCCCCATTACGTACGAGAGGGTCGTGTGAATAATGCATATAATAAATGCTTTCCCACCCCTAGGATTACAGTAGAAATTCCTCAGAGCAAATTGCACAGGGAAATTATTTCAATAAACCAAATGGTATGAATTACAGAAATGAAGTTTAACTCGATATTAAAAATGCGAATATTTGAATTTTCAAATTATTTATCTGAATTTCTCAACACTTTGAGCCTTCGCACAGAAAAAAAAAAATAGAACAGGAAGAAGAAACTATAAATACGTTAAACCGCTATTTTCAAGAAGAAGAACCATTTTTTAAATTGTTTCTTAATTCATACCTGATTTTTGTGGTCCTGAAAGTCGCGCTTACTGGGGCAAATGGAGCTGAGGCAAGCAAGAACCGTAGGGAATCGCGGTCCGCAGTTCGATCCTACTCAACTGCTTTGAGCGAACTGAAGTCCGCCTGCGTTCCTTAAGCTTTCGCTCGCTGCCGCATTTCGACCCGTCGTCGCCATGGGGCAGTTTCTAGGCTCCGGGTGGTAAATATATATATATATATATATATATATGTATATTATATAAAGCTCCGTACATACGGCAGGTGTATATATATATATATATATATATATATATATATATATATATATATATATATATATATATATATATATATATATACATATATATATATATATATATATATATATATATATATATATATATATATATATATATATATATATATATATATATATATATATATATATACGTATATGCAACACAAGCTCCTTTTCACTTCTGCGCGTAAAGCCAAACGGCGGGCGGACGATTTTGCATTATTCGTTTCACGTTCAACGGGTTTATGGGTAAATAGGGAAGTCTGCAAAAACAACACAGCCATGTCAGGAAATAGCCTTTTCTATGGACCAGTACGATTCTTTTTTTTCGCTAAATGATAACCTTCATGCATACATAAAATATCCATACGAATAGGGTGGATTACATTTGGGAGCACCTACAGTGGGGTATCTCAAAAGAAATCGAGGTCTTATTTTGTTTACTCCCACCACTCTAAACGTTAGTTTTTGTCAGAAAACAAATTCTACAACTGGATTACCTCTGTATCTCAATTCTGAGAAGTGGCGCGAGCCATCTTTCTATCGGCCCACTATTTTGAACTTCTATGTTCTGACTTCCAATTCGGAATGAGTAACCCAAAAAAAACCCTTCTGAACGAGTTTCAAATCAGTCGAGTGTGAAAAAAAGTGCAAGCTGCAAAAAGTCGAATAAACATAAAAAAATGGCTTACCAGATGCAAAGCTCATTTTGTGAAAGGAGTTGTTTCGTGTCAAGAACTGACGTTTGGAGCGGTGGAAGCCCGCATAAAAATTTGCTGTTCATATATATGAGCTAATTCACAAATTCCCGGTGTGGTTTTGTACTTAAAAATTTTCGACCATTTTTTTCCATCGTCAATGGTTGATATCCGTGGAAATGAGGCATGAGCAATTTCAATATAATTTTTTTTGAGTCAAATTTCATGCAATTTTTGATATTTCACGTTTTTAACGTTTTTTTGAGTATACTCGAGAAGTTAATATGTGGTTGCCCAATCTGCAAATTTCACACATTAAAAGAAATATTTCGAGTTGATAAACAAAGCAAAAAAAAATCGAATTTGGAAATTGCGGAAGAAGATTTAATCATATGTATTTTGAACTTTCGATTGTCTGCGGTACATGAAAATATTTTCAATGTAAAGAGTGGAAAATTCACATTGAAAAACGTATTGAAAATTTTTCTGTGAGTAGGTATATTAACTTCTCGGTTGTTCTCAAAGAAACGTTAAAAATGTAAAATATCAAAAATTGCATGAAATTTCACTGAAAAAGATTATATTGAGGTGGCTTTTGCATCATCTTCACGGATATTAATCATTGATGATGGAAAAAAATGGTCGAAAATTTTGAGGTACAAAACCATACTGGGAATTTGTGAATTAACTCATATAACTATTAAACGCATGCGTGTATCGCAATTAAGGTAGTTTGAAACGAGTCGATATTTCTTTCGCATTACGTGGAAAATGTTAATACTTAGTGAAAAAAAAATTCCCCAAATATGAGCTCTATAGACTAATTTTAAATGGGAGCTCAAGCAACCTTTAGCTTATTTGATTATTATACCGGGAACGTCTCTTGAAGCGGCTCAGTGAAATGACGATGGCACTAGGTTTCTTGAATTTTCCTGGAAAAAAACTAATTCAAACCTACAGAAATCTGAATCCTGATTATCCCGCATTCAACTCAGATCTACGTAGATCTCGATTTTCCATGTTTTAGATCTTCGTAGATCGACGGAGGTCTACTGTACATACATCTACGAAGATCAAGGCTGAAAAAGAGAAAATCACCAGACTGTGAAAATTAAAAATTTCCATTTTAAAGGAGATTTTGAATCCTTGTAAAATAAAAATTTCCAAAGAATTTAGATCTAAAGAAATCTACGTAGTTGTGAGTAGATCTAGATAGATCTATGGAGAGTAACGTAGATCTAAAATTTTCAAAAATCAGCTCTACGTGGATCTAACTAGATATTGTTAGATCGAAATTATTTTTTTCCGGGTTATCAGGGGGGCTAACTCCCATCGCAGAAATATCCCTCGGGTTTCGGAAATAATCATATAAGAATTTCAGAAGTCCTAGTAATATTTCCGCGATGGGAGTCAGTCCCGCTGGAAAAATTCAAGAAAGCTATCGTCGTTTCACTGACCCGCTTCTCGAGACGTGCCCGGTATGATACTTAATTCTTAAACTATTATATGTTAATATTCAGTTATTTTTTACGAGTTTTTTTCTCATTAAAGATGCGTAAATAACAAATCATAAATAAATTTTCTCTATTATTTTGATGTATGTTTTAAAATCAATATTTTTCAACACATTTTAGGGTGATTCTTTCTATTGAAAATGTGAAAAACCACGATATTAAGCAAAAATCAGGAAAATGAGCTAGAAATCGCTTGAGCCCCATTTCAAAATTAATCTGCAGAGCTTATACTTGAGGATTTTTTTTTTTTTTTTCTTTTACGATATAATAACATTTTGGACGTAATGGGGAAAAAAAATAAAAAAAATATCGACTTTTTTCGAACCATCCTAATATCGCTGTGTATAAACAAGTAAAATTCTGTACAATTTTGGATCGTTATATGTGTATAATAGGGTGGTCCTTTTTTCATTTAGGACTCGGACGAATTTTTCACCAGACGCCCCCCAAATCGGCTCAAAATAATTCAAAACCAATTCCCCATTTTTTTCAGATTTTTATCTCAACTCTAACCCCTCCGCCCCCAAGAGGGTGGATCGCGACATTTAAAATACACGTGTTCCGGCTATATTCTGTCGTTGAAAATCGTTGAAAAAATCTGTAACTACGAGATTTTAGTGGGCATCGATCCTACTATCTGACAAAAGATTCACATCATCATACCGGGCAATCTAGCCGAATTGCACACTCGCTTAATCTAACTTTTTTTACAATTCGTTAGATTTAGAGGGCGTCCGCTTTTCAATAAGCGGGCAATAATGAAATATTATTGCCCGCTTTTTCAAGCTGGTCAAAGAAAACTCACTTTAGGCCCGCTTAATGGGTCTAAAAAACGCAGAAATCGTCCATGTGTTACAAAAAACTATTTTCTTCTGATTGTTCGACCTATATTTCTGTGAAGTATCAGTTGATTTGAAAAACCTAAAATACGTAAAACTGCTGTGAAAAAAATCGTTCCATCTGACTGAATCCAAATGAAATCATGCAGGCCAGCGGACGTGATGTTCCAGAATCGATCGGCGTTCAAATATGTTATTTCTCATACAAAATGAGCCGACACGTATTTTGTTGTTTACCCCAAAAAAATTATCCAAGCCCGATATCGATTTTTTAAGATTTAAAGGCGAAAAACTTTCTTCGCCAATTTGAGGACCAAATATTCGAAAAATAGCCGCCAAATCCGTAATTCTCGAGCTTTTTCGACGATTCTTGTTTTATGTGATCCGAAATTTCGTACTCCATCGCGAAAAACAAAAAAATCCCCAAAATTTTGAAAATTGCCAACAATATCGATGTTTTTTGGAAAACATAAGAATTCACTTTTCTCAAAAACCCCAATTTTTTTTTTTCTCAAAATTTGATATGTTTTTCGGGGTGATATTGACTACTTACCCTATTGATGGCGACTGGTATTTTTTCTTGCTTTCCGAGTAATTGACTATTTTATTTTCTGAATTCCTGCAGGGCCGTATTTCCACTGTTTCCATGCTATATACTCGCGAGCTTGTATTTTCTGTAGAATCCCATTTGTATATTGTTCGGGCTGCCGAATATCTTGTTTGATTTTCTACGCGGTGTTTCTCTGACACAATACTTCAAATTACTTGTATCATGAACAAAAAGTAATGAAATCCCCCCCAAAAAGCACCTCTGGTGCAAAAACCTTTCGCCAAGTAGGTACATTAATGCGATATTTTCCACAAAAATAGATTTGCAGCCATTTAATCTACAAAAGTATTGAAATTAATGGACGTTACCATGTACAAATAAATTTGCTCCCAATTAATTGCCTAATGTGATCCAGTTTAAGATTTTGGTAGCAGTTTACATTTCGATGTATACCTATATGATGTGCGTAACACGTAATAACATGCGACATACGAACTCATAAGAGAAGATCAGTTGAAATTAAAATGAGGAAAAAACAAAGAAAAAAAAAAAAAAATTGGAGGTAGTGGTACTTGGCGGGCATTTTTGTAAAAATTACAAGAAAATATAAATGCCCGCCAAGTACCACTACCTCCAAATTTTTTTTTCTTTTCTTTGTTTTTTCCTAATATTAATTTTAATTGATCTTTTCTTATGAGTTCGTATGTCGCATGTTATTACATGTTACCCACATTATAGGTATACATCGAAATGTAAATTGCCACCAAAATCTAAAACTGGATCACGTTAAGGAATTAATTGGGAGCAAATTTATTTCTACTTGGTAACGTCCATTAATTTCAATACTTTTGAAGATTAAATGGCTGCAAAACTATTTTTGTGGGAAATATCGCATCAATGTACTTGGCGAAAGGTTTTTGCACCAGAGGTGCTTTTTGGGGGGGATTTCATTACTTTTTGTTCATGATACAAGTAATTTGAAGTATTGTGTAAGCGAAACACCGAGTAGAAAATTGAACAACAAGGTATTCGGTAGCCCGAACAATATACAAATGGGATTCTACAGAAAATACAAGCTCGCGAGTATATAGCATGGAAACAGTGAAAATACGGCCGTGCAGGAATTCAGAGAATAAAATAGTCAATTACTCGGAAAGCAAGAAAAAATACCAGTCGCCATCAATAGGGTAAGTAGTCAATATCACGCCGAAAAACATATCAAATTTTGAGAAAAAAAAAATGGGGTTTTTGAGAAAAGTGAATTCTTATGTTTTCCAAAAAAACATCGATATTTTCGGCAATTTTCAAATTTTTTCGGATTTTTTTCTTTTTCTCGATGGAGTACGAAATTCCGGATCACATAAAACAAGAATCGTCAAAAAAGCTCGAGAATTACGGATTTGGCGGCTATTTTCCGAATATTTGGTTCCTCAAATTGGCGAAGAAAGTTTTTCGCCTTTAAATCCTTAAAAATCGATATCGGGCTTGGATAATTTTTTTGGGGTAAACAACAAAATACGTGTCGGCTCATTTTGTATGAGGAACAACATATTTGAACGCCGATCGATTCTGGAACATCGCGTCCACTGGCCTGCATGATTTCATTTGGATTCAGTCATCTTCGTATCGGGCGTCGACATGAGGTTTAATATTTTCGTGATTTTACGACTGTGAGGTAGGTTCGTACAGGGGAATTAGGTGGACAAAAAGAAAGAGAGACACGGATAGTTTATCAAGAGACTCAGTAGAGTCTCGCGCCAAGTACACTAAAATACAAATTTTTAAATGACTACCATTCTCGTTTACCGAAACGGGAGCTCGACGCGGGAGTGGGGGTAACCATATTATTTCGCTAAGCGGATATAGGCAATATCTCAGGGCTCGCCGATTTAATACAGGAATAAGATGCGAAAGAGATTCCATTTGAGCCTTATATCAATACAATTATCGGTGTACGGATAGCTGAGATATAATTATTTATAAAATCGAGACAGTGAGTTTCACGGTCAGAATTCCTCCGTCTCCGGCTCACACCAGATTTGCACATTTGCCCGGCTACATAACAACATAGAGAGAACCTTTAAAAGACGAAAGTTACACTTAGAAATAATTAAATAAAATCAAAGCGAGTTCGTCAGTCTATGACACAATAACGCTAGGCAGCATAATCGCGCATGGTGGAACATATGAAAAAATTGGAAAGCGATAGTTGTTCATTATATTACAGTTATTACCGGAGTCCTATGGAATAATAATCATATAGCTTCTCGTTCATTTCACGAGATCAAGCCTTTGAGGTTAGGAGAATTATCTGTCATGATTGATCGTGATTTATACAGAACAAAGGGTCGGCAGTGAATTACCTATATTTATTGGAATACTTATTTCTCTGATAACAGAAGGTGGCTCACATAGAATTCAATATTTTTGTAATTTCAAAAAAGTATTTATCGCAATAGAATAAAAATATCCCTATCTGCATATCAACCTATCTATATAAGATAAATAAATAAATTACGGAGCCTGCTACAGCCCGTGAGGAAATGTGACTGAACATGATTAAAATGAGGAAAAATATGCGGTCGAGTAGTTATCGAGGATAAAGATATGCTGTACGGTTCAAATATCGTGTATGAAGTACTGACATATTCTATAACAATACCTAGGCAGATAACATCGTAACTAAAGATTCAATGAGTGTATATTTGTATGTCAATATTTGTAACTAAATGCCAAATATAATAAATAATGTGAATTAAGTCACCGTGCCCTGTGAAACGTCTTTTACACTGAGTGCTGTCAGTGCATTAACAGAAACGGTTAAGAAATTAAGACGGGTACAAACAGTTATGAAATTCCCCAAAACCACCTCGGGTGCAAAAATCTTGCGCCAAGTACATTAAAACGTAGTAGCTATCAACAAAAGTTTCTGTAAAAAATAATCGAAGAAGAAGCATTTGATCTACAAAAGAATTGAAATCAATGGACGTTGCCAAGTACAATTAAATTTGTTCACAATTAATTTCCGAATGTGATCTAGTCTCAGTTTTTGGATGGTATTTACATCTCAATATACATAACATGCGTAACATAGAATGACATGCAACATGCATACTCATGAGGAAAGATCAATTACAATCAAAATTGAGAAAAAAACAAAATTGCAAAAAAAATTTAGAGGTAGTGGTACTTCGCGGGCATTTTTGTAAAAATTACAAGAAAATATAAGTTGAACTATTCTAATATTCTTATAATAATTCAAACATCAGCCCGCCAAGTACCACGTAATCCAATATTTTTTTTCATTTATTTTATTTCTCAATTTTAATTTTAATTGATCTTTACTTATGAGTACGTATGTTGCATGTAATTATGTGTTACGCATGTTATGTATATTGAGATGTAAATACGAACCAAAAATTAAGACTAAGTCACATTCGGAAATCAATTGTGAGCAAATTAAATTGTACTTGGCAAAGTCCATTGATTTCAATTCTTTTGTAGATCAAATGCTTCTTCTTTGATTATTTTTTTCGAAAATTTTTGTTAATAGCTACTCCGTTTTAATGTACTTGGCGCAAGATTTTTGCACTCGAGGTGCTTTTGGGGGTTAATTAACTTACTACCTCGAACATTGAGGGGCTCTATTGTCACACATGCATGAGTATATGCTATACGCTTACACCTACGAAGTAAGACTTAAGGATATCACAACACGAATTAGAAACAAAATTGATATAACAACTGAACAAAAGCCCTTTTATAGAAAGAAAATTTCCGTGATTTACAACGCAAAAAAACATACAAGAAACTTCAATAAATTTTGTATTAATTTGTTCACAAAGTAAATTTAAAAGTGCACAAGTTTCATACCATAATGCTTTATCATAATGCCACTGGTTTTTGAAATATGATCAGCTCGAGAAGTATAAACGGAAAAATTTCGGAAACTTCAATCGACTGTAAAAAATAGCAAAAACCACCAAGTAGATATAATATGGGGATTCTGGAACAGCCGCTAGAGGCGCTGCAGTCGTGGGTTACCGACAGTCGGTAACTTGCCGATTGTTGAGTGGGTAAGTTACCATCCGATTTTCTGTATTACCGATCTCGCCGATCTGCCGCCAGAGGCGCTGCGGTGGTGTTACCATCCGATTTTCTGCATTACCGATCTCAGACTGCCGATTTTCTGCAATACCGATCTCAGAATTCCGATCGTCTGCACTACCGATCTGAGAGCGGATATGTTATCTGTCGATTTTGCGTCATGCGGGGGCGCCACTGTAGATTCGTGGGCAGGTATGTCACCATCCGATTGCCGATTATCCGATTTTCCGACCTTACCGATCAGTGAGCAGGTATGTTATCATCAGCTTGCCGATCAGCCGATTTTCCGACCTTACCGATCCGCGAGCTGGTCTGAAATTATCCGATTTTCTGCAACCTTACCGATCTACGGCCTTAGCGATCTGTGAGCTGGTCTGTTATCAACCAATTTCCGCCGTCAGATGGTGTGCACGTCAGTTTCTATTCATCGAGCGAATACGAATCTTTTCAGCCGCAATCATACTAAATATAAGAAAAAAGTTTTCTCCCCGACGAGGGTTCGAACCTCGGTTACCCAGATGAAAGACGGGGGTACTTACCACTATACTACCGGGGATTTATATCTGAACTCTTCAGGTTCAGCTAGAGTAAAATAATACTCGATATTACTCAGTTAATACGAGGTATAAAAATGTCCAAAAAGTTTTGCACAGAATTCGTTAAAAGTTTTTTTTTTCCATATTTATTATAATCAAAAATATTGCCTTCCAATAAAAAAATGGCTTTAACAATAATAATAATAATGATAATAGTAATAGTAATAGTAATAGTAATAGTAATAGTAATAGTAACAGTAACAGTAACAGTAACAGTAACAGTAACAGTAACAGTAACAGCAACAGCAACAGCAACAGCAACAGCAACAGCAACAGCAACAGCAACAGCAACAGCAACAGCAACAGCAACAGCAACAGCAACAGCAACAGCAACAGCAACAGCAACAGCAACAGCAACAGCAACAGCAACAGCAACAGCAACAGCAACAGCAACAGCAACAGCAACAGCAACAGCAACAGCAACAGCAACAGCAACAGCAACAGCAACAGCAACAGCAACAGCAACAGCAACAGCAACAGCAACAGCAACAGCAACAGCAACAGCAACAGCAACAGCAACAGCAACAGCAACAGCAACAGCAACAGCAACAGCAACAGCAACAGCAACAGCAACAGCAACAGCAACAGCAACAGCAACAGCAACAGCAACAGCAACAGCAACAGCAACAGCAACAGCAACAGCAACAGCAACAGCAACAGCAACAGCAACAGCAACAGCAACAGCAACAGCAACAGCAACAGCAACAGCAACAGCAACAGCAACAGCAACAGCAACAGCAACAGCAACAGCAACAGCAACAGCAACAGCAACAACAACAACAACAACAACAACAACAACAACAACAACAACAACAACAACAACAACAACAACAACAACAACAACAACAACAACAACAACAACAATAATAATAATAATAATAATATGAAAAATGCTGGTATCTGAAAATAGAGAAAACGAAGTTAGTTATGTCGTTTGCGATTCTGCAATGATAAATCATACACACCATTCCTCACAGAATCCTTCGTCACTTTCGGCGTGAAGGATCATTAACGCTTGGTATATACGATTCGAAAGATGATCGCACATTAAATAATCTTCATCGTCAGGATGAAGACCTACGTCATCTTCCTTCTTGAACCACCAATAGAAAACTTGGTGGCTTATGACGAGCGTTGCCGGTGTTCCATTGATGATGACTTGTGCACCAAGCAAGCCACATGGTTCATTCAAATATGGGGCTAGCTGGATCATCACGAAAATGGGAATATTATCTCCAACCCCCGCCCATTCTACTGGAGTTGCCCAATCATACCCTGCAAAGAATCTTGCTGTAAGAAAAAAGTTTATTTGATCAATTGCAATGAATTGTATGAAAACACCAAGTTATACTCGAGGCATACTCACACATATTTGCATCATCATCAGCCATCATGTTGATAATATTCCTTGTTCTTTCTCTTTGTTTGATCGGGAAAATTCGAGTCTACAATTTTTTTTACCTATTTCCGCACAAATTCACTCTTAATAAGTCACTATCCCACGTATCGAAAAATTCTAGTACTTACCACAACCCAACACTTTTTGGAACTAACCATTTTTTCCACTCAAACTGAACTGCTGAGGGGCTCCATCCTACTCGCTACAAACCACGCCTCAAAATTAGGCCAAACCCCGCCAAAAAAAAAAAACGCAGCTATAAATGTCGCTCATAACGAATGTGAACTATGCGGCGAAACGCTTTTGTACAACCACTGAATCTTTTGTGCAACCAGCATGGTGCGTGGTCAGCCCCAATGAATAGGATAATAAATACTATCTAAATCTTAAGATTTCCGCAATACCTTAAGGTGATGGGTGTGGGGTGGTTCAAATCTTGCGTGGGACGATCTTCACCCCATTTTCCATCATGCATCCACCTGATGCCAAACTTGTCGGAACACGCCTCAAAGTCAAGCCGAACTTGTCGGTACATGTCTCAAAGTTAGGCCAAACTCATCGAAAAACGAAACTATAAATGTTGTTCACAATGACAGTGAAATATGCCTTGAACCCTTTTTTTGTCCAACCGCTAAATCTTTTGCGCACCCAGCATGGTGCGCGGTCGGCTCCAATGAATAGGGCAATAAATATCATTCGGAGTGTTAGATTTTTTTCACAATCTTAGTCTATACTTGGAGTCATACACACGCCCGTCAATATGGAGCTAATCTTGGATCTGCAAGGTTTCGGACGTTTCGGGGAAAAATTTGTTGTCAAAGAGCTAGCTGCAATAAGCATTCACAGACATGAAGAATATAAGCAATGTATCACGCGCACCCTTTTCAAAGCACCATGCTCTTGGGTGATTCTCTCGAGCGCGTATAAGAATCTCAATTCGTGGCTAACACGGTTCCACCATGGAATACCCTGGAATGTTGGGGAAACGGCGTATCGGGATGTGGTGAAAATCGTGAAAGAAGTTGTGCATGATGCAACTTCCATTTATGTGAAGGGATTGGAGAAGAAACGCTGGGTGGAAAAGATCTTCACTGAAGATGATGCAATACCAGCGATAGTTGATCTAGACGAGCTGGGATGTCCAAACTTTCGAATACTACGATTGGAATCAAAAGTATTTCACTGGCATGGCGACTGTCATGGGGATGTGCCTGGAGGGTACCATTGTGCATTCGAAAACGTTCAGCGATTAAAAGACTGGTATTTGGGGGATTATGAAAAGTCGCCTATATTTCTCGAGGATCGTAGTGGGGATGATGGTTTAAAAGCGCAGAGCTCGCAGGGAGCTGCACTCGTGCGTCTCGACTCTTCAGCGTTGATACAACCCCCGCATATCGTTGAACACGTAACAGTTGCAAACTCGTTTGCTAAAGGTAAGAATATTATCACACGTCAATAATATTCAATTCTATTATAAAAACTAATTTCAAATTATTCATTCGTGTGCAGATGGACTTCAGCAAAATCAACAACACCAGCCGTCTGCAGAATGATATGCTGACGCAAAAGATGTCTGATTTGGAGATTAAACAGAAATATGACATCACTGAACTGAAGCTAGTGAAGACGAAATTCGGCCCCAGAGTCTTGGCTACAATCGATGACGAATATGTCATCTTCCTACCAGCGAGAATCGGCAAGATCTTGGAGGAGGAGCCTGCTCAACTCGCCGATTCAAACAAAGAGGCAGCTGGAAAACGTCTTCAGATCCTCTACCTTGGCGGCCAATTTAATAAATTTGAATTTCGTAGTAAAATTTGAACATACATACAAAAAATCACTTATGCAATGGGATGGGTTGGGTTGAATAAATAAATACTTATGAAACGTGTATATATACCGGGTCTATTCGTGGGTGAGACCCATAGGGCGCCCTATTATATGCAATTCATAGTACAAGTAAGCTCTGTTACCGAAAAAACAACGACAATTGAGAGTTAAACGTCACAATTTTCTTTGTTTTTCATGGCACAGAGCGTACTTGTACTATGAATTGCATATAATAGGGCGCCCTATGGGTCTCACCCACGAATAGACCCGGTATATAAATTGTGAGTACATTTATTCATTGATCCTTTTGGTTTATAATAAGCTTATTCTAGTTCTCAAGCATGCAGAATTCTCAAAATGTGGTTAATTTTTTTACGGTCCCACTGATGGGGTTATATTCAACAATGCGATCGTGTATGATCATACAGTATGCTGACGTGTTTGCTGGAAATGCTGCACTAGTTTCAAATTCTAACCGAATATCCACCGGTCCACTCTTTAACGATTCATTCTGCTTGGAACAATCTATAGCAATAAGCGGAGCCTGTTTCAAAAAATTACTCTTTGACAAAAGCGGCTCGGGTTCTTTATCATAGTATGAAAATTGAAAGTTAGTATACATATCATAGAGAATGGCATATTGATTATTGGTAATATCGAGATTCAAATTCCCATAAGGATAGCACTGTGAGTTTAGGAAAAGTTTAACATCTCTGATGTTGCAGTGATCAAATTCGCTAGCATTTTTCATCGAATCGTTTCGTCGTGCTGTTTGGAATCCTAGTATAACTTGTCTTGGCTTCTCTAGCTGTGTCGACGTCTTGACAACCCATACGTGTCTCGTTGTTGCAGGCAGCATTGGATACTCGTACATTTCCCACGAGCGGAAGCTCATAGATATAGCAGGATCTGTGGCTATATAATTGAGGATCTTGATTTTTGCAGGATCCGAGAGTCTGATGTATGGTAACAGCCACACAATTTTCTGGAGCGAAATTTTGATCTCATCCGCAGCAGTTTGACGTATAGCATTCAAATCATTGTTCGATCGAGTCAAAATCAACTCATGCTTTGCGTTGACGATAATCCGATTATAATCCTCAGCAAATCCAAGCAGAAAATTCATTGGTATAACAACATCAAAGTATCCCTGGGTGTTAGCCAGCTTGTTATTGCCAACCAACCAGCCGTTGTTTTCCAGAAGATGTTGCTGTCCGGGTGTGAATGATAAATATCCCTTCATAACGCTCATGATGCCCGGATTCTTATTTTGATCAATCTCTTGACCATTCAACTCGTAACGCATCTCGCTAAACATATGACACACGGTCATATTGACCAATTCCGTGGTTGCACCAACGTCGGTGCCATCTGCTTTTGTAATCCTGCCGTAGATATGAAGTGAACTTTTGCTTGGTAATACACACGAGTCTTGATTCTGCACAGTGATGCGAATCTCATCATTATTCTTGAATGTAGACGATCCATATGGATGATGTGCATGCACTTCACAGTGAGCAATCGACTCATCGAATGTCACAGGTGTTTGGATTTTTATCATTTTCGAGATGGGCATATGCAGATATAACAACGAATTCTTATTTTCCACCGCGAAGTCGAGGTCCTAGGCTCTGGAGAAACTGAGCGTTCTGATGTGTCACTCGAATCAGAGATGCTCGATGACTGATGATGCTTGGACATATTGTCGGACTTTTATAGCTACCACCAGACTGTCTTATGCGCTCAAACACTATACCCATATTATTTTAAAGATTTCACATGCAATCGTATAGTCACGGTTTCGCCTCGGAAATTGACCAAGTCTCCACTCTGATCAACTATTCTCAATTGTATATCGTGTATTGACTGCACGGTGATTGGATGGTAAATGACGTTTGTTGGCACTTCCACAATCTTATATCCAGGCGGAACGGTTGGGAAAAATTGATGAATCGTGTGTACTTGATGTTTGTTTATGTATGCACCCGTGGTAATATTACACTCAACACGCAAGGCGTTGACTTTGAGTATGCGAACAGGTAACTCAGACTTATGGGCAATACCGCCCGGGAGAATATTTGATTTGAATCCAAGCAGTCGGCCTATGGAATTTTCTGATTCAAAGTTTACCGCATGATTACACACGATTTCACTATGCAGCTCATTATTGTTAGCTTTTAGATTGACTGTAATATCCTTGGGTAGTGACTTTTTCAAATAACTTGCAATGTCGTCGATTCCATAGCTACCTGTGGGTATTGTAATTATTGTGTCGGGTGTTTGAATACCATTCACGGATCTCTGCGGATGTGATATGTGAAACTTATTACATCCTTCATCAATATTAGGAATTGAGTTGAATGTCAAGAGCTCTATGAGCCCAAGAACATATTCCTTTGTTGTTGATAACTCGATAGGCGGAAAATATTGAGTCCCCAATATCGTTGATTGAAGATCTATAAAGACGGCTCACCTAACGGGGAAGTGTGAGCCGGGTAAATGGGCTTGGGGATATGAATAGTGTCTGAATTTACCGACCGAAATAGCATTACTGTATATCTATATATTCGCACACTATAGATATACTACAATGTTATTTCTGTCGGTAAGTTCCGACGCTGTTTCGTCCCCAAGCCCACTTCAAGCCCACTTTCTCGGCTCACGAAAATGCCCAGGGTGAGCTGTCTTTAAATTCTTCAGTCAACGCCAATATAGATGATTCTCCGGAGAGTGTCAACGTGAACGATTGAGCCATGACTAATATCATATCTTCGATATGCACCTGTTTTATAGCAGTCCACTGAGAAACTTGAGGCACAAGTGGCCGCAAATTACTGTGTTATATTCTTGATATATCTCTTATGGTTGTATTTTACGCTGCCAACACCGAGATATTTCATAAGATCTCCTGGTGGTTGTGAATCACCAAAACTATCGAAATACACCGCATCGTTGCCGTTTTTGACATATGCAACCCAATGCGTCCCCGGACCGTTTTTATCATCAAGATTGATAATTGCAGATTCACGCTTTTTAGGCCCCGAATTGGATCGATCATTCCGCATAAAAACTCCTCGAAAATGTGGAATTTTCATAGCTCTGGCAAAGTTCAGCAAGTCGATATCGGTGAGAGCTCGGTGTGGCAGCTTTATTAGTTTTTTGCCTGTTTCAAATACAGTCCCATACCTTTTCTATAGGGTTTCAGGTATAATCCCTTTCCCAACGCAATTGCCTCCATGGATGCATTGTGGCGTTTAGCCTCTGTTAATTGATGCTTGTTAGCACTAACCTCATTTACGGCTTTTGCTATACCTGCTGCACCACCCGCTAAGGCACCTGTAGCGCTGAGAGCCGCGAAAATGGGGATAAGGAATGGCAGGAAACCGCCGATTTTATTAGGGACGGGTGAAATACGAGGCACGTTGACTTTTCCTTTGGACAATGCCATACGTGCACCTTCTAACGCCGACAGAATGGCTCTAGGACCCGGCCTCATAGATTTCTTCGCAGCCCGAATAATAGATTTCAATGTTTTTTTCTTGGTCTTGACAGATATTTGCGGGTTGCTCCCCCGCATACCCATACCCAGTTTAGATTTTGCTTTCATTGTGTTGGTGATTGCCCAGGCGATAGCTTTTTCAGTTACACTTGAATCCCCGAGAAAAAAAAAATTAGATATAATCAGATATAATCAGATATCATTATGTATGATTAGATCTCTTCTTATCTGATAATATCCAAGATTTTGATCCAATGATATATGAACATATATAATTATATCTGCTTATATACAGGGTGTATCAGGTTGAGCGCACCGAAGTATGTGGGTAGATTCCTTGAGTCATTCTAAGACTAAATTTCCTTTACCAAAAATTCGAGGGCCTAATAGTTTCTGAGTTATAGAATATCTTAGTTGACCAATCACAGGGCTTGAAGCTGGCCTATTCAGGGCCGTGTCAAAGGAATAAAATAGGTAGTGCCCATGGGTGTGAGCCCGTAAAATTTTATTTTCCTTTTTCGAAGGTGACATCGACTCATCTTCGGGAAATGTCCTCGTACAGCATACGTCTTCCTTATCTGCGTCCTGGCTCTCTGCTTCGTAGTTTTCAGCGTCCAGGTCATCCGCTTCGTAGTTTTCGGAGTCCGGGTCATTCGCTCCGTGGTTTTCGTCCTTTAGGTCATCCGGCTCGTCGTTTTTGTTGTCCAGGTCCTGCACGATGAACCTGGAAGATGAAAGCAACGCAGATGACCTGGCGCCGAAGACTACGAAGCGGATGGCCTGGACGCCGAAAACTACGAAGCGCATGACCTGGACGACGAAAATTACGAAGCAGATGACCTGGCGTCGAAGACTACGAAGCGGATGACCTGAAAGACGAAAACTACGAAGCAGAGAGCCAGGACGCAGATAAGGAAGACGTATGCTATACGAGGACATTTCCCGAAGATGAGTCGATGTCACCTTCGAAAAAGGAAAATAAAATTTTACGGGCTCACACCCATGGGCACTACCTATTTTATTCTTTTGACACGGCCCTGAATAGGTCAGCTCCAAGCCCTGTGATTGGTCAACTAAGATATTCTATAACTCAGAAACTATTAGGCCCTCGAATTTTTGGTAAAGGGAATTTAGTCTTAGAATGACTCAAGGAATCTACCCACATACTTCGGTGCGCTCAACCTGATACACCCTGTATAACAATATATGAGTATATCCGATTGTATCTAAACAGATATAATCATTAACTCTAATGTCGGATCTGAGCTTATATGATTATACTCAATTATATATAGTAATACATGATCATATATCGCAATATATAATTCTATCTGGTTGGATATAAGTATATATAGACGGACATGATCTTCTATATCAAAATAGATATTATAATATATGACTATATATTGTAATATATAATCATGTCTGGTCACATATACCCACACAGCACTGAAGATTTCCTGAAATATTTTGATGGAAACATTATTTGAAAGATGTTTCGAACTATTTCTGAAGTTTTTATTTGAACATTTCTAAAATATTTCACTGAAATTATTTTAATGAAAGATTTCTAAAAGGTTTCATGAATATGGTATACAATAGAACAATGGGGTATTTCTGAATATTGCAAACAAACATTTTATAAATATGTCGAAAATCTTTCAAAAATTGTTTCAAAAGCAACTTCCTGATATATTGCAAAATACAATATAAAAATATTTCCTGAATATCTGGGAGAATATTTCAAACCATATGTTGTTAAAATATACTCAGAAACACTTCTAATATGTGAAAAAAGGACACTTATTTCTAAGGATTGATATTGAATACCGTCAGTTCGAAAGATAATATGATTTCAATTTTTTCATCCAATAACAAAATTATCTAGCGAATAATTCCCCATGTAGCCCGTAATATTGTAGCCATTTTGCAGCAATATTGCAATGTTTCATTTTCAATACGTTGCACGTGTAATATTGCTGCAACCAGAATGGAACGTAGCTGTGCAACATTGCAAATGAAATATCCATGCAAGATTGCAACAACATTGTAAACTCCAAAATTATAACAATTCTACAGGTAGAAGAAGCAATAATAATTTTTTCATGAATCTTCTCAAAGAAGTAGAAATGTTTAGTTGTACAGAAATTGGAGAATTTTTTTTTCGCGGATTCTCGTAGTTAACCCAGAATCTTGTCGTCGCGATAAACATCATAAGCTATTCGTTATAGTTGTTCGCTAAATACCATATCTCGATATAAATGTGGAAAGATCAAGAATAATCGTTGGTGTTATAAGTTCAAAAAAATGTAACTAGTCTTATAGGAGATCATTGGAGCCATATGCCAACGAAATATCCTCCATTATTGAAGAACTGCGCGAGGCAAGGATTATTTATTAGCAACAAATCATCTTTAAACCATCATTCACCCAGTGACCGTTGAGCAATGAGCATAGACATATTCGGGAGGCAGCTGGCGAGCAAAAAAAAAATTCAAACGCTTAGGTAGTCGGGGACCGCCAGGTATAGGATACAAAACTACCACCGATGGTCAGTACGACATAGAAAACAAGCGATTGTGTAATATCGCAGATCCTCAGGATGCAAACGATGCCATTTCTCTAAAACATGTTACGGATATTACACAGCAGTCATTAGCGGTTTTTGAATATGCTATGATAAAGGCATTTGCACAATCTACGTTGCAAGCAGTTCATGCTTTCGAATCCAAACTCAATGCGCGCATAGATCAAGAACATACCAACCATTTCGAGGAGGGTCAACATATTTGGTCTCTTGCGACGAAAAAAATTGATGCTCTTACGGAAGATAATGAAGATCTAGATATGCGATTGGCTGGGGTGGAAAGTGTTCTTGAAAGATTCAGCCACAACGGGATGCTCCGAGGAATTCGCTTTAAATCAGACTGAATTATTCTGCAATGAGCATAGATATATTCGGTCGTCAGTTGACTGACGGAAAAATTAAAAGTGTGGGTATTCGGGGTCCTCCTGGTGTCGGATTCAAGACTACCACAGATAAACAGTATGACATAGGCAACAAACGATTGTGTAATATGGCAGATCCGCAGCAGCCAAACGACGCAGCGTCTCTGAAAAGTCTTGAGACTATTACGCGCAACTTGTTTAATGCTCTTGAGAATGCGATCAAAACCGAATTTGAACAATCCATGAAATTGGCACTCGATGCTCTGGAATCTAGACTTGTTGCACGCCTAGATCAAGAACATAGCTGCAATTTTGATGAAACAGGTCAGCATCTTTGGTCTCTAACGAAAGTAAAGATTGAGGCTCTGAAGGAGGGAATCGAAGCTCTGGAGAATCGATTGGCGGTGATCGCAAAAAACGTTCAAACGCTTAGCCAACGCGACTATATCCGTGGAATTCCCTTAATCAAACATGGAGCAGACGATAGCCGACGAGCTCCATAGACCCGCTAGACGCAGAAACCCCAGGCGTTATGTTGATATACGCGGCTTTGATAAGACTTGGCAAGCTGATCTTGTCGATATGTCTGCATACTCACGATTCAACAATGGACATAAATTTTTACTCACAATTATCGATATATTTTCCGAGTTTGCGTGGGGTGTGCCCCTCAAGACTAAGAATGCCGATGATGTGACAACCGCAATGAAATTCGTGTTGACTCAAGGACGTATTCCGAAGCATCTACATGTGGACCGGGGTACTGAGTTTTATAACAGCAAATTCAAAGCCCTCATGGATCAGTATGGTATTAACATGTACTCGACATTCAGCAACCTGAAGTCATCGATATGCGAACGCTTCAATCGGACGTTGAAAAATAAGATGTGGGTGCAGTTCACTCGCCGCGGGAATCATAACTGGATTGATATTTTATCTGATACAATTAAATCCTACAACGATACCAAGCATCGAACAATACGAATGAGACCGAAAGACGTCACTGTGACCAATGAGAAGCAACTATATCGAGATGTGTATAAACCTCGACAGAACAAGAGAAGTCAACGAAAGCGAAAGTTTAAAGTAGGCGATAAAGTTCGAATTAGTACACTGAAAAAAATGGTTTGAGATTCACAATCATACTATTATTGTTGGCCAGTTATAGGTATACTGGTGAAAACATATTGCCCGTACAGGAAATGCAATAGCTGTTTTAGAAAACGCCGATCGCTGTAAAGTTCATACAAATATGACTGGTGCAGTATTTTTAATCTAACAATAATATAGCTGGTTGAGGTAGAGCAATTTTGTCTATGTAAGCCTACTGCGCTTTTATGGTCGACACTTAATCATCTAGCTAGCTTAGCCATTATAAATAGCTGGAAATTTATTGTTTTGGTGAGAAAGCCATACTAACATAACTCGCGAAACTATACTGTATTGTACAGTAGCTGATATTTTACGTGCCTAGCTAATTCAACCATACAGTATAGCTGGAAGAATAACGTGCAGACACAGCTACACTAATATGGCTCGCGAAACTATACTATGTTGCTGAAACACCTATAGTAATTTGTAAACGCGTAGTGATCGGGACCGCTAAACATTGTGTGACAACGCGACCAAGCTGCACGCGAAATTTTCACGCGATGGACGATTTCGTGAAAAACAAAGCTTCGCGAATGGAACCTAAACATTTGAAGGTAAGACTGTTCTCACTTGTCGATGATAATATGTGAAAATTAGCATTTTTGCTGTTATATACACATAGGTACACGCCAATCATACATAGCAATTAGCGAATGTTTGTAGGCTAGGTTGATCATTTTTTATGGCTTTCGTTATTAAATTCCAAACAAAGTTCAACCAAGTTGTCTCGATAACTTTTCAATAGTTTTCGAGATATTTAATTGAACAACTCATTTTTTTAAACAAAAATTAAAAGCGCAGCTCGACACCAAATCAACTTTTCTTATCACCCCTTTTGTGCTCAGAAAACTGCTATTTAACGTCTAAATTGATTGACCCCCCGAGATAGTGAGAACTAGACACATTGAATATTCTCCATCGACTGGATCACACGTTCTGCAATGTAGTTTAAGCATGAATTAAATTAATCACCTACATGAAATCTGGATTTGTCGACCTTTTGTTCAATAAATGTAAAAGAAATTTTTTTGGCGAGTAGATAGGAACAAACACTTATTTGAAGTCCAATGTTTCGACCCTGATTTGGGTCATCTCAGGAACTTTATTCTACCAAAGAATATAAAAACCTAACATGAAAGTCCTAAATCCAAAAATAATTCCCTTCACGTAATTACCTATTAATATATGTATGATTATCATAATCGATAACAGATAATTGAAATGAATATTAGTGTTTATAAAATATATTGGCTCACATGTTACTGTAATCCGGATATCCCCTGCTGACACCAAAAACATTTTCCATCTAAATAACCAGCTATACGAGCATAGGTAGGTATATAATGTCCTGTAATATATCGAGGTATATAAAATGAATTTCTACTTCAGCCATACTCCTTTAATTTGTAGGTACTTAAGAGAATCTCTAATTCAGCTAAACTTATATTTTCACAAATGATTCTCCCTCAACTAACAAAACTATTCTCTACAGAACAACATTATATATGCTTGCTTCAGCTTTACTAGTATGGCTGGTGTTCGTCTAGCTCGGGTGCTAGCGTTTATGAGACAGCTATACGAGTATGGCTGGTCTACTCATAATTCGTGATCGTGAACCCAGCTATACTATAGTATTGCTGAGATGGATAAACTTGTCAGACTCGCGGAGCTATTGGGTATATTTCTGTCATGACAAAGTGGTATGCTTACATCAATGATATCGTGTCAGTCATATTTGCATGGCTTCATCACCTAGATGGTATTACAGTATCGTATTTTCCAATACAATATTGCTGAAACAATAATAATTATGGCTAGAATCGGTAAACTTTTTTTTCAGTGTATATATAAGCATGTTTTCGAAAAGGGCTATACACCAAATTGGACAACGGAAATATTCACCGTGACTGAGGTGAAGAATACGAACCCACCGACATACAAACTTACCGACTACCTGAACAATCCCATCTCCGGGGGTTTTTATGAGGAGGAACTCGGTAAGGTGAAATATCCTGATGGTTATCTTGTAGAAAAGGTCCTGCGGAAACGTGGTGATGAGCTATATGTAAAATGGTTGGGAATGGACAATATACACAATAGTTGGATAAATAAATCAAACATGTAATCATTTTTTTAATAAAAGAATTTATTATGTATCAAGCATTGTTTCTTCATTCACCCAATCCTACCGATAGTTTTACAAAATTTTCAGAGAAAAAAATTCTCAAACGTGTGGAAAAAGTTTTCTCACATTTGGAAAAAGTTTTCTCACATTTGCATGTAAAGTAAATTGAGGATTATTTTATTTATTTATTTATTTTTTTTTTTTTTTTTACAGAAAATCTTAAAACAATCAGAATTTTTACAAGATTGCATCATCCTGGAAACCCCAGGGTAGAGTGTCGGTTTCGCCAGGTATCAGCTGTCTTTTGTCATCACCCCAGCTTAAGGCTAACTTATTCTGTACAATAGTGCTAACTATATGCCGACTACTTTTTATCATGCACTGTTTCTCAACTAAATTTTTATGATCAATAAGGCATCGTTTGTAATCATCGAACGTGATAGATTTCAAGGTCGACCCTTTTACACCCTCTGCACGCGTTTTATCGGTATCCCCGCGAGTTCTGAATGTATATAATTTCGCCCGCAGACCGATAAATTCAGTCATAATTTTCCCATTATTCTCATCCTTCATCAGACCAAGACGTTTTTTATTCATCTGGGGAATACCGTAGACATTGTCTAGTGGGTAGTCTGATGTATCGAACATTATTGCAACATCGCGTTTGATGATTTCGTAGATGTTTGGTACGGTAAAGTTATATATCAGGCTATCTGTATCGGTATACATTAATTTTGCTTCACCACTTGAAAAATTCTTCTTTACATACTCATAGTGAAAGTTGTACAAAAATATTTTCGAAAGATCGAGAATTGCAGCACCAATGTATATAGGCATGTTGAAATATACCTTGGTGCGATTTAGCTCAATAATCACCATGTCTCGATCGAATACGGTACCTACAGCTATGAAAAGTTGGTCTTGCAATGAGAGCGCGCGCATCACCCCTACCGCCCCATTTTGTGATTAGTTTTACAGTCCTATGATTGTGCACATTCTCCATAGTCTTGCCGAATACCGCGTTATTCATAAGCTTGTAGAAATTTTTCTCAAACTCGTTTTTCGACTGCTTCCGCATATTTGTATTGAGATCGATATATGGCTTCAACCATGCACGGTGATTGTGCGAACCTGAGAATTCTGTGCACTCTCACCACCTTTAAACCCAATTTTACGCATTGTTTCAAATTTCGATAGTGTAGAACATATTTTCTTTTGGGTAGAAGCGTCATTGCTAGTTTTCTAATTTTGCTACCCGGTGGTATGAAATGTTCGGGGCAGAGGGGTAAATCTGCCCGTGTAGAAATTTCACTAGCCGCCACTAGTTATCATCTAGCGGCTGGATAGTATTAGCTAGATAGGATTTTCAGTCAGTGGCTCTCTAGCCTTTGGATAGCCGTTACCAACGCGAAAGCCCTATCCAGCCGCTGCCCAGTGGCTAGATAATAATTATGGGATACGGTATCGCTGTTCAGTTGGTCAATGTTATATAGTGGCTATCTAGTCTTTGGATAGCCGTTACCAACGCGAAAGCCCTATCCAGCCGCTGTTCAGTGGCTAGATAATAATTATGGGATACGGTATCGCTGTTCAGTTGGGCAATGTTATATAGTGGCTATCTAGTCTTTGGATAGCCGTTACCAACGCGAAAGCCCTATCCAGCCGCTGCCCAGTGGCTGGATAGTAGATATAGGATAAGGTGGAGTTGTTCAGCTGGGAAATGTTACCCAATGGCTGTCTAGCCTTTAAATAGCCGTCACCAACGCAAAAGCCCTGTCCAGCCACTGCCCAGTGGCTAGATACTGGATAATAATCACGGGATACAGGTGGCGCTGTTTAGTTGGGAAATCTGACCCAAGGGCTGTCTAGCCTTTGAATAGCCGTTATAAAATATAGATAACAAAGTGAGGTTATGTCAATATGGCGAATTTTATCTTCATTGACCAGCTGTGCCCGAATGCAGATAATAGGGTAGGATTATGTTATTATTTATCTTTAAACTATTTCCAACATAAAGCTTTTTTATTCAGGACGCGTGAATAAAAAATATGGGAAAAAAAGATAAAACGCGTGAGCGCGTCAGAAGACATCGTTATATTAAATCTTTATTATTGGCAGATGATTCACCACTTCGAAATAATTACTGTATGTATACCATTTTCTTTTGCAATTGGTCCTTGTATATTCAATCCCAAAATCTACATTTTTATTCATAGTAATGCTATTTGACACTTTCTATATATTTATATGAACTATTTCGAGAATAAATTTCTATAATTACCATGTTTCTATAATTTCTGTACATCTCTCTCGAAATTACATAATAAAAAATTCAAATTCATTCATGAGAATGTATTCAACTCTTACATGAGTTTTTGAATGTATAAAAAATTCACTAAATTCATATGAAATAGGTGATGCTGATGATGCTGAACCTAGTACGTCTTCAGGTACACTGAAAAAAAATCTCTTGCTGATAGCAAGAATTCTGGTTTCCTCAGCCATAATGTATTTTGCACCGATAGCAGCGCCACTGTCGGGCTATGGCAACTGTGCAACTCTGCCGGACACATTTCACTTGCTCGAAGAATACGGTATCGCTGTAGGAGCGATACAAGAAATAATTGCTGCAGCGATGACAGTGTATAGTCTGCTATAGTGTATTCAGATCATAATCGGCGTTTAGTAACCTCTAGGTAGTCAGATCACAACATTACATTGACAGATATATCAGCTAATCATACCGGCGTATATAATTTTGATTTCAACTAGAAAGCGTCTGCGTTTTCTCTCGTAATTAAAGAGTGTAGAGGTTATGTATCGTAATAGTGTTAACGGTTCGAAATAACATACATGCAAAAAGGTTATGTTCTGTTGCATATGAATACGTCTGATTTGAAATGATTTATTTTGACATACAGTATTATAGAGATGTTGTTCATATAAAAAGACTTTGATTTTTTAATTTTTTTTTTTTCGATTTTTAAGATTTTTACGCACTTCGTTGTTTAAACGCGAACGATGCTCTGTAAATAGTCACGCGGCGCAAACCCGGACGTCTTGCGTTTAACCGGAGAATCGCGCTCACAGCCAGAAGTTTAGCCGAGTCAGCCCAAGTATCGCGCAAGTATCGGTACGTATCGCTGCCACAGCTATACGAGAAAATAGTTACTGTATGGAGTTAAAACCTCATCTTCAATAACTGGACGTATTTTTATAGTAGCCGACGTATGAATACATGAATGATATGGCTGATCTAGCGATACACACTGTTCATGCGACTATTTTCATTCTTACAGTAATGAACTGCCCTCAGCGATAAATCGCTCTGCTGGGGGATTGAAACTTTTTTTTCAGTGTATAATACGAAGTGACGCAGGAAAATTAAGTTATCCTACATTTGATAGTGATGTACTACGACAAGGTGTCAGCGAAAGTGCCCAAGATGGCGAAGAGTGCTATTCAATTGATGATCAGTCCGAAACTGAAGATATCGATAGCAATAGCGATAGTACCGATCATAATGGAGATTTTGCTACTCACGACAATAATGAAATTAATCCTGAAATTGAAGAATTGAAAAATTGGGTTGTCAAGTATAATGTACCAGTAGTACATGTGGATGCTCTTTTAAAAATTTTACGTAAGAGACTTTTACCTAACTTGCCGAAAACGGGAAAAGCGTTGGTACATACTTCACAAGCTAGTTATAATCTGCAGTCAATGAAGGGAGCTGATGATACGGATGGCGAATATGTTTATCTCGGAATAGAAAAAAATCTACAAAGATACATCGACCCTAACACACATATAGACAACACCATATTACTGCAAGCTAACGTTGATGGAGCGTCTCCATATAAATCTAGTACGAAACAGTTGTGGCCTATATTGAGTAAAGTGATTTTCAATCCAGATATATATTCACCTTTCACGGTTGCTCTATTTTATGGAACTTCAAAACCTGGTGATGTAAATAAGTATATGGAGGACTTCATCACAGAAATTAATTCGTTGCAAGAAAATGGGATACACATTGATGATAAAAAATATGCTGTAAAGTTAACACACATCATATGCGATACTCCGGCCAGGGCATTTCTCAAACAAATGAAAGGACACGGTGGTTATGAAGCGTGCGAACGTTGTACTGTTCATGGAAAACGTGTGGGGTTTCCAAATAAACGTGTTATTTATCCGGATGTTGATTGTGAAAAACGATCTGATCAATCATGCAGAGAACGGAAAAATCCTGAACACCATACGGGTGATTCACCACTGTTACGCATAAATCCACCCATTGATATGATATACGCATTGATTTTAGATGCCATGCACCTGGGCTATCTAGGAGTCTTCAAAAAGTTTTATGTATTGGATTTAATATTCAACAAATCTCCTGTGAAACTGAAATCACAACTTCGAAATCAATTATTTGATCGAATCATTCACTTGAAAGCCTTTGTTCCTTGTGAATTTCAACGAAAACCTCGACCTCCTGTAGTAAATTTGAAAGCATCGGAACTTCGCTTCATGTTATTATACGCAGGACCTATTGTATATAAAGATATATTAGAACCCGAACTATATGATCATTTTTTGCTTCTTCATACTGCATTCAGAATTTTGTGTATGAAAGATTTCGCACAAAAATATAGTAATAATGCTCGATCATATTTGAAAACTTATTTTGAGTATCTACCAAAATTTTACGGTGAAACATCTCACGTACTGAATGCACACTACCTCTTGCACCTTGCTGATGATGTTCGAAAAAATAATTGCACACTGAATGATATATCTGCATTTCCATTCGAAAGTCACTTAGGATCCATTAGGAAATCCTTGCGTACGGCTAATAATCCGTTAGCTCAAATTTGCAGACGTATACATGAACAAGATATAATTGCGACACAGAGCGTCATTCCATCCACGTTTATAATATTGAAACGAAAAAAAATTGATGACGATCATGAATCACTATTGAAATTTAAATACGAAAATTTTACTATTTCTACAAAAAAAACCAGAAATTGTAGTCATGTTAACTGACACCAAGATAAGCGAAATAACAAATTTAGGTAACTGTTCTGAATCGCAAACTGATATAGAAATAACCGGAATACAGTGGATGCAGAAACAGCCGATTTTTGGATACCCAACGGATTCTGCACTTTTAGATATGTGGGAGTTACGAGCACAACCATCTAAGAATATTGTAAAATTTAGGTTGCAAGAGATTAAATTTAAAATGGTACGAATGCATGTACCATTCACAAAAAATGGAGACCAATATGAAAAAATGTATGTGATGCCATTACTTCATTAGATAAATGAAATGTTATTATAATATATTTGAGTCAAGCTGGAATTTCTAGTGTGAGCTACTTCATACTTATATTATTAATGTTATTGAGGCTTTTGATTACACAAACTGAATAATCACTCTATATTTATTAGGCTCCAGAATCAGACTATTTTTTCATGTGTTTGTTGCACAAATATTCTGTCCAGTTTACTTAGTAAGTTTAAATATTATGGCTAAAGCTGTAAAACAATGCTGGCTATAGTTCAACGTACTGAACATGAATAGTTTTCAGAATGCGAATAGATATACTGTTGGAAAATGTAACAGGTCAATATGCAAATTTCCAAGAGCTATGTATCAACACTCGTATTAACACTTAACACTATGTATTTTCTTACTTTTGGTATCTAAGCTATACAGGGTGATTCAGTTTGACCGGGCCATTTTAGCTGGGTGGACTTCTCGCGAAATTCTAAGACTAAATTACCTTTACTAAAAATTCGAGGGACTAATAATTTACGAGCTACGGAAGATCTTAGTTGACCAATCATAGAGCCTACAGCTGCTCGAGTTAGTGCCGGGTCAAAAGTATAAAATAAGCAGTGCCCGTAGCGAATCGAATTTCATTAAAATGAAAATAAATTTTTGAAACATTACTAAAATTTTTCGTGCTTCGTGGTTTTCGTCCTCCAGGTCCACTGCTACGCAGTTCTCGTCGTCCAGGTCCACCGCTTTGTAGTTTTGGTCCTCCAGGTCCACCGCTACGTAGTTCTCATCGTTTCGGTCATCCGCTTCGTGATTTTCGTCCTCCAGGTCCACTGCTTCGTATAGTTTTCGTCGTCCAGGTCCTCCGCTTCGTGATTTTCGTCCTCCAGGTCCTCCGCTTCGTAGTTCTCATCGTCCCGCTTCTCTGCTTCGTGGTTTTCGTCCTCCAGGTCCACCGCTGCGCAGTTCTCGTCGTCCAGGTTTACTGCTCTGTAGTTTTCATCCTCCTGGGCCACCGCTACGTAGTTCTCATCGTCCCGGTCGTCCGCTTCATGATTTTTGTCCACCTAGCGAACGAAAACCACGTACTGTAGGACCTGGACGACGAAAACTACGTAGAGGTGGACCTGGAGAACGAAAATCACGAAGCGAACGACCGGAACGACTAAAACTACGTAGCGGTGGACTTGGAGGACGAAAACTACAAAGCAGTAAACCTGGACGACGAGAACTGCGCAGCGGTGGACCTGGAGGACGAGAACCAGGAACCGGAGAACCTGGAGGACGAAAATCACGAAGCGGAGGACCTGGAGGACGAAAATCACGAAGCGGAGGACCTGGACGACGAAAACTACGTAGCGGTGGACCTGGAGGACGAAAATCACGAAGCGGACGACCGGGACGATGAGAACTATGTAGCGGTGGACCTGGAGGACCAAAACTACAAAGCGGTGGTCCTAGACGACGAGAACTGCGTAGCAGTGGACCTGGAGGACAAAAACCACGGAGCACGAAAAATTTTAGTGATGTTTCAAAAATTTATTTTCATTTTAATGAAATTCGTTTCGCTACAGGCACTGCTTATTTTATACTTTTGACCCGGCACTAATTTGAGCAGCTGTAGGCTCTGTGATTCTTCAACTAAGATCTTCCGTAGCTCGTAAATTATTAGTCCGTCGAATTTTTAGTAGAGGAAATTTAGTTTTAGAATTTCGCGAGGAGTCCACCCAGCTAAAATGGCCCGGTCAAACTGAATCACCCTGTATATTTATACGTATGGATAAAAAAAAAAGTATTTGCAATAAATTACGTCTACGACAAAACAAAATAAACTCAATGATGTAGTTAACGTATATAAATTTCTGAATTTCAATCTCTGACTGTTCTAAAAATTATTCACTTAAAGTAACTTAGTTATTATCATTTTCTTTAGTTTCATCCACACTGGTTTCGTCAGGATTATCTACACTTCCGTCCTCTACTTGTTCGTTTTCTCGTTCACATTCTTGTCTCGCACCTTTCAATCTATATTTAACGTGAGATCGTCCTTTATCCCAATCTCTTGAATTGGTAAGTACGGCTCCCATTGTTTTTTCAAATTCTTTTTCCGAAAATTTTTCTTTTATTTGTTGAGTTTTGCTTTTTAATAAAAATACCTCTGGAATTATGAATAAATCATCAGGTATAAGATTTGTATAAAATTTATAGAATATAAAATTTCAAACTTACTTTCGATGCAATCATAAAAAGCTGAAGGCTTAAGAGTGAATTTATTTGCTGTCGGTTTCACACACGTCAATTTGGTGGCTGAATCCTTATGCAGAAATTTTCTTATCACAGCAAGTACATTTTTCGCTATGACTGTCCCGGAATATATCATGAATTCAATTGAACCCGTCTGAAACGATTTGAGAAATTACACGAATCAAAAAACCTAATATAACTCATATAGGTATTTAATTTTAACGAAAAAATGATCGTACAAAATCTTTGCGAATTTCACTGTCCGCGAGTAAATTATTTAGACGGTCCAATTCAGTTTTAGTCCGAAGAGGCCACGTGATTTTATTCTTCTCAGTCCAGTGAGGAACATTTTTCTCTCCTTCCGAAACGGTTTTCGTAACAATATGTTGCTCGAATTTATTGATCAGAAACTCGACCCTTTCACTCAACACCTTTGAATCTTTTTTAATGGCTTGTGTATCAGAGATAATTCCTGAAACCCCTGAAAATGATGAGCAATAAGTATCACAATGACATAAGTATATATTTTCATTAAATAATTGTGAAACTTTGACTCCTAGTAAAATACATTTCTCACAATTTGGAATGCCATCCCGTAAAGTCGATTGCAAAGAAATCGGTTTCGTCAGAATCTTGTCCTCAATAATTACAGGTTTCTTTTGAACAGAGGAATTTGGCTCTTGATCTGGAAACAAAAACACGATACGTACTTTAATTAATTAAAATGTCAAATTATCTAACATAATAACAATAACCATAATAGTAATAGTCACAATATCAATATAATAACAATTATGACAGATATAGTTCATCCTTTAAACGATAGTAAATTATAATTGATACCAATTTTCTGTGGCTTTGGGGACTCGTTTCTTGATTTTGGACGTTTCCGCTCGTGCCTTTCATCTCCAGATGAATCTTCGTTTGCTGAATCATCAGCTGAGTCTGTTGAAACCAAAACACACCAAACGTTTTATGTCACTACAAGAAATGTAATGGTTAGCGTCTTGAATTGAATAAAAATATTAGAGATAGTAAAATAAGGATTTTTATTACCAAATAAATAAGTTTTGGATTGAGACGGTTTTCCATCAAGTCCAAGTACTCCGGGAAGATCCCCGTATTCCTTTTGTTTATTATTAGTTGATTCTTTATCTCCTTCCACATCACTTTCATTGCAGTCCGTCGAATACGTGTAGTCTTGATCCTTCCAATTTTGAATTTTTTGTTCAGCTTCCGAATAACTTTCTGAGGGATTCGGGTGGAAATTTCAAAAATCGAATCACCAATTTTTTCCAATATCGTATAATAAATATTAAATTATATTACCTGCGTTCTCCAATACTTCTATAGGATAAATTGGCCAATCATCGGCGGGATTTTCTTTCCCTTTGACCAACTTGTGTAACCATCGTGATTTTTTTACAGTGTACGGAGGTGGCATGAATTTCGCGACTGGTTTCAATGTCTCCGGATCTAACGAAATCCAGTTAGATGGCACACAATCTACAGTTTTTTTTTTTATTTTTATTCTGGCCAGTGAATAGAATAACACGGTACGTACTCGTGCCTTTTTTTGCTCGACATCTTGACAAACAATATTTTAATTATGTTGAAGACCTCATAACGAATCTCATAATATAGAATATTAGGAGAATAAATTTACTGTTATTGTATCAAGAAATATGTAATACTAAGTTTTTTAATTTCGTCTAATCATTATAAGGTTGTTGATAAAATACGTACCTTCCAGGTAATACAATCCTGTACACTTCTCAAGGTAATACACAAGAAACTGGTTAAAAAGTTGAGCACAAAAAACAAGAGCTCGTTAAAAATTGTAGTCTTTAACTCACGATCTGCAGTTGAGTGCAAGACTTATAACAATGACATCAATTCTGGCTGTTCGAGCCGCAACTAACAGAGAGTTATAAGTTTGTCCACATGGTTGCGGATATACAAGCACAAACCTGCACACGCGATACATCAGTCGGTTCAGATGGTGCTATGTATAATGCTACGGAAAACTGATCTAGCCACTAGACAGTAGCTGTCTCGCCGCTCCGAGTTTTGTTGTAAAATAATTTTTAACAATTAATTTTTCACGTTTCATACAAATTGAACTAAGTGAGTTAATAATACAATGCATTAAGTACAAAATGCTACTCAAAGATTGAACAATTATTTGTGATGAAACTAATCATGAAAAACGAAGTGTACAAAGTCACTCAAGTGGCAGTGGCGCAGTGGACAACGTTGCAGGTTCACAATCCAAAGGATCTGGGATCGAATCTCTTCATAAAGGTAAGGAATTTTTCATGTACATAATTTGATAATTTGTTAATTTGTTAATTTGTTAATTTCCTACTAATTAAATAGTGTTTCAGGTGATGAAATCAGCAGCATATCGAACTTCAACAGACCAGAAAAAAAAAATGAATAAAAAAAAAAAAAAAATCTGCTGACTATTAATTTTTTTGAAATCCAGCCAGCGTCTAGCCTCGGCTAGGTGGTGGCTGTCTAATCCTAGCTAGGCGGTGATTGTGTAGCCTTGGCTAGGCGGTGCTCGTTGTCTAGCCTTGGCTAGGTGGTGGCTGTCTAACCCCGGCTAGACAGCCGACATATGGCCGCAGCGTTACATTACTAGATGGGCACTAGTTGGAGACGGCTAGATAGATCTAGCCGAGGCTGGATGACGGCTAGATGGCGGCTAGTTTAAATTTCTACATGCATGCATGTTGCTTATGTAACATTGTTGGATAATCCAAGTCCACCTCGAGAATGTAGCCGATCGGTGAGTCATCACGATGGGACATTACATTGGTGTTATTATCAAGTTCCCACTCGAATGAGCCGCTCGGTAAATTCTCACTCATAGCCGCGCCGTAAAGATTATTCACGTCGAAATACATTGAATATGATTCCGCTTCGCTTGAATCGAAATCTTCGCCCATGAATCTATTGTTTGCTCTAGCTTGTCGATTGGAGCATTGAGCCACACCGCCACGAATGCTTTTCTCAATGAATAGAATCATTTCAGGATCATCTAAAAGTTGCAGATTAATTTTCGTATGCTTTAGCATCGCATCGAAAGCAAGCCCCGGCGCTGTATAATAATGCAAAGGATCCAAGTTGTACGTTTTGACACAGCTATCGCGGAAATTTTGAAATATATCGGCTAATAAAAGTTGTGGCTAGAGATTTTATGATAAAATGAGAATCATAGCCCGATAAATTGTGAAAAACCACCGGAATCGTGTGCGACTCTTGAAAATTAAGATTGCAGCGATTGTGTGCAGCTCCGCGATATTTTCCCGTGAAATGACAATGATCGCGACATTTTTTCTCCTCAGGTAGAAACGGCTTCTCGCATATGTAACAATTTTTCGCGCGCATGTCAGGATCGCGCTGCACTTGATTCAACGCTTCCATCGGTATTATATTCTTTACACGCGACTCTACTTTCACGGATAATTCGCGAAGCTCTGTGATCAACCATTCAATGCAATCGGATCCGCGATGACTCTCAAATTCCGACAATGTGTCATCGTAGGCGCAGTGCATATAATACGCTGCACTATGTGGGATATGCTCTTGAGCTTCTTTCACCCTGGGCTATATCATACATTCAAGATCGGCATATACGACAAACGACACGGTATCCTGATTTTGAAAATTGGAAAATTCTAAGATTTTCTCCGTGGGAAACTCCATGCGGACTTTATTCATTCGCAGACAATCTTGCCGATGATTTTCATAGGCATTTTGTATGCTAAAGTGGCACAGACACCTATCACATAGAAATTGTGCACATTTATGGCCTGACAATTGTTTGTCAACTAAACGCGAAAGATTCATAATCCAAGCAAAGTGAAATCGGGGTTCAAAATTATTTAAATCATTATCATTCGGTTCGCTCTTACATTTAATCATTAGCAGGTGGATTGCATCGCTCTCAGTTCCATTTTTACTTAAATAAAAAGGGGTGATAAGGCTATTTTCAGATTCTTTCTTTCTCTGAAAAGTTTCCGATTCGATTCCGTATACATTAATGCTCAAATTGTTCATTTTTTTAAATTTTTCCACACATCGCAGGGTGGTGGGGAAACTTTATACCTGTACAGTTGAAGTTGGAAATGTATCGTTTATAGCTCTGCGTCCTGCTCACACCCATGTTGACGGGATGTAGGGCGGCAGTGACGGACCACGAGAAGCATCGGTTGTCATCATTCTGCACGTTGACCACGGCTTTCTTCAGTTGAATGTCCCGAGGCAGCACGACGAACGTTGAGAGTCCGCCGCAAAGAGGCTCGTATCGGTTGATACAGACCACGGCGTTGATTATCTCAATCATACTCCAGCCAGAGTCACGTTGCTCAAAATCCTCCACCTTAACCAGCAGAGGATTCGTTACGTTATCGATGAACCAGGTTTCCAGCCCCGTCGATGGAAGATTCGTGGCGTTGCGCGTATTGAAGGTCTTTACCTCCAGACTAACCTCATCGCCTTTGACGTTCTCAAATTCACATGAAATGCTCACGTTCACCTTAATACTTCCTTCATCGCGTAGAGTATCTTTCAAGTGTTCCATCGTACCAGCCTCAGCATCGCTCAAAAATCTTGCCAAATCCTTGTGTTGGAGATTCGTCACAGCTCCGGTGCGTATACGGCAGTTGAAGGCGCTCTCCATATCATCCCATCGAACACGATTATGGATGTCATCGCCAATATTACCCCCAACAATACCCCCGCATTGTCGTTCAAATTTCACCAAGTATGATTGCAGCAAGGAAATTGTATGCTGAATCTGTTGTTTTTCGGCAACGCTCAGGTGTGGACGTTTGAGAATATCGCACAAAAATCCGATATTTTGAAGACCGATATCGCACCAACGGGAAATAATATCTTTGCTGATCGGTCCAGGGCTCAGTGTGCGTAGCAAGGTGTAAGCATTTTCCATCATCTCAAGAAGTTCCGCGTACATTTTACCGTCCATGACTTTTTCTTCTTCACCCTTCTAATGTTGCAGTTTCGTATACACTAGATCGTTGAGGAATGCAAACTGATCATTGGCTCAATATACACCCCACTGTGGGTCAGTTTCTTGAAATCCTCTCCCTACCCCACCATTTTTTTCTCAGCCGAATATCCAACCCATTGGCTGTTACGCTAACAGCATGGTGTCAAAATCTTTTTTCAAAAGAGAAGACCCTTACGCTATTGGCCGACCCTTTTACGACACGGTGGGTGTGAGAAATTTCAATGGTCGACCACTATGCATCGGGTGTAAGCTTTTGAGTTTCCACAGGTATAAAATGAGGAATCGACCCGTTTTTTACTCATCACTTGTGCTCTCTAGTGAACATCGAGCTATAAGACGAAGAACCGTAAATATAAAATATAAATTAAATTTACAAAAAAAAAAAAAAAAAAAAAGCAAAAAATGGCAAACGGTTATAGACTGAACTTGATCGCATACTTCAGGGCGATGATGGTGAGTATCCATATTGGTGTTTATCGATAAGTGATCGAGTTATCTGAAAGTGATTCTGTGGTTAGATGTTATAATAATTTTAATCATTTTCCATTATAGCTCCACTACATGAGGATTGAGCGGGAGGCTGGTGAGCCGAATCGGGACCGAATTCGCCGCGAAGCGGCATTCTTCGAAGCTGCCGTAGAGCAGGAATGCGGCAGCGAGGAAGACTTCGACCTCTTCGGCATCAGGTGGATGCAGGATGGGCGCTGGGGTGAAGATCACCCGGCACAAGACTGGGGCCATCCTGCATGGCAGATGCCGGGAGGATTAATGTCGATATATAATCTTTAGGTTATTAGTTTAAGTTCTAGTTTTTAAGATTAGTTAAGTTTAATAATAAGTTTAATTTTTGTATATTTACCAGAATATATACATATGATATCGAATTTGATTTAGAATTTGCATCTACTTATTTCATCCCCATGATTTGAGAAGTTTTTCATGAAATTTATATTCTCATTATTATTATTATTACACAATTATTAATATTATTAGAATCAAAATGCTAAAAATTAACCCCCGCTTTGACGATACGAGAAAGTCTTTTGCTGTGACCAGGATTCGAACCCGGGTTACTACGGCCACAACATAGGGTCCTAACCACTAGATGATCACGGCTGACAGAGGAATTGTTTATAACAAATGATGATTATGTACCAGGGTAACTGATAGATTCATGTATAAAACAAATGCTTTATAGAATTCACGTTGGTTTATGCTTAAATATGGCTGGCAGGAAATCGGCTGATAACAGACCAGCTCGCGGATCGGTAAGGTCGGAAAATCGGCTGATCGGCAAGCTGATGATAACATACCTGCTCACTGATCGGTAAGGTCGGAAAATCGGATAATCGGCAATCGGATGGTAACATCCTGCCCACGAATCGGCAGTGGCGCCCCCGCATGACGCAAAATCGACAGTTAACATATCCGCTCTCAGATCGGTAGTGCAGAAAATCGGAATTCTGAGATCGGTATTGCAGAAAATCGGCAGTCTGAGATCGGTAATGCAGAAAATCGGATGGTAACACCACCGCAGCGCCTCTGGCGGCAGATCGGCGAGATCGGTAATACAGGAAATCGGATGGTAACTTACCCACTCAACAATCGGCAAGTTACCGACTGTCGGTAACCCACGACTGCAGCGCCTCTGGCGGCTGTTCCAGAATCCTCATATTATATCTACTCCACCAGATAGAATAGAGCCAAAATACGAGTCCGATCATTTTCAGTGTAGATTGACATATCAAATATTCAGATCAATTGATAATAGTGAGGGTTCATGAAATGAAAATTCCAAAAACGTACGCACATATTGACTGCTGTAGAATCTCAAGAGCGAAGGAGATGCTTTTATTCGTGAAAACTTTATAGACCGGGAGACAGCAGCAAAAATCACTTCTGATCGCCAACAGAAACTAAAACTTTTTGAGAAATTGGCCAGTGTTATCAGTAACAGGGAAACGCAAGTATGGCGGCCCTTCGGTGTCGGCGTTGCAGTGCACAATTTTTTGAATGTGTCCAAAAAAAACTGTGTCCTTGGGCAATGAGCAACAAGGTAATTCTTGTTTCATATCGTTCATTAGATAGCCAAAGTATGACGGAGTTGTATGCCATACCGATGCGGCGTCTCAAACTGTCCGCCATACTTGATGAAACGTGTCATTTTTTTATGCCCTTTTGTATTACGACCTACAAGCTAATTTTTGCACAAGTGATAGAAAAAAATATTTCATCACCGATCATGACCATGCCATACTGTTCCGGTGTCTCTAAGTACCCGCCATACTGATACAAAGATGTCGAATTTTTCACTTGCCCATGTATCATAGCTATGATATTTTTCACTTGCCCATGTATCATAGCTATGATACATGGGCAAGTGAAAAATTCGAGATCTTTGAATCAGTATGACGGGTACTTAGGGACACCGGAACAGTATGGCATGGTCATGATTGGTGATGAAACATTTTTTTCTATCACTTGTGCAAAAATTAGCTTGTCTGTCGTAATACCAAAGAGCATAAAAAAATGACACGTTTAATCAAGTATGGGGACAGTTTGAGACGCCGCATCGGTATGGCATACAACTTCGTCATACTTTGGCTATCAATGAACGATATGAAACAAGAATTACCTTGTTGCTCATTGTCCAAGGGCACAGTTTTTTTGGACACATTCAAAAATTGTGCAGCGCAACGCCGACACCGAAGGGCCGCCATACTTGCGTTTCCCTGTTACTGATAACACTGGCTAACTTCTGAAAAAGTTTTAGTTTGTTGGCGATCAGAAGTGATTTTTTGCGGCTGGCTCGCGGTCTCTTAGGTGATAGTCCGTACAAGTGGAAAATCGCATTATCAAATATTGATGAAGGGAAGTGCAATATCAGAATAGGTGCGATTTCGGAGGGCTACCGGAATTGGTAGGCGAATCGAGATAGTAGGTATAGCAAATTCAAAGAAAAACTTTTTCAGATACTTATCAAAAATTTGGATTATTATTATTCATAGAGACCATGCATTATAATAAATCATTTTATTTATAAATATCATTTTATGAATAAAACGAGATGCTACATACCTTGGGAGTGCGTGCCGTGAATATATCTTTCATACTTTTGAGTAGAAATAAAACACTGATCTCTATAAAAACACAAAATGCTCAGCAACATTGTCGAAAATGAATTATGCTTTGCCCTTCACACGAATTTCATGGTGCTATCGAGTGTTTTGGTTCTGACATTAGATCCGCACTCACCTCTGAGTACTGCGCACGTATACATATTTCGACCGCTCCTAAGAGTAAAAACGTAACTCGCGAAGCGCGCTAGTAATGACCTATCTCGGACATAGCGCTAGTAAGAACGTATTTCGTGAATGCGGCTAGTATGAACGTATCTCGCCGCTCCGCTTAGTAACGCCTTAACTCGGAGGTAGCGCTAGTAAAAACGTAGTTCGGAAGTTGCGTTATGCCAGCGACACAGACTTTTCGTGTCGGCTCATCTACGGAGCTCATCACCAGTGTACAATTACTCATATACAGCGCCGACTAATCACAGTTATGTGTGAACGATCGTGGCGCCCGTAGGTGAGGCGGAACACGAGACACGAAAAGTTTGTGCTTCTGGCTTTAGTATAAACGCAATTGGCGAAAAATCTTGTAAAACCGTATCTTACCGTTGCGTGTATACATATAGTAAGAACTCAATTCGTTAGCAACGCTGGTAGGGGAGGGCGAAGGAAAACATTTCGATTATTATCTGAGCCCAGGCGTCGAAGACGCAAAAATGAAATGCAGAGCGGTGATTCTAATTCAATTCCGAACACATACGTCCAAAAACATGTTCGTTTCATGCGAAAATAGAGCTGGAATACCGTTTTTAGATTTGTCAAATGTCAATTACCTCGGCGGCCATTATTATAGTAATGGTCGCCGAGGAAGCTGACATTTGACCAATCTAAAAACGATATTCCAGCTCTATTTTGGCATGAAACGAATATGTTTTTGGACGTATGTGTTCGGAATTGAATTAGAATCACCGCCCTGCATTTTGTTTTTGCGTCTTCGACGCCTGGGCTCGGATAATAATCGAAATGTGTCACCCCTACCTCTTTTTCGGCGAAAAGGAGGTGGGCGACTAGGGATTGCCCTTAAGGCCCATCCCTAGTCGCCCACCTCCTTTTTGCCGAAAAAGGGGTGGGGGAGGCACATTTCGATTATTATCCGGGCTCAGGCGTCGAAGACGCAAAAATAAAATGCGTAGCGGCGATTCTATTTCAATTCCGCACACATACGTCCGAAAATATGTTCGTTTCATGCGAAAATAGAGCTGCAGCACCGTTTTTAGATTTGTCAAATGTCAATTTCCTCGGCGGCCATTGTTATGTAGCTGTCCGCCGAGTTTAGGGTAAGTGGCGCCACGAATATCAAGGATATCACTCTCTTAGTGTACTATCCTTGCGTCGGAGCAATATATTCGTGGCGCCACTTACCGCCCTGCCCAGCGAAACTCGGCAAACAGCTACATAATAATGGCCGCCGAGGAAATTGACATTTGACAAATCTAAAAGCGGTGCTGCAGCTCTATTTTCGCATGAAAAGAACATATTTTCGGACGTATGTGTGCGGAATTGAAATAGAATCGCCGCTACGCATTTTTTTTTTGCGTTTTCGACGCCTAGGCCCGGATAATAATCGAAATGTGTCACCCCCACCCCTTTTTTGTCAAAAAGGAGGTGGGCGACTAGGGATGGGCCTTAAGGATTACCCTAATGCGCATGTATGCCGATATATATCCTATGTACATTTATTTACTTTTATATACTCATTATATATACTTATATACTCATTATATATTTATATACCTATACTTATTATACGCCTATATACCTCGAAACCTCAAATTGTCGTCAATAATGATTGATACATTATAAATTAAATTTCTTTGCCACGATACAAATTATACAAACCATTTGAAGGTACAAATCATATAGGATAATTAAAGACCCAGATGATTAACTGTGATACAAACGAATTGCGGCAAACTGATATTCAGGTGAATCGTTATTTGGCTTACACATTGTGGTAATAATTTACAGCTATTTGTGAAAGCAAGATCGGCATAGCAGAGCGCAGTATAAAATCGTCAACCATAAACTCATGGATCATTGAAATACAGAAAGGGATTTTCATTCGGATCAACCCGCCCTATTTTGCTTTGCCCTTCCCTACCAGCGTTGCTAACGAATTGAGTTCTTACTAGACGCAACGGTGAGATACGGTTTTACAAGATTTTTCGCCAGGTGCGTTTATACTAGCGCAACTTCCGAACTACGTTTGTACTAGCGCTACCTCCGAGGTAGGTCGTTACTAGCGCGCTTCGCGAGTTACGTTCTTACTCTTAGGAGCGGTTGATTTGGGGGATGAAAATAGAAAATTGTTTAATTTATAAGTTCGTGTCCCGATTTACCTGGACTTGCAAATAAGCTAAAGAAAATTGCCGAATAACAGACTACAATTTTAATATTCAAGAGAAAGGTCATGCTTCCATAAAACCCTATTCTTTCGAATAGCAACCGTTATTTCTGTTTTACACTTCTACAACAATGAAAAACCTGCCTTCTCATTTCAGATCAGGTTAGAGATTAATAGATACGTACTTTCATTTAAGCACAGAATTTTTTTTCTGCGTATAATTCTGCATAATAATTTCACACATAAACTGGCTGCACAATTGCGTCTGTTGTCGAAGAGAGACAACTACCGGAATAATCTTCCCAACAAAATTTGGTGAACTGATAAGAAATTGCAATTATAAAATATTTTCGGCGAACACAAAAATACGTATCAACAGTTTTGTAGTTTTTCACACGATCCAGTTCATTAAAAAAATTCGAAGTCATTTTTTGTCCGATTCAAGGTAGGATTTGTCATCTGCATTTCACAATTAAGGCGAGGTGAAACGTTTCAAGGCCACGGCCGGATCCCCTTCGGCCCGGTAAAGCAGAGGGTCCCGCTGCTCGGTTTAGAAGTATACTCGGTGAAATGTCGGTACAAAGTGTCACGTTGTTTTGAGTAACGGAAATTCGTCAATTTTCAGCCATTTCAATATCAAATAAAACGGGATTATGCTCCAAATGTGTAGTTTTCCATTGCGGAGGGCCTGATTATTTCGAAAATGTGCTTATCTACGGTAACGGTTAATAATCGCACGATTTATGTGGTGGTATCTGAATCTGTAAAAATTTGCGTAAAATTTCGAAAAAGTAAAGTAATCAGGCCCTTTTTACTAAAATAATGCGTGATCCCTCAAAATTTCATTGCGATTGATTCAGTCGTTTCGGAGAATTCACCATTCCCGTTTTCGAGGTGTTGACAAACGTTTCACTTCACCTTAAGTTGAATATTTGTTTTACAAAATTGCACAGTTTAAGATGGTAACACTTTTAACAACCGGTGTTGTTAGAGATTATTACTTGAACATTCGCGCCTTATGTCGCCATGTATCTCTTGCTGCTGCGCAGTATCATTGAGCAGTAGATCAGATAGCTCTCTCACCTTCTCGCGTTAGTTATAAGAAATATATCATGCAGCTACGCGTACCGTCACACATGTTGTAAGTTAAGATCACTGAATAAATATATCCGTTTATATCTATGCGATCTTTCTTATTTAAGGGGACCAGTACAGCTTGGTTTGGGAGATTTGGAGTACTCCAAAATTTATTTATTCGTCAACCAAAGTTTATTTCACATCGAAAAAAAATTTTCCTCGAAAAACTTTGTCGTAAGGTTTCAGGCACATCGTTGGTCCAATTCAACATCTCAAGGTCTTGCTTTCTTCAGACAACAATTCTACATCGTATGAACGTAGGGATTGGTGAAGAAAAATTCATGTGAAAAGTTACGGCCAATTATCAAAAATTTCGAATATTTACCCCGGAATTCATGAACGTTCGTTATACGTAACGGTTCGTTAAAAATGACGCGCCGTTATATCTACCCGTATATTTAAACAAAAGATAGTAACGGCTCGTTCAAAATAACAGTCTGTTATAATATCGACCATATATTATTAAACAAAAGATCTCCGATTGCTTGGCGACCGTCTCTTGTATGTTTCTGGGATGTGCGTGAATTACTATCGTCGCCTTCAATCGTTCACCATTATTTGGCGTCGTTCACCACATCGTATATTTTTGCTTATTTTCCAATCTGGTATCGAAAATTTCAATAATGACGAGCTTGAAACGTAAAAAGGGCAAAAACTTTCAAACTTCTGAAAGAAATCTTCTGTTGAGACTCGTTGGAGACTACGCGACTGTTTTAGAAAACAAGAAAACGGATTCAATAAGTGTTACTCAAAAAAACACATCGTGGTGTGAATTAACAGCAGCTTTCAATGAGCAATGCGACAATGAACCTCGTTCAACCTCGCAATTGAAAACTTATTACGATAGTTATAAAAGGAAGATTCGAAAGGACAACGCTGACGACAAGGTAGGCTGACAAAATATTACAATACTGTTAAAAAAATTTTATTGCAATATTTTCGAACTTACTCAGTACAAATGTGAGAAGTTCTTATCAAACTAGACATGGATTAGATATAGAATACTTCTAGATTTTTACTTCAATTCTTCAGCTTTGAGCATTATTTTGAAGAAATATTCATTTTTTTTCAACTTTCTCTGTTGGATCTCTCCTATCATTCTCTATTTTACCTCTTCTCGCAATCACTTTGTAGATTATTTGTAGATATTCGTGGGGAATGGTTCCACCCTTTGAAAATCGGTTGTTGAGCGCTATAAATAGTCGATTTTTACCCATGAAAATCATACAATGCTTCCTTGAATAGTAAACGGGCTTATGGAAAAGGAGTAAGATTTTGATCGTCAGTTCTACGCTCTCTGATGAAATAATATTTATTTTCTATAAATGTGTTGATTTGAGTTTGTAAAAGATGCATTCCATGAGAAATCGACCACCATTTGAAACAATAATAAAAATTAAAACAAACAAAAACGGCAAATTGATGACCCCGCGCCAAGAACCGGTCCACTTTACGTGAAACACCCCATATACAAAAAAAAAAAAATTAGGAAACCGGTTGACCTGTGGGCCAACCCTAAAACTTCCCGCTATATGTTAAATATACGTTACAATAAATTGATACTCTTGTGTTTATAATACATTCAAGCAGGTTATAAGTATAGTTAGTTTTCCATATACAAATTTTTTTCCGTCTGATGTTTAATCAAAAATCGAGTTTTTTCCAATATCAACATTTCTAGGTTTCAGGGAGTTATATTCGATGTCAGAAGATATCGTTCAGTCTCAATTAAATTTAAGTCCTGGTATACCTTTTCGATCGCCGCAAGAATCATTCAAATCGGTTAACTCGTTCCAAAGGTATCGTACGACAAAAAAAGAAATTTTTGTCGTGCAATATCTTTTAAACTAGTCGTTCGATTTTGATGAATGTTGCTGCAATCGAAAGGGCAATCCAAGACTTAAATCTGATTAAGTTTTGAGACTAATCGCACGAACAGTTTAGGAGTTATGCGCTAAATACCTGAAATTTTTTTTTTTTTTAATTCTTATTTTTCGAATAACTTTGGAACTACTCGACCGATCGACTCCAAAATCAAATCAGATCTAAGTCTCGATAAACCCTTTCGATCGCTACAAGAACTATTCCAATCGGTCAATTCGTTCTAAAGATATCGTACGACAAAAAATTAGTCACACACACACACACACACACACACATACGGACGTCCATCCAAAAATAGTCGGAATAGCTTCCTAGGACCTCAAAACGTCGACATCTGATGAAAACTCGGTTTTCGAAAATCGGACCGAAACCAGTAACTTCCCTTCTTTTATGAAAATTTTCAATTTTCATAGCGGGAAGTTAAAAAATCATAGTTCACAATATGTAAAAATATATATTTGATTCAAAAAGGAACTCTTTATGTGAAATATGAAAGATGATTATACAAAATGAGATAAATGACCAAAATAAAGCTAATAAATTTCTGTTTCGTATCGCCTGTAAAAGCCATCCCATAATGCATTGATAATCATGCAATAAACAAATAATAATACTTTACTTATATATAGAGTGTTCATTCAATCAGGCAGAAATATACAAGACTGGTGGAGGCCAGTACGTTAAGAAGTTGGACGAAGACGGCGAACGTCTGATCGGTCTGCTGAAGCCGCAATTCCAACCTGATAAAAATATTTTCGACTCTGCGACGAAATACCACGACAGAACTGTTGAGTCGAATGGTACGATTATAATATCATTATCATTAAAGTGGTAAAGACATTTGTACATTAAATTTAATCTGCTTATTAAAGTATTCGAAAAATCAGTCAGCACGAATGCGAATAGAATCAGCGATGACGTCAACGATCCAAGCAATATACTTGATCATTCCTCATCGTCGTGTGTAAGTTATCACAAATTGTATGAAGGTTTATTTTCAATCAACTCCCAATTCACATCTGAAGCTCAGGCTGCTCGAACATTACGAGAATCATTCACGCTGTTCTTTCAAAACCGCATGTAAAGTCAAAAGTTTTGATTTTATCATCTGACAATTTATCATTTTGATAATATACAAATGAGGCCCGCCATTCCATAACGTTGTAAGTGCCATTTTTGAAATTGTTCAGGAAACGAATAAATCTGTTTCAAAACTCGTTAATAATCTTTTTAATTTATTGAAAATCAGATTTCGAAGAGTCCACAATCAATTAAAATAAAGAAAAAAACATAATCCCACAAACAATAACAAGGTTGACAATTTTTCCAAAATGTTGTAAGTGCACACTATCGAAAATTAAATAATTAATTGAATAATTATAAGTTTAATTATTAATGATCAATTATTAATAATTAATTAATTTTTTATTTTACATCATTCAAAATGACTTGGGCCGACAACAATAAATCACCGGCACGAGACTATTGACACAATGGACATACAACGTTTTGACCTGCACTCGGCGATCAATTTATTTTTTTGCCACTAATAGGCGCCTTATTTACTTAACGTGACTATAATAGGTATGTTATGTACTGTGACGTGAACTATCTACGGGGACGAAAAAACCCTGGTCCAGCACAATTCGGCGCTTTCCCGTGTTTAAGATAAGATACGAGCCAAAAACTAATGTTGGGCGCCAGACGCTAGTGCGTCAAATAATTAACAAAATAAGATACGATATTCAAGAAAACATAAAACATACGAGATCGCGACGATCGACAACTCAACTAGCTCAGATAACATGCGGTACCTAAAGTAGAGGGGCAGGGTACACCATTAGACAAATATAATTTCCTTCACTGTGCCTGTTAGGCCATATATTCTGTTTAAAACAAGTATGGTAAAGAAATATATTAACAAAGGTTATAAGCGATAGCAATGTGAAAGCACAATTATTAGGAGATTATTTAGTTAGCGAAAGATAGTATCAAAAATTAGGTAACATCAACCATAGGCAAGTTTACAAAATAATCGCAAGAAAATAGTCAGCATAATTACAAGAAAATAATCAGATTAATTACAGGAAACAATCAGATAATATAAGCGATATAGTACAAGAAATGTTGAAGAAAAGATTAAAGAACAGATTATCAGTAGTAAGATAAATTCAACGCATTCAGTATGACAGAAAATAGAATAAAAGTTTGTTACGATAGAAATTTGACAGGAAGAATAGATTTTACGCAGTTTACAGACGATACAAGTAATAAGCCGGCGTCAGAGGTGACTCGATATAATACAAATTGACTATACTCCAGACTTGGTATCACAGAGCGATACTTCGTACCCAAAAGCAAAGTTAAATCATAACGCGACTTACGACAGGTATCTCACGAAAGAAAATCAATAACAAACTGTATTGGTGTTAAATAATTTAGTGATGAACAATAATTAATACTGAATTAACGATAGTTAAGATACTGAATCCAAAATTAGAGATACTGAATTTACGATATCAAAGATAAGGAAGCAAATTAAAGAAACTGAATTACATCAAAGATACTGAATTTAATCGAAGATACTGCATTAAATTGAAAATACGGATTTTACGATAATTAAGATACTGAATTTACTTTAACATGAGAAATAGAACACACGGTAGTGCTTTGCCTGAACAAAATATAATTTACGCAATAAATAATAATTTATACGATATTTAACTTAAACAAAATTACGCTGTAACGCGGTGCCTAACGCAAACCGCGGCTACTTTCGCTAGGGATATTCCAGGATACTTTTCTACGATAGCATGCACAAGATATACAATATAACAAAAATGAAATATGAAATAGAATAAAATAGCAAAATAGTATAAGATAAGCGATAATCAAGAGAATAAGATAAAGATAGCGAAAAAGAATACTAGAAAGGTCTACGTAACTCAGACAGGCACGAGGTTGCTTGTTAATTAACGATAATAAAACGAGCTTCTTAGCTCACAAACAAATTAATAAACCAGAAAGATAACTCAAGCAACTCCGTGTCTTCACAAAAGATCAAGACCTTACCTTTTAGTAGAGGTTCAACGATATATCACACACAAATTTTCACTTAGCACAGTTTAATTAAGATACTCGATACGATATTTGGTCGGCGATGAGTCGTGGCCAAAAATGCGAAGAAGTAGGCTGAATAGCTCGTGTCACCCCCTTATATAGGCGACTTCTTGACTTCCAGAACATTCCGGCTAGCGAGAGGTCACGTGACGATAGATGTAGAATCGTTGGGTTTGATTCTCGTCGGTAATTGGTTGTCAGGTGCTGGTAATTTCGCCGTACGTTGATCTGGTAGTGGGATGTGTAGGGGTACCTGCCGTGCCTTGACCGTCTCATTCTTACCCCTCATCCTGCCGCCTTCCTTTGAATTTCCCCTGACGCTGGGTTAACATGTAACCTCGCTCGCCAGAACTAGGAAACGATATTTCAAGGCCTTACAACAGAGGTCAATCCATGGAAATTCGAGACGATAGCATCGTGCTGGGAGCACTAGGAACCTCGCTCACGATAGGAAGTTCGTAGGTCGGAACGCTGTACCGGGGGTTTTCTGGACCAACCACGGCCGCGATAACGGTTTCCGAGACAGTAGATGTAGTTGGATCTAATTCGGCTCCAGGCCGATAAGTTGAAGAACCGGGAGGTTGTGAAGTGCGCTTCTCGCGCGGCCCTGTACGCCGATTCTCCAGCATTCAGACAAATAGCGATGACGGTAGGTTCGTCAGATGACGGGAGGATTTTATCGTGCTTCTCGCACATCCCTGTACGCCGTCTATCCGGAAGTAGAGACAGGCAGATCCCCAGACCGAGAGCTGACGCTATTCTTCGACGCTTCCCTGGCGAATCGAAGAGTTGCACGTCGTAACGATACGTAGGTCACCTTGATCGAGACGTTATAGACCAGAATGTTCGGAAGTTCTTCGGGAGGATCCCTCGACGGTAGATTTCTCGTTGCGTATCGAGATCGTAGTTACATAAATTACATAGAAATGATAAAAATAACAAGAATTAGTTAAATATAATATTTCCCTAAATTCTTAACTAAAGCCTGGAATATCCCTCTGGACCACAACTCATCGCCATACGGTATTTCGCGCCTTGTGACTGGTATTTTTCTAATACCACGTCACAGTACAAAAGCATTTACAAGCCATTTCAGCAAAACAACTAATTTCGATAAAAATTACACTTACAACGAATTGAATTAAAAAAATTTGTTTTTATCGTTCAATTCTGATGTGGTAAGTGCAAAAAACCATATTTTCAGTTCGGTTCTTCAGTGAAAGAATTTTCTGTACATTTTACGTTTATAAGCGCGGTTTACTTTTGTGACTTGTGTGATTTCCATAAATTATACGCATGTAAATTGGTATATCTTGCGGAGATCATGATGAATTTATGTTCGTAGTCATTGGTTAGAGCGTCAACTTTCGAAGAAACCATTCAAACTGACAAGAGGCAGAAATCAGCTGGTTGCAGTCTGGACTCGTCACGTGAAGAACTTGCGTGTGAAACGACTTCAACCAATGTTTATGACAAGCTCAAACAATTAACCGGAGCAAAATGCGAAAAGTTGAAAATGCACGCAGCATACGAGACTAGAAAGTTGGAAGTATTAGAAATAGAAAAAAAAATGAACTTGACGTTGGCAAACGAAATACCGAATTGCACGAACTGGGGTGCGATTCCATAACTTTTATCACTGCTATCACTGTCGATAGATATCATAAGATTGATACGTGCGATGACTTCACGTCGTACATACGAGTGATACAGCGGAATGTGTGTGTGTGTATGACAGTGATAGTAGTGATAAAAGTTATGGAATCGCACCCCTGGCGAAGCAAAAAATATTTTTCATCACTCTAACCTCAAAATCGCAACTTCGTTGCGATTTCTCGGCTTTCGGGATGAAAAATAATGATCGTAACTTGTACGTAAAGGCTTTTTGACGAAACTCGTTACAGCACTCGACTTCGGCTCGTGCCGTAAACCTCTCGTTTCGCCAAAAAAGCCTTTCCATACTCGTACTGAAATGTACTATTTTGTAATACCTGCATGGGAAGTTCGACTTACCGCACCGTAGAGGGTGCGCGAAGCGGCCGATTCCCGAACGGTTCGAAAACTGTTAGGTAATGTCTCAAAACTGTTAGGTAATGTTTATTACGATACAGTTTTGCGTGCGAAACCGGCGTAACTAGCGCCATCGGGCGTGTTGAGTTACGACTACGATCACGTCCACTGCCTTTCTGTGTTTGAAATCTCGTTCCGAAAAAGGCGAGAACGGTAAATGAATGTTTATTAGCTATGAATAAATCTTTCTCTTAGTGTATGATTATATTACTTTGGACTGATTTATGATTTTTTTTTTAATTATTTTTTAATTTCGTTCTATGACGCTTCGGGGGCCTTCGCCCCCCGAACTCCCCCGCCGGGGCTTCGCCCCGGACCCCATTAGACCCCCATTCTATAATATTCAGACATTGTTTTTCTCTGTTCATCCAACGTATCTGGCATTTTTATGAAACGGTGCCCTAATTCCGCTATTGCATTCGTTACAATCGGTATGATACGACAAACAGTAGGTTGGCTGACATTAACGTGATCGCCCAATACCTTTTGGAATGTGCCTGTAGCATAAAATCGCAAAGTTATCAATAATTGCAGTGGTCATTAAATATTAAATTTTTTGCGACGCCCCCTAAAAAGCTTTCTTTTGATGAAAAAACACTGGGAAAATTTTCTTTTTTTTTTTTTAATTCAAAACAACACGTGCCTCTTGACGATCTAAGTTGATTTTTGGGTATAATCATTTTTTCTCTAAAAGTATCTTATTAAATTTGAAATAATTATTTTTTTGAGATTTGAAAATAGTTAACAATGAAACACCTTCAGTGTTATCATTTTAAGTTATGAATTTTAACTTAAAGCTTTATAAGAAGCTTAATATACTTCGTCATTCAAGCTCATGTTTCAATTTTTCTTCTATTTTTGGGCTTTTTATACGTCTGTGAGCAGTTACGTATGAGTTATTTTCATGAATATGCCTTAAAAAAATACCAGATACAAGATGATTATACCCAAAAATTAAGTTGGATCGTCTAGAGGCACGTGTTGTTTTGAATTGAAAAAAAAAAAAAAAAATTCCCAGTGTTTTTTCATCAAAAGGAAGCTTTTTAGGGGGCGTCGCAAAAAATTTAATTTTTAACGACCACTCTAATAGGCATGCTACGATTCGTACGTCTTTCGAGAGCCGGTCCTACGATTTCCAATAGATGCATTACGGATTCTTCATTGAATCTAAATCTGTTTTTGAAATCAATGTTGTCGTATTTTTCAAAAAGGTTTTCGCGTTCTCTGAATAACCGAGGTCGTGGCATCACTTGTAAAACGTCAGCGATGAATTCGCCATCTGAATCACTTGAACTCGATGAAGAATCCATTCTTAATTGAAAAAAAAAAATACAATACGTTAATTGAAGGTGAGGAAATCATAAAACTAGTTGAATAATTATCTAGGGCTTGAATTTGACTATTTCAAATACAGCAAGTATTCATCAATAGGGAATAAAAAAGATTTGAGTATCTATAGTCGCTCTCAAATCTGTTCTTTATTAATTAATGAAAATGTGATGATAATTCGAATTTATACCTTGGTGAAAACTTGAAAACACAAACGCTTATCGATGTTAATCAAATTGGTTTCCGTGATATTTGCCGTCATTATAATTTCGCGTTACAGACACTAGGGAGATCGGAATTCACGTCGGTGATACTTCGTATTTGTAGACACTTTTTATAATTGAGATGTTAACCTGGGATTATTCTTCTTGAATTGAGGATAGGTCTCTGGGGTTCAACTAACGAAGTTCTGAAACGCCCTTCTTGAGGATCGCCCTATGCTGTCTGTGGTGGTTTTGCTCTACTATTTTGGTGCATCTTGCCTTGAGTGGGATTTATAGCAATAGGGAATAATTTATAAACAAATATAGGACCGAATAATTTACTGTGGTAAACGACGCCAAATAATGGTGAACGATTGAAGGCGACGATAGTAATTCACGCACATCCCAGAAACATACAAGAGACGGTCGCCAAGCAATCGGAGATCTTTTGTTTAATAATATATGGTCGATATTGTAACAGACTGTTATTTTGAACGAGCCGTTACCATCTTTTGTTTAAATATACGGGTAGATATAACGGCGCGTCATTTTTTCGAAACGTTTGTAAAATACGATTGGGCAAAACGTAAAATCATTTTTCACAGCATGGCATCATTGTATTCAGTTCATTTCGATATGATTCTCCTAAAAAAAATACCCCGTACTGTGACAATGCGGCTGAAGACTGCCACACTCGCGGTAAGATGTGAGGAAAAATAATGTGAAACGAATTTTTACAGTATGGCGTTTTGATTTTTCGAAAGTTGATATAAAAATATGCCTCGGAAAAATTGTACCATACTTGTGGTAAAGTGCAAAAGTGGTGCCATACTCGAAAAAATTTTCCCCTCTCCGCTTCGTATAATACACAAAGCCGTTATAGGTCGTTGACAAAGTCGTATTCAAACGTATAGGTTCAGACAATAACAGTTATTTCAAAAATACAATCCATATTTTACTGATTAATAATTGATACGTATTTTTTACACCATGTTTTCAAACAGAATTGAAAATTCAGTAGAATATAGATTGTATTTTCAAACTAACTGTTATTGTCTGAATATACATAGGTACAGTAGAACCTCGATTATCCGAACCAATTGGGACCGGGCCTAGTTCGGATAATCGAAAATTCGGATAATCGAACAGTAATGTTAGGTGACACGATGTGCAGCGCTGGGAAATATTCAAGATGTATGTAACACACTTACACATATATATGTTACAATATTTATATAAATATATTATTTAATAACATTTATAAAAATTTAACACTTGGTTTGAAGTTTGTTTTCAAGTATCAAATGTCTAACTAATAAATATGTATGTAATAAAACTCGAAAAACGCGGGCATAACAAAACAAAAAATACAACAGCAAGTTGAGGTTCGGATAATGGAGGGTTCGGTTAAAGCGATCGTGGTTCGGATAACAGAGGTTCGGATAATCGAGGTTCTACTGTATATGGGCAAGTCCACCAATTATCAACAAATAAACGGGACGTCAAAAAATTGATTTGTCTGAAATTTTTACCTCTTATAGTGTGTACTAAGATTGAAAAGTTCACCAAGCTGGAACGCTCTAGGACTCACCGTTCGCGAGAAATGCCATATACAAATTTGCCATTTCGACCTAATTCAGGTTTAAACGCGAATTGTTTTCGTATCGTTATCGGCATAAAAAAATTATGAAAATATACGTATCTTATGTGAAAATTTCGCACCTTTCCGAATATGTTATTCATTTCTGGCTAACTTATCGAAATTAATCTCAAAAACACGTTTTTCGGCGAAAAATCGCTTTTTTTCGTGCGCCACCAAATTTGATCTTACTTTTGAATTTTTTATCTGAAAGCTGAGATTTTTTCAGTAAGAAACCCAAATTTGTAGAATCGGACGGCTATGGGATCCCGCGTGAGCTAAATTCAATTGATGAAAAGTGTATTATTCGCCAATTAAGGGGACCAGTACAGCTTAAATTGAGAAATTTGGAATACTCCAAAATTCATTTATTTGTCAACTAAAGCTTATTTCACATCAAACAAAAATTTGCTTCGAAAAACTTTGTCGTAAGGTTTCAGACACATCGTTGGTCCAATTCAACCTCTCAAGGTCCTCCTTTCTTCAGACAGCAATTCTACATCTTATGAACGTAGGGATCGGTAAAAAAAAATTCATGTGAAAAGTTACGGTCAATTATCCAAAATTTCCAAAATTTAGGACACTAATTTGCAAATAACTTGGCCTACACGAAATTGTTCAAAAATTCCCTCGTTCACACGATGAAGATTTCTTTTCTGAACAAAATGAGCCCTCAACGACCTTAATCGGAACAGCGATGTGCCTAAAACCTTACGACAAAGGTTTTCAAGGAAAATTTTTTTTTTTGATGTGAAATAAACGTTGGCTGAGAAATGAATGCATTTTGGAGTATGTACTCCGAATTTCCAAAGCCAAGCTGTACTGGTTCATTTAAGCGTGTAAATAATACACTTTTCATCAATTGAATTTAGCTCACGCGGGATCCCATAGCCGTCCCACTCTACAAATTTGGGTTTCTTACTGAAAAAATCTCAGCTTTCATATAAAAAATTCAAAAGTAAGATAAAATTTGGTGGCGCATGAAAAAAAGCGATTTTTCGCCGAAAAACGTGTTTTTGAGATTAATTTCGATAAGTTAGCCAGAAATGAATAACGTATTCGGAAAGGTGAGAATTTTTCACATTACATACGTATATTTTCATAATTTTTTATGCCGATAACGATACGAAAACAATTCGCGTTTAAACCTGAATTAGGTCGAAATGGTAAATTTGTATATTGCATTTCTCGCGAACGGTAAGTCCTAGAGGGTTCCAACTTGGTGAACTTTTCAATCTTAGTACACACTATAAGAGGTAAAAATTTCAGACAAATCGATTCTTTGACGTCCCGTTCATTTGTTGATAATTGGTGGACGTGCCCATATGCTTTTATGTACATATTTTAATGGTAATTTCCTGAGCTCGGGTGACCCAGGAAAATTAAGCCGAAAACAAACCTGGCTCCAACATAGACGGCGGATGGTTGCTGGGCGCTAGACTTCGGGGATGAAGTCCTCTCCCTCGCTCTCTCTCGTGACTAACTACAGGGATCGGCAGAGGGATGTGGTGGGGGCGATGAATAAAGATACCAATGATATTACGCTTAATTGAAATGTTTATTAAAAAAAGAAAAAAAAAAAGTCGCGAATTGACCGCCCGCTACCTGGCCTATATCATACAATAATCTCGCGTGACTCTTTACTTGAGCAATAATAATAAATAATAATAATAATGTATGACTCGACTCTCAATATTACTACTTAGCTGTTCGCTTGTAACGTTACGGCTTGCGGTAGGTCTGACTCGGTAACCCCGAGTGAGATTGGTCCCCCCCCCCCTCATCGGATGCTCTCGAGTAAGACCAGTGTCTGAGAGAGAGTTGGAGTTTGAAAGTTTGACGGTTTCTGCTGCTCGTCTGTATTTGCTCTGGCTATTTTTAATCATTTTTGGTGCAAGTGTCTGTCGGTATATACTTATATGTTAAATAATCTTGTGCGGTATATAGTCTAAAGTAAAGTATCGTCGTGTTATGAAAGGCTATAGTTATCACATACGTGCCTGTGTTATTAATTCTAATTCTAACCTATTTGTATCGTGGTTGTTGTTCTACTGAGTTGTTGAGGTATCGCAGGTTTGTGCATGGTACTCTTGGCGCGTTTGCAAGAGATAGCTTAATTTCTGTTTACCTGAATCCTTCTTGGACTATCTTGTTTTGACTAACTCTTACCTTGGTCTAATTGTTGTTGTCGTTGGCTATACGTTGAAACCGAGAAGCTTATTCCAATGGCTTTTGTCGATAAATGAGTTAATATTTATAAATTTGACAAAAAGCATTTACGTTCGCTTCTCCTCGACGCGGCACGGGTCAGTTGCTGTCGAGTGTCAATCTATGAATTTCTATATTCGCTGGGCGCCAGTTAATTATGAAAATTAACGAAATATAAGCCGAAAAGCTTTACCAATATGAAGTAGTGAATAATAAAAGAGACTAAGAGTACAGGGGGGGTGCTTTGGGGGACCCAAACAGGAAAGAAGGTTCTAAATTTCCAAGAGTACAAAGAAAAAACTGAACAGAATATACAAGTTTATTACTTACAAATTGTTGTACGGTCGACTGTTGTGGTTTAATATCCAATATGTTTCACAGATTAATGCACAAACTACACAGTGCTAATTATTGACAAAATAACGCACTTAAATGCTAGACAATTCAATAAGACAATCAAAGTGAAGTAATTAGTGGGACGGACGCAAGAGTCACGCTCGAAGGTTGACAAAAATGTGTTAGTTCGCACGTGTTGTGTTTCGATCGCGATCGATGGCTTAGCGCTTGCGCGTACAGCCCTAATTTCAAGCGTCTTATACGCTGTCTAGATGGCAATAGACAATGGCGTCAACGACGGTAATATTTAAACTGTCGTACGAGACTCTGACTCATGCTTTATTTTAATTTGACCTAACTAAAGACTCTAACGATTGACTTTGAGTTTCTGTAAGATCAGGTTTCCTGTGACAACGTCATACATATACTTTTATCTATCAACCTAGCTATTTTGAAAATCTACTAGCGCATCATGCCGAAGCCTCTGTGTATACTCTGTTATACTAAAATTGAGAAGACTGCGGATGGCACTTCCACCAGAGCGCCCTGCATGCATTCTTTTCATGTATGGTGCGTTAAAGCAAGGCTTCTGCTAGGCTCTGCTAGCGAGGCTAGTGGTGCTGTATGCGAAAACTGTCCGGTGTGCTCGCTGGGGGACAAGCACATGGCCCTCCTCGAATCTATGAATTTACAGCTTGCGAAACTGGATAAGCTGGATAAGCTAGATCAGACGATAGCCCCGGTGAACAAGCTTGTTGTTGAGGTTGGTAGCCTAAGCGTGAAGATTGACGCAATAGCGTCGGAGCATACTAAGGTTAAGGAGAACGTATCGGTAGTCAAGGCTGCCATTAATGATGCTCGGAAGGACCTGAGTACTGTCAGAGAGGAAGTTGCGTCACTGGACGGTCGTCTGCGGACTGTTGAGGCCGAGGTGAGGCTCAACCTGTCGCTGGTTCCTCATCATCTATGGGACTGACGGAGGTGAACGAGGCTATGGTGCTTCGTGTGGTATGCTAGGGCTATGTTGCCCAGCTGGTGGTCACTGGCGTGCCCGAGGCTGATGCCGATAGTGATGAAGACCTCGTAGGCGTGGCAACTGCACTAGCTGATGCATTAGGTGTACCGCTGTCAGCCACTGATATGGTTCGTGTTGGACGTATGGGACGGAGAGAGGCAACGAAACGGACCTCTCTCTGAGACGGAGAGTCGTGCGAGCACACGTGCGATTCTTCTGGAGCTGACCACCAAAGCTTTATGTGACCGACTGATTGCCGCCAAAAAGCTCAAGCGTGACCTCTTCGCCGCTGATCTTGGCCCTGGCTCGAGCGAGTGTGCTGTCTATGTGAACCGGCGTAATTCACCCGAGTTGATCAACCTGCGCGGAAAGGTGCTCAAGATGTACCCTAATCTTGGGCCAAGGTCCGTCTGGATCGCTGACGCGGCTGTGTTTCTGAAAAAGGATAACACCTCGAAGCCGATCCGGGTTTCGCCATCCACCGATCTGTCCCAGCTTGGTATCTGACAGACGCACTGTGTGCCTTCTTCGTCGTCTCCGCCTATATCGCCATCATATCCGACACTCAATGTCTGCTGCCTGAATGCGCAGTCCTTGCCTGCGCACATTGATGAGTTCTGGGAGTTTTTCAGACTGAACTGTTACCACATAATTGCTGTCACTAAGACCTGGCTCAATGACCAGATTCTTGATAATCAAATATCCCTTCCCTCTTACATGGTGCCTTAGGTCGATCGCAGGGGAAGACACGGTGGGGGTGTCGCGCTGTTTCTGCAGAGTGGCGTCAGTGGGAGAATGGTGGCTTCACCAGCCTCGCCGCCAAGTAATGGTGTCCCGGAGTATCTCCTGGCGGAAGTCTGGACGCCGTCTCGACGTAAGACGCTGATTGCGGTAGTTTACCGACCGCCAAGAGTAGGCTTTTTTAATCTTTTCGAAAACGAGCTTGCCTCCTTGGCTTCCCGCTACAAGTTTGTCTGTGTTTTTGGCGACTTCAACGCGGACCTACTCTCCACCTCTTATGATTCTGGTCACCTCAAGGAGTTTCTCGCGGCGCAGGGTCTGTCCATTGTGCCACTGCAACCGACGCCGCATACCTGACTCGATGTCTGTGCCGTGAGCGATTTGCATGCTTTTGTTACCTGGGGTCAGTCTGCGCAGCCGTTTCTTTCTGGTCATGACCTCATTTATGTATCCATTAAACACACTGCGCCTCGCCCTGAGCCCAGGACATTACAATATCGCGCGTGGGACGGAGGGGACCTGGAGGCGGCTGTTAGCGTATTTTCGTCATTCGACCTATCGATGCTATCGGCTTTGCCTAGTGTAGACTGCAGGCTATCTACATTCAACTGCCTATTGCGTGAAGGCTTGGATCCTGCTGTCCCTCTGCGGGAGGTGACGGTGAAGCGCCCAGCAGTACCATGGCTATCTGCAGAGCTACGTGATCTGAAGCATAAGAGAGATGCGTGTTATCGTGCATCCAAACGTGCAAAATCGGTGCGTCTATTTGATAAAAACATCCGGCTCCGTCGGGAGTTTGAAAGTAAGCTGGGCGTCGGGAAAGCCAACTTTCTGAGCTCTAAATTCACTGCGGCTGGGAACTCGCGCGCGTTTTGGAGAAAAATTGACAGGCTCGGGATCACGCGTTCTGTTGGGCACGAACTTCCTGCGCATCTGTCTCTACAATCGCTCAACCAGCAGTTTGTGTCAATCTCCTCGGGTGTACTGTTGCCGGATCTCTCTGAGTGCCTCGGCGCCTTCATCCACAGCAATGTTGAGACTAGGGCGGATATCTTCGCATTTCACAATATCGACGTGGGGGATCTGCGCGGGGCGCTAGCGCGAATTACGATTCGTTCTGAGAGTCCGGACTATCTGCCGATTCAAGTTTACAAGACATTGCTTCTGGCTATTCTACCTCTTATGGTCGCGTTACGTAACTCCTCTCTTGTGAACTGTAGCTTTCCGGCGTTATGGAAGTTCTTGTTTGTGTGCCCTCTGCCAAAGATTCGCGCGCCGCTGGCTTGCTCAGATTTCCGGCTGATCTGTCTAATCTGTGCCCTCTCAAAGGTCTTAGGGCGACTAGTTTTCGACCAAGTCATGTTTTTTCTTCGGTCGCATAACCTATTGGACCCGCGTCAGACGGGCTTCCGGGAAGGGATGGGGACCCAGACAGCTGTCTTGCGGCTAGCCGACGACATTCACCAAGGAGTAGACGACCGTATGATTACTTTAGTAGTGTTCTTTGACTTTACCAAAGCTTTTGACAGCATTGATCATTCGTTGCTACTGCAGAAACTATATGCTCTCGGGTTATCAACCGATGTGCTGGGTTGGTTCCATTCGTATCTTCGTGGTCGGGTTCAGGCAGTTCGTGATGGTAATGGTGATCTGACTGAGTGGCTTCTGCTCACTTCTGGTATGCCCCAGGGCGGCGTGCTTGGTCCCCTCCTATTTTCACTCTTTGTGAACGAGTTGCCGCGGTGTCTGTACCATTACTCGTACCTGCTGTATGCTGATGACCTGGTAATTTACCTCAGGTGCCGTCCAGCTGAAGTCGACCAATATGCTCGTTTACTTAATACCGACATCGAGGGTATACGGCAGTGGTGCGACGAGAATATGCTGCGGATGAATGTGGCAAAGACCGTGGCGATGGTCTTCGGGAGCTCGAAGTATGTCAACTCTTTGCGCTCGGATGCATTACCAGAAATTCTCTTAGGCTCCACTCCAATACAGCTTGTAGACTCATTTAAATATCTTGGTGTGGTCTTTGACAGCACGCTCGCGTGGACGGAGCATATTGCTTTGGTGCGAAGAAATGTAGCCGAAGCGCTTTATCGTATTCGTATGAACGACAACATGCTTGCTGTTGCCTTGAAGCGCCGGTTGATCACGGCCTTGGTCTTTCCCATACTTGATTATCGTGCGCCCGTGTTAACTAATCTAACCGAAGAGCAGGAGCGTTCGCTGCGTGTGTCCCTTAATAATTGCGTGCCTTTTCTGCTCCGTCTGCCGCGTGACGCCAACATATCGGGGCATCGGCGTAGTTGCGGCTGGTTACAGCCTTGCATGCGTCGTTTGCAGTTTATAGGGCGCATCTTTTTCAAAGCGCTTTGTTTGGATGAACCTGGACTTTTCGCGGAACAGCTCCAGCTTCGGACCAACCTGGTGTCGCGTCGCGATCTCGCGCGGATGGATACGCTTTACGTTCCCCCGGCCCGTACTGCGACTTGGCAAGATTCTTTCTTTATCGCGGGCATTCGCTTTTGGAACTCGCTTTCACCTGAAATTACGTCCGCACATACTCTTGCCAGTTTTCGCGCTCGATGCTTTCGTCATCTTATGGCCTTGGAGGAGCGCGAAGCGGACCCGTCCGGTCCTGCTTAGGTCTCGTTTAGCGCTTAGACTTAGATTTAGTGTTTAGAATTAGTAATTAGTAACATTGTTCGTTTACTTTATCTATTCTCCTGTCCTACTGCATGGCACTGCACTATCCATAAGATTCTGATTCTTATCTTCTGTCATTCTGATTCTCATCTTTATCTTTAACTTCATTTTGTATTTTATTTTTATAGGTACTCTCTGTATTTGTTGTATTACTCTACTTGAATTTCTACTCTTGATGTTTATTTTTGTATTATTTGATCTGATTTTCATTTATTCACTCAACTTTCTTACTCCTACCTTATTTTGTATTTTACTGTAAGAAACGCTGCATGGGGCTAGCATAAATATTTGGACTAATCTCGATACTCAGGCGCATTTGAGACCACGGCGCCTGAGTGTCGCGGATGTATTGGCGAGCCGAATCCATGGGTACGTCAAGCCTTACTTAGGGCGATATATGGAGTTCCTAATCGGTTGAAGCAGTTATACTGGATCAGCAGTACTAGCAGCAGTGAATCTTGAATGGGCAACGAGCTTGTCAGAGGCCCTTCAAAAACGTATAGCTTTGTTGCCGTCGGAAGACCTCTTAGAAAAACGACGTCTTGGAATCTTAGCGGTGGCATGAAAGAATGCTTGCGGTTTCCGCAGAGGACGACAGCATTGGTTGTATCGCCTATAGCATAACCATGAACGGGTTGAGCGTAGATTCAACCCCTGATGATTCTACGAAATATAAGGAGAAGATCGAGGAGGAAGCAGTTGGATCCGCAGTCGATTGGTTCGATGCTACGAGGTACAACAGAGACCCTATGAGGTCTACAGGGCAAACTTCAACATCAACCTGCCGGATGGACTGAGGAGCGCACACGTGGCGCTCGATGACCTTTCGGATTTTGCGTGGTTTGGCAATCCGTCACCGATTTATTTGGCATCATGGCCGTAAACACGAACGGATACCTGCGACTTTTCGGTAATTACTTAGCGGCTTGCGGAATAAGAGCTGAGCCACGGAAGTTGGTTACTGGGCTGCAAAGGCGACGGTCGTTCGGCACAGCTGTGCTGCGGATATAACCGCCGGAATGAAACATGATAAATAAGAGGGTGATGTATTCTTCTAACTTAACGTAAGAATAAGAAGCAGGTAGTGAGTATATTGTATCCCTCGCTGTGCCTCGGCATATCGTTGGGACTGTTATAGATAATGAATTTGTCAGGCAAACCCTTGTACACACATTGCTGAAGAACAAGTGGTTGTAGGGAAGCTGAATTGGAAAAGTCTTATTTCAAACGCGAAGTAATGATCAGTCGTCCTCGAGATAATATCAAATCTGGATGTATTGGATATCAGCAATGCCTTTGTAGGATCCCCGTTGTAGATAATTTATGTAGATAATGCAAGCGGCGGAAATTATTAAAAAACGGGTAAAGAGATTAGTGAAACTTGAGATTAGTGAGGCGTGATTCTTGTTGATCGTCATATGCAAGGCATGATCATAAATTGCAAGAAGTCGTAAAACAATTGAAACCAATAGTATGGTCCGCTATTCATAATCGTGACTTATTAAGTCTTCCGCAGAAAAGTATTTGTGTGATAATGGCATACGTACGCGGTAAATCGTAATATATCGACACGTGTTCGGGGAGGTCGAATCGGGATTACATCCTGTTGGACGGATCTTAAAGAACTCGAGATCGGGAAATAAAAATATTGGAATTGGGAAGCAAGCAATTCTACAAACGATGGCCGATCTCCTTGGGTTGAAGACACCTAGCAGGAGTTCTATTCGTCTTGGGACGCATAGGCGGTCGAAACGGTTTCAAATTACAAAGCCCCCAGTAGTGTGCATACTGTGGGACAGCTGATAGATCTTGCGAGCTATTTTCGAGGATTTGTCAAGAATTTCGTTGGAATAACCAGACAACTCATACACGTAACTAAAATAGTAGTGTGAGTGGAGTTAAGAGCAATAGCATGCCATTATCCAGGCTTAACTAAATTTTCTGCTGATTGCTTCGATTTAGTTTCATGCAAGGACGCCTACAGTACTACTTGAAGTTCTGCAGGTTGACAAAATTGAGGTTGATAATGATATTACTTAATTACGCGAGGAATAATGGAGATAAAGAAAGATAGTTCGCGAAGCGTACACGTCTTTTGGTTTAGATGGTATTGTACGACTTATTTGGAATATGGGAAAAGATACACTCTAGAAAGTGTCTGAGAATTCAGCTACAAAGGAGACTCAAGGCCTCAAATGTTTAGAAAGATTGAGTCACGGGTTTGGCCATTATCAATTGGCGGTCGAGGTTAGGTTCGTCAGCAGGCATCTTGCCAGCTGACGATGGGATTGATAAGATGGGATGGCTTTATGCAACCACAACAAAATTATTTTGAGTCTTCATGATCAGAGACTGTAGCTGTAAACAGCCCTACAGAATGGAGTAACTTAGTACTAGCAAGCCTGGAGTAGCTGCTTGAATTGTTAGCGACAGAGGTAAAGCATTTATCTCACACGTTTTCACGAGTTTTCAGAGAAGAATACATGTGTTATCACACGGGATGTGAGGAACTGATGGTTGGCCAAGGCTTCCTAGGTAACAGGAGGGGTAGCCGACGAGATGCAAGTACAAACTGGCGCCCTTGTAGACTGCAGGAATTCCAGTAAGGGTATCTACTGGTTTGTGCGTGGAACTCTTCTGACGAGGACCGCTATACTAGAATTTGTGGAGAGGATATGTCAAGCATAGAGTTACTCCAGAGTTTCTGGGATCAACTGAGGACTTGCCGGAGTAGAGCTCCAGAGGCGAGATTCTCATCGGTGGGTGTCCGCAGACGGAGTCGCTGCTGTTGCAGGACCGCATGGATCGGAAGCCCTCATGCATGGTGCTGTACTACGCTGAGGTTTTGACAGCTGCAAGGTGTCTTGATGGAAATGTCATGGCACAGACTCGTTTGTGGACGATTCGTGCTGTCGAATGCTCCTAAAGGGTAGCAGTCAGATTGTGTCGAAAGATGACGTCGCTCCGTGTCTCCAAATCAGTTGAAGTCGAGGATGCTCTGCGCAGATGTGATGCTCAAAATTGTGTAGAGGCAGTCCTGCAGTGAGGCTGGAGACAGTGGTGAATCATGGGGTCACGTGAGCCGATGTACCGAGAGTTAATGCTGGTCGCACCAACGATGGGTCTAGGGAGATGTGGTTCTGGACAACAGTCATGTGGTCGTCTAGTATGATGATGCCACGACTGGCGTCTTGAGCGTGTTACGTAGCAACCATGTAAAGGAACTGCGAAGATCGTGGATTCGATCAAGCGCCCAATGGCGGTGGTTCGCATAGGTTGTGAAGTAACCAGACCATGTCTAGGCCATTACAGTATTACGGGTACAGAGTTGGTATAAGAACTACCTGGCTATGTTGTTCACAACGGTAATTGTCGAACAACACGTGGTGGTTGTAGCATGGAGCCGCTTAGGCTCAGCTTATGGTAAGGGATGCACGAAAAGCATGAATTGTCCTCTTGAAGCATGTTATATCAAGTAATGTTCAAGACTGAAGCGAGAGCAGTGGTATCTATACCACTGCTCTCGCTTCAGTCTTGAACATTACTTGATATGACATGCTTTAAGAGGACAATTCATGCTTTTCGTGCATCCCTTACCATAAGCTGAGCCTAAGCGGCTCCATGCTACAACCACCACGTGTTGTTCGACAATTACCGTTGTGAACAACATAGCCAGGTAGTTCGTATACCAACTCTGTACCCGTATACGACTATAGTCGTATGCGATTGTTGGTTGAACCCGATGATTGTGCGACAGCTAGCGCTGAAGACGCGGCAAATGGCATTCGTGCGAGGTTTTGTGATTGGTGGATTCCAGTCAGGTGATCATCGGGTCATGATTGGGCAGCAACCGTCACCGAGGTACGGAAGTGTTGAGATGAGATCACAAATCTACTTATGGCTACGTGGGGTAATTCCATCGAATTACGAATGCAGTATCGTACCCGAAATATGGTTAGTTAGAAGACCGAGTAAAGTAATAGTCGATTAACGACTGATGTAAATAATCAAAGCATGACTTGCCCTAATGTGTCTGCTACTCAATTATCCACTTCTACCAATAGTCTGTTTCCACTTTCTGTGACCTTCGGTCTTGATTTTCGATTCACTGTTAGAACTGATCACTCTCACAGCGACGCGATAAATTGGCTAAGGGTGTCCAGAATTACAGTTCTTTATGTGACCGCCTCAATTTGTTATCTATACTTCTGTCTGCCTTTGCAAATTTTGCAGATATTACAAGCTAACGCCAACAATAAGGCAGATGACAACAAAACTGTGGGATTCCGATTGGAAAGCGACGACGTTGAATCAAGATGGAATTTTAATCGATGATGTTCCGAACACTAGAAGGAACCTGCCAGTAACCTTTCCAGGCAGAGTTGACAGCAATTACTGTGAACGCAAAGATGGCAGCGGGAAAAGTACATGGATCATTGAGTTAAGTTAGGTGACGGTCATTGAAAGACTCTCATCAACCTCAATGATGGTGTATGATACTGGGTACCGACACGAAGTAGCTCAGGTCATTGGGCTGGGTTCGGTGGGAAACAGTTGGGTGACTGTCACTAACCCCAATGACCGTTGAGGCCTTAAGTAATAAGTCCAAGGCATATTTGGTGCAAGCTATGATACCGAGCATGTTGTATTAGACGAGTGGCATGTGATCTATGATATAATATACGTCGTACATATGTTTACGCAATGAAATTACTATAAATTTGCATGATGACATGATGAGTTGTATAGGTAGCCACGTTACTTGCCGATGTCAATGGAAGTTCCGATAGTACTTCGTCATACTAGCAAGGGACGGATCAATAGCTGGATTTTACCTGGATGTAAAGTGATAGAAATAAAAATAGCATACAGTTGCTCAATTCAGCATGTATGGTGTCGATAATAACATCTAAAATGCTCAGTCAACGGATCAAGTTTGATATGAACTAATAAACACTGCATAATGAGTGTCGAAAAGTTTAAGGATCAACGTAATAATCTAGTGGTATGTTCACGGATCCAAAAGTATCTGCTACAAAGCTAGCATGGAAGGTGTCAGGCTCGTGAACACGAGTCATTTGGGTTGTTCTAGATCAAGAAGACGAACATCACCAAACGCCACATTTCGCGAGGACGCGAATAAAGAATAACATTAGGACGGCCGACTGTAAGAAACGCTGCATGGGGCTAGCATAAATATTTGGACTAAGCCCGATACCCAGGCGCACTTGAGACCACGGCGCCGTACTCTAGGATATACAACGGGTCTTAGGCCAAGGCCTGAGGACGTGACCAAGACATAAACCAGGACACTGCCCCTATCGATGCATTGCTAGGACTGGTGATGCATCAGGGAGCATGAGGGCATCACTTCTAGTCCAGTCAAGACACGGACCACATCTTGGGCTACGGCCCTCCCTTACTTATATTCGATTATTTGCCTGTACCGGCTTACTGTATATTAATCAACGCACCAATATTACTTTGTACAATAAACGTTGCTCACTGGCAATTATGGCGTCTTGAGTTTCTTATAGTTGTAGCATCATTATTTGTATATTGTTCTTTGATTCATGCCTGCGGCCTTAGGGAGCATTAGCTTCATGGCCGATTAAATTAACCGCTCTTCTCTACTCTCTCTATCTATCTATCTATCTATCTATCTATCTATCTATCTATCTATCTATCTCTCTCTCTCTTTTGAGGGATCTGGTGTTAGAGGTCTGTGCGTGTGTTCATAATTTTCACATTGTTTGACCCTCTGTGAGATATATTTGTCGTCTGATTGTGAATTTTGATAGGTAATGTGATTATATCGGTGCTGAATTAATAGTGCGTGTTTTCTTTCTTCTCCTGGCTGTGATATTCGCAGGTTTTCTCTTAGCTAACCTCTAAGCTTATCGTTATTTTGGCGGTCTTTTCTCTTCCGTTAGCGGTATCCCGCCGTCGCGGGTGCCACCTTGCGTATCTATTTTGCCTAATTTCTATCAAATCACTCTAGTCTTCGTCTCATTAGTGTCGGTCGATAATGTCGGACGGTGATGATGCCAGAGTTACGCCTTCGCGTCGTTTGTCTCGCTCTGCGCATATGTCAACAACTTCTGTCAGCTGTGATGCTGTCGATAATAGTTCGCTACGCGATGAGTTATTCGAACGTGATGCTCAATTTTCAGACTATTTAAGGTCTTCTAAAGATCCTGTCGAGACGAAGAAAATGCTGCAACAGGTTTTTTTTGATTATCAATCGGCTTTTAATACTGTTGCGATTGCCTACTCGCGTTTTCTCGGCAAATCAGATGTGTCGCGTGCTTGTGTTGAGGCTGTCTCTAATTCGTGTGCTCATATCCTCTGTGAGTGCGTTACTAGTGCGGAAAAAGAGTGCATTGACGGTGTCAAGGATGTTTTTTCTTACTCTCTACCTCCATTCCAGTCTAACTCGTCCTCTGCTCCTTCTTATGCTGCAGCTGCTCGTGCGCCTTCCGCTGAGGTTCGTGTACCTAGGGGACCTACCGTCGATGTTCCGAATAGGACGCGTTTTGTTATTGCTCCTAAAGCTGGAGCTGTAGCTAATTTTCCGACCTCACTCGCGACTAAAAAAGCCGTCTTCGAAGCTGTTAATCCGGCTGCTCTTTCCATGAAGGTAGATCGTGTGACTAATATTAGTAATAACGCCATTCGCATTGAGGCTAGCTCGGTTGATGTTGATGCTGTTCGCGCGCTCCTTGCACTTACCAGAGCAGGGCTCGAAGTCAGGGAGGACTATAAGCTCAATCCTCGGTTGATTGTTCATGGTGTACCTGCCAACCTAGGCGCTGATGAGATAAGGTCCGAGTTTGTGGCTCTAAACTTAGGTGGGGAGGATAACCCTGATGTAAAGGTCATCTATCGCTATCCAGTAAAACATGGCAATACTCGATCTAACTGTGTAATTGAAGTTCCCCCTCAAGTGCGTCAGCGCTTACGCGGTGCGGTTCAACCCAGAATATATTTGAGATATTCGTCGTGTCGGTTTGACGCTCACGTCATTGTTCGTCAATGTTTTAAATGCCTGGCTCTTGGCCATCTGGCCAAGGACTGCAAGTCCGCATCTCGTTGTGGGCACTGTTCTGGGCCTCATAAGTCTAAGGAGTGCACTAAGAAGACTGACGCGCCTTGCTGCTCCAACTGTAAAGCGGCCAAGTATCATGAGTCATCTCACTCTGCCTTTGATGGTAAGAAATGCCCTATTCTCAACAAGCGTTTGACGGACAAGGTGTAATATAAATTATGGATAGTACCTCCTCTGAAAGGCATGACCTCCTTACTGTCTGCCACGTAAATTGCCAATCTCTTACGGCTCATTGGGATGAATTTTGTGCTTTCTTTCGCAGGTCACATTATCATATCATCTGTATGTCTGAAACCTAGTATCCCTGATGACATGGTCTGGCTACCTGGTTATCAACTGTTTCGATGTGATAGAACTGGACGTGGAGGGGGCGGTGTTGGCTTTTATACTAGGAACTCAATTCAGGCTCGCGTCCTTGACTCTTCCGGCGAAGCGTATTCACGTAAGCCTGAGTTTATCATTGCCGAGGTATTACCAGCTAATGCTTCTAAGCTGCTCCTGGCTGTGGTGTATCGGCCGCCTCATGTCGGTTTTCTTGATGAATTTATTACTCGTTACCATAATCCTTCGCCTTTATATAACAACATCATAATTATAGGTGATTTCAACACCGACTTGTCTAGGGATTCCTTCAATAGTAGGCAGCTTCGTGGCTTTGTAGACTCTTCTCACCTCTTTCTCGTGCAGTATCAACCAACCCATATTCTCAGAGATTCCTCTACATGGCTTGACCTCTGTATAGTGGATAATGCTGATAAAGTGATTGATTTTGGTCAACATGACGCCCCGTTTCTGTCGGCACATGACCTGACCTTCGCATCTTTCCGGGTCAGGGTACCTCGCCTGCAGCCTCGTGAGTTTACCTGTCGCGATTTCCGTAATTTCAACCGTCAAAGTTTGATCGAAAATCTTGCTAGCTTAGATTGGAACTCTTTTTACCTTTCACAGTCTATTGATGACAAAGCCGAATTTTCAAACTCAGCTATTCTCAGGTGTTTTGATCGATTGGCACCTCTTCATGTGGTTCGCCCGCGTTCCTTACCTGCACCTTGGCTAACCCCCGAAATTAAACTTCTCAAGGCTGAGCGCAACAAAGCTCGCAATTTATGGCGTAGAAATAGATCTCCTCTACTTTATTCTAGCCTTAAAATCTTGCGTAACAAAGTACAACTTGCTGTGCGTAGTGCCAGAAACGCTTATTATCTTAGCAAACTTGGTCCTCTCAAAGATCCTCGGGAGATCTGGAAAGAGTTTTGTAGCCTAGGTCTTATTCGGTCTCGTACTTCTGATCGGTCTCTCGCTGTACCTGCGGACGCACTTAACTTATTCTCTGCGCAGGCTGGTCTCAATAATCTTAGCCTACCTTTATCTGGTAACTGGTATTTGGGTGAACCGCTTTACGACGATTTAAAGTTCTACTTTGCTGATATTTCCATGAAGGCCTTGGTGAAATTTATCTTCCATTCCAAGTCTGGCTCGAGTGGTAGAGATCGTCTCTCCTCGCGCCTTATCAGATTAGCTCTGCCGGCGATCTTACCTCATATTCAGGAACTTTTCGCTTTTTTTCTAACCATTGGCTGTTTTTCGAGTCTTTGGAAATTGGCACTTGTGTACCCTCTCCCTAAAGTTAAGTCTACCTTATCTGTTAACGACTATCGTCCTATTTCTATTCTGTGTCCTCTTGCAAAATCTGTTGAGAGAATTGTTTTTGATTGTGATCTCCTCGACCCGTTCCAGTCGGCCTATAGGAAAGGTCATAGCACCCATACCGCACTTATTCGTATTACCGACGACCTCAGGCAGGCTATGGACTCTAGAATGGTATCCGTTTGTGTCTTCTTTGATTTTTCTAAGGCCTTCGATCGTGTTTGTTATGAGCTTCTCATTGACAAACTTAGGCTTCTAGGTTTCTCGAACGCATCGTTACGATGGTTTTGCGCCTACCTCACCTGTAGGAATCAAGCGATTCGGTGTCTTGATGGTTCTGTCACCGAGTGGGTGCCTGTCATCAATGGCGTCCCTCAGGGTTCCGTCCTGGGACCCTTGTTCTTTTTTTCTCTATTTGTGTGATTTTGAAGACTGTCTTAGGCATTGCAAACGGAACTTCTACGCGGACGACCTGGTCATCTATCATCACTGTCATCCTGATGCTATGGCTGAAGGCATCACCCGGGTCAACGAGGACATAGATCGGATTGTCTCCTGGGCTTCTCGGAATGGGCTGCTTCTCAACTGCACCAAAACTCAGGCGATAGTTGTTGGCACCAGACGGTACATCAACGGCATTGACTTCCCTGCCTTACCTCTGATCGTCGTAGATGGGAGCCCTGTCACCTTCACTGATCGTGCGAAGTACCTGGGAGTCGTCTTAACAGACACGCTGTCCTGGAATGCACATGTCACCGAGGTTACCAAAAGAATAAACGGCACGCTCTATCGTCTTAAGCTCTGCCGGGAGGTACTGCCTTGTATCCTGCGTGAGCACCTCGTCTCAACTCTGGTCTTTCCACTCCTTGACTGCTGCTACACTGTACTGCTAGACGTAACGGATGGACTCAATACCCAGCTTCAACGTGCCTCGAACTCATGTGTGAGATTTGTATTTGGTGCCAGAAGGGATGAACATATTACACCTTACTACGACAGACTGAGATGGCTCAAAGTTCGAATCTAGAAGGCGATACTTCCTTGGTTGCCTCACGTACCAGATCATCAAAACTGGTACTCCTGCCTGCCTATCGGCTCACTTGACTATTAGTCACGCTCGTGGCCGCAATCGAGTAACTAAAGCACCCCTCGATCTTCTTCATGTGCCTCTATGCAGGACTGAGATCTTCAAGAACTCCTTCATGTCTGCTGTTCCTTATTTCTGGAACAATCTTTCTCCGAACCTGAAGGCCTCGAAGGCCCTGCAGTCCTTGAAGAAAGGACTCTACGATCATCTCTCTCTCTCTCTCTCTCTCTCTCTCTCTCTCTCTCTCTCTCTCTCTCTCTCTCTCTCTCTCTCTCTCTCTCTCTCTCTCTCTCTCTCTCTCTCTCTCTCTCTCTCTCTCTCTCCCTCCCTCTCCCTCTCCCTCTCCCTCTCCCTCTCCCTCTCCCTCTCCCTCTCCCTCTCCCTCTCCCTCTCCCTCTCCCTCTCCCTCTCCCTCTCCCTCTCCCTCTCCCTCTCCCTCTCCCTCTCCCTCTCCCTCTCCCTCTCCCTCTCCCTCTCCCTCTCCCTCTCCCTCTCCCTCTCCCTCTCCCTCTCCCTCTCCCTCTCCCTCTCCCTCTCCCTCTCCCTCTCCCTCCCCCCTCTCCCCCCTCTCCCCCCTCTCTCCCCCTCTCTCCCCCTCTCCCCCCTCCCTCCCTTCCTCCCTCCCTCCCTCCCACCCTCCCTCCATCCCTCCTTGGGTAGCTCAGGTTAACGCTATATCTAGTAGGGTCCATGGCACTCTCAGGCAACTCTCCGCGTCGCGTCGTCTGCTCAACCGTAACCTGCGTAGTCTGCTGGTGGTCACCTTAGTGTTTCCACTGTTTGACTACTGTTGTGTGGTCCTCACTGGCCTGTCGGCAGGGCTCGATACTAAGCTTCAGCGGCTCTTAAACACCTGTGTCCGCTTCGTTTGCGGGGTTCCTCGAGATGCACATATTTCACCGTATCGTAGGGAGCTTGGCTGGCTTCGGGTTAGGGATAGAAGACTTTACTTCCTGCTCTCTCAATTTTTCACGACTCTACGCACTGGTCGCCCTGTGTACCTGCGCGAGCTCCTTGTTGATCGTGATCATGATTGGGCTGCCGGCCGCCCTTCGCGTACGTCTAGGAGCGCTCTTATGACCCCGTGCTCTCGCACCAACGTCTTTTTTAACTCCTTCTCGGTAGCCGGTGTTCGTCATTGGGACTCTCTCCCTTCTGAGCTTAAAGCTGCGCCCTCGCTAGCCTCATTCAAGCATGGTCTATTCGCGCATTTGCTTAGTACCGAGGACGCTCGTTCCTAGGCCCTCACTTTCGTCTTTCTCTGGCCTCTTATTTCTTATTTCTTATTTGTTATTTGTTAGTTGTAGTTTAGTTTAATCTAGTCTAGCTCTTACTAGTTCTAAGTACTCATGTATTACTCTCCTTTTATGTCACAATGCAGGTAATCTTAATTTTATTATTTTTGTAATGCATTGTGGCCATTGTTTGTCTAATATTGCTATAGACATAAATAAAGCATCTAATCTAATCTCATCTCTCTCTCTCTCTCTCTCTCTCTCTCTCTCTCTCTCTCTCTCTGTTTCTACGTGAGTATTACCTGTCATGATCTACAACGCTCTATCTATTTCCATACTCTATTCTGCCTCAAAGTGCCTTCGGGCCTACTTTTATTGCAGATACTTGCACGCTAATAGTTGCACTACCATCTGAATAAATAATCCTCGGTGAATAATACTGGAATATCAGCAGTGAAGCAATATCATCCTGGTCTCTTCGTAACCTCACTTTTGACTGCTACCTGTGGATACTGTCCGCGCATGCGCCTTCTCCGACGTGGAGCTCCCATAGCCTGCCGCTGACTCACTGTGTTCTGCTAGTATCAACAACCACTGTTTACGACTGTGTTGCGAGCGACTGCCAAATCTGTATGTCTCGCCTATGCTTTAGGTGTCATCGTGCTATTGCTGGAAACTGGCTCACCTGCTTTGACTGTAAACGTGAGTTTCACCCGGGCTGCGGTACCTCTTATCTTCGCTATAAAACTGCTAGCTCCTGCTGCGTTAACAGTCTAAAATGTCATCTGCATATAGATCTCTGTGACGTAGAATCATCAGTCATGGACAAAGCGTTGATTGACAAGCTGGTCAATGCGATCAACCTATCTAATAACACCAACAAGGAGTTAGCCGCATCGATCTCTCGGCAGACTGCCATTAATGCTGATATCGCGAACAAACTTAGTTGCCTGCCTGAACTAGTCGCTAAGGTCGACAGGCATGAGGATATGCTCGCCCGGCTAGAGGCCTGCAACGCTCAGATCAGGCGAGATTTAGAGGTTATCAAAGCTTCATCTTCTTCATCTTCTCCTGATCCTCCTCAGCATTCAGCTGATATTATTTTGTCAGGTATCCCGCTATCAACTACTGATGCGCCGAGGTCCGTTGTTCAGAAAGTTTTCACTGCATTAGGTATCCCTGAGCTTATTAGTGAGGTCTTGGACATTCGACCCTTGGCCAGGAAAACTACATCTGCAGTTGGTAATAACCCTATTGCCTCGACTTCAGCTTCTACATCTACTTTTACTTCTATCTCTCGACCTGCTAACTTTAAGTCTTTTATCGTAGTGTTAAGATCGTCAATAGTTCGTGAACATGTTCTGTCTATGAAGCGTGCCAAGCCTGCCCTTGCGGTCACTGAGGTCTTCTCTCAGTATCATGGTCCAGGAAAAATTTTCGTCAATGAGTTTCTCCCGTCTGCGACTCATGCGCTATTACGTCGAACCAAGGATAAGGCAGCTGAATTGCATTACAAATATGTGTCAGATCTAGTGTCATTCGTGTTCGCAAGGCTGATGGTGAGCCTGTCATTCTTATCAAAAGTGAGGAGGATCTGGACAAACTAATCTGACTCCCGCCTGCGCATTTACCTTTCCGTGCTCCTGTACCACCCTGCGTTAAAGTGGCTCAGTTCAATGCCAATTTGTTGTTGGGTCATTTCGATCAAGTTAAGGCTCAACTGTCTGATAATTTCTACCATATCATTTCAATCTCCGAGACCTGGCTTCACTCTCACGTGCCAGATAGTTTGTTACTGCTTGATGATTATGTGCTCATTAGAAACGATAGAGAGGGCAAGCAAGGTGGCGGAGTAGCTTGTTATGTACACAATTCTTTTAAAGTTAAGGTTTTAGCGGCCTCGCCTAGCCCATTTTCAAATGCTCCTGAGTTTTTAATTTTAGATTTACGTTATTGCAATGAGAGGCCTCTTTTATTTACGTCTATGTACAGAAGGCCGAAGGGTCTTCTTTTCAATGATTTTATCCAATCCTTCTCCGCATTTGCGTTGGCGTATGATAACATCATCATCAGTGGCGACCTCAATTGTAACCTGCTCAGCGCTAATGTTGAAGCAACGTTTCTGCGTGAACTTGTCTCGGCTCATGCGCTGTGTCTAGTCGAATCGCGAGCTACACACCATACTCAATCCTCCGACTCGTGGCTTGATGTTTTTATTATTGATGACGAAGACAAAATCTGCAATTTTTCAAAATCTGATGCGCCATTCATCGCGGGCCATGACATAATCGAGCTCTCTTACAAGCTTGGCATCACTTGTGATAGGAAAAAAACTCTTACCCGGCGTAGTTTCAAGCATTTTGATCCGGCTAACTTTTTAAGTGAGCTTGCCACCGAGCTCTCGACGCGCACCCTTGATATCCTACCTGATAGTGCAACAGCTGATGACATTGATCGTTTTGCTGATTGTATTGATAGCTCGATAGCAGTGTCTACGGAACGCCTTGCACCCATGCGCACTTTCCAAGTATCAAAACCTCACGCGCCGTGGCTAACGAATGAACTCAGGTCACGTATTCGCCACAGAAATTCACTGTACAAGCAAGCGAAGAGGTCGGGCAGTGTTTTATGCCTTGCCATCTATAGACACTACCGTAATCAACTCTCGGAAGACTTTAAGCGCGCTGCTGACGAACATGTTCGTCATAGGCTTGCTAAGGTTACAGATCCTGCGAAACTATGGGCTGAGCTGGCGCTCCTAGGTCTCGTACGGCCGCGACTCACTTCCCCACTTACGTTTTTTACTGCAGACGAGTTGAATGTTGCATTTGCTGCGATTTCCAATGCTACCCCTGCCTGTGATTCCAATGATTTCAATGAGTTTTTATCTTCTCCGCGCGATCTGCCCCTAACTGCTGCCACATTCGTGTTCTCTCGTGTCACTGCTGACTACATTCTTAAGTTGATCCAGTCTACAACGAAGCCATCTTATGCAACTGGTCCTGATGGTATCTTTCTATTTATCATTCACCAGTCACTTCCGCTACTCTGTACACGACTTGCAACACTGTTCAATAGCTGTTTATCTACCGGTCATTTTCCGTCTTGTTGGAAGCGGGCCTTCGTTCGCCCCCTCTGATACACGCCCTATTGCGAACTTGTGCGAGCTTTCTAAAATATTTGAGCGTATTGTTCACGCTCAGATACTGAACTTTATCAGGGCAAACAACCTATTTGATCCGCGGCAGTCTGGATATAGACAAGGCTTCAGCACCCAGACGGCTTTGCTGAGACTGTGCCACGATGTTAGAAAAGGTGTTGATGATAGATGTGTCACGATTTTGGTGCTGTTCGATTTCAGTAAGGCATTTGACACTGTAGGTCACCTCCGTCTCCTTTTTAAGCTTAGGAATTATGGTTTCTCTGATTCTGCATTACGCTGGGTGTATTCCTACCTGTCACATCGTTCGCAAGCAGTTGTCGGTGAACGTGGCGTCTGCTCAAATTGGTTGAGCACTTCCTCCGGCGTTCCCCAAGGCTCCGTCCTTGGACCGATACTGTTCTCTCTCTTCATAAATGACATTGGTACCAACCTACTGTACACCCAACACCTCATATTCGCTGATGACACCCAAATCTATCTCACATGCCCTCCGTCTGAACTAGCTAGTGGACTGGCTAAAGTCACCCATGATGTAAACGTGATTGCAAGTTACGCAGCAGCTAATGGATTGAGGCTTAACCTCAGTAAATCAAAAGTCCTGATCCAGGGCGGCAGCACCTTCATAAATCGCCTTGATTTTATCAGCCTTCCGCAGATCTCAGTGAACGGTACGGTGCTCCCCTATGTAAATGAAGTGCGCAACTTAGGAGTCATCATGAGATCTAATCTCTCTTGGCGGGGCCATGTTATGGCTATTTCTAATAAAGTTAACTTTGCGTTGCACAGGCCTCAATACCATCGTCATGCTCTGTCCTTCGAAGTAAAATCGTCACTTGTGGTATCGCTTATTTTCCCGTTAGTCGATTATTGCTGCCTAGTTTTTAATGACGTATCAGGCGAGCTCAACCTAGTCCTTCAGCGTCTTGTCAATCATGCCATCAGGTTCATTTTTAACTTACGCATGGATGAGCACATCACTCCATATCGCAGACAACTTGGCTGGTTGTCGGTCCGGTCTAGGCGCTTATATTTTCTTGGCATCATGATGTTCAATATTACTAGTGGTACTGCGCCGACTTACCTGTCCGAGTTATTTCACCGTTCAGTTTCCGTGGAAGGTCGCTCGATGCGCCAAGGCTCCAGGGGCTTTTTTCACATCCCTACACACCGTACTAGTACATTTCGGAACTCTTTTTACTTAACTGCGGTGTATTTTTGGAACTCCTTACCCGAGGAAATTGTCTCCTCCTCGTCTATTGGAGTTCTGAAGCGTAGGCTCTTTGCGCATCTTTTCGCCACCGACACGAGCTCGACCTGATGCGTTTAATTTTAATTTTGATTTTAACTTTAATTTTATCTTTTTGTTAGTATTGTAGTTTTTAATCTGCGCAGTTTATTTTTAGCAGTTTCGTCACCTTAAAAATATTGCTTATTTTATATGTTATCAGCATGTATATTTTAATATTTTATACTCTATGCATCTCGGTGTTAAGGCTTTTGTCCACTATTACTATCACCATGTTTATTCTATTCTGATTTTATCTTTACTCTATTTGTTATTCATACATATTTTTTTTTATTATTATTTATCATTGTCTATCCTATATTATCTTACTCTATTTTACTTTATGTCTATTCTATTTTTATTTTATCTATTTATTCTTACCTATTGATCATATTTTATTGGTATACGCTTATTGCAATTCCTACAGTATTGTCTACACTTATGTTCTTTTTCTGTCACTAACTTTACTCTAGTGGTGTATTAATTTCTGTATCCTCTCATTTGCCCTAAGGGTCTCCAGGGCATAAATGAACTATCACTAAATGAACTATCAATCAATCAATCTCTCTCTCTCTCTCTCTCTCTCTCTCTCTCGCTCTCTCTGATGGAGAGGCTCTGCTGTCTGTCACGTTATCAGTCGCTCCTTGTATTTCTCTATTTTACACTATATCTTTGTGGGCTTAACTCCTCTGATCGTACTCCTGTGGTGGGTGAGTGGTACTTCTTGGTCCAGGATATCACGGTAGGCTTTTGTCTTCACTGGTTAGTTACTTATTCCGTATTTTCTAAGTCATCTAACGGCTCATAAGCGCTTGATTATTCTCTTAGCATCTGTCTCCGTGCGCACGTTTGATGCGCGCGTCTAACTCTATTATTGTTTTCGTTCACTTACACCTACATTAGTATACTCTCATCGTGCTGTATACCTATGCCTCTACCATGTCTGACGATGATGAAGCTTTGCCTATAAACAGTCTGCCTGTTCCCCACCGCTTGTCATTTGTCGCTACAGCTGATTTTGACTTAGATTCTACAAGAGCCAAACTGTCTGATCTTGATAGTCAATTTCTTAGATATATCAGATCGTCGCGTGAGACTGTAGATAAAAAGACGGCACTGCAAGAGGTTTTTCTTAGCTATCAAGCCGCTTTCAATTCCTTGGCCTTAGCTTATTCCCGACTCGTGGGAAAAACTGACAGCTCGCGCGCGTGTTTCAAAGCAGTTAACGAATCTTGCACTGAAGTCCTTCGGGTATGTTCTGCTAGTGCAAAGGAGGCCTGTAGTGATGGTATCAAGGAAACTATCTCTGCCACCTCCAATTCCCGTGACGCTGTATCATATGCAGCTATTGTAAATCGTGCGTCTTCTAAAATTCGCGTTCCCAGAGGGCCTATTGTTGAAGTACCTAAGACTACTAGTTTTGTCATAGCCCCTACGGCCGCAGCAGCTAATAAATTTTCCTCATCTGTTGCAACGAAAAATGCCTTGTTTAAGGCAGTTAATCCTGCATCGCTAGCTATGAAAGTTGAGCGTGTTTCTGGGGCTCGTAATAACGCAATTCGGATCGAGGCTAGTTCGGTCAACGTTGATCGGGTACGTGCTCTTCCGGCGCTTGCTCAGGCTGGTCTCGAGGTCAGAGAGGACTCCAAATTGAATCCTCGCTTGGTGGTCCATGGAATTCCTGCGGACATGAGTAAAGATGAAATTCGATCTGATTTTGTAGCACTGAATCTTGGCGGCGTTGATAATCCTGAAGTTGAGGTCATCTATCGCTTTCCGGGGAAGGAAGGTCGTACCCGCACAAGTTGTGTCATTGAGGTGCCTCCCCAGGTACGTAAGAGCTTGCGTAATACTCCTAATCCCCGCATCTATCTCAGATTTTCAGCCTGCCGTTTTGAGGATCACGTTGTTGTCCGGCAATGTTTTAAATGTCTCGCCTTTGGTCACTTGGCTAAGGATTGCAAAAGTGCCTCTCATTGTGGTCACTGCTCCGGGTCACATGAGCTGAAGAACTGCCCGAAGAGAGGTGATGCACCTTGCTGCTTCAATTGTACTGCAGCTAAGGTGCAAGACACCTCGCACTCCGCCTTGGACGGCAAGAAGTGCACCATACTCAGTAGGCGTCTAACTGACAAGGTGCGTAACATTAACTATGGATAGAATCTTGTCTGATTCGCATGACAAGCTTAACATTTGTCACGTTAATTGTCAATCCCTTGTTGCCCATCTGGATGAATTTCGTGTCTTCTTTAATAATTCTAACTACCATGTTATTTGCATGTCGGAAACTTGGCTGAAACCTGCTGTCTCGGATGACTTTGTTCAACTTCCTGGCTATCAACTTCTTCGGTGTGACAGAGTCGGACGCGGCGGCGGCGGCGTGGGCATCTTTGTCCACAACTCACTTCCTGTTCGCGTACTGGAATCTTCTGGTGGCACCTATTTGCATAAACCTGAGTACATCCTCGTGGAGATATCACCGGTAAGCTCATCGAAGCTACTGCTTGCTTCTGTTTATCGTCCTCCACACATTGGTCATCTGGATGAATTCATGAGCCGTCTCCTAGTCCTTTCTCCATCTTACTCTAATCTCGCAATTTTGGGTGACTTCAATACGGATATGAACGGTAACACCTTTGACAAACATCATTTGCAGGGCTTCATCGATTCGTCTAACTTCTATCTAGTTCCTTATCAGCCTACTCACAACCTTCGTGATTCTTCTACTTGGTTGGATCTCTGTATAGTTGATGATCCCCACAAAGTGATGGATCACGGTCAGCATGATGTCCCTTTTTTATCGGCACACGATCTAATTTCTGTCTCTTTCAATGTTAGAGTACAGCGTCACCAACCTCGTGCCTTTACCTGTCGCGATTTTCGTCTGTTTGATAAACGTATATTGCTGCAGAGCCTGGATGCGATTGACTGGAGTCCTTTCTACCTTGCACAATCTATCGACGATAAAGTTGAGTTTTTGAACTCTGCCACACTCGATTGCTTTGACCGTCTTGCGCCCTTTCATCTAGTGCGTCCGCGTACGCTTCCCGCGCCTTGGCTCACGCCTGAAATCAAGCTCTTAATGACACAGCGAAACAGAGCTCGTCGAGAATGGCGGAGAAACAGATCAGTGCTATTGTATGATAGGTTCAAATCCCTGCGTAACAAGGTGCAGATTGAGGTTAGAGCAGCCAAGAAAGCTTACTATCTTCAAAAACTTGGAGGTCTCAGAGATCATAGAACGGTCTGGAATGAATTACGTCGCTTAGGACTCGTTCGATCGCGTACTTCCAATCTCCCTCTTGCGGTACCTGCCGATGCTTTGAACGCTCACTTCGCTTGCGCTGGCGGCGATGATCGCGATGCCTCCTCTTCCTCTTCCTCTTCCTTGGAGCGTTGGTTCCTGGGTGAGGTTAATTATGATGATTCGAAGTTCTACTTTGAAAATATCTCCTTAGATATTTTGGCTAAATCTCTCCTTTATTCTAAATCAGGATCTGTAGGTACTGATGGTCTCTCCTCGGTCCTCATTAGGCTTGCCCTACCTTCGTTACTTCCGCATATTCTCCATCTTTTTTCTTCCTCCCTTGCTTCAGGTTCTTTTCCTGAGCTGTGGAAGTCAGCACTTGTCTGCCCTCTCCCCAAAATCAAGTCACCTGTGAACTTGAATGATTATCGCCCTATTTCTATCCTGTGTTCGCTAGCTAAGTCTTTAGAAAGAATCGTTGCTGATCAGGTTATGCGCTTCCTCGAGAGACGGAATCTTCTGGACCCTCATCAGTCTGCATACAGAAGAGGACATAGTACCCACACGGCGCTTATCCGTGTCATTGATGATGTGAGACATGCCATGGACACCCGCAAGGTGTCTATCATGGTTTTCTTTGACTTTTCTAAGGCCTTCGATCGGGTCCGTCATGGATTGCTTATCGACAAGCTCAGGCTTCTCGGGTTCTCTAACGCTGCACTACGTTGGTTTTGTACTTATCTCTGCTGTCGCAAACAGGCCTTGAGACCTGGTGATGGCTCCACGACCTCGTGGCGGCCTGTCATCAATGGCGTTCCACAAGGCTCTGTCCTTGGTCCATTATTGTTTACGTTGTATATGCTTGATCTTAAAGACTGTCTTAGGTACTCCAGCAGGAATCTTTACGCGGATGACTTGGTGATCTATCATCACTGCTACCCTCATGAGCTCGCCGAGGGCATCGCTAAGGTCAACGAGGATGTGGTTCGCATCTCCGACTGGGCCACACGGAATGGATTGCTACTGAACGGTGCGAAAACCAAGGCGATGGTACTGGGCACCCGTCGTTACATCAAGGCCATCGACTTCTCCTTCCTACCTACCATTGTGGTTGGTGCTGATGCTGTGCCTTACTCCGATCTAGTGCGACATCTCGGAGTTACTATCTCCAACACTCTGTCCTGGAGTGCCCATGTGGCGAATGTCACCAAGAAGATTAACGCAACACTGTACCAGCTAAAACTCTGCCGAAGTCTGCTCCCCTGTGCCTTGCGGGAACGTCTCATTTCCTCCATGATCTTCCCGCACATCGACTACTGCTGTACGATATATCTGGATCTTACCGACGGACTTAACCTGCAGCTTCAGAGAGCGCTGAACTCCTGCGTACGATTTATATTCGACATCAGGAAAGATGCTCACATTTCGCCATACTATAGTAAACTTAAATGGCTCAAGGTTGAAGCTAGACGACAATACTTTCTTGGATGTCTGGTGTTCAATGTAATTCAGACCGGTATACCATCTCACCTGTCCGTCTTTCTGGATCGAAGACCTGTATCAAATCGCACTACGAGAGCCCCTCTCGATCTACTCCATGTGCCACCATGCAGGACCGAATTACTCATGAACTCCTTCATGTCTGCGGCTCCCCGTTTCTGGAACAGTCTTCCGCTGGAAATCCGCACTTCTTCCAGTGCTGGCATCTTCAAGAGGGCGCTATTTGATCATCTGCTCTCTTTTACTCTTCCACCTTGATTTATTCTTACATTTTACATATGCTTTTACTGTTCTGTGTGCACTGCGTACCTGGCGTAGGTTTTCTGCAGTTTCCCTCATGCCTTTCACCAAATGGAGGTACTTGCTTCAAGTCGGCTGCAGCCGCAACTTTTTGTATGCACATGTTGCTTCTTAATTTCGTAACTATCTAGCCTCTGAATCATTTTATTTGTTATCTGCTTTACTTTACTATATTTTTGTTTAATCATCATTGTTTATTTTATACTCAGCTAATTTTGTAATACTGACTGATACCTCTGTTCATTTATAATTATTTTTCTCATTGTATCTTTACTATGTTACTGCGCTTGAGGGGATACCATCCCAGAGCGCCTAATAAATGTCTCTCTCTCTCTCTCTCTCTCTTCTCTCTCTCTCTCTCTCTCTCTCTCTCTCTCTCTCTCTCTCACTCTCTCTCTCTCTCTCTCTCTCTCTCTCCCTCTCTCCCTCTCTCCCTCTCTCCCTCTCTGCGCGGCGGCGCTCACCAATCTTTCGGAAGGGCTGGAACGAAAGCTGCAGATCTCACTTAATAACTGTGTTCGATTTTTACTAAGGGTGCCTCGTCGTGAGCACATATCTGGTCACCGGAAAAGTCTCGGCTGGCTCAGGCCATGCAACCGTCGAAAACTCCTCATTGGGTGCATATTTTACAGAGCATTGTGTTTGGGCGAGCCGGGGCTTCTCGGCGACCAGCTTCGACTTAGACCAGACCTAGTGAGACGCCGTGACCCAACCCGGACGGACACGCTTTATGTCCCCTCTGCCCGGACGGTTACTTTCCAGAAGTCTTTTCTGGTTGCTGGAATCCAATTCTGGAATTCCCTGCCGCTAGAAATCACATCTGCCTCCACGCTTCCGGTCTTTCGACGCCTCGTTTTTAGATACCTGCTGTCCGAGGAGGGGCGTGAGGCTGGGATGTCCGGGTGACTCACTCACTCTATCACGCTATCGCCTCTATTATGTATCTCCTAGCCAGATTTTAACTCTTAACTTTTCACTCTTTACCTCTCATTTTTCACTTTTTCATTTTAATTTTGATTTTATTGTTGTTATTGTATTTCAATTATAATTTTAACTCTATTTTTAATTTTAATTCTAGCGTATTTTAATTCTTTCGAGTTATACGATTTAGCACACAATTTATTTTATACTTTTTACCACAATTATTGCACATTTGTACCTAAAAGCCTATATCCTATTCTATTTTATTCTATGATATTTTTATTTATCTCTTTTTATTTTTATATGTATAGGCTTGTTCAATTGGACACTATTATTTTATATCATATTATGCTCAAATCTTCATTTATGTATTATTTTTTATTTATTTATTTTTGTATGCACGTATTTATATATTATTTCTCTTCTTTTTGTTGTTGTTTTTACATATCTTATTTTTGGTAAGAATTTTGTAAGGATTTTGCCTGTATTTGCCTGTGGCCCTTAGGGAGCATTGCTCCAGGGACAAATAAATTTACTTTCTCTCTCTCTCTCTCTCTCTCTCTCTCCCTCTCTCCCTCTCTCCCTCTCTCCCTCTCTCCCTCTCTCCCTCTCTCCCTCTCTCCCTCTCTCCCTCTCTGATCTAAAAAACCTTAATCATAAAGTCAATACGCTGGTTGCTGATAACACCGCATTTAAAGCGGAACTTAAGGAGGTTCGTGACTCTGTGGCGTGTGTGAGAAAGGACGTGGACAAGGTAGCTGCAGAAGCTGTGTCTAGCAAGGCTCGTCTGCAGGCTATCGAAGATCAGGTTGCTAGTGGATCTACATCTAGCGGCTTATCGCGGGCTGATCAGGCCACTCTGCTTCACCTCGCCTGTCGTGATGTGGCTAATCAGCTGGTGATTACTGGGGTACCGGAGTGCAGTGGGGATGATGAGGAAGACCTGGGTGAGCTAGTACTACGGTTAGCCGCTGCACTGGAGTTGACCTTAGCTCCCGATGAGATTGTTAAAGCTGAGCGAATGGGTAAAAAAGCAGTGGCCAGTAAGAGGACATCAATGGCTTCAGACGGTGGTAGGACAGGTGCCCGTGCGATCTTATTGGAGCTGTCGTCGAAGGCGAAATGTGAGCAGCTCATTTCTGCAAAGAAATCAAAGCCTGAACTGAGAACTGGTACGGTCGCTGGCAATGAGCGATACCGTGATAGTGTGGTCAACATAAATCGACGTCACCCGGCACAATTGCAGCAGCTCCGCGCCAAGGTCCTTAAGACGTTCCCATCTCTCCAGCCAAAAGCGGTCTGGATTTTCAACGGTGCAGTTCACATCAGGAAGGATGATACTACGAAACCCATCAAAGTGCTGCCATCCACGGACTTGACGAAGCTTTCCATCTGACTCCCTGCAGTCTCTTCCTCTGTAGCTGTGCATCCCTTACAGAACCGATCTTGTGACGCCACTATTAATGCCTGCTGTTTGAACGCACAATCTCTCCCCGCTCACATCGATGAATTTAGAGAATTTTTCCGGCTCAATCCGTATCATATAGTCGCAGTTACGGAAACCTGGCTGAATGAGCGTGTCACAGATGAGCAAGTTGCGTTACCATTGTATAATGTCCTTCGGATCGACCGCAGAGGGCGACGCGGCGGTGGAGTGGCGTTATTTTTATGCAATCAGCTGTGTGGACGGATTCTTGCTTCCTCCTCCTCGTTGCCGAATGATGATGTTCCGGAGTTCCTCCTTGCGGAAGTGTGGAGTACGTCGCGGCCGAAAATCCTCGTAGCTGTCGTTTATAGACCGCCGAAAGTTGGACATCTGAAGCTTTTTGAGGATGAGCTGGTAGCTTGGCTGCCACGGTATAAATTCGTTTTTGTCTTTGGCGACTTTAATGCGGATTTGTTGTCTGATACTTATGACTCCACGCACCTTAAAGCCTTTATTGCGTCGCAAGGGCTGAAGCTGGTACCGCTCCAGCCGACGCATCACACCCAGACGTCGGATACGTGGCTCGATATTTGTGCGGTTAACGACCTTAGTTTCCTGACGGCTTGGGGGCAATCTGCTCAGCCCTTCCTCTCCGGACATGATCTTATATATGTCTCGTTTAAATATGTCACTGCTCGCCCCGTACCGAGAAGATTTCAGTATCGCCCTTGGAATGACGCGGAACACGTGGTAGCGGCTCACTTAGTGTCGGCATTTGACCTATCTTTGTTCGCAGAGCAGCCAACTGTTGATTGTAAGCTTGCGATTTTTAATAGCCTCCTGCGTGAGGTCCTAGACAAGGCAGTTCCGTTGCGGGAAGTTGTAGTACGGCGTCCGCCGGCACCTTGGATTTCACCGGCAATACGTTGTGTCATGCGTGAGAGGGATGCGTGCTACCGTGCTGCGAAGCGGTCGGGCTCGCGGTTCGTATTCGAAAAATACATTGCTCTTCGCAGGGAGGCCAAGAAAAGACTGGTTAGCGCAAAATCTGATCATGTCCAGGCGAATTTCGACGCGGCAGGTAACTCGCGGCAGTTCTGGAATGTAATAGATGGGCTCGGGCTCACAAAGAAATCTGCTCGTCAGGAACTTCCGGCACATTTGCCTTTGCACATGTTTAACGAATATTTCGCGTCGGTGTCTTCGGGTGATGCGTTACCGGAACTGGCAGCTTGCCTCGATATCGGTTCTACGAATGCTGCTGCGGTTGCTGGGGTTTTTGCGCTTTCGGGTGTGGATGCTAACCAGGTGAGTGCGGCAATGGCGCGGGTGACGACGCGAGCACAGGGGTTGGATGGCCTACCCATTCAGGCTTTCAAAGTGTTTAAGGAGCTTCTATTACCGATTATCGTCATGCTTTTCAATAGCTCACTCACTAGCGGGGTCTTCCCAAGCCTATGGAAGTTCTCCATCGTGAACCCTTTGCCAAAGTCACGATGCCCGTCATTGTGCTCAGATTTTCGACCTATCTCGTTGCTCTGTGCCATCGCCAAGGTTTTAGAGCGTCTCGTATTTGATCAGGTCATGTCGTACTTGCTATCACATAACTTATTAGATCCGCGTCAGACTGGTTTTCGGCAGGGATCGGGGACTCAGACCGCTGTGCTGAGGCTTGTAGATGATGTGCGTCAGGGGATCGACGACCGCATGGTCACTATTGCGGTATTTTTTGACTTCACGAAGGCCTTTGACAAAGTTAATCACGGTCTCCTGCTGTGGAAGCTTCAGGGCTTAGGCTTTTCTTCGCAGGCGCTCCGGTGGTTTTACTCCTACTTGCATGGTCGTATGCAAGCGGTTCGTGGGAGTGGGGGTGAGCTATCAGAGTGGCTTGACCTTCAGACAGGCGTTCCACAGGGCAGTGTTCTGGGTCCCCTACTCTTTTCGGTCTTTATCAACGACCTGCCACGGTGTTTGCATCGCAGCGCTTATTTACTTTACGCGGACGATCTCGTAATCTATCTTAAATGCTACCCAGCGGAACTTTATGAAAATATTCGTTTGCTGAATGAGGATATTGAAGGGATATTGCAATGGTGCATAGCTAATAAGTTGCAGCTTAATGAAGGTAAGACCAGGGCAATGATCTTCGGCAGTTCACGGTATGTTAATGAGCTAAGCGCTGCAGCTCTTCCAATTACACTTATGATGGGAGGAAAAGAGATTGTTTTTGAGTCGTCCTATAAATATCTTGGTGTTATACTTGATAGCACTTTGTCTTGGTCGCAGCATGTCTTGTCGGTGAGGAAGAAAGCAGCTGCAGCGCTGTACAGGATTCGTATGAACGATAGTCAGCTTAGTGTGGCCCTGAAACGTCGGCTGGTCGTGGCCCTGGTCCTCTCTTTCTTTGATTACTGCGCGCCTGCACTTACAAATCTATCGCAGGAGCTAGAGCGTTCACTCACGGTAGCATTGAATAACTGTGTCCGCTTTTTGTTGAGATTGCCGCGGGACGCAAGCATATCGCGTCGTAGGCGAAGCTGCGGCTGGCTGCTGCCAGTTAACCGCCGGCTGCTTCTCGTAGGTTGTGTGATCTATAAAGCGTTATGTTTGGGAGAACCGGGCCTCTTTGGGCATCAACTACGGCTCCGATCGAATGTTGTATCTCGGCGTGACCCGAGTCGGACAGATACGCTTCGTGTGCCCTCCGCCCGCACAGTCACCTATGAGAAGTCCTTCGTTGTAGTTGGCGTGCAATTTTGGAACTCGCTGCCTCCCGAAATAACTTTGGCATCCACTCTTGCTACTTTTCGGTCGCGTTGCTACCGGCACCTGATGATGGCTGAGGAGCGTGAGGCGGATCTGTTGCGATAGGGATCACTGCCTGCCGAGTGTTGTTACGTGCCTGTGCGTAATGTATGCTGTGTGCGCTGTGTGGTGGCTATTAGTATTAGTATTAGTTTAGTTTTAGGATATTTGTATCTGTATCAGTACTAGCTTAACCTTACTGCAGCTTGCCAGGTTGCTGTCATCTTTACTTGCACTTTTACTTTTCTTTTTACTTTCTCTTACTGTTACTTTTATTTTATTTTTATCTTTACTTTATTTTTATTTTTATCTTATCTTTAGTTTTATCTCTATTTTTTATTCTATTTTCTATTCTTATTTTATCTTGTGTTACCTTATCATTTTACTGTTCGTTCTTATGCATCCTGTTCGAATCTCTTTTATAGGCACTCTTATTTATATTCACATTTGTATTCTTTAGCTTATTTTTATTTACTTTTTTAACTCCATTTTTTTGTTCGCTTATTATTGTTAGTATTATATAGTATATGGCATGCCCGATTATTATTTGCATTTTATCTGTATGATGTATGTATATAAATTTCTTCGAGGTCTTTAGGGAGTTTTGCTCCAAGACCTAATAAATGTTCTCTCTCTCTCTCTCTCTCTCTCTCT